>JAEPBF010000223.1:1200000-1800000 GCA_019739055.1 Passiflora organensis
ACCTACTTCTCGACTAGCTCCTCCAGGTTGGTACGGAATTCGACTACCAAAGTAAACCTTTTTAGATAAATCATTTGATTTGAAGAATCCATCATCAGGAATCCATGTTCTCCAGACTGTATCATTAAAAGGAGTCACCTTTGAACCCCCAACGTTGACTCTGTACACAGTTTCAAGAGCCTGCCTTGTCAATCCATTAAATTTCTCATCTTTATTACCATTCACAATCTGTGCCGTATCAGCGATCAAATCTTTAGGGGCAGATATAACCTCAATTGCATTTACAAACCCAAAATTGTCTCTTTTTGCAGGCACAAAAGTAATCCCAAGCTCATCCGAATCAACCCAGACAAAATATTCCTTAATAAGAGGACTCATCACATCAACCACAGTGAAATTGCTCAAAACGACATACTCATTGACCAGAACGTGGAAGCGAGCGTCCTTCAAGTCCGAAACCGAAGATTCAAAAGGGTAAAAGTGGAGACGTACCATATGAGTCCCTGGATCCTCAATTTTGAACACATATCTTGATGGTTTTTTGAAAACTCTGGCCGCGTTGTACAGTTGCTGCAAGCTGGGAGATTGGTTTTGATTGGCGAGAGTAGTCGTACCGGAAGATGAGACGAGCGGCGAGTTAGGAGAGGAATCAGAGACGAAACGGCGGTTGTCGACAGTGGAGCCGACCTTGGAGCCGCAGCTGATGAGGTGGTTGTCCGTAGGAGAGAAGGTGGAGCTAGAGACTGTGGAAAGAAGACAGAAACAGAGGAAAAGTAGAGAGTGAACAGATTTTCCCCGTCGGTGATCCATAAAGGAGTGATTTTAGGCGCGAGAGCGATGGATCAGATCCCGGAGAAGACAAAATGGCGAGCCTTTATAAACTGGTCTTATCGGTGTTTCATTCCCTGACCTCCGCGTTCGGACAAGCTGGCAACTTCAGTTGGGGGGGTTTCACGCGGTTAGTTATGTTATGTGTCGTCCAAAACATGATTGCTTTTTGACTTTTAATAATGTTTTCCGGCAAATGGTGATTAACTGGCAATAAGCGACAGGTCAATCATAAAAGCATTTTCTTTTTCCTCCTCTCGCTTGAAGCTTCCGTCCTTTTCATTTTCAAACGGGCATTCGTTTCCGGTTTGAAAATTAACAAACTCTTCCCTCGGATAGTCGGATCCCAAACCCTACTCTTGTGCTGTTGGGTTGGTGAGCAACTTCATCTTGTTCGTTTTAACTATCTTCTCTTGGTTATTATCAAGCCGGGATTTTGGGGTGTAGAGATCACTTTTTCTCTGATGTTTGCTGATTAGTATTCTGGGTTTTGCTTATTTTGCAGATTGGAGCTTGTCATTGAGAAATTTGTTTTACTCATGGACTTGTTTTGAGCAAATTCTTGATTTTTATTTGAGTAGCTGCTATGGCTGGTGTTAGGTTTACAGTGTTGAAGTCACTCTGTAGGTCGCCCGGCTCCACTCCCAAAGTGAACCCGTTACGTACATATAATTCTTGTGGCCATCTGTCTAGACGTGCTTATCCAAGTCATGTAAGAACAACTTTTGCTTGTTTAGATCATAAATATAACAGGTCAAAAGTGGAGCTGCCTGGAAATTTTGCAAATGCTCGTCTAGGAGTTTCATCGGATCACAAAACTTCGGTTGGCGCTCAATATTACCAGGAAAATGCTAAGCATTTTAATCACAGATGTTACAGTACATGTCGCAGTCCCAAACTGTCAGCTTCTTCTTTATTTCCGGGTCTTCCTGCCACTGTTCATTTTCTTTCAATGGACCATAAGTACAATTGTCGACTGTATTCTTCGTCGTCTGGTGGGAAAGTTGATAAACCTGACTTGTCTCAAGTTTTGGGTGGAAGTGGTGCGGATCACGCAAGTAATAACGATGCCATTGGTAGTGAATGGATTGATAAGGCTAAGAATGCTTGGGGGAGTGTAGTAGATGGATTGACTTATACTGGGCAAAAAGCTAAAGAGGCCTCTGATCAATTGACTCCTCATGTTCAACAAGTTCTCGATTCACATCCGTATCTTCATAATGTGATTGTTCCGGTTGGTTCAACTTTAACCGGTACTGTGTTGGCTTGGGTGGTGATGCCTCGTATTTTGAGAAGATTTCACAAATATGCAATGCAAACTCCTGCTGCATTACTATCTGGGAGCATCTCAGGAGAACAAGTTCCCTATGAGAAAAGTGTTTTGGGTGCTTTAGAGGACCCGGCAAGATATTTGATCACCTTCGTGGCCTTTACTCAAATGTCAGTGGTTTCACCCTATTACGTTCCATTCTTGTCTTAGTTAGATCTGTTATCTGTCATGCACCTGCAAAGGGTAATATGTTTAATGCTTACTGGATTTGAATTGCAGTGCCGTGATGGTGGCACCAACAACTATAGCATCTTCATATATAGCACAGACTTGGAGGGGTGCTGCTATTATATCTTTTGTCTGGTTTCTGTATCGTTGGAAAACAAATGTGTTTAGTCGTTCTTTGGCCACTCATGGTCTAGCATCACTTGATCGGGAAAAAATGCTAGCTCTTGACAAAATCACTTCTGTTGGTCTTTTTGTTATTGGGCTAATGGCCTTTGCCGAGGCTTGTGGGGTTGCTGTGCAATCCATCCTGACTGTTGGGGGCATAGGAGGTAAGAGTTCGTTTATAGTTATCCGTGATGATTGGAGCAGTTGGCTATAAGAAAATATATCAATGGATTTCTTTAGAAATGGTTAACCCTTTTGTTTGAAATATATCAGATAGGACTGTATGATCTTTTTTCTGCATCTGTCAAGCCCAAAGCACTCCTCTTGTATTTATCAATGTTTGACTTTTCTTTCACCGCAATATTTGACAGGAGTTGCTACTGCTTTTGCTGCTAAAGACATCCTTGGGAATGTCTTGAGTGGCTTGTCTATGCAATTTTCTAGGCCTTTTTCTCTTGGAGATACTATAAAGGTAAAAACATGTCATCTGATTCTGGTTGGTTCAGACCTATGACTTTTTCATTGGTGAAGCTGCAATCATCGAAGGAGATATCCAGTAGTAATACCTGTTGATGCAGCTTTTGCTGTGTATAGAATAATACCATCTTATATGATATCAAACTCTCCCTAACATGTGCATAATGGACTGTATGCAATTGTCTTGTTCTTTTTTTTTTGGATAATGTTCACCTCTGTTTTGGTGATGCGTATATGGCCTTTACTGCATAGTTGATATTGTTGGTTGCTTTTATTGTTTCTGGGTTCGCTTATATCCATTTACAAATTTTTTTTCTTTTTATTTTACTGCAGGCTGGATCCATAGAGGGCCAAGTGGTTGACATGGGCCTCACTACCACATCATTACTGAATGCTGAAAAGTTGCCTGTTACAGTTCCAAATTCATTATTTTCTAGTCAGGTGAAGCTTTTTTCCCTTAAATTATCTCGTGTCCTCATAGAACACCGAGTTTATAGTATGCTAACTTGATTCTACAAGCTCAGGTTCTCTATATGCCTAGTTTCTTTGATTGTAGGAGTTTAAGAATCTATGCATTTTGTCCCAAAAGGATATGCAAACATAAATTTCTTTGCGATCCAAGATTATGGTATCGGAATGGATGGATAAAAATTTAGTGGTTCAGGAAGGGTTACCTCCTTGTGTGCCGGTCAAATTGCTTTTGCTGCAATATTGGGGTTGATTTTTTTTCTATTTTTTATTTTCATTCATTTGTGATTGTAAGTACATATTAGATCTTCTGTTGATCATATTCATCCTATTCTTGGTTTTCTGAAAATTTTTCCTGTTTGCCCCATCAAATTTGCAGGTAATTGTGAACAAATCTCGTGCTCAATGGCGTGCTATGGTTCGAAATATTCCTGTTAGAATGGATGATTTGGACAAGATACCCGTAATAGCAAATGATGTCAAGAGCATGCTGAAGTCAAACCCAAAAGTTTTCTTAGAAAAGGAGGCTCCATACTGTTTCTTATCTAAGATAGGAACTTCTTGTGCAGAATTGACTTTTGGGTGCAATCTCAAACATATGGTTAGCTTTCTTCTGCTCTCCCCTGTTAAAAATGATCTTGACTCGTTTCCAAATAGGCAGTTTTACTTCTTTTAAGACTCGGGCTTGCTTGATTGCCGTTAAAAAGGCTGCTCATCAGCCATCACCTTAAGGGATAAATGTCTGATATGATATGATTCTGTGTCTTTTGTGCTTGGTTACCAAGTTTGGATGATATCCTGTGAGAGGGAAGTACAGATAATACTTGTTCTTGGATGCTATGCATCAACTTAGCTTGTGCAATTGCAATCAATTTCTTTTCAGCTTTCACTATTTCCTGCAGTTAAAATCCTCTATGAACACTACCCAAATTGAGCATCATGACTAATGTGGAAACATACAGGTTTTTACAGATTGAATCTTCTATTTGTAGCATCTGTTTCCAAAGCTTAAACTAGAGATTTTCTATGTCTAGTATAATAATTAATCAACAGAGGTAGCAGATATCAACAAGGGAATATCAAGATGATCATGTTTTATAGTTTTTTATTTTGCAGTTTTTCTTTATGAGCAGATGAACTGCTTAGTTATCTGTGCCATGAGCTCTGTTTTGCACCCTCTGCTTGTTACTTGTCAATTCAGTCTTCTGTTTTCCTCTCTACTTCACTAACTTCGCTCTGATGCTTGATGGTTGCAGAGCAAAGATGAGTTATACTCCACAGAACAAGAACTTCTTTTAGAATCAGTCCGGATAATAAAGGGACACGGTGCTAAACTGGGCGGCATCTGGGAGGATACAACCAACCTATGATGCTACAGATCAATGAGATCCTTTGATGTGGGAGCGTGCACCTTTGAATTTCTACTGCTGACAGTTTTATCGTAACTAAACTTGAATTGCAGATGAGTTTTTCCATATTATGAATTTTGTTTGTGCCACAGGATTGAGTAAGTAGAGATAGAAAAAACGGGTTATGGTGTAACCCAACTCTTCTTTTGAAAGGATCTCCTGATGTAAATGAAAGATTTCGATTTTTCTCGTCTCTTTGGTGTGTCTTTTGTGTCACCCAAAATGAATTCTACCCCGTGGTTTTGATGAAATCTGGATACAATTCCTGCGATCCTCGGCATTGGATGTGGAATATCTTAAAATTTCAGACCAACTCGATTCATTCTTAGTTGATGTTTATTATATAACGAAAAGAGACTAGTTATTGTTATCGACTCACAATGGCTTTGAACATTATTTGGGAGAAAGGATGCATTATTTTTATCTATGATGCTAGTTGGAGCACTCGTTTGACTTGGTACACTTTATATTTCCTATGTAGATGATCGAACAGAAAACTGAAAGTTGCATCTGATTGACTGTTTCAATGTCAAATTCATCCTCTGAAGTCTGAATCATTGGCTGCAGATGGATTGGCATTCCACGCTGCTTTCTTGAGATAGTCCACAAAGCTGTTGATGTAGTCTCGGTGGAGCTTCCTGAACCTGAATATCATGGCAACTTCTTCGGCCCGAGACCTTAATTGCTTTCCCTCCTCGGAAACAATGGCAAATCGTAAAGATTTGGCGATGTCATCCCTGGAAAATGATCCATCCTCCCGCCTGTCTACCTCTACAGCCAACCCCTTCTCCACCAGAAGCCTTGCATTCAAAGGTTGATCGATGATGAATGGTAAAACAACAAGACAATGCCCATATTGCAGAGTTTCGATCACAGAGCCCCACCCGGAGTGAAACAATGATCCACCTACCGATGGATGCGCCAGAATTTCTTGCTGTGGTGCCCATCCTATGCAGACAACCCCTCTCTTGGATGTCCTGTTTATGAAACCTGGGGGTAGAGCATCAAGATCCTCTGTGGCCCAACTGGGTTTCCTAAGTGCCCACAGGAATGGCAATTCTGATAGCTCCAGGCCATAAGCTATCTCGTAGACTTGATCCTTGGTCAATTTACACTCACTGCCAAACCCAACAAACAGAACTGATTTGCGTTCTTGATTGTCTAGCCATTTAAACTCCTTACTCCACTTCTCATCACTGATTTCCCTGCTGTCAGGTTTTTCTGGAGGGAGCAAACCTATAGGAATAACAGGCTTTCCCAACATATTCTGGTATAATTGAAGGTATTTGCCTTCGAATTCGACGCAGCTTCGGATAGCCACAACTTGACATCCTTCAATAACTTTTGCTATCCGATCAGCATCTCTTATCCCTGAAGCATTGTCACCATACAATCCAGGATGGTTGTTGCGGGCTTCGTAGTTCCGGAGAGCTACTGAAGATGGGAAAGTAATCCACTCTGGTGGATATGTTAGGCTCTCCGGAGTTCCTTTTAGCCTCTTTTGGCCGGCACCCGAGAGATATTCCGGCGTCCCAGCAAATACTCTGGCGGCACCATTGAAAACTGATAAGAAGACTACTGGGATATTGTACTCTTTCGCAATATCAATAGCCCAGTGGTGGAAGAAATCAACAACTATCCAGTCAGGTGATTTCTCGGAGACAAATTGCCTGAAGGGGTATTGCAGGAGGTCACAGGCAATTTTCAGATACTGAATTTTTTCCCCTGGAACATCAACAGTGGCCTCAGCTCCTTCAGGCAAGCCATATGTATCATCCAAAACTGGCAGAGGGAGCTCTACCAAGTTTATTAGGTGAGCTAAGGATGATGGTAGTTTAGGGAGTCTCTGTATATTCCGTGGAGTAGATACAAAAGAGACACGAACTCCAGCTTTGGCCAGAGCTATAGAAAACTGGAAAAATGGCAGAATATGACCAAAAGCTGACCATGGAAAGATAGCTACATGTAAATCAGTTGCCATATTTACCCTGAAATCTCAGAAGAACTGTAAATTACAGACTTGGCAAATCAAGCTATATAGATAGACGAAGCAGAGAGGTGAACAGGCCAAAATATATCTGAAACAACAAGCTGCAATCTTGTCAGGAAGTATCTGTCCAGAAGTGGAAGACCAAGCTGGGTCTGAGCACTTGTTTATTGCAATAATTGGCTAAGGTTTCAAACTTACTTATTATAAACTGATTTCCCTATCCGTGTCACGCTTGTTTTGTTTTCCTGAGAAAGGGTTGCGTACCTCATGAATTTCCTCATATTTTATGAAAACCCCAACAGCAGAGTAGTCGAGTAGTGCATGATTCTGAAGAATCGGCACTTCATGACTATTATATTTTCTCCCTTTGTTAGGATTTCTCTTTCACGAAAAGGTTGTGCTCCGTTCAAACTAATGAAATGTCGTTATTTCGGTTTAGCCGGCCTTGTTCTTTATTGGTGACATTTCGTCTGTTCTGATTTATTCACCTACTGCAGGATTCCTGGAAAATAGATAGGATCAGGTTCTTGTATCTTGCATTTGTCTTGTGCTCGTCACAGATTATCTTAGCTACGAATGTTATGAGAATCCAACTTCTATATTATGTTTACTCACTTCTTCTTTTGCATATAAAAGCATAATATATATGGAAACAATTTCCTTTCTTGGTTGCCATTCCTGACCGTGATTTTCGGCTGTGGACTGGTTCAACAAAAGTCTAAAGGTCATACTTCAACGACTAAATATCATAATACTACCTGGAGTTGATTATAATGGGCTTTGAGACCTTAAATTTACGGTTTAACATGGAATTGGGTCATTACTATTGGGCTTTGGAGCTTTCTTGTGGTCTTCACCCTTCTACACTTCTGTTACTGACAGTTTGCCACCCATGAAAAGTCGTGCCTAGAAACTTAGGCTCTTAGCTCTTGAACAAAAAGATTCTGCAGAAAGTATGCCTTTTTTCTGAATTGAGTTGACAATAGCATGAAACCAACTTTCCTTACCAAGTTTCTGGGGAAGGGAAGACCGGACTGTTCAGGAACCAGGATCAACCTGGAAGCCGATTAGAACAAGAAAAAACACACAAAGATGAATTCTTTTCACGTGATTCCATCTGGGTATTTTTGCTTTAGGAATTGGACAGAAGTTGTATGTGGAAATGTTGGTCCCAGTAATTATTAGTCTCTGGTTGTGCTCATCCTTGGCATGCCGATACACAGAGGCAGATGGTGTTAAATTTTTCTATTCCTGGATCTGAGGTGGGTCTCGATCTTCTCTATATTCACCCGTGAAGAAGTGGGTCGGCAATAGTGGGGGAGGTCTGACTGCGAGGAAGGCTCACGAGATGGAATACTTGGAGATGCTAAATCCGAGAAAGTCCAGTGTATGGGTCCCATCAACTGCTTTCTCAGCAGAACATGCCAAGAAGCAGCAACCACCCTCCTCCAAAACCCTCTCACAAGTTCACTACTCACATGCTCTTTGCCACCATTCTCACAAGCTCCACAATCCCGCAGCAAAGTGGCACATAAATCTTTGGTTGATTGGTTATTCTATTCACAGACAGTTCCCACTTGGCTCGTGTCTTTCGAATGGCCACGTTCTGGGTGGTGCTAGCAAACTGTAGGAAGAAAAGTGAGTTAGGTGGGTAGATAATGGAGATTATGGAGCTATGGAAGTTGTAAGTAGTAGTGACATGCTCAGTAAAAAATGATGACCAATTGCAGGTAGTGGAAAGCGAAAGATTGTGACCAATACACAGCCTTGAGGGCTATTTGATGTTCGTGAAGGCTATGGTGATGAGTTTTCTAGTTGCCAATCTACCCTCAAAGATTGAACTATTTAGTCCTTGATAATCATATAAGCTTTGAAATTGAGTGCGGTAGATTCCATGTTATTGTAATTTCTTCAAGCTATGAATCAATTCATTTTGCTTTAAGATAAATCACACGTCTGATGGGATAATGTTTCTGTTGTATGTGTGATGTCAATGAGATAGACATTTCTATATGCAGTCACGGAAAGCATTGCTTTGCTTCTAAGAAGGACAAGGAGCCTTGCAAGGAGAATCTATCAGTGGAGCTTTCTTAGTGTATAAATACTACCAGTCCATTAGCAAATTCATCTAACAAAAAACCATCTGCAATTCCTTTGCCATCACAAGATGGAGCCTCTGTGGATATGTCCCACGAGAATCCAAGTACCTTTCTAAGTCACTTTCTCTTTTTTCCCTTGTTTTCTTCCTTTTCTCTTAGATTATTCCCAGAATGTTCTTCAAATGAAGTTTCTAGTAAAGGGTTCTTTTTGCGCATAATCTTTCTTAAACATGCTTCAATGCAACAAGTCCGCACCATAGAAGAATCTGAATCCACAGAACCCAAGTTGGTATTTTAAGCAATATGAACTGATGTACACTAATTTTCCACTGTTTCTCCATTATGAGCTTGCAGGTGAATAGGGTAGTTCTGCTACTGCTAGCCGTTGCATTGCTGTGTCATAGAGGAGTTGAATGCAGAAAGGCAAGGATTATGGACGATACCCTTGAGTACAGTGCTATAAGTTGCAGAGCTCACAGTGCTTCCATAACTGATTTTGGAGGGGTTGGTGATGGAAAAACATCAAACACCAAAGCATTCAAGGATGCAATTGATAGCTTGAGTCAGTATGCATCGGATGGTGGGTCTCAACTTTTTGTTCCTGCTGGAAAATGGCTAACAGGTAGCTTCAGCCTGATCAGCCACTTCACTCTTTATCTCCACAAGGACGCTGTGCTTCTTGCTTCCCAGGTTAGCTTTTTGTAGTCCCATTCCTTAACTGAGATTTGTCAATGAGAAAGGAAAGTGCTTCATTCTCGATTTCACCATCCTACCAAAGCATCAAATACATGACTAGTTGTGTGAATTAATCAGGATGTCAACGAATGGCCTGTACTGAAAGCTCTCCCTTCATATGGAAGAGGAAGGGACGCGGCTGCTGGAAGGTTCACAAGTCTCATCTTTGGAGCGAACCTCACTGATGTTATTGTTACCGGTAATAATGGGACAATTGATGGCCAAGGAGCATTCTGGTGGCAACAATTCCACAAGGGCAAGCTGAAATACACCAGACCTTACTTGATAGAGATCATGTTCTCAGATAATATCCAAATTTCTAATCTGACCCTCCTTAATTCCCCATCATGGAATGTTCATCCTGTTTACAGCAGGTATTCCTGCACCTTCTCTGTTATATATATATCCTTGATCCGCCTGGCTTCCCCTTGATCCATCCATGATAGACTTTCCCTGTCAGGTATCCTGATTCTAATGAAAACTCTTCTTAATCATGGAACTGCAGTAATATTCTGATTCACGGCATTACGATCATAGCTCCGGTCACATCTCCTAATACTGATGGCATCAACCCAGGTTTGTTTGTGACTCTCTCCGAAACAGAGTTACATTTCCAACTAAAGCAAGCATTACTCTGTAAGCTCGAGCATCCTTCTTGTGAGTTACCATTGCTTTTTCTCTTTTCTATTATTGCTCAGACTCTTGCACGAACACTAGAATTGAAGACTGTTATATAGTATCCGGGGATGACTGTGTGGCGGTAAAGAGTGGCTGGGATGAGTATGGCATTGCATTTGGTATGCCCACGAAGCAACTAGTCATCAGGCGGCTAACATGCATATCACCATACAGTGCAACCATCGCTCTGGGGAGTGAAATGTCAGGTGGGATCGAAGACGTCAGGGCAGAGGATATCACAGCCATCAACACAGAATCGGGTGTGAGGATCAAAACTGCTGTTGGGAGAGGAGGGTATGTGAAGGATATATACGTGAGGAGAGTAACCATGCACACCATGAAATGGGCATTTTGGATGACTGGGAACTACGGGTCACATGCTGATAAGGGTTATGACCCAAAAGCACTGCCATTGATCGAAGGGATTAACTACAGGGACATGGTTGCAGATAATGTGTCAATGGCTGCCAGACTGGAAGGGATTTCAGGAGATGCGTTTAAAGGTATCTGTATTTCCAATGTTACCATCGGTCTATCTGTAAAACACAAGAAGGTGCCATGGACGTGTGCTGATATTGAAGGGATTACCTCCGGGGTCACTCCTCCACCATGTGATTTGTTGCCTGATCAAGGACCGGAGAAGGTGACTTCGTGTTATTTCCCGGAGGAGAGACTACCGATTGACCTGGTGGAACTCCAAAAGTGCTCTTATAGGATTAGTAACATGTGAATTTCCTTTTCTTTTGGGTACCTTCAATATGTTAACTAGTTTGAATACTATGGCCCTTGGAGGGCAGGACTGTGGTGGAAGTCTGGAGATCACCAGATTGTTGGAATAAGGCCTTGATTTTGCATTGTCTTTTTCCATTAATGTTGTGAATGCTGTGTCGGGACAGAGTTTTGGAATACGAAAACTCCGTTCGTACGACATGTCGTTCGGGATCCATATTTAATTTTGTGCCATTATTATATCAAGTAAATGCCAACAATATCCTGCACAACAAATGGTATTACCGGCTATGTTATAGTAATGCCAAAGAAGACAGTATATATAGCACAGCCTAGCAAATAAAAGACTTCTCTTCACTCACAAACCAACTTCCGAAATTCAGAAAAATCTGGGAGCACAGGGTACTATTACAATTGGTGATATCCATTAGAGACTCACTCTTCCTGAAGAGTGCCAACATTAGTATGCTGACAGAGGAAGAACAGTACAGCAGAAGTAGCTAAAAATGAAGACTTTACAGGGATTATGCATAGCCTACTTCAAGAGTGGAAGGGTTCTGCCCATCCTTCTCTTACACTTGACATGCTACAAAAGCTACAGAGAGAAATGTCAGCAACTCTCACGACATTGTGAATAAATTCTTGCAATCTTTTTGTTTCAGAGAAACTACTGCATTTTATATGATACTGGCTTAAACCTTGACTCGGGGCTAATGTCCCGAGCAAATGCTACCAAATTGTCGGATTATCCTCAAAGATCAGGATTGAAGCTCGCGGATTCCCTCCAGATAAGTTCCTTGATGTTTTCCTCGGTAAATGATGGTTGCTCAAAATCAAAGACGAAAGGCCTTGGACAAACAGGTTCCTCATTGATATCATGAAGTGGTGCCAAATATGGATGGCACAATGCCTCATCCACTAAAAACAGAAAAGTCAGCATGAGCCCAGAAAGAGAAAAGCTTGATCAATGAGTAATATTCAACCAACTTGAAGTGTGATGTAAAGTTCAGAAACCTCAGGAAAGAAAATATTCAACTTTGTCTTCCTCTTAGTGTCATTAGGGAGGTTTGGAGCCATAAGGGATGGTTACGGATTCATGCTCAGGAGGGAGGCAATTGAGAAGGAAATTACCAATCTCTAATGTATTACCCTTAGGAGTACTCACTACATTCTATCAATATTGATTTTGAGAACTACACATTAACCAAGAACTAATTGTACAGGCGAACACCGTCAAGCTATTTCCAATATTCGCTTATTTATGCACAATCCAATGCTATACAGGTCCCTAAGTCCTTGAGAGCTGCCATATTCACTGTACTGACGGAAAAAGGGATTGCAACACCACACTAAAATAGGAATTACCAATCTCTATTTACTATCCCGAGGAAGACATGCTATCCAGATAAATTTTGAGAACTACACAATTAGTGAAGACACTAATAACAATAGTTCCAAAATCACTGCCAACTCATTATTAAATCTGCCACATTTACTGTGAACCACACCAAAAAAAATATCTTTCTTGATGCCCGGAACATTCCAAAATTTCCTGTATGACTACAGAATCTTACCTGTAATGCGTCTGTTAGGATCAAAGACTAGCATCTTCTCCAACAAGTCAGCAGCGCCAGAAGACAAGTTAGGAAATCTTACAACAAAATTTTGTCTAGGGTACTGCGGGAGTTGCCTTACATATCTTCGAGCATTGTCACTTCGCAGGAAACCAAGACTAGAATCATCAGGCGAACCAATCAACTTTTCAGAGAAAAGAGTATGTGTTAGCTATTATACATTATAACCAATCTAAACTTGCCAAGTGAAGAGCAGCAGCACACTTTTCACTAGGTCAATTATATGTTTCAGCCAATCCTGATACTGACCCCATAAAATACCATCCACTAAATCACAAAGTAACATAGAAGTCAAACTGACTGTAGGTTAACACAAAATTAAAAAAATTTGCATTTTCATTGAGATTACCAGTCAAGATATGCTGATATAAGGAGGCATTCCAAAATTCAAGCTCATATGAATTCCCAGTATTTGCGAACTATAAATTAAGGGATTGAATCAAGAGAGCGAAGCAAAATGGGGCATAAGAACCAGCGAGGGGCATTTAGAATAGTAAGGACTTCACAGCAATAATAACATGGTTGAAAATGAAAGGTACAGGCATTTCAGCACAAACAATGAAAACACAATAGTATTGGAAAAAAAATGGCAGAGATATCCACAACATCTGCAACAGACCTCAAGATGCATACCTCAGTAATAAGTGTTAGCTGATGAACATAGTCTCTGCCAGGAAATAAAGGCTGTCGTGTCATAATTTCACCAAGGATACATCCCACTGACCATATATCAATTGCTGCAGTGTATTCTGAACAATTAAGTAGCAGTTCAGGTGCTCGATACCAGCGGGTAACGACATACTCAGTCATGAAATCAGTTTCAGAGGTTGTTCTTGCAAGCCCAAAATCTCCAATCTTGAGGTCGCAATTAGCATTCATGAATAAATTACTGGGCTTTAAATCACGGTGCAAAACATGCGCAGAATGTACATATTTGAGCCCTCTCAGCAATTGATAGAGAAAAAACTGAAAAGGCAAACAATTTCACAGATTAAGGGAGATTCAAGAATGTAGCATGGAACGAAATTGGTGCTAATTGATGCCTGAAAGCATTCAGCTACAGTTACAGACAAAATAATACGCTTAACTAAGCCTTTGCTAGCAGTCTGACGAGCAGTATTGTCCATGAGAAGCCACTAGAAATTGCTTGTTTTGCTTTTAATTGCAATAACTTGACATTTGTCAACCAGAAAAGGCTAAGAGGAACAAAATCGTGATAGCCCAGATGTGGACACGTATGGATTCAACGAAGATGAAGAGAAAAGAAGAGTGATCAAAAAACCCAACCGTTCAAGGCATTAGGTTCACTTGTATCAAAATGATATCGGTCATCAAGTTACGCCCTTTTGTTTGTTAGAATCCAAGAATAACTAAATTATTGAAAAATTAAAAATGATTAATTTTCTTTTTAACATAGTTGAATCTACCGCCTATATACCAATCTCATACCTAATCAACATGTCTAGATTTGAACACAGGATTTCTCCTAACCTGTAAATTTTAAGACATACCTACCATTTGAGTTAAAGCTTGTTAGCTGACAATGACTAATTGAACGAAGAAGCCTGATGTTTGCGAAGAAGAACATAAGCCTATAGTGAAATTTAATATTACTAACCCGACAATGGTCATCAGTCAGTTGTTGGTTGGAGCGTATAATCTGATGAAGATCAGTATCCATTAGTTCATAAACAATGTAGACATCATTGAAGTTCTCCCTCTGGGGAGGTCGTATGATGTCTTTGATAGCAACAACCTGAACATAAGAGATGCATCACGAGGGTGTGTATCAGAAAGAAAGTCAATGAAAAACTAAAAGGACTAAGACAAACACAGCACTATTATGCAGTTCAAAGCTGTTTACATTTTCATGATCCATGTGGCGAAGAAGCTTGATTTCACGTAAAGTCCGTTTGGCATCGATTCGGTTATCAAATGCATTGCCAATCTTCTTGATAGCAACCTCCTCGCCTGTCTCGGAGTTCATCATAGCACTAGAGGAAAATTTGGGCAAGAAAAATAATCAAAACTTCCTTACAAGACTCGTTAAAGAAGAAAAAAAACACAGAGGAATCGAATCCAATGAGAGTAAACCATATCCCCATATCCTGTTACGCTTCACCATGGTAACACAATATTCTGAGTTTTTTACAGCATCAAACATGTCACATCTAATGGAAATTAACGAGAAAATACTTTTAAATCTTCAAGATCAAAAAAGTAAAAGAAGAAGCGAAAAGAATCCTAAATCTATCTATAGCAATTACGCCATATGAAAAGTAAATAACCCAGACATTTTCAGAACTACACAATAACAGAAGAAAAGACTTATAAACCAAACAACTTGATCACTATCTCAAAATCTCACAAGGCAAACAAGCAAACGATTTCCAAAAAAATAGCTAAGAATAACAAAACATAGGAATGAGAATTGGCAACAAAGAGTCCTACCAAACGATGCCGTAAGCGCCGCGACCGAGAGGGCGGATCGGGAGAACGTACTTTCTAGAGACTTCGAAGAGGTTCCCGTACACATGATACTGCACGTAGCGTCCACCGTGAGTCGGTATCCCTCTGACGTTATGCTCGCCCGGCGTCATGGCGGGAGATCCCCAATCCGGATTCAACTAGAGAAGGTAAGTAACAGAAACAGAAAGACTGAGAATGTGAGTCGTTACCCAAAAAAACCGTTGTTTTGAAGCATTTTGACCTTTTTTGGGTTCTAATCCTTTTCCGATTAATCTTCACTGTACGGAAGGCAGAAAAGTCTATTTTGAATAGTAAAAAATCCATTCACTCAGGTATTGACTATACTTCCCCTGTGACGGTTAAACGGCTTTGAAATCAACAGGTGATTAGTCAATACTTGTTTATATTAAGGACAAAATTAAGGCGGAATTTCAACTAATCATGACGGTTTTGTTCTGCTTATACTATTGCCACTAGCTATAACATTGCTTTCCGGATTTTGAATCGGATATTTTTTTTTCTATTTGCCAAATTGGATGACTTTTGCATTGGTTTGGTACACTGGTTGTCCATTGATTAATTATCCTACTATATACCAATTTGAGATATAGAAATGTTATTATTACAGTTTGAATTAGGTCCCGAGAAAACAAATATGGATAATCAAGCTATGAAGAAAGATTAATCCAGTCCCCAAATGTCCAACTTGGGGCCACCTGTGGCAGAGGATCCAATACTAGAGCTTGCTTGAAGCAACTGGAGAAGAGGAGAGGCACCCACTACCAGCTACCCGGATTTGTTGTTGTTTGAGGTTTCGTACCAGAAGCGAATGAGCTGCAAATGACATGATATCTGTCGTTTTTTGGTTTGAAGCTGTAGAATATTAATGGGACAATTCGTTGATTATTCGAGAGTTCATGCGTGTGCAAGTAGCATTTCCCTCAAACATCAAATCGCAGCGGATGACCTCGACGGGAATCCTACAGCTGAAGTCCCATTTCTTGCGGTTCCTACAGGGAATTCCTAACATGATCTTGCAAGGTCCTGTTGTCAATGCAAAATCCGATGATCGGTTCCAAGCATTTCCCTGATGCTGGACTGATTATTCGGCCACTTGCAAGCTGTGCTGTTGTGCGCAGGATTCTTGTCAATTTTTGAGAAGGCAGGGAGTTTCAAGCTTGACAGGAATCTAAAGAAAACAAACCAACCCATCAGCAAACTTTTTAGTCAAGTCCATGATCATGACAATTCTGGTTTAGTTTCAGCATTAGCAACAATAGACAATGTATGTACCGAAGATGTCAAACTTCTATTTGCAGGGAATATTTACAAACATTACAAGTTAAGTATGTTCGCAGTAAGATTCGACAATGCCTTCCCCAGACATTTAGTCCAGCAGTAATAGATAAAATGCCTCACAGAATGAAGAATGCTACCCACATCATGGACAGGGAAGAATGGCCTCATGCGTAACTTATAAATTGAGAAGGGGGTGGGAGTCAAAAACAACTTGAAATGGCGGAACAAGAAGACATTTAATATCTTTCTCCATATTACATTGTACATCATAAGTGGACAAACTAGTAAAATACGACTATAGCATTCCTCGCACAATACAGTACATGATACCAAACAGCAGAAGAAGCGATCATTAGAATAACATCTCAAACCTATGCCATTTCTGTACAGGTGAGTATCTCGCTCCAGCATAATCATCACACCAACTGTTTTTCTGCATCATTTCTCATCACTTCTCGACTTCGACTCAGGGAGGGTATCAGCTGTTCGGAGATTACCAAGTAGTGCATCGCGCCCGGTCAAAACTATTTTGAAAAAGTCGTCCACTTGCTTTGCAAGAATATCTATCGCTTGAGAAAACTTTTCCGTCTGCAACCCAAGATCTGTACAAGAATTCTGAAACGCTTCCACTTGGGTGGCTTCTAAACCATCTTCAACAATGGGAAATAACTTATTTGCAACCAAATCAACAGCCTCCAACTCTTTCAGGAAGGTGCGTTTTTTATTAGAGCACATATCCCTGATTTCCCCATTGACGTAACTCTGCAAATCTGAATAAGCTTGCGCCCACAACATTGTGTTCGGAATGTCTAAATCTAACAAATTATTTGAAGACCCAGAGAAGGCAGTAGCAAAGACACTGCATACAAATACTGTCTGCACCTTCACTCCATACATTGCCCTCATTAATACCTTTCCTTTAGCTGAGTTCTTAACCTTTGGCAGATCTAATGATCCAACCAGGCTGCTTAATATGGGGCCGCACCTCTGCAGTCTTGGATTTTTTGAACCAATGTTCTGTCTCCATCTCTCAACGGACGAGTGGGCTCTTGCAAGTTTCTTTGAAGGATCAGACGCTACGTTATGCAGGAAACACTGAAGTAGGAGACGGCTTTGGCTAAGGCGTGAGAGCTCAGAGCTGAAAGCAGTGCAAATATCCAGTAGCTTCACACTGATATCCAAGTACACATCTATCCATTTCTCATCCCAGTCATTCACAGGCAGCTCAAGATCAGTGATAAGGGCTTTTATGTCAGTATGAGTCTCACAAAGTGACACCATTGCAGATTTCATCCATCTCAGGCTCACAATTTCATCCTTGTCTTTTGGAACAAGTTTCCTAAACCTCTCTGCCAAAGTCTCCTCAAAAGCATTCAATAGTGTTTGAAGCCTATTGGACAACTGAGAGCTCTTTGGTGAAATCATCCGGAAAGGATTTCCAAAATGGAAGAAAGGACGATGTGGCTCCTGTGGTCTACTCATTTTATCACTTGCTGCAAGAAGAAGATTCAACAAGAAAAAGCTCATCATGGGCAAACTATCAACAAAATGTAATAATAACATCCCTCACAACCAGAGAACATGCAACAACAAGGGTTACAGCAGACATATAATGAAAGGAAGCCAGTCAATATGCAAAACTCAACCTAAACGAGAGACATTCAAACAACAGCTTCAAAAGCGAAATGTCCCCAGGAATAATAAATAGAAATCCCCGTTTGATTTCTGAACGAAATATAATCCCCTCACAACCTCGGCTAACACCTGCAGCCACCGCACCACCCCATGACCACAAACTTCCAACCCTTTCGGTCCCTAAAGAAAACAAATAAAAAAGGAAAAAGAACCACCCAAACATCGCGCTTACATAAGAGTATAAGTAGCTTATGGTTGAAGATAAATCGCGTACTGAACATAAAAATTTCTTGTATTCCAGTTGTTATTCGGGTGTAAGCGCATCTAATACGTGTAAACACAAATTTTCCATCTTTCATAAAGTAAATCTACATAAAACATCACAAGAATCAGGTTTTCTAAACAGCATAAGCAAATCAATGGAAGCCCAATGGTTTTCTACCCAAAACCACAGATAAAACTTCTTATTCCTTGCATCTACACGTTTACAGACCCAAACTTCCCTTAAAATCATCGAGCTGAACGAAAAAAACATAAAACACCAAGAAACGCATCATTCAACACATAACATCAAACAACTAAACAAAAAAAATCAAACATCAAACATCAAACATCAAAACTCACCTAAAACGATAGATCCGTGGACTGAAAGAGCAAGTAAGAGCAACAGAGACGAAAACCTCAAGTAATTATTAGGATTTCCGTTCCTTCCAAACCACATAAAAGGAAGGCCAACGCTATATATCGTAGGACACAGATCTAAGAGGAACCCAGGCCTTGAAGGAATCGAAGATGAATTCAAAACAATCTAAAATGATCAGAAAAATCTGTACCTGAATCTGTACGCGCAAAATATAAGCAATTCAATTCCACACAAATTCTGTAATGCTTTACCTTCGTGGAAGGGGAGACATTTTATCATCTTTTGTTAGGTGGGAAGAGGGAAAGGATGGAGTCACGGGCTGTTAGAAAAATGTTTAGCGAAAGGGAATACGTGGAAAGAACCGAACGGTATAATCGTGTACGGTGATCAATGTTGACTTCGTGGCGTTGTTTTTGGTCAATGGTTTATAAGTTGCTGTGACGGGCGTAATTGTGGAAGTGGATGCATTTTAGCAAATCGATTCCTTTTTCGCTTTTCTTTTTTTAATATTAAAGTGACAAACACGGTAATATTATTGACAAGTAGAAATCAATTGAAGCCGTGGATCGTGGGTTGAAGTCTACATATCTAACGGACAACACAAAAAGACGAATAGTATTAAACACGAATAAACAAGGAGCCGTTTTATGTGGACTTCCTCGGTCGACTTATCCGCCCCTCGTTTTTCTATATTCCTGGTCCGTTTATTGCTGAGACCACACACTGGTTTCCTATTATTTTACCATCCCCAAAATTGACCCTTTCTGATATTTTTTAGGCCGTTCCAAATTTAATTTCTTTTATGCTCAAAACGGTGTCGTTCAGACAAAGTCCTGAGGAGGATTACGTGCAGTGTGATGATGGGCATGTTTGTTCAGACAATCTTTGCTTCCTTGTGATTTTGGTTCCTTCTTTTCCAAATATGCAAAGTTGGAGAAGAGGAAGCAAGGCTTGCTCGATAAGACATGTCGTTCAATCCATCTAGATGACATATCGTTTAGTATCGCATATACGAGCATAGCTCGGTTATTGTATGCTAGATACCTCAGTTATCTACTTGGTTGATGAATCCTCTGCTGCTATCACCTATTTTGCACCACCTTGATTAACTGGCTCATGTTCATGTTAGGAGGAGGAAGGTTCTCTACAAATCCGACGTTCCTGCAGAGAAGAGAGAACAAGGAATAAGTCAGAAACTGAAGCCATTGTGAGTGATTTTCTGGAAAAAGAACAGGTGCAAACATACATCACGAAGTAGCAGGTCATCTGCCTCGAGCAAGTGAATCACATGCCCCATTCTAGGTCTCTTAGATGCATCAGGATCTACACATCGAAGAGCTACCAAGAGCACACGTTTTAGTGCCTTCGAAGCAGGCATCTCGGGCAGTTTCGGGTCGACTATTTCTTCGGATTTCCGATTCGCAACCATGGTTTTTAACCAGTCTACTAAATTCACCTGCAGGAATTCATCTCAGGTTTGCAGCTTGCATGAAAAGAGAACCAGAGATAAAGGTTATCAATTACATGCCGGACTAACCTCTCCATGCGACCGACTATAATCGACGGGACTTCGTCCGGAAATGATCTCCATTACAAGTATGCCAAAGCTATAAGCATCACTCTTCTCGTTCAGCATTCCAGTGCAGGCATATTCAGGTGCAACATAGCTATTGAAGCCAAAAAGACTATCAGTTTCAGTTTTCTACAATAAAGCATGAACAAGCACAATCAAGAAAGAACTAACCCAAATGTTCCCATCACACGGGTTGTAACATAGCTTCTGTCTGAACACAACAGCTTGGCAAGTCCGAAATCCGAAACCTTCGCGTTCCATTGCCGATCGAGTAGTATGTTGCTCAATTTGACATCTCGATGGACCACCTTTGGTTCAAGACCTTCATGGAGATAGGCCAACCTGCAGTAAGCAAAGCAAATATTTAGATTGTAATTCAAGTTCTTATAAGCAATAGAATGTACAATGAATGAGCAATGCATAAGAAGCTATTACCCTCTAGCTATTCCCAGTATAATGTTCATCCGAATATCCCAAGTCATAGGGCTAACTTCTCCAACATCACCATGAAGCCATTGATCCAAATTACCATTGTCAAGATACTCATACACAAGCATCCTGCAAAAATGAAACAGATGATACCGGTCGGACGCCGTCCGAAAGACCCAAAAAACAGCAACAAGCTCGATCCCAAATTGAATGATAGTGGGGAGTACCTATATGCACCCTCAACACAGTATCCGAGCAACCTAACAAGATTCTTATGCCGGACTCGACCAATTGCTTCCACCTCCACTTTAAATTCCTTCTCCGCTTGACCCCTGTTAGCATTACCAATCAATACAACAAACTATGCATGTAGGAAGACGACAGACCGTGCTGATCAAGATTCAAGTGTAACTATTAAAGATCACAAATTCTGTCAGGATTCAACTGCAAACCGAATTGAATCCCAAAGAAGGGTAAACAAACAGAAAGATCTAAACTTTAATTCTAACAAAAAACAGACATAAGACACACAACCTAGTAAGGAAAATCTTACAATTTGGTGAACAATAAAAAAGGTAACCCATCTACGTTAAGAAGATAGAAAAGAGAAGGACCGAACTGTTACCTGTTATTCAACAAATTCTTGACAGCAACTTTAGTGCCATCAGCCAAAACCCCACTATAAACAATCCCGTACCCACCTTCACCGACCACATTCTCCTCACACAGAGCCCATTCGTAGCAGCTTCCAGCTCCCTCAACGTCTACCATCTTCCCCAACCCAGATGCGACACTTCTGGTCCCACGCTTCCGCTCGCAAAGGATGCTGTCTCACCGCCGCTGGCGGTTCCTCCTCTATTCTCTCCACTAGTGAACACCATGCGGTGCTCCACCTTCCCAATCTCCACCTGAATCTCCGGCACCTGTGCTGCCGCGCGGTGATGGTGGTCTGTCACGATCTCCTGGATTTCCTTCGACACCGGAGGCGTGGCATCGGCGATCTTCCGAGACTTCCTATTCTTGCGCCGGGAAGTGAGGCATAACGAGAGAAGAAAGAATGCGAATACGATAACAGAGCCGAGTAAGATCCCGATTACTACCCATAGACGGAGACCAAAGATTGATGTGGGCTTTGACAGCTCCGAGTTGACAAATGTGGCGTCGTACATTGACATCTATCTCTTCAATCTTCGACGCGAGATTGAAAAGAGCAGTGGTAGCAGTATTTTTCTTGTGTAATGTGTCATAGACAATGGAAACCAACGAAAAACTAACGTTTGTACGTCGACTTGTGCATTTACCTGTGTAGGAAGCAACAAGTACACTGTAAATATATAAAAGTGACAAAGCAAGAAGATGAAGAGTTGGACAGGAACTGTCAGTGCTTGTCTGGGTAGGTGGAAGAATAGACTTGTGGGTGAGTTGGAAAACGGGAAGAAACGAGAAGCAACTTAGCATCTTGTGGTCAAATGATTGTTTGTCGTTTTTTGTAGTTGGTAGTTACTGTTATCTCTGTCGTTTTGCAGGAAAAGAGTGAAGTTGACCGTTAAGGGTGATTATGATTCTGTTAATAGATTAAGAAAGTAGTGGAATAGAGATTAATTAGGCCGGCTCTCTTTTTTTGTTGTGTTGGAATGATCAATAACCGATTTAAGGGTTTTGGATACGTCAAAAGCATATATTCGGACAGAATAGAGTTTTCTGTTGGGTTCCCTTCGGCTCCAACCTGCTTCAAGAACAAGAGAAACCGAGTACAAGGGATACTGTCCTAATGCCCTCGCAATAGAGTGATCATCTTCTAAGAATTCAATCAAACGTAAGATACATGACTAAATCCCATTGTTTATGATCTGGAAATTTTTGTGTTCCCTTCCCCACCTTTCCTTCCTTTTTACGGAGACATGAAATGAGTTCTGACAAAACGTAATCATGAACCATGGTGATGCTAGAGCTCCAATGGAACCCATTAGAGTTGTTTTACATCAGAAGCGGTAACATTATCGTCATACTTTGTCATTTGCATTGAAATCTAGTTTAATTCTCCGCTACAAGTTGCCCACATTAATCTTTCTTCTTGTCTGGTTCATCAATTTCTGCGAGTCTTTCAACGAGTGGAGGATGAGAATAGTGATAAGCCGAGTACCAAGGATCGGTATTCATGGCGGACAGATTTTCCTCCTGAGAGAAACATGGCCTCATTGATCAGTCACGTGCATCACCAAAATAGTTCCAGCAGCTTTGAATGGCGATAAGCTAGCACCCATGTTCACATAAAAACAGGTCAGAACAGAGCGAATCAATCACGCACCTGTAGTTTCACAAGACCAGCGCGGAGGGGAGTGCCATAACCAAGTTTCTTAGCAAATGCATCAGCCTACAAAAAGCAAATAGAGTAAATGAGATCTGGAGCAGTAACAGGCTTCTTCAGGGGCGAGGAAACAGAAAGGTTCAGAATCTATTCTGTTGGGAGGAAAGCCAGAGAGAGAGGTTACTTGAAATTCAAAAGATCGGCTCACAAGATTGAGGCCAAAGCTTACAAGATGCTGAAGAGGTATCACTGTGTGCTGCAAATAATAAAGTCAGACAAGCAAATTTACTAGACAAAGAGCTATGACCACGGTACAAGCCCAACAGATTACACTAATAAATTCCATAAACATGTCATTCCTTCACCAATTAATAATCGTAGGGTAATACCTGAAAGATGATAAGTCCAATGAGCACTGGTTGAGTATCAAACCCAAAACTTTGGAAGAGATCAGTGGAGTTTCTCACAAGTGTGTATCCTCCAAATTGTAAGAGCGTTAGAACCTGCATAGAAGCAGCACAATATACAATAATGAAGATAATGATAAAAAGAAAAAACAAAAATTAAATGAATCACCTTACAAAAGCGTGATTGAGAGAGAGAGAGATAGAGAGACAGAATCCTAGACCATATTCAGTTCTTGGTGGCTTGCTTCTTTAGTTAAATATTAGTGTTGGCATTGTAGATATTTAAACAAAAGGATACTAGAAGCCAAAGTAGGAAAAATGTGGACGACTATCATGCTAACTCAAGATAACAGGACAATCCCACCAACACAAATGGACTAGATGATCTATTAAAAGACTACCCTAATAGAAACATGAAGGTGATCTCTCATCCAGCTGTATAAATAGTCTGTGAAATTCAAATCCTGGAAGATGCTCGAATGTTATACAAGGAAAAGTTAGAACGTTATAGTGCACAATTATATCAATTTTAGGCCTACATATGTCTTAGAAATTACTTCTTCCATGCATCCAAAGTATCCTACAATCTTCTATTAGATCATAGAGAAATAAAAGACATTTAAGGAATCAACAATACCTGAACAGCAATGAATGAGTACATTGTATGATTAAGTTTCCAGTGGCCCAGTTCATGAGCAATCACTGCTACAATCTCCTCATTGTTTTTGCACTGCAAAGTGTCAGAAATACCAAAAGAAATTCTCACATGAGAAGATGACATCACCACATGCTTCAAGTTGAAGAAGCTCGTCACACAAAATTAGACATCCAAAAAGTACTGCAATGCCATGCGGAATTCTTTGTGTGTGAAGAAGAAAAAATAACTCAAAAGACAAATGACATGTTGTACAAGAATGAGGAAACTCTAAAAGAAATATTTTCTTACCTGTTGAATTAATGTGTCATAAAGGACAATCCGTTTATTCTTAAAAAAACCATACATATAGGCCTGCACATATTGATAGAAGATGAATCAAATTTAGAATGAATTTTAGATTTAATAGAAATTTAAAACACATTTAACACACAAGTCTCTACAGGAACCAGTGATAGTGACTTACCAAACACCCCATGACTTATAAATGAGAGCATCTGAATTTACAAACTTAATTCCAATAAAAGTAACATTCATAAAAGAGAAACAAGTATGGATTTAGGAATACAGTTTTTAGGTTCTAAAAAATTTTCCCTGAAAAGATAAAGTATCCTGCTAAGTGCAGAAAAATAAAAATTACTGAGCAATATTTCACAGTTAAGCAGAAGGCTTCTATTAAAAGTAGGCTATGAGGTACACAGGGAAACCTCAATATAAGCTTGATTGAAATCTCACATTGCTATGACTTGATCTCGTGGAGCCATCCACAACAAACAACTTCTTCAAAGGGAAATTGAGGGACGAAGCAAGCTTCTCAATGTTCTGCCTGAGCTCTCCTTCTGGAAGCTATTTGTTAAAGCATAAGCAGTGGAACAATAATCATTAAACAGACAGTCTCAGTTTTGAAGAAAGTGACCGAGGGAAGTAATCTATCACTCACCGGTGTGAATTTGTTGAAAAGTGGGGCTATTAAAATTGGATAGATGGTCATCATAACGAGAGAAAGAACAAACATAAACGCCCAGAGGTAAATGGCCAGATAAGGGCCTCCTTTCTGAAATCATGCAAGGGAAGAGTCAGCTCATAAAAGAAAGACTGCTGTGGTCAAAAAGAAATGGACTATTTGATGATATGACATGTTTAAACCAAGGATGAAGGAAAACAGTCATCAACTATTTAATTAACAACATAGATGTTCATACCTGCACTATCAAAATGATGGCCAAAACAATGGGCGGACCAAGTACTATAGAAAGGCACATTCCTTTTAATAAATCCCTAAAGAATAACCATATGGTTTGCTGAAAAGTAAATGGAAAACATAAATTAGAACGATAAAGTGAAAGTAAAGAAATATGAAAAAAAAGAAAGATCAGTAAGTGAGTACAGACTTTGTTGAAACCATGGCGAGCCTCAATGACAAACGTAGAATAGAGGGAAAATGGCAAATCAGTGATCTGCAAGGAAATATACCAAGACAGTCAAGCTTCTGAGAGACAAAAGATGTATGCTAAATTGGATGGAAGCAGATTACATATCCTCAACTTTACTGGCACCGAGAAAACTACCAAGCTTGCTAAACCATGTGAAAAGGCATGGCTACTAAACTTAAGACTATGGAGTTGCAAATTTATCACTTAGATAAATGAGTAGGGAAACCCATGGATATATATAACAGATAATAGTAACAGATTTTAGTACACAGAAATGGAACAATGAGCACACCTTGAAATGCTAATAAATTATATAAGCCATTCAAACTATTCGGGGTGTAAAATACACCACAGATAAATGAAGTGCTGTAGACTATTATACTATGATCTCTAATCTAAGCAAAACCCTGTTTATCATCACCAAAAATAACTACAAATAAGGTATATACCTGTGACCATATCATAACACCAGCCAAAAAAGCAAGAGTGTGAAGAATTTCATTCTCCTCATTGAGCCCAGCTAAAACAAGAAAGCTTCCTGATTTCTGCATATACAAAGAGAATTTAGAAATTACAAGCAACCAATTGGGAGGCCTCAGCAACATCTGATTTCTTCAACTTTCATCAGGACTATTTCCTGACCAAGAAATGAAATTATTATAACTTAATAAAAATATGAGCCAACCACATACCTTCCAAAACCAGGGCAATATTCCAAAGAACAAAATTGCAGAATCCACAAGTATGGTCACAAAATCATGAAAGAAATTGAAGTGGCTGAAAATTCACAAACACAATGGGAGAAAACATCAATAAAAGTCAAAGCAGATAACAGTAATGGATAATCAAACAATTTGAAAGCACGAAACAATGAAAGTTACTGAACGTTTGAACTATAGGAGTTACAGCAAAAGGCAGACCTCTTATCAAGACTATAAGCTCGAGATTTTTCAAATTTCTCTTGGCTGATGACTCCCACCAAAGGTTTTGGGAGAGTTGGCAGTTTGAGTGCAGCATGTTGTCGCAAATCCAAATAGCTCTCAAAAACGTACATCAATATCATAAAACCTGAAAAAAAAACAATGAAGTTGTAGAAAATTTCAATCGAAACTGCAAAAATATTGATTTTCCAGTCAAATGAAGATTTAAAAGTTTTAAAAAATCACATTTTCAATTACCTCTAACTGATCAACATCAAAATCTTTTGCATGAATTTCTTAGTCACAATCAGAACAATAAAATCTTCAGGTGGTTCTAAAACAAGCCAAAAACATAGGATGAACTCGAAATGGTTTAAACCTTTCAGCAGCTTCAAGCTGACTTGCATGATCACAACCCATACATAGTTCCAACTATAAATATGTAAACTATAGCTTTTCAGAATACAAATATACGATATGTAGTGAAAGCAACTGAACTGATAGTTAGAAAAACAGATACTGTAACCCAAAGAACTAAACAAGTGCCAAGAACATATCAACAACGATAACACCACTATAAAACAGAATACAGATCCAGTAAGATATTTCTTAGGAATATTTTGAATGGTAAAGCTCCCACAGTGACGGTTTACCACAGTAAAGTTAGGCCCAGATCGAACATCTCATTAGTCCTTTAGTTACGCGTCAACCTTCAAAATGATATCGAATTTTGCATTTCTATTTGCAAATTGGTTGCCCACTAAAAAACCTCCAGCAAATTACTTTTGTACTGTCACCTGTTCCTAGCATAGTTATTGGCAACTAGAATCCCAAACAGATACCATTTAACGAACAGTTCAATAAGAACGGGCTCTGCTATCGTAGATAAGCAAAAGACAAAAACGCTCCCGATCGGATCTAGAAGTTGAATCTCCAAGGCAACATGCAGATATTTTCCACCAACAGACGAGGCGATTATAAAACGAAGCTAGAGAAAGACGATACAAGCTCAAACCACATGAAAATGCAAAACACCGAAGACAAATACACGTTTAATAACCAGAGCAACCTAGAAATGCAGACACAAGATGTAAAGAATAAACTAGACGGAAATGCTCTTGAGATAAAATTAACCTGAAACATCTAATTTGAGGCAAAAATATGCAAGCTGAAAGAATGAGTAACAATGAGTGGTAAAAAGAAGAAGAAGAAAGAAAGCGTACCAACGACGGCTTCCATGTAAGGAAGAGCCATGGCGGAACCGGGAAGAGAAAGAGAGAGAGAGTGAGTCGGGCAAGATGAAGAAAAAGACCGAAAAAGGAGGGTTTTGATTTCTTCAGGTGTGCGCTTGGGTCTTGGGTCTTGGGTCTTGGGTATTGGGTCTTTGATGGTGATATCAGATACGTGTTAACATTGCAGCTTGTCGATAAGAAGAAATGTCCCGACCCGAGTCTCGTAACCCGTTTCGGCCTTCAACTATTACTTAGGTTGCATCCCAAAGGCCCAAATTGCCGCGCATTAAAATTAGTTTTAAGTTTATTTATAATGTGTTTCCAATGATTAAATAGAAACATAAAAAAAATTATAGATATATAATTAAATTTGTAAATTGGCAGCAATCTGAAATACTAATTCAATTACTTCTTCCTATATACACATCAGGTCTTATAATTTTTTTTCTCCAAAGATAACTATATAATGTAGTACTTAATGTTCTTGTGTTAAAAAAAGATATCATATGGCAAACGAGCTTTTGACTTGATAATGTCTGTTTTTATTTTAAATAATTTAAGGATTAGAAGATTTGTATTCAAAACTCAAGGACATCGTTGAAACTGATAGCAGTAAAATGCAACGATTCATCAACTCCTTGGGCTGCTGGGGATCCCATGAGGAAACTTGATGCAGGATGATTTCACTATCAGCAGACTCAAATTCATTGACTGCATGACTTTAGATTACCAAGTTTTCTTTCTCCTCAACGTTAAGCTCTCCTTAGTATGTAAATAAGGCCGTCTAGAGAACGTTCAAAGATCTATGTTAGTTTCAAGCAAAATGGTACAAAAGGTTAAAAGTTGAAGGCAAACTTGTACTCTTGTCAGCGTATCATTTCGATAACAGAAGGAAGAATACAGAACTTCCGAGGAAGGAAGCCCAAGTACTCCCCATCAGACTGAACAAAGATACTGCCACTGCCGGAGATGTCTTCTACTTCAATAGAATATGCACTGTCAAAAGAAAGAATAGCATACAATGAACAGTTCTGTAAGCAGTCTTCGATGAACTTAATCTAGTTTGAGAGCTTAATCTATGAGTTGAAAAAGTAAGTATAGAGGTAGCCAAGGGACAACTAGTATTTGCCTACCCTTCAAGAGAAAAAAAATAACGGGTTTTTTACTTAAATATAAATGAATATCCATCCATTTTATACATGATAGGTTCTCTATTCATTCACCGACTTCAAAGAGAAAGGCTTCATGTCATTTATTTGCACAGCTTGGACACCGCATGTCAAGCAGCAATTTTGTGCACAACTAGCATTTTGTCTAACCTCAGTATTTCTAGAAATACAGAAAAACACGATCAACAAGCAGGTAACACGAGTCTTGGATCTACAAACTGTCTTATTTGTCATACTAATTTAAAAAGGTAAAGACATTCAATGGCTTCGAAAGGACTACAATGGACAGAATCGTCATAAGCAAAGCATTAACAAGAGTCCTGTCAACAGGAAGTGGTCATACCTTCTAGAGTATACATTCTTCACTGACAAATGAGTCCCGTTGTACAGCTTATGTAGTTTCAAAATAAAGTCATACCATTTGAAGTCTTGAAGAATCACAACCTACAGATAAAATAATTGAAAGTTAAGAAATTTTAAATTGAAGTCTTGAAGAATCACAACCTACAGATAAAATAATTGAAAGTTAAGAAATTTTAAATAAAATGAAAATTCTATCTCTATAAAGAACTAGCGGAGACTGATGAGTAATGTAATGAGTGAACTGAAATGATACCCACCTCAAAGTTTCCACTAGAAGGATCAGCATTTGGCGTTATTTTCATGCCACCACCAAAATATTTCGCATTTCCAATGCAAAGGGCTGTCACTTGAGGACATTTTTCCCACTCACCTCCATTGACCTGCAAGTACACTCTATGGGTGTAACGTTTCCAAAACCCTAGCAAGAAAATAGAGATCATGGAGTAACATTGTTAAATAGTGAATATTTGCCTTGACCCTAAAGTCTTGATTACGATGCCCCATAAAGGCCTGCAGGGCACCTATGACATAGCATAAGTTTCCAAATCTCTTGTATCTAGATGCATAATAACCAGCCTTGGCACTCCTGCAAAAAGTAAAAAAAACTAGTATTCAGACTCCCTGGAACTTCTATTGTGATCCAAAAATATCCAAAATGACCTTACAAATGAATATCAGCTACGTTTAAGAAGTAATGAGATTTTTCATCCTCTCCAGTAATGACACCCACATCGATCCTTGACCTCAGCCCTGAATATCCCACCCACATCAAAAATTATAAATGACAAGAAGAACACAGTAACTGATAAGCAGTTCAAAGAAACTCTCACAAGTGAGCTTGGTCCTTTGTGTTGCGTCAAATGAGGCCGATTATGAGGAAAACAAAAGCATAAATGTGCAAGTACCTTTCACAACCCGTTCAATAGCCTCATAAGGATCATTTTTCCTAACAAAAAAATTAAAGATAAAGCATATCTGTTACGACCATGAATAAAAGATTTTAAAAGAAAAATATGGCATATCAATCCAAATAGATCTGGAAGGAACTAACCAGCCTAGTGTTCTGGCAAAATCAGATCCGGTGCCCAAAGGAATAAGCTGTAGAAAGAATGTGACAAAACATTAATAAACAATCACATCCAAACTGGAAAATGCACTACACTTGCAACTTTCCAGTCAAACTAACATGCCCCCTTTACTATACTATAAGAAAACTGCAGTTACTCAACTCCAAGAGCAGTCGAATTGGTGGCCTCTTTATTGTGAGTAGTAACAAGTTTCTGGCCCCAAAAGAAACCATTGACCACCTATCATCATAAGCCAAAATCAACGCATCAAAATCCGTAACACAAAACAGTCAGGTTCCCTAGATGTTTCTTACAGTCATGTTGAGGATAAGAAAATAGCCAGAAAAGGCAAATACAAGGAAAACTGCACCTCGTGAAGCGTTCCATCGCCACCAACTGCAATCACAGCATCTGCACCCTCTCTTATGGCCTGAACATTCGCACAGAAGCTGTAAGCATTCATAATCCGTATTATACCTATCTTTCACTAGTCAAAATAAACCAAATTAGTTCAGGATCATCAACGTCCTACCTCTCTTGTTATGTCAGTTGCATGATAAGGACCTGACGTCAAGGATTCCAATATCTGCAAAACAAGATACACACATCTCATCACATGCCTCACTGAAAATAGACACGAGAATGACAACGGGGATTAAAAAATCCAGACATTGCAATCCTTATCGAGGCGAGAACGGAGATAGGGTAGCAGCTTCTTCCACTCCTTTCCGGTTCTCTCATTAGCCCCTGCACCAAACCAACAACCATGCTCTTAAACGGTTTATCATTTACTAAAGTGTCCCGTAACCAAACAGAAAACGCGAAAGAGACAGAGACAGACAGAAAGACAAGAACCTCGAGGATTGACGATGAATACGAGGTCGCGGCGAGGAGAAGCTGCAGCATTGCCGCCGTGAGAGATCGAGCTATCAGAGGAGAGATAGGCAGCCATGGGATTACAATGATGATCTGCTTTGACAGGCCATGGTTTTGAGATTGAAAAAGATGAGAATCCCATTCCTGTTCCCAACGCAATCTGATAGGAGATACAAGACGCCATCGTTTCATTTACTGCATCACCGCCACTCTTCTTATCTTCTACTCTTTCCTTTTGACTCTTTTTGACCTCTTCTGGTGATAACCGTTGGTTCGTCCGTTCGTCGGAGAGAAATATAAGCGCCGTACCTGCAGACCGCTGTAAAGACACTAACTATACTACGCTTAACAACACGGAGATAATAGTTCGACGATTGTTGACTTATCATAACATTTTCATTTTTACCAATATTTAATCTATAATTTCTTAAATTATTCTATATTTTGTTTATCAATTTTCAATTATAATAAGGTCTAAGCCAGAATAAACGGCTGTCACCAATTTGGGTGGGGTTAACAAAATTGATTTACGCATGACTAATTTGACCCAAAAACGAGTTCAAAACTTTGGATGGATTTTGAACAATTAAACGCTTAAATTAAATACGAAATTTTCTAATAATAAAAGATATCCAATTTCCATACTTCGACCCTCTAAGCTTAAAATACGTAATTTATTACTTAATACATGATTAGTCGTGACTTTTCCCGCAAAACTGTACAAAAACTTAACGGGAAGAAAAACGTAGTATTTAACATCAAAAGGCAAACTCACACTCAAAACTGTGTACAAGGTATAGCCTCCGGTGACGTATAAGTATACCATCCAACTACTCTACTCTCCCAAAACATTTTACATTACATATCTACACAATATACATGATAAGCTATAGTTGAAAGGTGTAACGAGCTCGCTCCCGTATCATACATACAACTAGACAATCCAATCTTGAAAACACTATATCACACATAGTTTTCCTTCATCCCGTCGATTCCAGTTTACAATTTCGCAATGCATGCACAGAGAAATGAGAATTCCTGAGGATCAAGTACGAGTCAGCTTTGTACTATCCACTTCATGTCGCAAGGATTGCGCTTTCTGACTTGGCGGCATCATGAACATTGCTGAAGTTACCGGCAGTTTTTGGCTTCCCTGGGTCAACCTCGTATGAAGCAAGCAATTTTCTCTGTTACGACATAAAATGGTCAGAAACCAAAACTTCGAAGCAGATGATAATAGTCCGAAGGAAGGGCTCTGATAAATGTTTTTACAGATCCCATAAGCTATGTAGAAATAAAAGAAAATGGTTAAAAGATGCTCACATGATCCTCGAAATCGGGATTAGTCAAATTGATGGCCAGGTTCCTCATCAACAATAGGACCTGTCGAAGAGCCAATAGAATACATTTAACAGAAGAACATCTTCGGAGAAAATGAGGAAAACCACAAGAGCATGAAGTCATGTTTCTATTATGGGTGTTTATGAAATGGGAGAGCGCAAACGTGCAAGTAGAGCAGCTTTCACTCAAATAAATAAGAAATGTAAACCACAGCCAATCCACAATGCAAGCTCAATTCACATATGTCCATGAAAGTCACTTACAGTTTCCAAGTTGATCGGGTCCATTTGCCTCAGTCTCTGCAAGTGACCACTAGCATTGGGGTCAAAGACACTACCAAGGAAGCTGTACACCTGAGCAAAATCTGGTATAACTGCATCAAGAACAACGAACCGTAAGGTATTTTTTTGGAATAATATGAGAAATAAAAAGCAAGCAGATGGAGAATGATGCAGGCAAGTTTTCTATACACTTAGTCAGAAAGTAATGCCGAAGCATAAACAATGGGTCTCAAAGGCACAAGTTATAAATGGTTGATATAAGAAAATAAAAAGCTCACTACCACTCTGATAGAGGCTGAACATCACAATGAACTGCGATGCAATAGTGAGAGATAACGAACTACCACTGTATTTGACCGTAAAACAGAGAAATTGTCGTTGTTGGAAGATGAAAACAGGCGGTTAAGACAGAAAATGTGCCCAAGTAGTGCTCCAAAAGATCAACAACATGTCTATTGAATAATTTTGATGGTAAAATTTCACTAAAGAAAGCGCATTCTTTTAATAAGCCAAGGAGAAGATTGGGGTCAAAATTCCATTAAAGTGCTGTTCAAATGAGAATAAGATACTGACCCCTAGCAGGCTTAGCTTGATCCCCTTGATCAATAACTTCACCAGGTTGCCAAGTCCTTGGGGTGCTTTCATTACTACTACTATAGCAGCAGTTATGTGCAAAATTAGTCCCAGCCAACCCATGCTCATCTGAAAATAGGAATAATGAGCAACATCAGCTACAAGAATAGAGCCGCTAACTCATATAACAGAAAAATGTGACTGAGAGAGAGAAAAAAAAAAAAAAACCATTTGCTGCTTGTGATGCATTGACTGGTGGCACGGCATTATAACTCCAGGAAGATAGAGCGGCACCAGCCATCGGATTCCCAAGAACTGCTGATGAATCTGGTCCGTAAACAAAGTGGGAATCAAGTGAAGCAGACGAAGACTGAAATGGCAGAATCAACTGAGGCGCAACTGGAGAAACTAGATTAAAAAAAGTGAGGTTAGTCCAGTGCACAAAACTGATGACAAATTATCTAAAACTAAAATAAAAAAGAATAATTTTTTTAAAAAAAACAGGAGTTGATCATGCAAACCATTCTTAGGCGCCTTCTGTGGGTATGGATGAGATGCTTTTCTCTTGGGCCGAGGTGGAGGTACATGCTCAGCAGCTCCATTCTTCTGAACCTTCAGAAAATATTTCTGTGCATGACTACGTATCTGACAAGAGAGGACTACCTTTAGTTTAAGATACAAAGGTAAGCACATCGACCATGCAGTCTACCTAATCGAAAAACGAAGCCAAAGGGAAAAAAATGCAAACAACCCACCCCTGCCTAAACCAGCCAAAATTTAACGTCTATATCTAAGCATAAAACACAACATCTTCACCAGATTTGGGTTTCCCAGTCAGTATTTGAACAAGATAAACATTACGGTTAACACGCAAAAAATTGAACATCAGAATATATAGCAAAGGAAACAAACCACAAAACGTTAGATAACTAACCCTTCCACTAGACGTCAGCTAGAAGCAAACAAGACACGTTATAATAGCTATTACATAATACGTATGACCATTAGGGAAAAAAAATACCTGAATTACAGTTTTTGACCCAACAAATGCTTCAATCTTCTTCCAATCACGATCAAATCTGTAGCCAAAGCAACGAAAAAAATACGTGTAAGTATGCGAGAATCATCCTTAATGCAGAACAGAGTAACCAAACCCAGAAGCAAGCTTTCTTGTATCTTCAATTCATAAAGCAAATCTCTCCTTCAACTCACCCACCCATGCCAACCTATTCAGTAAACAATGGTCGTACAATAGATACAATCTAACACCAGCTCGATTCTCGCCAAAATCTCTTGAACTATTTTCCTTAATTCTATTAATTGACTACCTAAACAGAAAGAAGACAAACCCAAAACCACCTGAAAGAAAAAATACTATAAAATAAAAAAGAAAGTAAGTAGACTTTACAGCTGTAGAGCTTCTAGAAACTTGTCGTGCTCCTGGTCGCTCCAGCTTTCTCTAGATTTCGTAATAGTATACGGCTTGCGAATCTTCTTATTCGGATCCTCCGACAACGACACCACCGAGTTAGTACCGGCACCAGTCGTCGACACCGCCGAAGCGTTACTTGCCGCGACAGGAGTAGTAGAACTCATCGTCGTCGTCGTCGTAGTAGTAGTCGTCGTCGTCGGAGGCGGCGCCTGCAGTGGCAGAGAATTAACACCGGGAAGCCCCATATTGATGGGATCGAAGAAGTAAAACCCCTGAGCTGGGCTCGGGTTCACAGACACCATAAGCTTCAACAGAAAAAACTATCAACAATAATCTCCGATCTCTTGCTGTTCTTCACTTTCCTTAGTCTCTGGTTACGTCTCCGGTTCCGCCTTCCTTCGTCGATTGCTAACGCTGGTCTTAGGTTAGGTCAAAAGAAGCCAAATTAGAATAGCGCAGGTTTCTTGAGATGCTAGATTCGTGTTGGTTTATTTAAGGTGAGGAATTTGCGAAAGCTCTTTCATATAGAGAGAGAGAGAGAGAGAGAGAGAGAGGGAGAGACCTCCTTGTGTGTGGTCTTACTGTCTGGTGGGAGGGGGTGGTGAGATCTTGGACGAAACAAACCTTTACCCGCCAGATTACGATCGTACACGTGGCGTTAACTGGATCTCGTGATTTTGCCCCGGTGTACTAATTGCCATAGCCACGCAGCAGTTTCCATAAAACTGTTGTCTGGATTAAAAAAATAACAGACTAATTTTATCTTTATACTAGAAATCAAATATTATTTTCATAGTGTGGGCACGTGGACTAAGACAATGTCACGTGAGGTGGCAGGTGGGGAAGCTATTCCGTCACTGTGTTTATTTTATAGTGACTGTTCCAGTGTTATCCTGCGAACCAAACACAGCCTGAGGAGTTTGGTAAGAACGGTAATTTAGTTGGTTTCGAAATTAGTATTTAAAAAGAAAAATAAAATAATTATTTTATATAAAAATAATTCAATGATCATATATTTTATTTTTATTTTATTTTCAAAACTCATCAATCCTAAATTAAAAATTAATTATTTTAATTTTGATTTTAAATATAAAATCTTATAAATTTTTTAAAAATTATAAATGGTGATATTCCTTTGCTTAAAGCACTATTGTGGGCGACAGATCGTTCATACATGTTTTCTAAATACATTGCTTCAGTTTTCCCCTATCTGAGCAAAATCATGGGGCAGTTAAAGCCAAGTGAGTTTTTGGGGAAAGCAAGCGGTAAAGGTATGTTGCTACTTTTTGCGAATAGTCATGTTTTTTAAGTATTTTTTTTAATAATAAATTATATTTTAATCATAATCGGATAATTTTCTTCTTTCGATGGTAACACTTTCATTCCTCGTGAAAACGAAATCGAAGCCAAAATAAATTGAAAGCCTGGATATAGATAAGAGCAGACACAGCACAAGGAAGCATGAGGGGGCACTGTCATGGACGCATTACCAAGAGAACTAGTTTATAGGGATGTGCAACTTGTTCAGTATCGGAATTAGGAACCATCCATTTTAATGCGGTCATGTCTGGAAATTGGGAAACATCTGATGGAGAGAGAGATAGAGATAAGCGGGAGGATAGAAACCATGCAATGCTAAAATCAAATTTTGGTGAAAGAAAACAGAAAAGGATCAAACACTTGTGCCATGATCATCAATTCCTGTGATGGGATTGTCTCAACCAAGCAATTGTAGTATACGGATAATCAAAGGAGGTCATGGTCATACAAATCATTGATAGCCCGATTCATAGCTTGTGAAAACTTGAGAAAAAATTAGATGGGAAGAAAAGGAAAACAATGCTTTACAAATTTGTTCGAGGATACACAAACCTCGGGAGAATGACAAAAAGGGAGGAAAATTTTACGGTTTGTCAGCTTAATCTAGCCAACGAGTAACTCCATCGTCTTCCCCAACTGCCGCCAAAATCTCGATACGCACGTCCAGTACAGCCTGCAGATTTTACAATGGCAGGAAAAATCAAAATAGAGAACAGTTTAGCAAAAAGATAGTTTAAGTACCAGTCAATGCCTAAGTAGGTTCAAGACAAACAGGAGTAGGGTTCATGTTGCAGCTGACAGTGATAATCGGAGAGAAACATACAGAATGATTTTTACAGTTTCTCAGCCTGCATTCCTCCAAAGAGCCTTCCAAGGTCCAACTCTCCCAAACATCAAAGCTATGACTAGCGAATACGAATTCCATTTTTCTGTTAATCTGCATTGTTCAAGATAAGAAAATTTTGGCTCAATCCTAAAACAAGAGAATTATATTTCTCTGGAAGAGTGCGGGTGTAAATCATGCCACACATTTATACAACAGAACCTGGATCAAATCATACAACTGCACCCGGGGAGAATTATCTTCCCTATCAATGAGACAACTACGAAAAGAAAGCTAGATTCCAAATCATGTAGTGCAGTTTTTTCTTCTGGAATTCAATACAAAAGCTGATAATACATGGCAACCCTTACCATCCACTTCCTAAAAAGTTGCAATACAAAATATGATTATCTGAGGTGTTTGGAAGAAGGCCCTATTTGCCAAAGTAGATCATATATCATAGAAGTATAATTCAATTACATAGGTCCAAAGGGAAGCAAATATTTATATCGGCACAGAGCACAGAATTATAAAGCTATTATAGACAGCATAGTTCCTCAATTCTTTTCATTTTGTCTCTCTCTCTCTCTAGTCAGCAATTCTCTTATTCTTAACAGAAATGAATAAAAATAAATCAGAAACCCTAATGTCATCTATTCCTGAATCATGTGGACACAATCACATACTCTACCAAATATTCTGTTCCTGCCGATGGTAAATACTTCACATGTCAAGAAGATAATATTACTAAAACAAGAGTTGGAATGGACCCTTTAACAACTTGATCCTCAAAGAGAGTACCTGCAACAACTTTCCACCAGCAGCAAAAGACCGCAGCCCAATTGTACCCTGAAGAAAGAGCACCAACAGAAAAGCATTATCTAACCCCATGATTAACCATCCCCTAAATATTGCAAGCAAAAATGATAATGTGAGGGATATAGTTAGGCTGCTCAGAAGAAAATATAGGTATTATTTTTCCAGACAAACCTTGCTTCTGAAAACAACAAGAAACTGTGCAGCAGGATCTCTTCTTGTTACATTTGACATTGTGTCAAGGAACCAACCACCACCTTTAACTCTTTGTCTAGAGACATGCAGTGCAGGGCGATCTCTTGCATATAAAGCTATAACATACCCATCTTTGAGCAATTCACTGGACTTTCCAATAAGCTTCTTGCTTGATTTTAAGAGCTGGTCAGCAGTCGAATCTTGCATTAATTCTATTGGAGTTTTCCTGCTTCTTGAGTCCTCTGGAGACGCAAAACGAGAACTAGAACTTAGCACTTGATCAGTGCCACTCATTGCAGTATCATCTTCTCGCTGTGAAGTGCTTTCTTTTTCTAGATAAGGATCATCTGATTTCTGCTGGGATTTTTGACGGCCATGTCTTTTCTTTGCCTTCTTACCGGATCTGCTCCGTCTTGCTTCGGATCTTGAGCCCATATTCTGAGACAAGCTAGAACCTTGAGCCTGGCTTGTCGATTCAACTGACTGATTGATACCTTGCTTGTAAGAGTTTTCTTGACCTGCCTGAATTACATCCGTCAGCTGCTCACCAACAGAACCCCGAGGAGGACTCTCTTTATTGTTTTTGTGAAATGGGTCACTCTCATTACTAATTTCACTTTCCTCTTCCTCGTCTGAGGCAGCATTCTTTGGAATAACCCCATCAAAGAAGAAAGTTTGAAGGACAGAGATGGCTTTCTCTCTAATTTCCATCCACACTTCTTCGCTATAATCTGCACTGTGTGGAAGTATCAATACATTCGGCATCTCTTTCACCTGAAGTATAGATTATGAAAAGCATCAATGCAACTATGACTCAAACTATTAGACATATGCCACCAAGTATTCATAGAGGATCTTCATTCGAAGCAAGCATCTTTTTTGATGATTTGAGGTTATAGATGCTGTTTGAAGCAGGCAAGGCCTCATAACCATACTGGAGGCCAAAGATTTCATAGTAACATAAAAAAGACAGGGCCTTCTATTGCTCTACAATTTAAATCAATCGATACCACTCAAAACATAAACACTGAAGAGCAGGGGCTCCAAGCTAAAAGATGAGAAGAGGTTTTGAACGAAATAAGCAAGCATTGGAGAAAAATAATGATGATTTTCCATAGCCCAGTTTGAATAAGAAAAAGAAACTTATATACTTACCCATGCTTCCATCCATTGTGGTCCTTCAGCACCATCCAAAGCACAGCCAGCCAACGTGCCATCTATTAGAAGCTGCTTCACCGCACAGTCATCTAGCAACTGACTGCTGCCCGTATTCACAAGAAAAGCTCCTGCAAAGACACCAAGCATATGAAACATGACCAAATATTTTCTACCACAGGACTTTAAGAATGTAAGCTACCTGGCTTTATATGCTGTAGACATTCTGCATTGATAATCTGAACAGTCTCATTTGTCAATGCACAGTGAAGTGAAATAAGGTCACTGGCAGCGAGTAAATCATTTAAAGTATCCATTTTTCGAGCAGCAGATGGTAATGTAATTGAAGACCTGGTTACTTTTCCTTGTCCCTGTTCGATGTGAACATAAAAGTCAAAGGAGGGGAAAACCCAGGGAATTGCTAGCAAAGAAATGCTTGAAACATTAGAACAATCCAGAAATGATAACATCAAAACCAACTTTGGACCAAATATTTGAGGTACATTTCCAGTAAACTTGGACAATTTTTTTTTCTAGACCAACTTACAGGAGACATGCAAAAGACTACATCCTCGGCATAAATTCAACATTCTTTCCGACAAAATTAAGCAACGAGCGTTTGCTGAATCACTCAAAAGTTTTCAGAGAGAGTACCTCATGGACATCGTAATAGAGCACACTCATCTTGAAAGCCAAGCTCCTCGTAGCTAAAGACCTTGCCGAAGCAGATCTACCCACGATCCCCAAAACTAGTCCTCTACACCTCCTCATCCCACGGCACAGAGGCTGCACGGAACCCAACCAGCCCGAAGCCGAGAGCGTGTGGCGCGAGAGCAGGTGCGTGCGCCGGAGCAGCCCGAGGAACAGAGCCATCACGGTGTCAGCGATCTCCTCCGCGCGGGAGGTATCCACGTGGACGAGTCGAAGACCGAGGTCAGCAGCGAGGGCGGAATCGACTGCTCGGTCGGAGGAGCCGAGGCAGAGTATGAGCTGGTAGGGGCGTAGGCGACGCTGTGCAGCGCGAGGGAGGTAGGCCAAAGAGTGGAGGAGGACGGCAGCTGCTTTCTCGATCTTACCATCGGCCAAATGGCTTAGAGGCACGTGCTCGAAGGTTGCGACCCCGGTGAGGGAGTCTTGTTCGAGAGCGCAGTCTTCAACGCAGTTGAGAGAGACAACGAGAGGGAGGGATGCCGATGGCTGTGGAGGAGATGGTCCAGGGCTGTTACTGTGCGACATTGCGGCAGTGGATCTCATCTTGGCGGTTGAGCTCATTTCTGTGCTCTACTTGTAGCTGGAGTGTGGTCGTTACGGTAGTTAGGGTTTAGCTATTATGATTTGGGCATTCTTTCTCTATTCTCAGGGGTTTGATTTGCTGATGCTCCTTTTTTACGATAGCTCCTATGCTCCGGGAAGAGGTTGAGCTGTCACTGCTTCAGATCCGACAATGATACACCTTTTTACTTCTTTTTTCTTTTTTAATTTTCTTAAATCATATATCCTTTGCAGCTATATTTAAATTACTGTAAGAATGCCTTCTTCCCATTGCCAATTCAGGAATACAAGTGTAGGGCATAAGTTTTGACCCAATTCGGACAAAAATCCATTATTTCCGTACCCTTTAATTATTTTTAAAAAATAGATGAACATCTTCATAACAAAATTAAACTCTACGAATTTAGATTAAACTCTTTCCGAACTTGATTAGATTCTTTTTGAACTTGGATTAAACTCTGTCCTAACTTCAACACAATCAGCAAACTCTATTTCACGAAGTTACTAATTCGTCAAAGTGAATTTACAGCTTCAAAAGAAGCAATCGAATGTAAACATACGAAGTTACCATTTTTCTTTAAATGCAAGAAAAACCATGCCATAATTGCATGGAGGAAACGAGAGAGAAAGCAACAAATACTCTACAAAGCTCAAGAGATACATGTGTTTTTGGAGGAAGAGCACTAGTAAACTACACACAAACTTAAGCCGGCAACCCAATTAGGTCTCTAGCTCGCCAATAGGATTATACAACAGAAGCTCGTGCTCACACTACTTCTTTGCGCTTGTATGATCCAACCATCTATCTGGCTTCAAATTGAGGCAAGCGATCCCTAGTCTGGCAGGCTGCGATCGGAATGAGATACACATCTTTCAACTAGTTTCATAAAGAAAAAACCTGAACAATTACCCGTCAGAGAAACTGTACAATTTCCACACCACCTTAAACGAACTATGCAAAACCGATTTAAACACATCTTGCGTCATCCTCGCACTCCCTTCAAATGTATGATTTTGTATAAAAGATACCCACTTGCCATTACTGATATGAAATTACTATACGGGCAAGATCCAGTTCAGAGGAATCTCCTCCTAAAATTCCTTGTGGTAGCTTGATATGACCGCATAAGCAACCCAACTCCAATTCCAACCCCAAGGCACATCCCCAAACCAATTCCGACACCAACTCTAACTCCAGTATTGAACCATGAAAGCTGGCCATCCTCACCATAATACATCTCTTCTGTGTAGTACTTGTTTCCATTTCCCTCATATGATGACTCGTAGGCAAGGTTTTCTGCTTCAATACCCTGTAATGGCACCCCCACACTTCGAGGTAAGTTTGAATAACAGAAGATGCTGATAGATCAAACTGCCACCGGCAATTTGAAGATAAGATAACTTACAAAACCACCATAACATGTATCTATAAACTTCTAAACATCGTTGAATAAACAACCTCCCCACAAAACATTCTGGACAAGCATTTATATAACATCAACAGAACTCAAGATCCATACCAACCCACACAAAACAAAATAGACTCCAGCCATAATCATAAACTCCCCTCATTGCACAGCTCTAGTTAAGAGGATAATGCATCCAATCTCCATACAAAACTATAGCAGGATCAAGAAAGGAAAGAGAAGTCGAAAGTCGGACAACTTTTACGGGACAGATTTTCTCTTTCAAGACAATGAATGGATCAGCCAATCAGATTCAGTCCCAGTAAAAATTAGAGTACCATTCGTACAATAGCTACATTTTAAAATAATGATAATAAGAATCATAATGCAATTTCCATTGACAACAGACCTGTGATTTCAGGTGCGGGACCAGGCTACCATTATTCCCCTCCTCGGACTCCACATCTTCTGGAATTGAATCAAGCATCACATGCCTCGATACTCTCCTCTTCGGACTCATGACAACCGTCTTCGTTAAAATGACCGGAACTCTCCCACAACACCCCGCGATGTAAACCTCAATTGCAGGAGTAGAAACCCCCATTCGCGGCTTGAAAAACGCCAAGCTCCCGTCGCCTACCGCAGCGGGGACGTAGCATTCCAAGCTCCAGCCCGTCTTCGAATCATTCTCCGTCGAATTCCCCCACGGAGACTCCATCCTCTCCAACGAACCACAGAGAACCATGTCGCTCCGTTCCAGGACCTCGAACTCCACCGCACACGTGACTCGCACGTTGTCCGTGCTCACGTACGTCACCTCCGAAGCATCCTTGTCCAGGCGGTCGCGTCGGAGTATCACGGATGCAGAATCTGCCGCGGAGATCCTGCAACCGTTGATTTCGAGAGCCGCGGAGCTGATTTCCCGACGCAGGTGGTGCAGGGTGAGGCGTTCCGGCACGTTTTCAATCACGCACGGGGTTAAACGAACATAGAATAACCGTATCTCCAGCCAAGACGAATTGGCGATCAGATTATTGTGCTGATCCATGCGTTAAACGGGATAAGAAACTCTCTTGAACCAGAGGTCCGGTCCGATTCTATATCCTGGGAATCATAGCAGATCGTAAATGGAGGAACTGAAATTTATGAGGATCATGACTTAATCTGTTGTTGTTAGTCGGAAATTTCCTATATTTGGTCCAACCGAAACCAATAGCTCTTCCCCTTTTGTTTGTTAATCAAAGTTAGGGTTTTTCATGAGGCATTTTCTTCGTTGATTGGACCAGGTCATAAATTTTGGATGGAGAATAATAATAATAGTTAGTGGAGGAGTGAGGCTTACGCGTGTCATCTGTAGGATTGTCCTCCTGGAGGTTGACGGTGTTTAGCCAACGTCGTTCTAGTCTTGTCGTTTTTCTCATGTTTGATAGGCCTAAGCCGAAACCCAGTCCATAAAATTAGAGCTAATCTTAATTTGACCTGGGCTTTTAAACTACGGGATGCATAGGCTCAATACTACTTGTGGTCCCAATGTCTTTCTACTCTTGTCGTTTTCGTCGTATATGATGGGCATAAGACGAAACCCAATTCGTAAAATAAAGAGCTAGCCATAATTCATCCTGGGCTTTTTTAATCTACGCGACGAGAATGAAATGGACTAACTATGAATAGGCCCATATTTATTTCTACTATTCGCATTTCTCGTGTTTGATGGGCCAAGTCCGGAACTTAGCCCATAAAAGAAGAACTAACCTTATATCGAGCTGGGCTTTTAATCTACATGATGGACTGGACTACATAGAAATACGAAAAAGATAGTAGGCTCAATACTACATGCGGGCTCAACGTCATTCTACTCTTGTCGTTTTATAGTGTTTGATTGGCCTAAGCAAAACCCAATCTGTAAATCAAAATATAGCCTTAATTCAACCTGGGCTTTTTTAATACGCGAAGAGAATGAAATGGACTAAGTATGAATAGGCCCAATTTCTTTTGCTTTTGTCGTGTTTCTTGTGTTTGATGGGCCAAGTCCGGAACTCAGCCCATAAAAGAAGAACAGACCTTATATCGAGCTGGGCTTTTAATATACATGATGGACGGGACTACATAGAAAGACGATAGAGATAATAGGCTCAATACTACTTGTGGGCCCAATGTCTTTCTACTCTTGTCGTTTTGTCGCATTTGATGGGCCTAAGTGAAACCCAATCCGTAAATCAAGAGCTAGCCTTAATTCAACCTGGGCTTTTTTAATCTACGCGAAGAGAATGAAATGGACTAAGTATGAATAGGCCCAATTTCGTTCTACTCTTGTCGCATTTCTCCTGGTTGATGGGCCAAGTCCGGAACTCAGCCCATAAAAGAAGAACAAACCTTATATCGAGCTGGGCTTTTAATCTACATGATGGACTGGACTACATAGAAATACGAAAGAGATAATAGGCTCAATACTACATGCGGGCTCAACGTCATTCTACTCTTGTCGTTTTATAGTGTTTGATGGGCCTAAGCGAAACCCAATCTGTAAATCAAAAGATAGCCTTAATTCAACCTGGGCTTTTTTAATACGCGAAGAGAATGAAATGGACTAAGTATGAATAGGCCCAATTTCTTTTGCTTTTGTCGTGTTTCTTGTGTTTGATGGGCCAAGTCCGGACCAGCCCATAAAAAAGACCAAACCTTATATCGAGCTGGGCTTTTAATCTACATAATGGACGGGACTACATAGAAAGACGAAAGAGATAATAGGCTCAATACTACTTGTGGGCCCAATGTGTTTATACTCTTGTCGTTTTGTCGTATTTGATGGGCCTAAACCGAAACCCAATCCGTAAATCAAGAGCTAGCCTTAATTCAACCTGGCCTTTTTAAATCTAGGCGAAGGGAATGAAATGGACTAAATATGAATAGGCCCAATTTTTTTCTACTGTTGTCACGTTTTTTGTGTTTGATTGGCCAAGTCCATAACTCAGCCCATAAAAGAAAAGCAAACCTTATATCGAGTTGGGGTTTTAATCTACATGATGGACTGGACTACATAGAAAGGCGAAAGAGATAATAGGACTAATACTACATGCGGGCTCAACATTATTCTAGTCATTTTCTAGTGTTTGATGGGCCTATGCCGAAACTCAATTCGTAAATTAAGAGCTAGCCTTAATTCAACCTGGGCTTTTTTAATAATGCGAAGGGATAGTCCCAATTTCTTTCTACTCTTGTCGCGTTTCTCGTGTTTGATGGGCCAAGTCCGGAACCCAGCCTATAAAAGAAAAGCAAACCTTATATCTAGCTGGGCTTTAAATCTACATGATGGATTGGACTATATAGAAGGTGAACGAGATAAAAGGCCCAATACTACATGCGGGCTCAAAGTCATTCTACTCTTGTTGTTTTTCTAGTGTTTGATGGGCCTAAGAAGAAACCCAGTACATAAAATAAGAGCAAACCTTAAATCAAGCTGGGCTTTTAATCTATATGATGGACTGTAGGCAATAATAATGCCCAGGCGTGAATAGAAAGGCGGAAGGAACATAAAATGTGAACAATAGGCCCAATATTACATATAGGGCCAACGTCTTTCTACTCCTGTCGTTTCCTAGTGTTTGATGGGCCTATGAAGAGAACCAAACCTTATATCGAGTTGGGCTTTTAATCCACAGGATGGACTGGACTGGGCATGGATAGAAAGACGAAAGGGATAATAGGTGCAATACTACACGCTGGCCCAACGTCATTCTACTCTTGTCGTTTTCTAGTGTTTGATGGGCCTAAAAAGAAACCCAATACATAAAATAAGAACAAATCTTAAATCGAGGTGGGCTTTTAATCTACGTGATGGACTGGACTATGCAATAATATAAACTGTGAACAATGCATAGGCCCATATTATATTCGGAACCAATGGTAGATTTGGATCTGACCCAGTAAAATACACCCAGATTTTTTGGAAACCCTGTCCGTATTGTACTGGACAAAAGCTTTTTGGTCTTGGATTTGAGATGCTAATCATTTGGTTTTACGAACATTATAGGCAGACACACAGCAGCCGCCCATGTCTCTTCGTGGGCCTCACCGCATGTCAAATGAGGGAGTAGGCCGGCTACAACCTAACCTTACTCAATAGTGAAGATTCGGGCACAAATTAGCGACATGTTATCCTCGTTGCTATAATTTGAGGTTAACCAAAACGACTGGGGAAACAAGAACATGAAACCTGATTCCTGAATAACGATACCCCTGGATTCGGATATCACTGACAGATAAATCAGAGCGGAAAAGGAAGATGGTGACATGTGGGTTAACCCAATCGATAAAGACAGGCCTATATGCCAATGTAGTATTAGCAATATTTATCACATATTATGTATTGAGTTTGATTCTACCAAAATAAGATATTATGAATAAAAGTCTTGATTATTGATTGTTGACTGTGATATTTTTTATTATTCAACAAAAACGGGCTGAAAAAGATACTTTTGGTTTAGTTAATAATGCAAGCATTAAAAGGTATTTCGTTTAGAATTTGGCAGAGGGAAATGAGAAATATTGGTGGTCTTTAGGAATCCTCGCAGGAAGAATTCTGCCATTTCGCTTGGGATTCATATTTTTCATCTTTTGAAGCAACAGTTGCCCATTGCCTGTTATTGCCAGAAAAATAATTGGTGTGGCCATGTGATCATGTCCTTCCGCCTGGTTCCAAGTTCTGTGGACGCCATGTGCCTCTACTGAGTTAGCTCACATTCCCCCAGAATCTAATCGGACAGAAGAGTTCACCCACCATTTCTCAACTAGAAAAGGCAGTAAATTACTCTATAACTAAACTGCTTCAGAATGTAAGAATAGTTCCACGAAAGGCAACTTGTTTCTTTGTCCAGCTTGGTTTGGTAATGAGACAACATCAAACGAAGACCTGTCATCTGCATGTGGTGTCATATTGGCTTGTATTGTGGAAAATAGAAACAAAAAAATTAGGTTTTCCTTCACATAAGAATCAATAGAATAATCTGTTTTAAACCAATGATTAATTCGAGAAATATTCTTAATCAAAATTCAAGAGTTCCAATATTTAAAAATTTCGGACTCTTTTCATGGAAAAAAAAACACTGGTCAATCTTCTTTAATACGAGTTTTAACCCATAATTTGTCTAGTGGTTCCATCCTTGCTTGTCCATGGCAGAAGAGGAACCATGGGTGGCGGGCTGGCAGCATGCAACGCACTGCCTTTCTTTGTTATTTTCTTCTTTCTTTTATTGTTTTTACAAAAGGTTCTGATTGGCGTGGGCATAACGCTATAAAATAAACGATAATACTAGTGGTTTTTGACAAAGGAAGCCTTCTCAAAAGATCCGTATCCAGCAAGACCAGGTTGGGTACATTCCAAATTTACGGCGGAGGGATGAACCACCGCCGTCGGCCGTAAATAAATTCGCGGGTGATAGCTGACTCTTGACCAGCGGGGTCCGCCACCTACACCAAAGCCTAAAATGACTGCTGCTCCTCCTCACGCCACTAGTACTTAATCTGCCAATACACGCGCCACCAACTACCATTGAAGTCAGCAAGAAAACTGTATACAAAGAAAATGCTTAATTAAATAAGTGGTCAGAAGTGGTCTCACTTTCCTTCCACACGCGTGGTTGATTACGTAAGAAGCCATGGTTCCTTTACTACCTCTTGTATTAGGAAAGGAACGCTGGCTGGAGTATATAGCGCCACCACTACTACTCTTCACTGGCAACACCTTCAAATTCGTGCCCTTTAACTAATTCCAATTCTCCCTCTCTCTCTTTTCCCCTCTCCTTTTTTGGGTTTTGCATTCTCTTTCCTATTCTGCATTTCTTGTTCTGATTCGGATTTTTTGGTTACCATATCACCATCTTTTCCATCCTTTTCAAAGAAGCATTATTCGAGTTTGTACACCCACCTGTTCTCTTATCTCTCAACCTCGTCTCTGGTTTTGATCTGCAAAGCTCGTAAAAGGCAAACCAGGAATGAAGGTATCTTTTTCCTTTTGGAAGCTGTTCGAACATATATTCTTTGCTGATTCTTTTATTGGGTTTGGCTTCTCTTTTTCTTTTGAGAACTTTTGTAGTTCTGATTCTTTTTGAGGTTCTAATTATAAAATGGAATCTGGGGCATTCTTGTTGATAGCTTTATAAGTCACCAGAATCACTTGCTGGTTCCATTGTTTTTAATGCTGACAGGTGGTATGTATGAATCACAGGCCTCCTGCCCTCGGTTTCAAGAACTGATATTTTTTTACTCTTAAAACAATATTTCTTTATAGTATCCCACCGTTGCATGTTCAGATTCTCTACATTGGTCTCTAACTTTTGCTCAGCTGATGATTAATCCCGTCGTTGCCTTCTTTTGAATCTTAATTCTGTTTCTATTTTTGAACTTCTGACAATAGATATCTAGATACCTTAGTTAAACAAGTTTATGGCTTGTCGGAATTAGTTGAACCAAGTCTAAAGATAGTTCTATTTTATCAATGGTTGCAGAAGTTTGTACTCAAACTGGACTTGCACGATGACAAGGCCAAGCAGAAAGCTCTGAAGACAGTTTCTACTCTTTCAGGTGACTAAACATTCTCATATACAGCGCGCATTCAATTTGAACTGTCTCTCTGTCTTGCTTCGTTTTGTTTCCCCCCTCTTCTTATTGCTTAATTGGGTTCAGATAAGAAAGGGTGGGGGAGATCAAAAGGTCAGTGATGATGATCGATCTAGCTTCTGGGTAGAGCAGGGGAATGAAAGCCAGTAAAATTACTTTAAAGTGCCTTGCTTGCAGTCAGATCTTGAATATTGTAACCTCTCGAACTAAAGAAAAGGGTATATAAATATATTATCTTAATGAAATTGTTATTTTAACGAAAACAAGTTTGAAAAATATGGGAGGAGGAAGAGTTTTGTAATTGATGGTGAAGATTCCATGACAGGACAGCTCAAAAAGGACGGTGGCAATGTCTTGTTTTTTGTTATTTGGGTAGAAATTTGGTAGAGGAATGAAATGAATGGTTAAGTTGTTTTACTGATGTAATAATTTTATAGGGATTGATTCCATTGCCATGGACATGAAGGAGAAGAAATTAACGGTGGTCGGAACAGTTGATCCGGTGAAAATAGTGAGCAAGCTAAGGAAATATTGGCAGACGGATATAATATCGGTAGGGCCAGCAAAAGAGCCGGAGAAGAAAGAGGAGCCTAAGAAGGAGGAACCCAAGAAAGAGGAGGCAAAGAAAGAAGAACCCAAGAAGGAAGAACAAAAGGCAGAGGAAGGCAAGAAAGAGGAGCCCAAAAAGGAAGAGGAGAAGAAGGAAGGGGAGAAGAAAGAAGAGGAGAAAAAGAAAGATGCGGCTCCACTGCTGGCAGTTGCCCCTCCACCTGACCCTGTTTTGGAGCTTGTCAAGGCTTACAGAGCCTACAATCCCCAGATGACCACATATTACTATGTCCAGAGCATGGACGAGAACCCAAATGCCTGTGTTATCTGCTAAAGAAGAACCACCCAGAAAAGTGGAAAAGGGCAAAAAATGCCTTCTTTTCCTCTAGATCATGATGGCTTTTAATCTCATCAATGTGTATTAAGAAGACGACACCTAAAAAACAGAGGAGCCTTGTATATAATGGTGATGTTCCATTCATCCCATTCAGACAGGAGGTGTAGAAACATGCAATAAACGGAATTTTTGCAGTTTTTTTTTCATAGCAATGATTTTATGTATGTATTATCCACAATCTTGAGTTGGGTCGGAACTCAGAACTAGTCTTTCTCCAGATTTCTGCGAAATCTATCCTTAACAGAATTCCTGAATCTGTTTCAGAGGGATCCTACACAAGCCGGCTATCTTTCTTCTTTTTCATGCATGATCATGAAAAAGGACACCAAACTCTATCACTTACCAGAAGCCCTGAACCTGTTTCAGGGGGGTCTTACACAAGCCTGCGAACTTCCTGTTTTTTCATGCATGATCTTAAAAAAATGTCCCCAAAGCAGCCGATGATAAGAACCCAGGACTGGCACAGTACGATTGTAGGGGGTCACATCTCACCTCATTTCCTCTAAGCTTGTGTTGTTTCAATGAACCGAGGAGTCAAATTGATCATCATCATCATCTCTTCCTGTGTCAGGTTGTACTAAAAGCAATGGTCCACAGGCACGGGTCGGTGCCAGAAATTAGCCGGTGGCGTTTTCTGTCTCAGGAATTTTCCTAGTTTTAGATTCCGGCCATTCATTAACTTTTCAAGAAAAATAATTTTGAAAATATAAATAAATATATAGTTGGCAAAATATCGTTTTCTTCTAACTAAATGATAGACATATCTGATCCGTCGTCGTTTTTACCACATGATTATTGAAAATTTTCTAAGAAAAAATAATTTATTATAACATACCATAATTCACCTATTTTATTAATACATTCTAATCATTATAAATTCCAAGTATTTCTTTTAATTATCAAACTCATCTTTTTCCTAGATTCCGACAGTATAAATTCATCTTTTTGGGTCTAATAAAGTCAAGTATTAATAATTTGTTTGAGGAAAAAAAAATAGTTCCATAAATTCAAAACTACACTCATTAGAACTAACCAACATTGGTTAAAAATCACATCATAGAGTAAAAATTAAGATTTGAAGAAAAAATATATAAAATAATCCAATTAAATATGTGAAAAGAGACCTCATTCCTTTCCAATAAACAGCAAAAGGAAAGGTCTTTGTAAACTTGCTATCCTGATTCGGTATTGTAATTCCGTAGAGGAAAAAAAGATAGGAAGATTGATTGGCAATTACAATATTATGGTCAGATTGAGAAAGGACGCGTTTTATTGGAAGCATACATATCCGTCCACGTCATGGCCTACTTGGCAAGCACTGACACAAAATACATACCATAATTCCGTTAAAATGACGTAAGAGGACCACCTGATTCGTCATCCCATAACAATATTTTATTAATATTTTATTACGTTTATTATTGATAATATATTGATTTAGTGTTGGACAGATGTCAATATCATGGTAAAAAGAGGTAATTTCAGAGTTCCGTTGTATAATAAGGCTTCATAATTTTTTTATTATAAAAGATATATAAAAATTAAATTAATTTTTATAAAATAATAATTAAACGGAAAATAATCAAATTAATGGACTGACAAAAATATTCTTATATCATAAAATAAATATAGAAAATATGATCCAAATAGACAGAAGCATTCAAATCAGCAACCTTATGTGTCACATACTTATGGATATGACCGACAGAAATTTGTCCCGTGGTCGGGAAAATATACTTGTAGTAAGGTGACATTCTTTTTGGCTTTATCGGGATCATATAACAAATCAACGTTGGATATACGTGCAAGCAACTTATATCAATAAGTTCATTTCAAAGTTTGATAACAGAATGTTTCTTTTTTATTATATTATATAAAACAACAGATAAGATTAAAGTAGCAGACATTAAAAGCTCCACGACATTATTCAAACATTTTTTATATATTTTTAATCAGATTTTTATTTTTCAATATTTATTATTTATTATTTTATTTTGATTCATAAATTAAGAGCTTGAGGGTATTTATTTTGTAATTTTTTTTTTAAAAATGAAAGATTAGGTTTGATGACCAGAGATTTCCAAATTGTTTACGGCAAGAGCACAGTGTTGTACTGTTGCTAACACAAGTTCCTGCATTATAGCAACTGATTTATATTACATATATATGGGTATGTGTTCTTACATGCATATAATATATGGTCGGATAAGGCTATTTTTAGTCTCCAAGTTCCTACTGTGACGATTCGATGAAGGCCACCCAGATAATTCCCAAGACGGCATGTATAAGCAAGTCAATTGAAAATTGGACTTCAACTAATTCCTTTCATACTTGCATCGATATGAGGGAAACCGACAATAAGAAACTACACGTCAAAACCATATAATATATGTGTCACCCTTGTGGGTGATCTGAGCCCACACATGCATCTCCTCATCAGAAAGAAAATGACTCAGTTAAGAACAGGCAAAACAGCACTACTCATGGGAAATGTTCGGTTCTTCTATCTTCCAGCGCAGAAGATGATCAATGGCTGATTTCCACGTATAATTCCAGAAAACAGGAATTGGAGACAACTTTAACTAGACAATCACGATGATGCTGCGGCCAGAATTGCCACGTAGTGTCCATGTTAGATTAGCCAACTGGGTGAGGTCATCAATGAGTTTTCCCTGGCATAGAATGTAAATATATCGACAAACATTTTGGATTTTGGGTTTCGTGGCGAAAGGCGTGGTTAATTTATTCACGTTTATGTAGTTGTCTTGTCAGAAATCCGAATCAGCTTCCATTTGATATATTTTATCCCAGAAATGGCTTGGAACTCTCTCAGATTGCCTCGTTTGTTAGTACAAAGACAGGCAAGCCCATGATAAAGCAGCAGTATTTTTATATATTCAAAGCTTGACATGAAAATGACGGCAGCTATGAGGTCTCCGAAAGGTCTTTACAGTTAAAAATGATTTAGACATCATCCTGACGTTCATGCATGAATAATGGAGGCAGATCGGTCTGCACCAAGGTTTTTGAGAAGAAAATAGAATCTGAAGACAATGGGATAGTTCATGATACCAAAACATAATAATTTGTTAAGTAGATCTTTCGTCGGAATTCAGATTAGATTTCGAACAAATAACTCTAGATAGTTGAATTATGGACTGAGATTAATCTGATTGTTATTACGGATAGTTAGAATATTTTTTATTATTTTCAAATCTTTCATCAGAAACTAAATAATGAAGACTTGATAAAATGCAGTTATTGATACATAAGATTTTAACAACTGATGCGTCATTATAAATTTGTATTCCCTAGCTTTAAACTATGGGAGACATCATTACACTATGTTTTTGGCACTGGGACGGCCTGCACATTTGGGTGTCCCTGACAGAAAACAACGATATTCCCACAAAAAGCTAACAAAATTCTTGCTAGTGTTAATGGGAAAAAAAACCTTTTAAGCCTATGGAAGAAACTAAACTGTATAATTAATTTATTGCACACCTTATTTGGTAAGTAGTAAATAGGAAATAAATGCTGGTATTTGCCTTGTTAATTCATCAAGTCCTTGCTCGAACAAGGGGAGAGTGAGGAGACATCATGACTGGTGACCCAAATCCTTCTTCAAATCTGCGAGATGAGAAGCTGAGCCTCAGATTCTTTTGCCAGCGCTTGTTCTTTGTCGAGATGTCTCTTTCCTTTCCTTGAAGGACGAAAGCGCGGATCCTTTTCAGGGCAACATCCAAGGTTTCTTCGTCAATGTTCGCGAAGCAGACCCTGAACCAACCAGGCTCCACGCAGTGGAATGAAGATCCGGGCGAGACATTGAGCTTCACATCGTTAATGATCAGCCTCCACAGTTCCATTTCACCGTCGTAAGTTTTCTCTTTAAGGAGATGGCGCAAATCCATCCAGACAAAAAGACCAGCATTGCTCTTCAAGCAATTGATCCCCACCAGTTCAAGCTCACTGGTGAAATCACCGTGCCTCTTGCCTAGCCTCTTCGAGCTCTCTGCCAGAAAGCTCCTGACAAACTCATCGTCTGAGAGCATGGAAGCCAGTAGGTACTGAGTCTGTGAAGAGACCAATCCAAAGCTTGACATCTTGCGTCCACAGCTCACAACATCGTCATTGTAAGAGTAAACAATACCAACCCTGAATCCAGGGAGCCCCATGTCCTTTGAAAGACTGTACACAATATGAATAAGGTCACGGTTGCAATCCATCTCTTCTATAACCTCAGCGACGCTAATGAAATCAGGGGAGCTGAAGACAGTGGCTGCATAGATTTCGTCACAGACCAGGTGAATGTTTTTCTCGTTGATGAAGCTCACTAGGCTTTTCATTGTCTCCCTGTCTAAGGTTGTCCCCAACGGATTTGATGGGTTTGCCAGGAGTAAGCCCTTGACTTTGATGTCAGATTCTCGGGCTTTGTCATAAGCTGCTTCCAGCGCTTCCTTCGTGATCTTGAAATTGTTAGAGCTGTAGCAGTCAACTGGAATAATCCGGACTCCCGTGCGCCACCCAAGGTCGCGGACAAATCTGCAACCCGAAATTTTCAGAGATGCTTAGCCAATTAGCCTCACCAACTTCACAAATTATAGTCAAAAACTTAAAATCAACTTGTGCGCTAAAAGTTAACAGGATTGAATCAAAATCCATTTTCCTTTGACTGCATGTGGTTCACATAAAACCTGCAGAGATTGAAGGTCTAACTAGGATGCATTCTTCCCATATATGGTACCTAAAACATAAAGGTTTTGTTTCCACGTACGTGCTTGGTTCCATTGAAAACTAGACTATTTGGAAAGAAGAAAAGGACCATCCAGCTGTATGACCATAACATGGTTTGAACTTTAGAACAGTGACTAGTCCAAAAGCTAAAAGTCCAGAATTTGAATGGTCACTGAGCGGTAGGTTTTCAATTTTCATTAGAGAAAACAGAAAAGATAAGTACTGAAGATGAATTAAATAATGTTACCAAAACTTGTAAGATTACTTGACTTTATGAAGATGGTTCAAATCTTGGTTTGAATTTTGTTCTGACCTTAGAAATTCTAAAATACTAACATAGTCAAATTGCCCTCCACTCTTCCGTGAAGTTGGTGATGAAATTGTTGACCTTTTTTGTGCAGGCAGAACCCCACTTTCTTTAGTGTATGTCTCAATTAAAAGGTAAAACAAACAGTCATGCATGGACTTCATGCATATATTTATAGATAAAAATGATTCTCATATCTTTTTTGTCATGATCATTCCTTACGTTATGAAAAAGGCAGCTTTTGTATGTGTTCAATACGCAACATCTTTTTTCAACCTTTAAAACCGAAGCACATCTGTGGGTTCCCACTAGAGAGTTAAGAAGAAGAAAATTGGTTGATTTGTGTAAGTACTGTTAGAATGTGATTTGATGTAATAGTTTCTCCAAGAAACCGCGGAGGTACTGATATATATAACTAATGCAAAACGAATGAGGGGGGATGAGTTGAAACAGAGAGGAAACTGGTTCTTACGCTGGGTAGTAAGGTGAGGGAACAAGGAAAGCATCCCCAGGATCAGCCAGGCAAAACATGATTAGCTCGTTTGCTCCGGTAGCTCCGCCGCTCATGACGACTCGGCTGGGGTCAAATGTTACTCTATTACCTCTAACACTTCCCATGAACTTGGCAATGGCCTGTAATGATGGATGTTAAGCACTTAAGACAGCGCGCATATATATATATATATATACACTTATGATTGATATGTATATATATATATATATACACTTATGATTGATATGAATATATACGTAGATATATACATACCTGTCCGAACTCAGGTAAGCCGTGATAATCCTGGAAGATGGCGATATCTGTAAACCTGTTGACTCCTTTAGCGGTGCAAATAGAGGCCTCAGGATGTTTCTTGATCCAGTCCACTATCTGATCAAATGGAAGCTGGAAGTAAACAGAGGAAAGGTAAAGGAAACGGGTTACATTTCTTGCTTTCAAGGACTCCCATCCAACACAAAAGAGAGAGACTAAACCAAATCAACAAACCTGATTTTCTGCCAATCCCATTTGGATAACACCGTCAGGGTTTTTGGTAGGATGAAAAGGGTTTCTGTCATATGCCTTCCATCCATCGAAGTACGGGGAGTTCTCACCATGTCTCTCGTTTGTTGCAATCTTAGACAAAAGCTGGCTGCTCCCCATTTTCTTTACTCTGTTTTAATCGGTAGCGCTTGAGGGTTGAGGAAATGTATGCGTGTTTTGTATAAGAAACTCTCTGTATCTCTCTCTCAAGAAAAAAGTAAAGGGCTATCCGAATGCAGTGAAGTGAGGCAGAGCAAGAGGGAGCAACGGCTGTATTTATAAGTGAAGCAGGCAAGGGAAGTTGAGCTAAGATTAAAGAAAAAAAAATAAAAGGGAAGCCAAAAATGCAAATGAGAAGGGAACATTAATGGAAAAGTCTTCGATTTCAAAGTTCAAATGTGCAACACTGGAAAAAACCGACCTTCAATCTTGGAAACTACAGTGTTAAAATGTTGTTCATGGACAGTCAATCGTAACGGCTTGCGTGTCCACAGGTATTATCATCCCCCGGGGCACGTGTAAAAGACAGGATAGAAAAAATACAACCTTGGTAGCTACCTAGCAATATATGTTTTTCTTGATTCTGTCAGATGCTGACTGCTCAGCCTCTTTGGTTGGTTAGGTCAAGGCATAGCATTTATTAGGACGGGAAACTAGATATTCCATGGAAGAAAAAAAAGATAGAAGAGAACTTGAAAGCCTCAGGTATTATGAAGAACCTTCATGCGAAGGGGGCAGGAAGTGCAACACGGTTTGGCCATTCTGACGTGTTGGGTTCTGACTGTAGATTCTTATTTTATGGCCGGTTTTTAGTTTTCTTTTCTGATTAATTATTATTCTTACAAAAAGGTTTATTGCATAACAATTAACAACAGTACCGCCACCGTTTAATAGCCCTAAACCTTTCTTTTTTCTTATTATGGGTTCCTAGTTAGCAAACGAAAAATGACAAATTTTTTTTAGGGTCCCCCCAAAAACCCACGGTTTTTCCTTCTTCCAGCTCCCCACTTTTTTGGACTGTCTTAATTTAGTTCCAACGTTGTCGCTCTAAGAACGTGGTGAAGGGTTATCAAACTGGTGTTTAGTTCAAGAATTATTGGAACTACATAGGATAGGAGCTATGTTAAACTGCAGTTAACTTAACCACCCAGATTTAGTAGTGGATTAATTGTATCCAACTCTACTTACCTCTACATATACATTTATTGGATTTCCTTTCTCTTTTCCCACTTGATTTTCTCTTCTTTGTGCCATATTAACAACGTGCAATGTCTTTTAATTTACATCCATCCATTTCATAAGCAAAAATCTTCTTGCCCCACTTAGAAAAAGTATGTCTTCCAAGTGAAATGCTTCGTGTATGTATGTCTTTTTATGTCTAGAGAAAAAAATAAAGTAAGAATTAAGTACAAGTATACGTGTATATCCGTCCTTATTTCCTACCTTAACGTGTATTGTAAGAATACCGATTCTCTCCCCAATAATAATTGCAATATTCCAGATGTCGAGGAGGATTAGAATTGCTAATCTTGTAATCAATTTGTTTTTCCCTTTTAAGCTTCGGGACATTAGCTATTTGATCATCAAATCTACATTTGCAGAATTAGGATCCAAGGGCATGGTATTCCAACTCAAAGGATATGCTATTTTTTTGGCTGGTGGACTAGAACGTTGTTTTACACGATGGATTGCAGTTTGAATAGCCATTCCACTTATAATAAAAAAATATAAAATCGAAGGAATAAAACTCATCCATTCTTTATAAAAATTAAAAAAAAATTTGAAATTTAGTTTTGAGAATAGAAAAAAATTTAAAACGAACTATAAATTTTGATCCGAAATATTTCAATCAAGATGATGTGTTTTTTATTAGGATTGAGTAAAAAAATTTCAGAGTCAAATATAAAACAAAAGGTTTGAGATTCTTAGATTCAATCAAATTTATTAAATATTCTTATATTTGTGATAGTAAATAATTAACTAAGTTCGTGCATATCCTTCCGAATATAATGCGTTAAGCTTTATTTATATATTTTGTAAAATTATCGAAAAAAATCGGAAATTTTTAAATATGTATCGGATTAGATAATACAAGAAAAAAAAAGCTTTTTACTAATTTAATATCAAATTGATTATGAAAAATAAAATTATTTTTAATAATTTACTATATTTTTATCATATTAATTATAAAAAATTCAATTGATTTGATACATGGGTATGCATATATTCTATATTCTATATTATATGATTCCATTTATGTTGGTAGAATATCTAATTTAATAGTTAAGTAGTAGATCAAAATTCAGAAAGAAATTAACCATTTCTTAGTTTTAGAAAAAAAATTTCTTATATTTAAAAATATAATTGTAATTGTTTGATGAGGATAACAATTCACCGATCATTAAATTTCTATAAAATGAAATGTGCTTACAAGAAATTTATGTAGATTAAATAGAATTCCATTTTTAAATTTAAAAATATTTTTAAATATTAAACTAATTAAGTTTAAGTTTAGATTGATACGCATATATTTTATCAATAAAATATACTTAATTTATGCCTTTAAATCTGAATCTAACTAAATATTTAAAAGACGAGATAGTAAATCTGTCCATGCAGTCTTGAAGCGTGATTGTCACCACTGTCAAAATCTTTGTTCTTGTAGTCAAAAATTTGACTACAAGTAAAGGTTGATTCTTGAAAATGAGTCTTAAAACCATTGTGTCTGAACAACGGAGTGTCCAACTTTACAAGCTAAACCACAAGAAAAAACTGTCCCGGTCGAGTGAATGGGAGAACAAAAATTTAAGGAAAGGAAGGAAGTGGTTACCGTTTGTATTTCCTTTTCTTTAATCTTTCAACGATTATTCTATTGAAAAGAAAAAAAAAAAAGAAAAGAAAGAGAAAGAAGCCCTAACAGAATTTCACTTTTGACTTATTCTTAACTTGTAAAACAAGCCTTCTCTACTTGCATGCGTGGGTTGAACTGATCTTTATTTGGATTATTGGATATACCAAATCTGATTTATTATTATTTTAATCTTAAAAGTGAAGAAAAGAGACAATTATGATACTTGATGTCCTAAGCATGGGTTTTCTAGTATATATTGTTGGGCCGTCAGGTAATCCCATCACGTTTATTTGACCATCCAGAATCAGCCAACAAATCAAACTTAATTATACAACCATGGGATTTGTGGTCTTAACTTATAGTAATCGGAATAATTAAGGAAGAATGTTAGGGCATGACTTCTCCAGATGTTTTACCATTGTTTGGATTATTATTTGTAGGACAAGTCAAAGACATGTAGACACTTTCCATTCTACACATACTGATCTTGCCCTCTTACCTATAACCTATACACGATACTTTACATGGCATACACACATATATATATATATACGTAATAAGTATAAAAGCTTATCGTACGGGTAGTCTAAAAAATAGGCTAGTTTAGATATCTTTTTGTTTGATGAATACAGAGGATATTGATCAATAAATCAATTATAAAACATTTCATATTAGATTTGTAATTTTCTTTATTAGTCTGATATTAAGACTTTGATCTTTGATTTTTAGGTATAAAATATCTTAAACTAAAATCTTATGGTCAGCTGTACCCAATCTTAATATTTATGATATAAACTGTGAATATTTCTTAAAGAATAGATATTAAGAGATTTAGTCATATATCTAACTGAGATAACTTTTTATTATACAATAAATAAATTACTTCTTTGTCAAAATTATGTACAATAATTATAAAGATAATAATCTATGCACCAACCGTATTAATTTCAAATTTGAGAAGGTTATTTCTTTAACTATATGAACTTTAGAGAATTAAATCATGAAGGAGGTGTCTATATTTAGCAAAATAATATAAGATTTAAACAGAGCAACACGCAGCACCACCAGTTTTTGGCCTATCAGAGATCGTGCAAAATCGCTGTCATTAGTCAAATAAAATATTATATCCTGTATAGTCTTCTGGTAAACCAAGTGCGTAAAAACCGTGACTTAAGAAGCTCGAGAATATTGATATATTATATTATATTATATTATATAATAACTTCAAAATCAAAGATGCTGCTAAGACATGTGTCAACCTTATCGGTGGCTATTGACTTTCCTGGTCTGGAGAATAAATAATTCCCTTTGGACCCGATTGTTCGGCTGTCTTCCATTATTAATGAACGCAAGGAAAATCTCTATCTCTACGGTACATATCTATCTGCCTGGAATGGAACTTCTCAGTGACCAACCAGAATGCCATGAAGAACATAATCTTTGATTCAACATAAAAGGAGGCGTCCATGGGAAGAGGGTTAACACTTTCGTTGGCAAGGAAGGAAGAAGAAGAAGAAAAGAATTAAGAGGAAGAATCAAAATAGAATTTGGTGTTTGTGTTTGTGTTTCTAGTCAACTTGTAATCAGCGACCTCTACCCACACAATTAAATGCCTTCTTTGGTATAAAATTTTCCATTATTCGTACGAACAAGTTTGGCGGTAGAAATTTCCAGTACACGTTTACATCACCAAGTATACCAACATTGCTGGATACAGCTTATTAGTTAATTCCTTAAATTAAAAACTGGACATAACAATTTTTGTTAATATCAATGGTAAGATATAAAAAATCAAATCGGAAACTGGTAAAGGATTAAGCTTGAGATTAACAATAGTCAACGTTACAATTAAAATATAGGAATTGAGAGGGATTATAATGAAATGTAAAAACCAGTGGGTGGGGTTTGGTACGATTGACTTGTCTGGGCTAGTTTGGTATGTGTTGGTGCTGGAAAGTGAAATATAATGGTTTTGTATTGCTTAAGGTACACAGGAATATATCCATTGTCGATGGGATTATGATGGGAATGTTTTCGTTTTTATTTAATTTAAACCCCATTTTCTTAAATAATGACAGAAAATATGGATTTAACTCTATATAAAATAGTTTCAAAAGGCAATTGTAATTCCAATATTATTATCCAAAAAATGCAATTATATTTTATTTTATTTGGTTTTTGTCGTAGCCATCATATTGCTCTGCTTTGGACGGTGATTCATTACAGTCGTCGTACATTCAAATTAAAGCCTCATAAGTGCATGCAACGAGTGGAATGCCAGGAATTATTTTACAGATGCTTTTGGTAAAACTAGGTGCAGTCCCTCTATTAAACCAAGGAAAAATTAGCACATTAATCATTAATCACACACTGCCTTTCAAATTCAACACCCAACGATCCTCTCACCAAAAACCTGAGGCAGCCCGCCAAGCACACAGGAAATTAAGAGACTCCAGTTAATAATTAACAAACCCATTAGTTTTTTATGTTGTCTTGTCTAGAGAAAACATGCACATGCACAGTCTTGGTTAAACTTCTTTTTCCATCCACATTTCTTTAAACATCTGTTTTTGATAAAAGATTGATAAATTTTGTCACCCAACCATATCTCTCAGATGTATTTTATGCAATATTGACACGTCTGACCAGCATCTCTGTTTCCTATTTTAATCCCAAAGCCAGCATGGGACAATCATCAATAAACCTAACAGACGATTAGATCAACCACCATTGTTACTTAAAATCAGCCGTTAAGAAATCGCCACACAGTGTAATGTGTTTATACAAAACACGTATGACGTGGTCAAAAAGATCACCTTCACTGCCTCAAATCTTAGGATGGGACCAAGAAAAATACCGCTTGGGAATGCAAGGCAACAGGTGTATTTTCTGCATTCTAAAAGATGTTAGTCGTAATATACGCATCGAATCCGAATTCCAAGTTAGTGGCTAGGGTTTACGTTCACATAATAAAGGACAGTTGGGTTCCAAGATTTATGGTGTGGTTTTTTGGACTTGTGAAAAACATGCCGTATCACAAAGAAGGAAATGGGTAGAAAATGTCAACTATTGACTAACTTCTACTACAACCCACAAGATACTGGAAATAAATGAGGTTTCTGACCAAGAACGTAACCCATAATATGATGATCGCAAAAGCATTGAACACATTTCCTTGGATAACTCATGTCCAACGTTTTCCTCTATAGGGTGGACGGCAGTTTGCAAGAAGTGTTCCTTGTCTCCGTTAAATTAGTTTGCCTCTACTAAGCTCACATGCGAACACCCCAGATAGACGTGCGCAAGATGAGCGGTGTATTTCCTTGACAGAAGGAAGAAATACGAATTTCCCATTTCTGGGGGTCGGTGCACAATATAACTCTTGTTGTGGTTGTTCCAGTTGAAGAATGAGTAAATGATGCGGTGGTATGGGATACCATCCAAATATAAATAATAAAAGATGGGAAACCGAGTGCTTTTGACATACTGAATTCTCTGCTTTGTGGATAGAACGAGAAATACACAAGCAAATAAATAAATTATTACCTTTCTACGTCTGCCCCCACCATATGAATACCTTCACTGCATTTGCTTTCTACTAAAAGAAAAAAGAGGAGACGTTAAGAGGCAGGCAATTCTTAGTGGGTTGCCCTGCCAAAAAAGTGTTCTATCTGTAAGCAACCTTGAGATTGCAAACTGCTTGATTTGTTTCCAATCTTGCATCTCTTCGCAGATACAGAAGTTTCCTTGTCCTTCTGAACAAACAATCACAGGATGAAATCATGAGATCAGTTATTCATTAGGTCTCTGATAATGCAGAATTGAGTCTGAAATCAAATGTGATATGGTATGCCAGCATCAAATTAATTCCATGAAGCCGCGTGCATTAACAGCTTTCTTTCTTTGTTTCAAGTCATCTAAGCAAGGTTGACTAAGGTTCGTAAAGAATCTCAATGGTCTTTGCAAGCTAACGTGTTTGTAGAACAAGATGTTCTGTTTGATGAACTAGAGAACACTTGAATCCAGCTCATCAGTCAATTTTCAGTCAGCAAACACCAACTTGAAGATAAACGACGAGCAGCAATTAGCTCAAAAATGACGGACTACTTCAAATTAGAAAAAGATAGATAGAAGCGGAAATTTATGAGAGGAAACCACTCACCAACAAAGATCGATCAACAGATCTTAAGACTTTAATTCTACCCCCTCTTCCATCAGCACCAATGGCAATTAGATCCACTGGACTACTAGTGCCTGAACCAAGCATGGGCTTGGATCCCTTACCCTGACCACGTTTGCACCATTTTCCCAAATACCGATTGGTTCCATCAGGGCCCAGCAATCCACTTGAGAAACATATATCCCCTGGAGATTTTCGTGTGATATCAATGACTAGCATAAATAGTTTGCGCAAGCACTTCTCTTATGGTGTGACAAATAAAAGAGCAGTACATACAAATGTTAGATTCAGTTCAAGTTTCTTGGAAAAACAGTTCCAGCAAACCAATTACAGAAAGCTTGCACAAGTCAAATTATAATACCTGGTTTAGAGAGCGGAACGGCGGAGGTAGATTCTTTTCTAATGTTAAGGATTGGTTTTAGTTGTTCAAGGGCATCAGGCGGCATAGCAGCATCAACATTCTTGGAAGAATGAAGACTATGATCATTGTCAATATTGATGGGAGTTTGCAAAACAAAAGGATTTACACCATATAGTTCCTGCACTCCAGAGTCCTTATTAGTTTCAGAAACCAGCTCAAGTTTGGCGGCAGACTTGGGATCCACTCTAGTTGCTTGCTTCGACTTAAGTTCTGAGATTGAGGGCGTGGCTGTCATAAGTTCAGCATCATCTAAAACTACATAATTGTTTCCCCCTTCAAAAGGCACAATTCTGGCATCTTCTTTTATTGAGATGGCGTTAATATCATCAGTAAGTTTTGTATCTTTTTGACCACTAACTCTGAGCTCTGAATAACTCGGAGATGGAGAATGCTGTTTCTTCCAACTTAATGTTGAATTAATGGCGGGCAAAGCTTGATGATCATTACAATAGCCTTTCAGAGTGATTCCTTTATCACTGTTCTTTGAAACCTTTAAAGCTCGTAAAGCTTCATTATCTTTTGTTTCAATAACAGTCTCCAGTTCATGGACCCTTGCCTGACGAATTCCTCAAAAGTCATTAGAGGCAAATCAGAAACCAGTGCAAAGCACCAAAATACAAATTTGAAAACAACAGAAGCTAACCTCTTCCTATAGAATTCTTCAAAAATTCTTAGACAAGGTTCTCCCAGACTTACCTTCAATTTATTGATCTTCACTTTTGCTTTATCAAGTCTTTTACAAGAACGAGCCTCTCCTCTTCCAAGTTCATTGCACTTGGCCATCAATTCCTTGTAGCTCCTACAGAAACGGTTGAGGAACTATGAACTACAACATCGCAGGTTAGTGCAAAAGGCAAGAATCTCTTGGCTTAATTAGCAATAAGTATCAATTGATTATTAACTGATGCAACAAATGTGCAAAGGTTTGCCAAGCAAATTTCATTTGCATAATGATCAAACCGGTAGCTGTGGATCACTATTTTTTTAGAATAATAATAACACAGCAACATTCAGTTATCAACCAAAGCTGAAAACAGAGTCCGCCAATCACTATGCTTTTAACCAATAAAGTAATAAGTGCAACTTACTTATTGCGAATGACCAAGGATCTTTTGAGAATGTCTATGGTGTCTTTGTTGTTTCCTTCATTACCAAAAGAAGCAAGCTTTAAAACTTCATCTTCATCCAAGCTCAGATCAGATACCCTGAGTTCACGCCAAAATAATATATTATCAAGAATGTCAACAACAGAATGCATGGGGACATAACATGGGTTCCTTTACAGTTTAATTGTGGCAAGCTCTTTTGCCAGAGCCATATTCCTATCATGCAACTTCGAGCGCTCCAATTTCAATGCATCATTCTCCTACATCAGCAACAAGAAAAACCACATTGCAAAGAAAAATCTGAGAAAGAGCCTGATCTGAGTCAAACCAAACCACATTTACCAAAGTAAAAAAGAAAATCCCAAGGACGAACCTGATTTGAATCAACCCAGTCCACATTAAAGTTATTTTCACATACCTCGGATTTGACAACAAGTATCTGCTGAATTGCTAATTTTTGCTCCTGCGTGCTATTCCTCGACGCAACTTCCTTCTTTAACTGATCCTTGCAAATATGCAACTATAATAAAAGGAGATAAAGAGAAACTACATCAGAGTTGAAACTTTATCAACCAAAATAACCAAATAAGTTAACCATGTAAAAGTCACCTCCTCATTGAGCTGCTTTAACTCCTTCCTTTGACTCTCGATAACCGAACCAAAACCCGATAGTTTGCCCTCCAACCTTTTCACTTCACAACGGAGCAATGCCTGATCGTCCTCGAAACCACTCGCCTTCTGCGTAACCGACGTATCGTTTTGCTCCCCGACCGACTGGAAATAAAGCCGACTGACACTGCTCGCATTGCAGCTCTGCTTGCATATCGGACAGCTGCGCTTCTTCAGGCTGGGGCAGTACTCGAACCATTGCTGCAAACTAGAATTTCGAACACAGATTGCACAAGCGAATCTTTAAAAAAAAAAACTATTCTCGGGAAACGAAAACACGGAAACCAGAACAAGAACAAGAAGCCTAATTCGAGTCCATCTAATTAGGGATTTACCAAAGTTCATGGAATACATGACCACAGATTGAGATGCATTGGAGGTCTTCGGTGATGGGCTTTAGGTCCTCGAAGCAAATTGAGCAGATTGTTTTGGCGAATACGTTAGGGTTACTGTTAATCACCATTCTTGTCAACCTAAATCCATTAGCTTCGCCAGGTGCCACCGTTTTCTACTATCTGATTCGCTCTCTAATCTTGTTCTTTCGCGGGATCGATGGAGGGAATTTTGAAATGCACAAACTCTAGTGAAATCCGTTTGGGCGGGAATGGACGAAATACAAAGTAAAAAAAAAAATTAACCTAGAGATGAGAAAGATTGCAGAAATTTTCCGGCGCGGTGCCCGTCCCGCTGTTCAGTTTGAGTTACACGTGCACGTCACGTGAAATTAGTTTTTGATGTCATCCTTGGTCCTCAATTTATGTTACATTTGGCTACTTTGGTCCCCCTACCCTCAAAATATCCATATGGAATTATTTTAATAATAAAAAATATGTTAATTACATAGATTAATTTCTATGTTTTAATCATCCAAATTGAATTCTTCAAAGTCTAATTCAGATAATAAAATGAAAAACATCCAAATTCAATTCTTTAAAGTCTAATTCCAGATCATATGATATTATATTCATCTCAAAACATAAAATTACTTTAATTATTTTTAATAAATATATATTTTTATACTTTTTTCATAAATAACCTTGTATTTTCATTAATAAACAAATATATATATATATATAAATATATCCCAGGATTGGGAATGAACTAAACACCTGAACCAATTAGTTTGAACCGAAACAAAAAAATTTCTGTGAGTATTTATAAAAGAGTATTTTTAAAAATATATGATTCGTTTCTATCCGCTGATAGGTTGCTAAGATATCACAATCCGAAACAAATAGAATATTATAGATATTATATTCCGTTTGATGACATGATTTTTTATAGTAATAATTCAATATCAAGTTAAATGGATTAAGAAGATGAGATGGGATAAATATAGAAAAAATAATTCAGTTTATAGAAATTAGTTTTCACTAGTGAAAAACACACCTTTACTTTCCGGTAATTTTTCAAATGATGCATCCATTATGTTTCAAAACTATTACAATATCAATTCGGATTGAATAATTATAAATTATTTTTTTGTTTCATAACATTATTGATATTTAATTACAAATAAATAAATAATATTATTTAACCGTATCTCTAATCAATGTTGAGTTTATTGGATTGCTAATAATGTATATAACTAAATATTTGTTAATTGTTTAAACACAACAATTTATAATTATGAAATACTCTGATTAATATTAAATTGCAATAAGCATTATAATCTGCCGGGTTTAAATTATAATTTATTATCGAGCTGGTCGTCAACAACATGAGCAAAACAAACGCATACATTCCCAGCAAAAGGCATGTAAAAGAAAAGTCCAGCTTAATTTATCAGACGCAAAGTATTCTCCAAACTACCCCAATCCTCGTCTCAGTCTTCAGGTACGTTGAAGGCTAAATTCGTAATTGTAGCGAATACAAAAAATAATTTTCATTGTAGCTGTCGTCGAAGAACAGTCCCTTCTTTTCTCTTTCCTTCCGGTTTTCAGCATTTGGAGCTCGATCTGTCCAACCAAAAGCGTAGAAAGAAGAAGAAACGGGCAGAATCGAAGGTCTATAAGATTCCTCACTTTCTCGTTTGTTCTCCGACGAGGTAACATTTCGCTTTAGTCTTAGGCTTCTCGATCTGAAATGATGCAGCAACTATTGGCTCGTTTTTAGATTCTTAGATTTGTTTTGCTCTTGCTTTGAGTAGAGACGTAATTGAGTGTAACTGAGGTGCGTCTTATCAGTTTGCTGCGCTTGTAGATGAAATTTGTTAATGTCACTGATCTCTTAGCTTCAATTAAGGACGAGGTTACTGTAATTGAGGGCGGATAGGAAGCTTGATTCCTTTTTTTCCCGTTTCTATTTTTTTCTCAGTGTATGTTACTACTAAAGATGCGTAGGAATTTAAATATACTGTGCTTTATGGTGTTTAGATTTAACGGGAAATGAAATAGTTTATTAAGAGTTTCACTGGGCGAATATTAGCTCGGTTAAGTGGAGGCTTATTTGTTGATCAATCAGTTTACGGGCATGAGTCGTCTCTCTACTGTTTGTCTGACAATAAACTGGCCAGCGTGTTGTTTTTGAGATGTTAGTATTTTTGTGATATCCTCAGAATTTTGTGATTGAACCTTCTCTTTGTCCTTATACTACACAACTTTGAATCGCGTGACAAAAGATGAAAGACGATAGAGATGGAGGCAGGAACCACAGAAAGACTTCATCAGTTAGCTCCCTCCCCCTTATTCTCGACATAGAAGATTTTAAGGTAAATGACTCGAGATTGAAATGCCTTGGTGTGATGTGTTGATTTTTTCATGTCACGCATTTAGGTCCTCTTTTATCATCTGCTTGTAGGGTGATTTTTCGTTCGATGCATTGTTTGGGAGCTTGGTTAACAATCTGCTTCCATCCTTCCAAGAAGAAGATGGGGATTCAGCTGAAGGACATGGCAATATCAGCTCAAATGATGGCTTACCGAATGGAAATTCGAGAGCTGCAACTGATGCAGCTAAACATATGCAGGGGCCACCTTCTCCTTTATTTCCAGAAGTAGACAGTCTCCTGTCCTTGTTCCGAGATTCTTGCAGGGAGTTGATTGACCTTCGGAGGCAGGTAACTTGTTAAAGAGGTAGTGAGAAATTTTATGAGTGAGTTTTATTTCTTCTTACCAATTTTCAGCTTTGTTGGATTGAAGATTGATGGGAGGCTCCATAATGTCAAGAAAGAGGTTGTTGCACAAGATTCTAAGCATCGTAAGACACTTGCCGAGGTTGGTTGGCAGATGCTCTCCTCAATTCAATTTTTAGTTGTTTCAAAAGTTATTTGGTGAAATTTTTAGAGTTGAAAATTTTTCCCCAAGAATCTTGGTTTTCATGATGCCTTAAAATTGATCCCTCTATTCTGTTTGGTGGTTTGATATATCATTTTGTGTTTTTGTTTTGCTTTGGGAGAGGTAGAGGAGATTCGTTTTTCATTTTGTGTTGAGTTAAATTGTGAACCTGAAGCCAAGTGCAAGTACATTTAACTTCAATTCATTAGCTATCTATTGTGATTTCAGCTGGAGAAGGGTGTCGATGGGTTGTTTGATAGTTTTGCTAGGTTGGACTCCCGCATTTCAAGTGTTGGACAGACAGCTGCCAAGATAGGTGATCATTTGCAGGTACTTATCTTTTTAGTCTTGATATTATTTTCTCTTGTTTTCTCTTTTGATAAAATATCACAAATTTTTAAATATTTTTTTCAGAGTGCTGATGCTCAGAGGGAAACGGCCAGTCAAACAATAGAACTTATAAAGGTTGTAACAGCCCATTTGTTTAGTAATGTTCCTTGTTTTTGACTTGTAATAACAGCTTGCTAATTTAATTCCTGTAGTACTTGATGGAGTTCAATGGCAGCCCGGGTGACCTTATGGAACTCTCACCCCTTTTTTCGGATGACAGCCGTGTTGCAGAGGCAGCTTCAATTGCCCAGAAATTAAGTATAATGTTTTCTGTGCTCTTGTGAATCATCTGACCATACTGTTGTTTTATTTTGATTCCAAAAAAATTTCACATTCTTCATTATCTATGCTGTTGTTGGATATATCTAGATTGCTTATCATGCTACTGATCTAAAGGACCAATTTACGTTATGAAGATTGAGGGATAAATTTGACAAATTCATTTCACAGAAGTAAGATGTGCCCTGTTTTGCACTGTAGGGTCATTTGCTGAGGAAGACATTGGGAGACAAGGTATTTCTGTACCATCTGTCGTGGGGAATGCAACTGCTAGTAGAGGATTAGAAGTTGCAGTTGCTAATCTTCAGGATTATTGCAATGGTAATTTATCTGGTTTCCAAATTTGTAATTAAATATTCACTTTACTTATGGCGTATGCTGTATGTCAGCAACAAAGCAAACCTGCTCAGATGTGCCCTGGTCAATGGGAGGGTAGTAGTTTTTATTAGTATTTAGAAATGTTTAATACACAGCCTTTCAACTTCTTTCTCTTGGAGAAAGTGGTTAATGGTTCACGTGTGCTATTTTTTAAAATTTTTTTGGAAGATCTTTCAATAAAAATTTCACTATCTGAAATGAATATTCTGGTCGTAAAACTCTCAACTTGACCATTTGAACTTGTTTAGTATTATTTGACACCAGTTATTGTTTTTGACTGACTGCTAGTCTGTTGATGATGGATCATCTTATTATAGATTTGTAGCATGTTATGATCCAATTCCATCTTCATCCTCATTCATTAAAATTAGGCCAAGTGAAGCTAGCCCTAAACTAGAAGGAATTGATAGGACTTGAATAGTTTCTTATTTATCCTAAATGGAGATTCTATCTCTCCTGTCAACACATTGTGCAGAATTGGAGAACAGATTGTTGTCTCGGTTTGATGCTGCATCTCAGAGGAGGGAATTGTCTACCATGGCAGAATGCGCTAAAATTTTATCTCAGGTAAATATTTTTTATGCATTATACTGGATAATTTATTGATTAACATCATGATGGGTATGTTCAAGCAACATGGTGTGGCTAACTGGATACGTTTACCCTGTAATTTCTTTTCTTCTTCAAGATGCAGCAAAGAGTTTTACATTCCCTTTATTTTTGTCAGCATATATGCTGATTTGTAAAATCATGTTCTGCTGTTGATTCCCAGACTAGCTTATGGTGAAACTTGTGGTAATAAGTTTTTGAATAATGCTTTGATCACTCAAAATAATACTGAAAATATTCAAGAATTATAGGAATGATGTCTTGATGCACAAACCCTAAAATAAGGGGGGAGATCATTATGGCCATATGTTTCTAGTTTTTTCATTAGCCATTCAATGGATTTTGACGTTTCTTCATGAACTTTGAGTGGGTTGAATCATGCATCTTAATCTTTAAGTGTAGTGAAAGATATTGCCCTTTTTGGTTTTGCTGATTTACTTTTTTTATTGCAGTTTAATCGTGGAACTAGTGCTATGCAACACTATGTGGCAACACGGCCAATGTTCATTGATGTTGAGGTCATGAATGCAGACACTAGATTAGTTCTTGGTGATCAGGGTTCACAAGCTAGTCCTAACACTGTTTCTCGAGGGCTCTCTTCATTGTACAAAGAAATTACAGGTTTGAAGAACACTCCCGTCTTGATAGGATGGGGTTGAATTCTCTCGATGGTTTCATGCAAACATACTTTTTCCCTTCTGCAGACACAGTCCGTAAAGAAGCAGCAACAATTACTGCTGTATTCCCTTCTCCAAATGATGTAATGTCAATCTTAGTTCAGGTACTAGCCAGGAACTTATCTTCATTTGCTGCTTTATTGTCTCCAATTCAAAATCACAATTTATGAATCTACCTGATTGTGATGCTATATAAACTATTTACAGCGAGTTTTGGAGCAGCGGGTCACTGCTCTCTTAGACAAGCTGTTGGTGAAACCATCACTTGTGAATTTACCTTCTATGGAAGAAGGCGGACTTCTATTAGTGAGTCAAATTGGTTTTAGAGTATTTTATATTTCTAAAACATCACTTTAAACAACTATCAGTTGGATATTCATCTAATTTGTGGTTTTGTTGAGTCTTTCAGTATCTTAGAATGCTAGCAGTGGCATATGAGAAGACTCAGGAACTTGCTAGAGATTTGCGGGCTGTAGGATGTGGTGACTTGGATGTTGAAGGTAATTTATTAATTTGTTGGAAAGTTTTATGCCAGGAAGTGTTTAAGGCGATATTCAGCTGTACTGCCCCTCCAGATACACCATTTTTCAATATTCGGAAAAAGTAAACTCCTCTCTAGGAATAGAGCTACTGTCTCTGAGAAGTTGGTTTTGGACCCGGCTGCTGGAAAAAATTATGCGCTTTTATTTACTGATTTCAACTAGAACCCATCTTCTAAAAGTTGAATGAAGTGAGGGCAGTTTTTGACTATAAGTTGCATTATTTTTTAGACTGCCAGTATGTTCTGTTTCAATATAGACGTATACAGAAAAGTGAGCTCTTTGTTTTCCATGCATGCATTTGAGTTTTGATGGTATGGATTGAATTCTTGTTACTCTTTATGGCATGCTTGGTGTTGCAGAATTGTAGGAATTGGAATTGTCAGAAATAAAAAATAAATTTTAAAAATAAAAGTTTATTTATTTATTTTTAATTTATTATTATTATATTTAATTTTTAATTTTTTTTAATTAGTGAAGTTGGTAGAATTGAAACCAATTCCACCAATTCTAGCACAACAAACACGCCATTAGTTCATTTGTCATAGTGAAATGACTTCTGGATCTTTTTTATTCATCTATTTTTCCTTGGCTGCAGAGTTTATCATTGACAAATGTTTATCCTGTGGCAATGGGTTTTATGTTACAGTTGACTTATGCCCTGGTTATGGTATTGCTAGATAATTTTACGTAATGTGCCTGTAGATAGAACTTCCTCTATATGCTACATTTGATCTTCTGTTCGAAGGAGACAGTTTTATGTACATCTATTTATTGATCAAAGCTTCATTTGTGAATACAGGCTTTGTGGAGACTTTTTTCTTTATGTCCATAAATTAATAAAAGCATCATTTGTGAATACAGGCCTCACGGAATCTTTATTTTCTTCTCATAAAGATGAGTATCATGAACATGAGCAGGCCTCCCTCAGGCAGTTATATAAAGCGAAGGTTTGCTTTGACCAATCATCCTCTATATCAAGTTTACAACACTGATTTACAGATTTATTTTGTTATGTAGATGCAAGAATTGCGCGCTGAGAGCCAGCCGATTTCTGAGTCAAGTGGAACTATTGGGCGCTCAAAAGGAGCTTCAGTAGCATCTTCCAACCCACAGATATCTGTTACTGTTGTAACAGAATTTGTCCGCTGGAATGAAGAAGCAATCACAAGATGCACTTTGTTTTCATCTCAAGTAATATCCGTTCTAGCAATCAAATACAGTAGATACTTAACAAATCCATTCAACTTAATCATGTGGATTTCATGGAAAATGCTTGCATGGTATAGTTTCAATGAATAGACCAATGATTAGTCATGCTTTGGAAAGGCAGCCAAGAAATTTTTGCCCCTGTTTTTTTTTTTTCTAATTCAATTGTCCTTTTCCCTTTGTCCCTTGAGGGACATTTTCCTTTTGGTTGGACTTTAAACAGCATTTGGTTTATACGCATTATAAGATTTGTATCTATAATGGCTTATGTAAAGAGTTAAAAGAAGATTATTGAGCATATTTTTTACAGGGAAGAAGTCTAATTATTTTTCAGAATAGATAGAAGCAAGAAGCCTAATTGACATTTACAGGCAACACAGTAGCATGACTTTATATTAAATTTTTAATATTTTTTCAGATTTTTACTTGTTTCTGAATGTGCTTTTTTTACAGCCTGCTACACTTGCAGCAAATGTGAAAGCTGTGTTTACTTGCTTGCTAGACCAAGTAAGTTTCTGTAACACTGATTTGATAATTTTTGTAGTTATTGGTTACTTAATATTTCCTTTTCATTTTCTAGGTAGGGCAATACATAACAGATGGTCTTGAACGGACTCGTGACAGTTTGACTGAAGCTGCAGCTTTGAGGGAAAGGTTTGTGCTGGGAACAAGTGTTAGCAGAAGGGTTGCTGCTGCGGCGGCATCTGCTGTAATTATCTGATCTTATCTTTCTGTTATTACTGTTCGCACTAAGATTGATGCCTATGTCAGTTTCATATGAAGCATGTTATAAGGACAGGTGATATAAACGTGAATAATGTTTGTGTAGGCGGAAGCTGCTGCAGCAGCAGGTGAGAGCAGTTTCAGATCTTTCATGGTTGCTGTACAGCGATGTGGCAGTAGTGTGGCTATTGTACAACAGGTATGTAAGATGCAGTGACACTGAAAGTCTGCTATCAAGTAGGGTGGTGAAATAATTAGAGAGGTACTTGAGAACTTCAATTGATTTTTTCTTCTGTCTTATCTTCAGTATTTTGCAAATTCTATATCTCGGCTACTATTACCTGTGGATGGTGCACATGCTGCTTCTTGTGAAGAAATGGCAACGGCTATGGCTAGTGCAGAGACTGCAGCTTATAAAGGGCTCCAACAATGCATTGAAACTGTTATGGCTGAGGTTGGCCTTTAACTTTTAGGCTTATATGTCTGCGATCTAGAAAGCGGTGGACAGTCTCTGATTTGTGATTTTGACTCTACTCCTGTATAATGCTATGTTGTTATTTTTGGCTAGACTTGGATTTTTTACTCTGCACAATTTGAACTTGTGTTCTTGTAAGCCAGCATGATATATCATAATATAAACTCCTATTGCAGGTCGATCGCTTGCTATCAGCTGAACAAAAGGCAACTGATTATCGTTCACCTGATGACGGAATGGCACCTGATCATCGCCCAACAAATGCTTGCACAAGGTACATTTGACTAAAAATGTAAAACCTTGGTTTTCAATAAACAGGAAAATCATGTCAGTTGCTTCTTTCAAAGCTGTGGAGTAGAGTTCAGCTCTTTGCATGTAATAGTGTCATCAATTGCTAATTTTCATTATCCAAAAGATGCCTCTGCTGTATGGATGTTACCATAGTAACAGCCACATCTGTGGCTGAAAACTTCTGTGGGAGGGGAGCCTTCAACCACTGGGATGTGGGACATAATAAATTAATTTGGAACATCCAAATTATTTATTGTCAGTACACTTTGTTTATCTTTCGCCACTTTGATTGTATTTGATGTTAAACAACATTACTATCTTCTGTCAATAGAGTTGTGGCATACCTTTCACGTGTACTTGAGGCTGCATTCACAGCACTAGACGGTCTTAACAAGCAAGCTTTCCTAACTGAACTGGTAAGATACTACAGGGATACTTTTAAGCTTTGCATACCAAATTGTGTAGCTTATTCAACTGTCTTCAATTCACATGATTACCCAAACATTGAAACAAAATTGTGCTGAAATTCATAGCATTTGGGAAGATGGCATCATCCATGCAACCTTTTTTGTGTATGCACTCTAGTCTGCGACTGTATGCAGTGGATTAATGGTGATATTCATTTTAGGGAAATCGCTTGCATAAAGGGCTTCTTAATCATTGGCAGAAGTTCACATTTAATCCCAGGTAAAGACTCTGCTACAATAGGACATGTAATTGGCTTGCAATGAATATTAGTTCAGCAGCTTGATGCCTTTTTTGTTGACATTTCCAGTTTTGGTTGTCACCTATTCTTGAGGGTCTTTTTCAGGAGAAAAGATCGATACTGCAGTTCGGAGTATTTTATCTTAGATAGAATGTAGTCCTATTATCCTTGAAATTGTAACACCTACCGAATACTACTTTGTCTGAGAATCTATATTCTGAATTTGGAAAGATCTGAATGTTGGAATTAATCCAATTTGTGAGTCTCTCTTTATTATCTTCTGTTATATAACTCTGTCCATTTTTTTTAGGAAAATTCTGTCCATATGATTCTTGATAATGATATTGATGCTAGTTCTGCACAGTCAAATGTAATTATTTCCGAGATTGAATTGTGACAAGATCTTCTCCAGTCATAATGCTGTTACTTTTTAATTTTGATTCTGTGACAGAAAAAATTTACTTTTCATCTTTGTAACCTGCTGCTGTACTGTTTTTGTAGTGGAGGACTGCGACTGAAACGTGATATAACAGAGTATGGAGAATTTGTGCGCAGTTTTAATGCTCCTTCTGTTGATGAGAAATTCGAATTGTTGGGCATGTAAGTTGAATGTGGTTAATATGATGTTATATCTTAGACATTCTTATTTAGATGTACTGACGGAAACTTGTTTCTCTAGAATGGCCAATGTCTTTATAGTAGCTCCTGAAAGTCTCTCTTCTCTGTTTGAGGGTACCCCCAGTATTCGTAAAGATTCACAAAGGTAAAATTGATAGTGCTATTTTATATGCATTTCAGTTTTTGTGCTAATTTTTGTATACATACATACACATATTTATGCATGTCAATCACAAACTGGTCTGACTGGGATTTGAACTTTTCCTAAGTCAACCTTTTGGCCGTAGCATTTTTTGCCTCGAATTCTACTTGGACATTCTTGTAATGAACTGATGCATTTGTGACCATTTTCTTAAAATTAACATATTGTCATTGTTTGCATCTCCTCGTAATCGCGTTCCTCGATTTGTCGTTAATCCAGGTTTATTCAGCTGAGAGAAGACTATAAGAGTGCAAAGCTTGCTTCCAAACTGAGCTCCTTCTGGACAGGCTCTAGTTGAAACTGGCGTGTCGATAATCCATCACTTTTGCATTTCATGGGTATCTTACATGAAGGAGCCAATATTTACACGTGGCATCTTCGTCAGTCTGAGAATGATTGTCTAGGTTTGCATAATCTCCATGGAGCCAACGCAGTTGTGAAAGCTAGTTGAAAATGGTAAGGAAATAGGACATGACAGAGCTTTTGTTTAAACCCCTCCCTCCTTTTACTTTGTTGTATATTTTTCAAACAGATTGATGGACACTCAGTAGGTTTGCCCTTATTTAGCTATTCGATTCAGTTTTAGAATTATCGCAGTTTTGCTTTGACTATTCGTATTCTTTGTTTTCCGCTTATCCTTGTAAATGACATCATAGGGAATGAATAATGATACCTTAGTATCTATTTGCATATTTTTTATGCGATGGTTCGCGAATGACAAGGACACTGGGCGTTGTACCGTTGAACCTTGATGCTTAGAGAACACGGCTGTACTGTTCTTTTGTTGCCACTTATCAAACGTAAAATTAATTTTTTAAAAAATTAAAGGGTATTCGTCATTGTCGTCAACAAGAACTGATCCTCTTATCCTTTCTTGTTGTATTGTCAACATCAGTTATGGATGGTATTCGTCTTTGTCAATAATGACTGATCCTCTCTTCTTGAATCGTAGACATTACTTATGAATGGATCTAATTAGTTCACAAATTTTAAAATATTTTATATTTAAAATTAAAGTTTGAATTTTTTATATTGAATCAAGAATGAATGAGTTTTATCACTAAATTATATTTTTCGGTGGGTTTTTCGATGAATTAAAGACGTTAGTTGGTAATTCATGTACCTTGTCATGAAAGAAAGCTTCCAACGAGCAAGCCAGAATGGTGCATTTCATGCGAGTCCAGGCAACTCGAGTGATGGACAAGGAAACAGCATCTTGTCAAGTGCTGGGAATTCATGAACCAATGTTCCCTGCGGTATTCGGACAGTTATCCCTAAATTGGGATAAGAATCCCAAAGGCTAGGAATTAGGAAATAATGGTGCCTTAGTTTGTTGGCCTCTCTGAATTGCAAATGGTTCTATATTCTATTTCCTACCAAAGAACTCTTCTGACGGCTATACCACTACTTGAATCCAGCGGTGGATTAACACTACTTTTAGTGCATAATGAAAATCCCACGACAAACCCATAATGATGAACAAGGCACGAATAGAGGCCCAAATTCTACGTCTCGTTTTACCTTCACCATGTTCACAAATGTCAAGGAAGTGACCCTCCCCACCGCCTCCCGTTGATTGCGACACCTGGGCATTTCCCCCTTGTGGTGGTTGGCGCCTGGCTTCTTCTTTTACAACTGCATCTTCCTCCCACTATGATGTGGTGCTCTTATCTTACAAATAAGGTAGAGTAGATTTGATTGATAGAAGAAAGATCCTGTTAGTGGTTACGTTGATTGTGGGCTTTTATAGGCTTTGATAGCTACCGTATCTTTTTTCTTTTCAGAACATGCCATTGCATCGTCTCTTTTCTCTAACACATCCTCCTGCCAAACCCATGATACTTCCCTTCTGTCCTCTCAAAAAAGTGAACATGTTACAAAGATTTTAAAGACCCCACATCACACCCTATATCTTTTCAAGTCCCTGTCCACGCCTCCGTATATGTAAATCGTTGAAGCATTGTTCAATCCCTGAATCCTATCTTTGTAGGCCGAAACGCAAAAAGATATGACCAACCCAAAAGGAAACTTGACTAGTACTCAAAGAATGTAATCTTATACTTAACCAATCGTCTGGTTCTGAAAACGAAAGATCTGACAAAACCAAACCCATTTCCTCTCGCTTCTTGCACAAAGTGCTTCAGAATTCTGTCTATATCATATCTTCGGAAAAGCGCAAACGAGAAATAGGTTTTTGTCATTGGTAGTGGGAATGGACCTGTCTTATTTAAAAAAAGAAAAACTACCCAGACAAGTCATATAAATCTAGTTTTGTCATATGATATAGTTTCATTAATACCTTGCCCACTTGACCAATAAAACAACAGAACTTCCTTCCCGAGCATACCAGGCTATATGTAGGTGGTCTTGCTCCTTGTGCACAGGCAGAAGAGAGCTCTTCAGCTAAACAGTCATGGCCATCTAGTTGTGGGCAGAATGTTCTAGTGGGCCTTTCCGGTAGTGTGAAGTCTCAACCAGAAAAAGGGCAAAGAATTTGGCTATTCCCCTACCAATGACACATCACGTGACGTTTTCCTTCATCCATTTTTTTTTTTATATTGATTTTCTGATGTTTCAGTGTCTTACTAATCCAATACAAATAAAATAAGACTGATAAATTTTTTTAAAAATTCAATGCTGTTTGCATTTTCATCCAATATTTTTTAATTGACTTGTCTGTATAAATATTTATTTTGTTATTATTAATGATAATATTCTAGTCAACAACCAAGATTTTTTTTTTTTCGTGCAGACTCATAAAGTATTTGACTTGTTTGTAAACAGAAGTATTTAGCAAACTTGAATACCTATTGATCATAAATAATCGGGTCGGTTCAACCCACCTGGACATAACCCCACACGCTTGAAATTCAATCCCTCGTGCCACCCACGTCGAGTGTCATCAAAATAATTAAATTTTAATTAATTATCTAATTTAGTTTTTTAATATAGAAAAAATAAATGAAGGTGAAGATCTATAGTAATACGTCTTGGTATTGGAATTGGAATTGGAATGGAAGATTAATTTCTATCTCCGGAAGGTAGAAAATAACAAAAAGGTGGCGATGATCATGTGCTTGTTGATAAGAGATCTTGGCCGTCAGATATCACATCATAGGATCCGCAAGCAAAAGTGACATTTCCTTACTATTAAATCACGAGTCCCGACCTCTTTCCCTTTACCCGCCGGGGCCCACCAAAAATCTGCCAGCTGCCATGTGCCACCTCACCTCATCTCCACCACAGCCACGCGCTTTTAGACCTTAGCGATTTTTATATAATATCCATTACAACGAATCTGAAAGCTCCATAGATTACTTTGATCTAAAGGACAAACCATGGAAAACTAATTAACTAAGATCTTCCATCTAATAAATCTCCCCGTATTAAGCCTTCTTAACCGTCGATTCCTTGGTTGGTAATGTAATTAATTTAATCGCCAATCGATGAACCTACTTCTGTTTTTTTTTTCTTTTTTTGCTAGTTCCAGATGCTTTGTCCGAATAATGGAGTGAAAATAGCGAGATCGTGAGTGGGACAAGACAACTCTTGGTTTCAGACTCTAAACGAGGAGCATGCAGTATCTGGTAATGCGAGCCCAAGTCCGAGGAGTTCTGTCCGCAGAAAGTGCTTGGTGGTAGTTGTCATCAGGAAATAACACACTTGGGATGGCTGCTATTCAGAGGATTACTGAAATCTACAGTACAGACTGCTGCTTAACTCACTTTATTATTGCCCCACCACTACCGATTTTTCTTGTCAGTCCATAATAAAATTAATCTTTTTTTTCCATAATTTGATTGTCCAATCTTAATTTTTCTCGGGGTGCAATCTGAACAGTTCACAGATTTGAAATTGTGGGGTTCTTCTGGAGAACGGGTCCGCCGTATAATGGCGACACAAATCCCTCACATCTGACATTTTCTGCTAGCCTTCGTTGGCCTCGTTTACAGGACATGGAGTCACGCAGTTAGAAGGAAGCACCCTAATTAACTGGCTTCCACGTTATTTTAATCAACAGCTTACTTTATAGTTTTATCCTTAGTTGTGTTCTTGTCGGTGACTCACGAGCCTCCACTTAGACAAATACACCGAGTGTGGACTTTCGAATCACTTGGTGGTCTGACAACCAGAGCCACAACAACAACTACCCCTACGGTCCCACTGCCCACAAAACCACCACCCTTTGACATTTTCCCAGGTCAACCATAGAGCCGGTTTTCAAATGTCGGGGTAGTGAAAATTGGGAAAAAGGGCAAGGGAGAAGATAAGCATTGAGATGCCAAATTTGCAAAGCTTTTCCTCCTTCCTCTTTCTATATCCACCACTCTTTCTCTCTCAACACACCAACATCTTCTATAAATTATTGTTTCCCTACTCATTACATACCCCTTTACCCTTTACCCTCTCTCTCTCTATTTCAAAAGTCAGCGCCTTACTTTGTCTGCTCCCAAAGCAGAAGGTACTAGTTCACAGAGATTGTCTGTAGGTTGGCCATGGAGGATGATTGGGATCTTCATGCTGTGGTTAGAGGATGCACCTCCGCTTCCGCTTCCGCTTCCTCCTCCACCTCCACCACCGCCACCGCCAACAACAACGCCGTCAGCGGTTCGTCCTCCTTCAGATCGGATTTTGTTCAAGGGTCTTATTGTTCTCTATATAGCCGTGGACATGTGGGTGATCAGTTTGACTTGCTTCCTCATCCCTTTGAGGCAACAAGTGTTTCTGGAGAGTTGCATGACCTTTACAAACCCTTCTTCTCTCGATCTCAGACTTTTTACTTGCCACAAACTGCGCCGCCCATCCCCTCCGTTTCTTCCATCGTTGCTGTTTCCAAAGGACAACAAACGCAGCAGCTGAAGCAACAAGAGCAGCCTAAGCTGCAGGCTCGTGCTGCTTCAATGTCCAGCAGTGCAATTTCTCATGCTCCCCGATCCAAAAGAAGGTAAGTTCTCATGAATTATAATTCATCGGATATCAAGTATCAGCCTGAAAACCCCTTTCGTTTCCTAACAAGTTTATCAAACACCTCCACAGAAAGAACCAGCTAAAGAAGATATGCCAAGTGCCAGCAGAGGCTTTATCTTCAGATGTGTGGGCCTGGCGTAAATATGGGCAAAAACCCATCAAGGGCTCCCCCTACCCAAGGTGATAAGCATTGGATTTTATTTAGTAACGCCTCTCCTTTTTTATTTTTAGTGTGTATCTGGTCAAAGCTTTGGCTTCTGCCTACCCAATAACTAAATTTGGCTTGTTTTGTATGATTCAGAGGATACTACAGATGCAGCAGTTCCAAAGGATGTTTAGCTCGTAAACAAGTGGAGAGGAACAGATCCGACCCGGGAATGTTCATTGTGACCTACACAGCTGAGCACAACCACCCTGCACCTACCCACAGAAACTCACTTGCAGGCAGCACCCGCCAGAAGACAACGACAGTGACACCACAAACTGTGAACACTTCAACCGATTCTAACAACAAGCCCTCACCGGCTGGTAATCCCTCCTGCTCATCTCCAGCAACTTCCTTGGACGATGAGGTTCTTGCTCAGAGTACAAGCAGGGATGCAAAGGAAAGAATAGAGGATGAAGAAGAAGAAGATCTTTTAGAAGCCGTGAGTGACGATTTCTTCATGGGTTCGGAAGACATCGCCGCCTCTGGTCAGGCCACCACCGGAGACAGTTTTTTTAATCCTTTTCTGTCTAACTTTTGTCTCCCCTTGCTGGCCAGCACAGTCGCCACTGCAGCCAGTAGTATTTGAGGAAAAAAAAGGGTTCACTGATATGAATTTTACTTTTCGTGGTTTTTTCATTTTGTTATGTACACAGGTAGAATCTCCATAGACATGATGCTTTGTCCCTTGCTAGGATTCTAGATTAGTAAATTTTTGGATCCGATGGTTTCTTGGTTTTATGAAGCTGAATTATAAATTGTTTGTGAGGTTTGATTTCGTTGAGGTTGATTATTATCTGGGAAACTGAGTGGTTATCTACTGCCTCGTTAACCATCGAGAACAAAACAACAGAAGAACAGAACTTCTAGTCCTATTTTGTAACATCTCCAATACACGGTCGAGCCTCCCTCGTTCCGTGCCCGACGGATTCGAGGCTTCACACGTATTTGTCGGTAAACAGAGTTGAAGGCGCAGCCTTCAGTTCAAAAACCAAGAAAAAGTACAGACTTTGTCCATTGATTTGGATAGGACAGAAAAAAAAGTGCCAGTAATCAGCAAAAACTGGTTAACAGGGTGCCTTGAGGTTGGTTACATGGAGAAGGCTCTGATCTGAGGCTCAAGCTAACCTATTGGTGTATAGGATTTTTAATGCAAAACCCACTATCTACCATCGTGCATGTTTAACTTTCTAGGGAAGTGGTAGATAGTTGAGTCTATGCTCATGTCCGGAGGTGCTCGTCTATAGAGAAGCACGTTAATGGTGGGATGGCCAGTAACCATTAGACCATCTTGGCGGTGAAAGCCCTTCTAAAGCAGAACCCCTGCATCCCTGCACAAAGTTCGTCATCCTCTCTGTTTCACATAAAGCAGAGGAATACAACCCAGCTCCGTCCTTTCATTGGAAGGCCATATGTTCCTTTCCAGTACACTGACTTGCAGTGTACCTTTTGTCTCTGCGAGGCGGGCCTGGATTTGGGGTGTCGGTGACCGAAAAAGACCAAACCCTGTGAAGAATTTCATCCTGTGTTGATGGATTGGGCTTGGTATGCGTTGAACACCAGGCGTCAGGTTCACTTCTCCTAAATTTGCCAAGTGTTGTTGACGATTAATATTTTAGCTTCAAAGGGAAGATTGCTTGCTTTCGGTTTCAATGTGAATATATTCTACTACCATTTCTCCGTTAGCATCTCTTCGGTGGTGCAAGGGATCTGGTTCCCCTTTCACATCTCAATGGCCCTTTTCTCTCGTATATCGAATTCAGAATCTCTTAATACACAATTGAATACGTAATACTTTAAAATTTCGGATTAACTACGTATTGGATTAGTCATAATTCTATATGTTGGAATGGATATAGAAGCAATTCGTTGATATCTACCTTTCTAAGGAAAGGCATGCGTAAAAGAAATGGAGAAAATTAGACGCAGATCTCTTCACACGGGAAGACCCACGAGCCACACACGTATGAATCCAGCAATCACGTGCCGTATCTCCTTTATAAATACATATTCACTTGTGAACAAAAGCATAGAACTCTCCACCCTTGGAAAAAGGCTTCTCTTGTTGTTTTGGTTCTCCTACCCAATTCTCCTGTGCAAGTACAACAATGTCGGAGTTGCTAGACAAGGCCAAGACCTACTTGGCCGAGAAGGTGGCAAATGTTAAGACGCCGGAGGCGAGTATCACTGATGTGGATCTGGGCAGTATTCACCGTGATCGAATAGAATACAAAGCCAAGGTCTCTGTTTCTAACCCCTACGCGGTTCCTCTCCCCATTTGTGAGATCTCCTACACTCTTAAAAGCTCCGGCAGGTAATACTACGTACCTTCTTGTTGTCTTATTGTTGTTTTTACAAATCCTTGCTAATTTGGGTTCTCTGTATGCACATCGTGCCCTTGTAAGTCTGTAACTTGTCCCGTATTTGACAGATCTTTCCCTGGAGTCTCTGCTTGCCAATTGCCATTTGTAGCGAAAAGAATTAAAAAAACGCTACCACCTGTTTGTCGATTGGTTGGAATGAAAATCCGAGCCTGTGTGAAATTTCGGTATTCGATTTTCTGATTTCTGTGTGTTTGTTTGTCTCAGAGTTATTGCGTCAGGGACAATACCGGACCCTGGCTCGATAAAGGCTAGCGACATAACCATGCTGGACGTGCCGGTGAATGTGCCACACAGTGTGTTGGTGAGCTTGGTGAAGGATATCGGTGCAGACTGGGACATAGACTATGAATTGGAGTTGGGTCTCATCATCGACTTGCCGGTCATCGGAAACATCAACATTCCCCTTTCAAGCAAGGGAGAGATCAAGCTACCTACTTTGTCCGATCTGTTTTAACCCAATATTGCCCAACAATTGTGTACCTTTACGAAATCATCTTTCATGGAAGACGAACAACATACTAGAATTATGCTCCGATATCTAGTTTCGTTGGCTGTCTGTATCAGAATCTCTTTCAGAAACAAAATAAAATCTATTGGTTTCTGAATAAATTCCCTTTCAAGCTCGTTAAAGGAACATCCTGCCTTAACCCTTTTATGATAGTAAAGGTCTCGATATACACAGCAGAAGTGTTAAAACAGTTTTGAAAGAGAATTAATGGAGCCTCATTGTGGAGAATCTATTTGTTTTCCTGGGTAATATAAAGAGGCATTCCTATGGATTATATTAAAAAAAAAGATAAAGAGGCAAGTTTTGAATGAAGTCGAGGCAGATGTTGAAAAGACCCAAGTTTTCTCTGTTTATTTATGATTTGCAGCATAATTCATGATGTTTTGGACGAACCCCAATGCAATCAAATACAAGGGGAAAGGCAAATTCAGTGTCTTATAAAGTTAAATTTGGATCCCCATTGATTAGAAGTTAAAACGCTATTCTTAGAACTAGCTTTAAAACTTGTCTGCAAGATGCTTGAGAAGCGATTACAATTCCCATGGCGATGATCCAGAAAGCTTTGATCTTATGTTCTTCATTCTTTAACGACCTTCAGAAGGGTTCCATAATGCCAGGTCAATGGAAATTTTTACTTGGAAAACACCATCGTCATGGAATATGGAGACAAAATATACAATTGGTGACACTTGATTACATGGATCGGAATAAACGATATGATTCTTTCCATCAATACCTTTGTTTTAACCATAGATAAATGTCAAGATGCAGAATTTCCTTGGTTCATACTGGCAATTTATGAAGGAAACTTTACTGTAGTAGGGAACATTACTGTTCCCCTTTCAAGCAAGGAAGAGATGAAGCTACCCCGTACACTTTCCGATCTGTTTCAACCTACTTACGAGTGACAATACCCTCAGAAGAGGGCACCTAGAAATACAAACAGAACAATAAATAAAGACAAAATAATTCGAAACAAACGATAAAACAACTGAAAATAAATTCTTTCCTAAAAAAAACTGAAAATAGATTCTCAGGGCTACTTACTTGTCTATGTAAGGCAATATGTCTTCCGCTTTGAGACAAAGAAGACGAAGCTCAGTGCAACTCCCCCTGCTACGATTAACAACCTGTTTGATTAATTCGTGGCAGTCAATATTTTGCATCCTAAATTTTGTTAATCCAAAAAGCAGAAAAATATCCATTACAAGACAGAAGTTTTTATGAATTTTCTCGCAGCACTTGGGCTCATAGCTTGCTCTGTACCGAGACTTGCACACCAAAGGGATATCCAGTAATAGCGATTCCATCTCAACCCTTCCCAGAATATTCGTTAAGCAATTGATTTCCAAATCCTCCCACTTTCGTCCTTCCACATCTACACCACACAAAAAAAGAAACAATAGAAATCCACACTCTATTGATCTCTGAAGCTTTTCACTTCAGACGGCTGCTTCAATTCCCTCTTACTCACACTTAATTTATAGAAGAAAGAAAATCAAATGGAGTTTCGTGGCGCAGTCAGATTGAATGAATGGAGTCTCTTTCTGGGGAAGGTAATTGTTTTCCTGGGTAAGATAAAGAGGCAACTTCTGAATGAAGTCGAGGCAGACGTTGAATTACTCTTATCTCCTTTTATTTATGATTTGCAGTGTAATTCATGATGATCTGGGTGAAACCCAACGCAATCAAATCCAACTCCTCTTTCCAAACGAATAATCTTCTTCTCCACCGAAGTCTCCATATCCACCTATCCCCGACCCACTCTCCAACCTCCCCAATCCTCTCCTCTTTTTATCTGAGAATTCATATGGTCTGGCAAATTTTTCTGCCAGCATACACCCACGCCACCATCTATCCTCCGTTTATTTATTAATGATTTGCAGCATAATTCATGATGATTTGGATAAAACCCAACGCAATCAAATACATGAGGAAAGGCAAATTCCCTCTCTTGTAAAGTTAAATGTGGATCCCCATTAATTAGAAGTTAAGACTCTATTCTTAGAACTAGCATTAAAACTTGTCTGTAAGGTGCTACAGAAGAGCATACAATTCCCATGGTGATGATCCAGAACCAGTTTGATCGATGCACTGATAAAGAATATTTTCTTTAACCTACTTCAGAAAGGGTCCATAATGCCTGGTAAATGGAAAACATTACTCTCCCACCACTTGAGCTCATCATGGCTTTCTTTGTGTCAAGTCTTTCAGAGAAATGGAATCTATATATCCAATACATGGTTTGATAGTTAACAAATATTTGAATCGCAGGCCATAATAAATAACATAGAAAACACCACTGACATCGAATGCGGTCATGTTAAGCACGAGTCATGGGGTCTGGTTTGTTTCTGACTCTTGTGGTATAATAAACGCATCATACGCCGACCTTTGGTTTTACTACAGATAATGTCTGCTAACTGCGGAATTTTCTTGGTTTTCTTCATTATTACTGGCAATTTATGAGGGAGACTTAGTTGGTAGTTGGTGTAACTGTAAGACTTGGGCTGACGTGGCAAAATCTTGCCACGTCACCCCCTGGGTTAAAAACCCAATTCCGGACAATGTCTTCCCTTCCCTTTCATTTTCTGTTTTTTTTTCCTCTCACATTCAACACATTCAACACCTTCAATTACCTCCAGTATCAAATCCAACCGTCTGATTGTCGAATTGTTTACACCATTGTGTTCCTCTCATCATCACGATCAACCTGCCGTTGGTTTCACCTTCATCGGACCACGGACACGCCCGGATCGGAGCCTGAAAGTTTCGAAATTCTCACCGGAAAATCGTCGATTCCGGCCAATCTAAAGTAAGTCTTGAAGTTTGGTTTTCGGATTCATATTCCTGATGTTTGTAGCTTCGTATTGATGTAAAAATTTTCGGTTTTGGATGAAGTTGGAGTTTTCCGGCCACCGTTGACCGGCAACACTGTTTACGTTGACCGGCAACACTGTTCACGTTGACCGGCGACCCGTTGACCCGATACTGTTCGCTGTTGACCTGATGACTAACGGTGACTAACGTTAAAGTTGACCCGTTAAAGTTGACTTTGACCGTTGACCAAAAGTGAAACCCTCCTCGTTAGGTAATTTCGATGTTCTGATCGCAATGGCGCGATCCGTTTTTCCATTTGATGTGTCATTATTGAGTTATAGTCATTTGAAGGTTAATATCCGTATGTTGAGTCTAACCGTAATGTTGTGTTCTTAGGAAGGGCGAGTGTTGAGGACAAAGGCAAGAGTATCGTTTCCTCTTCTTCAGCCCGTAAGGTAGGGTCTTTACCGTATGTGTTCAATCATAAGTATTTCTTGACCTTTAAATCCGTACCTTGGTTTTAAATTGAATCGTTGTATAATCCATCGGAGTCCATCCGATGGATCCATGTCCAAGTTACCTTGTCCTTTACCGTATGTTCTTGTAAAGTAGGGTCCTTACCGTATGTGGTTCATCATTAGTATTTCCTTGTTGTAAAATCCGTTTTACCTTGGTTTTGAGTGATTCGTTGTATAGTCCATCGGAGCCCATCCGATTGGTCCATTGTTCAAAATTTCATTGTTCTCTTCCGTAGGTAGCTATAAAGTAGCATAATGTGAGGTCTTTACCGTATTTGTCTCATATTAAGTATTCTTTGATTTTAAATCCGTACTTTGGTCATTGAATTGTTGTGTAATCCATCGGAGCCCATCTGATGGATCCATTGTCCAAATTACATTGACTTTTCCGTATGTACCCGTAATGTATCATAATGTATCTCCAAAATTTCATGTGTTCAATCAAAGTCCATTTGATTGATTTGTTGTGTAAATTGGGATGATTCCGTATCATTGCCCGTAAAGTAATAAAAAGGTTGTAATCAAAGGTTTCTGTAACGATATATGATAATATATCGTATTATTGAGTATTAATTGTAAAGTATGGTATTTCAGTGTTATTGAAAGTTAAACCAGTTTGTGATTTGTAAAGTATGTAAGTTTTTATGTTACTCGTACTTGTGTTCCGTTTGGCCAAACGTGGTGAGTGCTCGGTCTCTGAGAGTAAGCAGGAGAGACACTCATCTGTTGGGAGGCGTATGGTTGGAGTATGGTTACTGTATGTTCCCTGCTTCGCAGGATGATCTGAAAGGGACTAGTTGATCCTTTCCGTATAAGTTTTATTAATCAATCTAGTCTCGGACAACACTGGTAGAAGGGGCTATGTATGTAATTGTTTTCAAAGTATATGTATAAAACCTACCAGTGGGCTTCCGGTTTCCCTTTAGCGGGGGTTACTCGGGAAGTGATTTCCAGTCCGCCCATGTTTTTACTATTGACCCTGTTGAGTTCTTTGTTGAAAGCGAAAGTACATTTTCGAGGTCAGAAGTAAACGTTTTGTAAAGTAAACAGAAAGTACATGTTGGGTCCAGTAAGTAATGTTTTGTAAAGTAAACAATAAAGTTTAAGTGTTGAGAAATTACAAGTTCAGTAATGTTCTAATAAGTTCCTTGATGTTTCCTCTCATCTGATAAGTTGTTGTATTGTACCTCTCCTTTGATAAGTTCTTTGTTGTCCCTCTTCTTTGATAAGTTTAAGCTTTGTTCTCGAAAATCTCACCCCCTTCGTGTTTGTTTTTCCCTCCCATGATTAGATCGTGAGCAGTAGCTATTTTCAGTGTGCACGTTGGGACTACTCGCTGGGACTATTGCATCTGCACATGTATGGTTTTATTGGCACACTGTTGAATATTTATTGTTTGGATTTTTGGTTTCGTTTTCAGATACTTGGGGCTTGTGTGTTATGGTTTCACTGGTTTGTATTGTGTTGTTATAAAAAGACTTCCGCTGTTTTCAATATTCTTTGTTATTTATTGTGCCATGTATTTAGTTCTTATCAACCGTGCAGTAATTTATAAATATTTTAAATTTTATTTTTGGGGATTTACGTTTGAAAAGTCAAAATAGCCTTGTGGAGTTCGGATTGGTCCACGTATTGGGCTTCTCCAGGTTTCACGGCGGTAAGGGCCCACTTTCCGGGTTTGGGTCCTTACAGTAACCCTTGGAATTGTATCGACAACTCCCTATAATCACAAACTGTCCATTGTTCAGCAAAATTCCGATTATTGAAGTGTTTTTTTTCTTTTGACTTTAGCATCAACGTGATCCATTGCCATTCCGCCAGATTATTTCCCATCTTATTCATTTTCACATGCATTTATTGCCGTTACGTTAGGCAGAGGAACTGATATTCATATTCCATTAATGGTTTTCATCATTTAGTCCATCCTTGTAGCTTATTATATATACAATCCTGTCGTTATCAGATACCAGAATTACCCTAGCAAGACCCATTCCCAATGTATCCAGTTAAATTAGCTAAAAGCTAATGCTATTTGTCTGGCAATAGCTTAAGGATTCAACAATGCCGGAAGAATTAGAAACCTCTGAGTGGAGTTAGTATGTGCATTTCAAGCTAGCATTCAAAACCTTTGATTATTCGGGTATTAAACCACTAATTCCCAAGTGACTATCATAAGAATTCCGAAAAAAAGTGAATAATAATAAGATTTATTTATATTTGACTAAAAATCGATTTGTATATAAAATATTTTAAAATTGGATTGAAAAAAAAGTACCCTATGCTTTATTAGTCAGCATTTCATCAAGACCTTCCATCTAAGAATGATGGACCCAGTTGAAGAAATTCCATCTTCGTTGCCATCGGTGGACCCTTTACACTGTAGTTCTGCAGACATATAAAAAAATAATGGTAATTAACTCTATAAAACCCCAAACCACCCCCCTGCAAAAAGATACACCATAGTCTTCCTTAGGCATCTCCCCTCCCTCCTTACCCAACTTCCAAACCATACCCCATGGGGGAACACGACCAGGTTTGGCCTCTAGCTCCGGCAGCCAGCAGCCAGAGAAGCGACCAGCAGGAAGAAGCTGACCTCCAACCGAAGAAACACCGCAGTAGGAAATGCATAAAATGTTTAGGCTTCTTCGCTGCTCTGCTTGTCATACTAGCCATAGTCATCGTGGTTCTAATTTTCACCGTCTTCCGTTTCAAGGACCCAGAGATCACCATGAACCGTTTCACGGTCAAGCAGCTCGAGCTGATCAACGGCGTCATCCCTAAACCAGGTGTAAACATGTCCTTCATCGCGGATGTTTCAGTGAAGAATCCAAACTTTGCATCGTTCAGGTACAGGAACACCACAACATCGCTTTACTACCACGGACAGATGGTCGGCGAGGCTCGAACAGGTCCAGGCAAGGCCAGGGCACGGAGGACCCTGAGGATGAATGTTACTGTTGACGTTTTACCAGACAAGGTCATTTCCAACCCGAATTTGAACGCTGATTTCGGTTCCGGGCTCTTGCCTGTGACCACCTACTCTAGAGTTCCAGGGAGGGTGAAACTAGTCCTCGTCAAGAAGCGTATTATTGTGAAGATGAACTGCAGCATCACTTTTAACATCTCAAGCAAGGCAATTCAAACACAGAAGTGCAAACGAAAAGTGGACTTCTTCTAAAGAGTACTAATGGCTAGCTATCTATAGTACTTACTACTTTGACCCGATCGAGAAGAGAAGAGAATTAATCGATATCTTCGTTAGTATAAAAATAGGGTTCTAGATTTGTCTTCGTCATCATGTTTTTGATTTGTGTGTACAAGACTCGTTTATTATACAAATCTACATATGCTTGAGCGTGCCAGGTTTTAACATAGGAAATATGGTCCCGCAGGCATCAAGTTTCTACTTTGGGCCCATCTTGGGCCAATAACATTTGCTGATCTGTCCAATTGTAGCCCATAAACAGCAATACAATAATAATGCAAAATGACATCATGTGAAAGGAGCATTTAATAAGCGGGCCCATATGCCTCCCAGTGTGTGAAACCTTGAAAGTGCTCTTTGGAAAAAATGGCAAGTGCTTTGTTCTACATAGAGGAAAGGAAGACTGAGGTATAAATGGCTAATGACTTGGACCTTTCCTTCTTTAATATATAATCTTCTTGATTATGGCAGGGATCCACCGTGAAAACGACCTTGAAGGTTAGTCATCCATGCAATTACTCCGTTAGGTTTTAATGACCATACATTTACTCAAAGCGCTGCTAGACACGTAGCCAAGTTAAAATGTAAAGAGACTGTTGATGGAGGCTCATGGCTTTCCATGGTTTGATAATTTGCTCTTTGTTGCATATCATAAATGACCGGTCAGGAAGTGGAGAAAGATAGTGCTCTGGAATGACTGACTGGTAAGAACAGGAGCAGGGAGGGCATAAGAAGAAGAGGTGAATTATTATATCCATTTGTGTCATCGAGCCAATCAATCACTGTAGTGGGGGACTGGATGGCATGAGCATTAAGGACCATGAAGAATCCGGGAAACAGAAAGGTATCGCCGCAACTAATTAGAGGGTTTTCCACGTTACATCCGTACATACTCTACATGTATGTGTGTAGGATATCCACTTCGTGATTACATTGTTCTGTTTATAACACATTACCGTATAGTATAGCATGGGGTGGTGTTTAGGCTGTTTCTCTGCCATTATTATGCTGGAGTTAAGGTCAAAATTTTAGTTTCTTGTATGAAAAACAATTGATACGGCAAGAAAGGAAAATGCTTCCGAAGTCAATGGAAATGGCAATAGGCCTAATGTTCTTTTTGTTGGAATATACCGAGCAAGCTAAGATAGGGCAAGAAGCAGAAATCCTGAGGTTGTGGTGTTATTTATACATAATACATTAGCTGAAAAATCAGAAAAACCTGAAAATTTCCAAGCAAGCAGAAGGATCATCCAATCCAACTAGAATCCCTAAAAAAGAAGCCCATAACCATCGTATTAAATGCTTTTCTTCTGTTTCGAAGCCTAGTATTAAATGCAGCAGCTGGAAAATCCACCCACCTTCTCCTCGAAAAAATCTGCCATAATCCCCTCCTTCCTCTTCTCCCAAATGGATTCTTCCACTAGTTTCCCCTTCTTTAAACCCAAATGTCACCCACTTCCACTGTCTTCACCACTAACCCAACAAGCACAAACTCACCCTCCACTAGCTACTTCACCAATCTTGGCCTTGGCTACTCTATAGCCATCGCCTTTGGTTTCCTTGTCCTTCTCTCCACTGTCCTCCTCGCCTCTTACATGTGCTGCCGGGCCTCCCGTAGTCGTTCAAACCCCAACAACAATAGTAATAGAAACAGCAGCAGTCGCAATAATGGTAACGCTGCCTCTGATGGGATAATTCTCCCTCGCGTTATTTTCGTGGCTGAAGACGACGAAGAACGAGACCATTCCTCGGAAAGTGCCGCGGTTGGTCTCGAACAGGTCGTAATAAATTCGTACCCCAAGTTTCAGTTCACTAAGGATGCTGGTGGGTTTAGTTCCCCGGGCAATGATACCACTTGCTCGATCTGTTTGTGCGAGTACAAGGATTTGGAGATGCTGAGGATGATGCCCGACTGCAGACACTACTTTCACTCGTGCTGTCTCGACGCGTGGCTCAGGCTCAATGGGTCGTGCCCGGTCTGCCGGAACTCGCCGCTGCCGACTCCGCTCTCCACACCGCTGTCAGAGGTTGTACCTTTGTCGCAATACGCGGCGGATCGGCGGAGGAGGTAATTTGAGTCTTCCAACCGCCTGGAAAATTGTAAATTTTTTTATGGTAGGATAGTTAGTGAGTGAGATTTTGGTTTTAGTTTTAGTTTGTGTTTCATGAAATTTACTGTGATTGATTTTGGATTTGTTTGAAGGATAAATCCGCAAAGGAATTTGACTTCCTAGGTGATCTATGTAAGCTTAGAAGATTGGGTGTGCTGTTTTCTCTTATGATTTTTCTATTGGACTAAAGAACTCATTTTTACTTTTTCTTTTGACTCTTAAAACCTAGTTACATCACTAAACCAATTACAAATACTCTACATGTATGTTCCCTGTTATGTTCCCTCACCTTGGGGTAAATCTGGATCCTGCAAGATCTGCAAGCAAACATCTTAGTTTCCTAAGTACAAATAGCCTTCCCTGGCAGTTGATGATGCAGATCCTGCTTTTCATTGTACTGTTATTCGTTCAACTTCTAGTGAAAGTCTTGCTGGGTCCCCTAGAATTGTTACAATTGTGATACCTGTGAGACTCGGTACTGGAAAAGAGAGTAGAAACGCTGTCCTGCCAAAGAAATGTAGTAGTCAAAGAATGTCAATGATAGCTTTTCGAGAAAATATTAATATGTAAATATTACTGTGGCGGCTATGATTCTCTTTCTTACAAGGATAGGATTATACTGTGTCAGTTTCTTTGGGTTTGGTTTGTTAGTTGTGTATATAACTGTGTAACTACACTCACCATAACTACGTTCCTCAGCCGTGGGAACTGGGAACCTGATTCTCCTAGCCAATAGACTTTATAGCTTAAGGCTTCTCCATCCTCTAATGGAGAGGTTTGACAAGGAAATTCGGTGGAATCAGAACCTCCTTTCCTCGAATGAGGCAAAATCAGCACTCAAGCTGGGTTTTTTCCTGATAGAAGAGATCTGCCATTATATAAAGGTCAAGCCCAATAGATTGGGCTAACAAAAACCTTATGGGAGCTGATGGATCTGAATGCCCATAGCTTAGGCCGTGATTCATTTATAGTTGGCGATGATGGCGATGAAAAATAAATTAGTTACTATTTTTGAGTTTCAAAAATTATCAATACCTTTTTCATTTATTTTTTAAAAAATTAAAAATCATCCATCCGCCAATAAACATATGAATCAGTTTAATTAAAAATTTTAAAATATTCTATATCTAAAATAAAATTTGAATCTTTAATTTAAAATAAATAAATCTTATCATTTTGGTTAAGAATCAAAAGCAAAAGTCTGCTCGGTCTACTTTATTTCGGGTATTTCCACGGGATTTGTGTTTGTGTTATTGTCACTTTGTCTTGCCTCCTCGAAGGGTTCGGCTGTTGGTTGGTGTCTGCGTTAGACCCGAAAACCCACACACCCGACCCAGGCATTTTGAACATTTTAAAAATCGAAATGAAAGTGACGAGCTATTGCAAACGTGGAGCCCATTACAATCCAGGTCCGCCCGAGCAGATAAAAACAAAAAGATTGTAGCCGTTCATTCTCCTGACGTGGCACCAACAACTTTTCTGGGGCGGTGCTTTTCCAACTCTAAATCCCACCGTCCTTAAAAAAGCGTCTTCGCTTAACACCGTCAGTGCTCGACCTAACAGCGTCAGACTTTTTTAGATTCAAATTATAGTAGTGGTCCCGCCGAGCCTTAGGTTACGCATTAAAGAAAACGAACTGTACCTCAGGTTCGGATCAACCGTGATATATATAGAGAGGCACGCGACATTTCCCTTTGCTTCGTTTTTATTGACGACAGTATTCTACGAACAGTTTCATTTCTGCGAGATTTTGGATCCGAATAGAATGGCGGAGAATTCTGAGAACAAGGTTGAGTCGGTGATGGAGAAGATACACGAGAAGCTTCACCACGATTCATCGTCTTCCGATTCCGATTCGGAGAAGAAGAAAACTGCTTCTCCATCTTCGGTAAAGGCGAAGATTTACCGATTGTTTGGGCGGGAGAGGCCGGTTCACAAGGTTCTCGGTGGAGGAAAACGTAAAGTCTCTTACTTTTTAATGTTCAATGCTTTTCCATATTGAAAAAGACGAAGTAATTCCTTTATTTCCCTTCAGCGCCCTATACCGAAGCTGCATTTTATTGTTGGAGCTTGTTTGTGTGACAGGCGATCTGCTTTTCGCTATATGGAGTGTTCAATATAATCGTTCATTTATGTTTTTATAGGCGACAGTTGTGTTTTCCTTTTTGGAGTAAAAACTTACAATCGAGAAACATCAGTACTTTTTAGGTTGCTTTTACGGGGTATGAACGAGAGATTCGGATTTTAGTTTTGGATTTGTTTGGATTGCTTTATTGTTAGTCAGATCTGTAGTTTTCTTATTTTCGAGAACCGACTATTAAGAGGAAAATAGTGAAGTTTTGTTGAGTTTGTGATTGATTCTGTTCTTTCAAGAGGTTGCTTATTTTTGTTCAATTACCTACATGCGTTGTTTGGCTTGTGTATATCTCTGCAGCTGCCGATGTGTTTTTGTGGAAGGACAAGAAGGTTTCGGGTGGTGTGCTAGCTGTTGCTACGTTTATTTGGGTTCTGTTTGAATTGATTGAATACCATTTGCTCACTCTAGTGTGCCACATTTCGATACTCTCCCTTGCAGCATTGTTCCTGTGGTCTAACGGCCACACATTAATCAACAAGTAAATTTTTAAATTCTCGCATTGCTGGCTTTCTGTTAAGTTTGTGGCATTGTATTTTGTTATACTAGTTATTGGCTATGGCTGAGTAGTTTTCATTTTTATTATTCTGTAATGATCTTACAGGAGTTCACCCCGTATTCCGGAATTTCATCTTCCAGAGGAACCATTCCTCCAGGTTGCCTCAACTTTGAGGTTGGAGATCAACTGTGCTTTTGCAGTACTGCGAGATATTGCATCAGGAAAAGATTTAAAGAAGTTTCTCATGGTAAGTTTGTTATAATTCCTTTACAATTAAAGTTGCTATGTATTGTTGTAGAATTTATTTTCCTTTGTGTGTGGCCATTGGCTTATTATTGAGTTAAGAAGGCATTTCCTTTGTAATCTGGTTTTTACTTTTTTTTTTGTATTGCAGGTTATTGCTTTCTTGTGGGTACTGTCAGTTGTAGGAAACTGGTGTAATTTCTTGACTTTGTTTTATATTGGTAATGACCTTGAAAACTGACTTTGTTAATCTTATGTTACCATTAGTTTGTTATGATAATGAATTTTTTTTGTAACTTTGATCTTGAAACAGCTTTTGTTTTGCTGCACACCGTACCTTTTCTATATGACAAATATGAGGATAAGGTTGACCCATTTGCAGAGAAGGCACTGATTGAGATAAAAAAGCAATACGCCGTGTTTGATGAGAAGGTTCTGAGTAAGATACCAGTGGCTGCTTTGAAAGCCAAGAAAATTTAGAGGGTCTGATCATGTTCTGTTCAGTAGGACATTTGGGGATCGTGGGTTTTCAGTTGTGGTTTCTCTATCACCACTTTGTGAGAGCTTTCGTTTTCAACCCACCAGTTATTTATAGTATTGGGATTCTATTTTGTATGGCTCTGGAATTTGATGGGGTTACTATAAGCTAGGTTCATTGAATTTCTTTTGATTATCAACTTGCAGTAACACCTTAATTCAGGTGGTTTTTGATAACTTGCGTACATGGAATACCATTTGGTGTTCATTCTTCAAGATTTTGGATTACTGAGTTGCAATGCTAGGGGTATTTATCAGGAATTGAATCAAACATTGCCTGTAAAAAGTACAGAGCAGTTTAGCGTTACGTTTTCCTTGATGAGCTCATGAGTTGACCAGGTCTATGCCGATTCTTATCATATTTCATCCCATTTTTCAACTCCTGAGTCCATGATATCAAGATCTGGCATATGTTACGTGCTTTGTGTTTTTGGTAAAAATTTCACTCCTTGTGTTTTTGGTTAAATTGCTTGCTTAAGCCCGCCAGCCTCTCTTGCAGAAGGTATTAATTCAAGAATATAAGAAAAAAAAAAAGATTGGAGCCTTCTTTTTCATTTATTTCATTACCTTTTGAGCATCATTATCACGGCATGGGCCAACCAGTGGCGTGCGTTCATGCGATATTACTACCCAACGAGGCTCTTGCTATAATAGTGCTTTACTTTTTAGAGTGGATTGACTACTCTAATGTTGTTCTCCAGTGGACTGGGTTGGACTTTCAGACCCCAGAAGCAAATCTCTTCTAGATGCAGGCTGGGAGCCCGAGTTGCAACAGGCTTTCGAGCCCAAAACCACGCACTTTACTCTTAGATGAACAGACAGCGTTGCATCGGACACCCCAGAGTAAGTTTTGTGCAAATAGCCTTTGTTGACAGCGAACTATATTTAGATAATTTCACGGATTTTTCTGTTGGATGAAATCAACGATATTCATGGGTAAGTAATAAAATCATCCCGTTACTGGTTTATACCACAATTGAATGCAGTTCGCCTACAATAAGATCACCTATGTCGAGGGTGCTCAGCAGATAAAGAACTTCAATCCGGGAAAACTTTTCATTTCAATATAGAAGAATTGATTGAATAAGGCGACATCTACAACATAAGAGGAAAAATCTATACCTGTGATCCATTACATGATACAGTATATTCTCATTGTTTCCCATATGGTCTTGAAACCCGTGAAGAAGTGCTATCCAAGGTGGTTAATGGAACTGACGAAAACTCAGAATGAGAATGAGCAAATTGCTGTAGGTTTCCTTGTGAGTGTGGAATGTTATAGCTCTGGATAGGAGACAAGTAAGACGTTGCTGAGGTACCTGATACAGTAGTAAGCGAGCCAGTTTGTTGGTTGGTAACTGAAGAACCAATCCCTGCTGGATTTGTATTTTGCTGGGTATCTTCTTTGGGTTTTGCTGCATCTTCAACAGCTTCTCTCTTTTCCCTCTCCTCGGTTTCTTTGAGAAGAAAATCAACCCACATATCTGCAAAGGACTGGAGGCGAAGTTGCTAAAGTTTAAAAGCAATATTTTCAAGCAATTTATTCATACAAACAAAATAAACGACTGTTTAAAAGTTCCAAGAGCCAAAAAGACAAAAAACATGAATCTATCAATTTCCAACAGTTAGCTAAAGGGTGGATATTGCAGTGCCAGATGATAATTAAAACTGAATAAGAAGACTGATCAGATTATCGTTTTAAATTACAAAAGTTACAAACGACAAGTACTTTTACCATAAGAAGAAAAAATATAATACATAGTCCGCACAAAAAAAAAGATGGTAAAGCAACCAATCACACAAGAGACGCTTAACTTGTAGTAACTAACCATATAGATTCATTTTTAATGAGAATATTTATCTATTAAACCATCATTTGCTACCGAGGGATGCCTAGATGAGATGGTAAGAGATATCTTCTATCAAGGTTTCAGTTCGAGCTTTGGGAATACAGCAACCTTAAATCCCAAAGGGAGAGCTTGCCACCCGAAAGGGTGAGTTCCACCCAGTTCATACCAGAATAGTTAGTTAACACTAAAATAAAAAGAAACTACAACTGTTTGTACAGCCTGGATATAAGTAAATTAATTTCAGGTTATAATCATCACCAATTCTAGAGACTAAAAACCACAAACACTCAGTTCTCCTATGTGTGATATATATAATACGCACTAGTGATAAAATGTTTGAAGAGTCTTGCACACGTCATGCGCGATTGAAGTATTCTTTTGCAGATTGATAATAGTAAAGAAGAAAATAATAAAACCTGGTTATCGGATGTCGCACTTGCAGACGCATCAGCAGAATTTCCTCCCAAGATCCCACCAACAAGGCGACCAGGGAGACCCAGAACGCCACGAACAACGCCTTTGCCACCTTGCCGAGCAACACCTATTCTCTTCTTGTCTTCATCAGAGAATCCCAGCATTCTTACCATGAGATCCAAAACCTAGTGACAATCATAAGTGATAAGAGCATGATTGACAGCAGTTAGGAAAACCTAACTTATCCTAACTAGATTCACGATATACAACATGCTGAACAGGAAACCAAAGGAACTGGTCAATTGAATATATGATGACAATCAAATTCTTCAAGCCAAGAGAGTTCTCCAAAGGATCAGGGTGGTCAGTTACTACATATTGAAAAGATAAATCAACGGCATCTAGATTTCAAATTGGAGATTGAGCCATCAATGTCATATATAACAATCATCTCCGGGCAGAGTGCGCTTAATGGACTGTCCAAGCAACTAGCACAGACAACCTGCTAAATTGAAAAACCAGGAGACCATCCTTTTGGCTTGCAACCTAAAACAAACCATGCTAGAAGAAATTACCTCTTTGCTGTGGTTTCTTTGGAAGTAGGTAACCAATAATTTGATAACAATGCGCCTGTCAACAATAACCCACGTGTACACGGTTAGCAACTGTCCTTTCATCAAACAACGTGTAGCAATAGTGTAACTAATTGCAACAGACAGGATAACATAATGTCAAACAAATTCCTCCAGTTCTATCAGTTAAATAAATTTAGAGCAAGAAATTTTATCCAAAAATAAAAAGACTGACCTGTCAACTAGATAATCAGAATCCACAGACATTCTATTAAGCCTGGTCATGCTCTGCTCAAGAGCTCGGCGTAGTTTTGCATTGTCTTCCTCAAGCTTATTCATTCTCGTTTTCCCTTCAACAAGTACCCTTTCAGTATGTGAAATGTTGGCTAGAATTTCTTCCTTCTCCCTCTTTGATGCCTCCACATCTTTCTCTGCATCCTGAAGGAATCAAGGATCAGAGCAATTATTCACAGAAAGGAAGGTGAACTAACCAAACAATGTTATTCTTAATCACTAACAAGTTTTCCAGGAGTGACAGAAACATAAGTGATTTACTTTGAAGCAAAAATCCATGTGCAACAGCAAATAGAGAGATATAAGATTTATCTTGATGCAAAAATGAGTGAACAACTACATAAAAAAAATTGTAGCAGCAAATGAACATCTCATACGGAGAGCTGAAAATGTTGTAACATGAATAAAGTGAGTTCACAAGCATCGAAGAGCTTAAAAGTTGGGAATATTTGCCTTCAAACAGTATAAGAAGAATGACTTTCCAAATTATTCAAATGTACCGCTCTAAAATTATTTAAATAATCAGGATGGTTCAAAAGGAACCAGATCATACATCTTGGATGCAATACTTTGATAATATTTTGCACCCATGGTTTTGATCTTATCTCAGAAATATCTAGAAGAATCCTGCTGAGCATCATTGAACATGGTGGCACTCACGGAAGCACCCCTCAGAAAACTATTAAGTCAGCACTGGAAACGGGTGGCTAGCATTAGTAATATCATGAAAGACAATTCAAATGCTTTGAGACAACACTGAAGAATACAAAATGATAGACAGCATCAAGTAGGAACACCATATTGAAAAAAATAAGGATTTAGACAACCAGATGACACTTGACAAAAAGTGGGGACTACAGGCCATACTTTTAAAAGCTTGGTAAGCTTAGTTGATTGTTCTTTTGCCAAAGTCAATTGTTGCTCCAAGTGTTCCTGTGAGAAATAATTTTGTGAGAAATAATTTTGTGAGAAAATAAAATCCCTTTCTTCATGGAAAATTAATTGCTGATCATAGGACACAATAGAGGCAGTAGGAAAGATTGAAGCAATGTACCTTAGCTTCAATTTCAGCAAAGTACTGACCAAGAGCAGTTTGAAGGTTTGAAAGCTCAACATCTTTTGCTTCTATTAAGCTTGTATATTTTGTAAGCTTTTGATTCAAATCTTCAATTATTTCTTTGGACCTCTGAAATTCATTGTTGTTACTCATTTTGGCCTCCTCCTGACTGGCAATTGCCTGCTTCAGGGCTTTCTCTAATTGAACTATTCGTGCCTTTTGATATTCATGATTCACCTGTAGTTCTTCAATAATCTTGCTGTCCTCGTCCATTTTTTCAGATTCTTCAGATTCCTGGAGAATATAAATAACGAATGCTTGGAGTTGTCTGCCAAAAAGTCTGACATTCTATATTTATCTAATGCAAGTTTTGCAGAATGCAGAAAAACTGAGGGTTCAATTTAAAAAGGAATCCATACATCGGTGATGATACAAGCATAATCAGAATATAAAGTGAAAATTATGCATATTCAAGCACATAATTATATATAGTGTTGAAAAGGTCAATCTAGGAACCATGGCATGCTATTCGGTAATCATTTTCCAATATGGTACTGAAGTTTAACCAAGAAAAAAATAAAGGTAAATGTACATCTAAAACTCGATGAAGAATAAAACAGAGACATTTCCATAAATTGGTCCGATTTCTCTTCAAAGACTTCCACTACAGAATCAACACATTAGTAAAGCCAATAAAAACTAACTGGTGATTTCTATCATTTTAACAAGTAATGACAAGTATTGTAGTGTTTTACAAATGCTTTCGGGCAGATAGACCACACACATTGTGACTCTTCCATAGAAGAGAGAAAACCAAAAGGAAGTTAGAAAGAACTCTACTGTGGAGCATATTTTGATCATGAGATCAACATGAAAAAAAAAAAGAATAATAGAAGATGCAATTGTATCCTTTTTTTTGGGGTCAAGTAACAACATCATAAATAAAATAAGTAAACTAAAATTATAAGAAGGTACTGGACTGATTAGGCAACCTTTTCTAGCAAATGCTGCTTAAGACGGGTCAACTCCTGAACTGCTTTGTCTCTGTCACGACGTGCTTCTTTCAAATCTGCCTCCATTTTTTGAACTGCCAGCTCGTTTGAAGCACTCTCTTTCCTTTGTAGAGCACCCTCAAGTTCAATTTTTGACATCTACAAAACAACAATTGTTAGAAACAATGATTGACAACATATTCTGGACAAGTATAATAGCAGACTTTTTTAGCATGAATTTCAAGAACAAGATTACTGACCTTAAGACTAGCATTTTCCTGACTGAGGATTGCAATTTCCTTTCTCAAACTATTAACATTTTCATTGGTATCATCACCTTTCTGTATGCTGGACTCCGTCTGCAGCCTTCTTATTTCAGATGTTTTATCATTTAACTCACCATGCAATTTGCTCATCTCAAGAGAAGTCTGAAATATAACAAAATATGGCGAACCACCAGCTACTAGTGAGAAGGAAAAATATAAAGATTTGAAAACAATGTGACGAGAAAAAGAAAACTAAATAAAATATCCAGTACCAGACTGAAAAAAAGAAAAAAGCAAATAAATAGCTCTCCTAGTAGCACTCACTCTGTGAATGTCTGATTTTAGTATCCTGAGCTCCTCCCGAAGTGCATTATTCGAATCCTGCTCCTCTGGAAATCAACCACCACAAAGAAAAATGGGAGAGATAAGAAAGTGAAACTTCTGGAAAGTAATTCATGAGGAACCAAATAGTAATTCAAAAATATAGTAGTCAATCATATTTGCAAGACATACCTTGTAATTTGAGCTGCAAGTTAACCACTTTATTGCGTTCTTTTTCAAGTTCAATTTGAAGATTATTTAACTGCAATTCATAAGCAGCTCGAATTGCATCCAACGACCTACTTTTCTCCTCCAGCAAATCTGCAAGCTCCTAGAAGGAATTCATATATCTGGCAGTCAAGCTCACTGATTTAAAGACAAACAAGACAATGCAAAAAAAAAAGGAATTTTCATTTTCATATGATTAGACAAACGAAACAAAGAAGGATAAGTTTATCATCAAATTCACCCATTGTTTCATATGTTCTAAAACAAAACTACCATGGTCTAAATATCTTGATGTCCCTACCTAGTAACGTTATCAAACCAAAAAATTTCCCTCAAAGATCTAAACAGAGGACTTGTAGTGTGAGAGCTTCATTCTCCACCCTGTCTCTCTCTAAAAAATTCCAAAAATATTTAGCTCTTTCAGCATTCCTTTTGGGTTTTGCCAGATTCCTTTCTTGTGAACATACTTTATTATTTTTCCCTTGATTGATTTTCTATATTCCATGAGTTTTTAGATTCTTAGATTTCAGTTCTCTTTACTTGCCTTTTTTTGGTTAGTTTCTTTCTTTTTGAGTTTGTGAAATTGCTTAATGCTAGTGGAGATTTGGTCCCAGTCCTTCTACAGTTCTTGATCTTGCTATGCTCAACTCTCTTTTACAATCTACTTTGGCTTTTCAGAGAGCAAGACATAAGTTTGGGGTTGTTTGGATTTCCAGATTAAAAGGGCCTCTTGTACATTCTGCTGCTGCATCAGATTCCCACACCAATGTTGCTTCAAGATCTTTGACAACTAGCATCATGCATGAGCTTCTTCATTCTAAAAAGGCAGCTTTGCAATCTCGAAAGACTGTCTTGAAGGATAAGAGGAATGCATTTTATCCTCTAAAGTTTGTGCAACCTTATTTTAAGAATGTAAGCTCTATACTTGAAATTCCTGATGATATCATGCAAAATGGTGTTAAGAAATATATCTTAATCTTGGTTACACAGTTTGTATGATTCCTTTTTCAATTGGTTAGTTCATCTTGTTCATACACACTTGTTCTCTAATTATTTCAGGATTTACGCCAGGAAATTAGCAAATAGTGAAAAATTAGAGAAACATCCATGTTATGTAGACATAGCAAACTGAAAGGCACACACTAAATCGAGGATATAGGAAGATTCACATTATTTGGAATTTAATGGTAGAAATCCAGGTAAGATTAAGCAAAAGCAAGACAATTAACAAGAGTCATATGCAAAGGGTCACAAATTCCCAGGAAGACATTCCCAAAAACAGTTCACACATTGTCTCATTACCTTTTCCTTCTTCAAGCTCAAATTTTTAGTTTCATCTGATTGAACAGCATGCACAATTCCATTGCCTTCTCCATCCTGTCTGGAGAAACCTCCATTCTGCAATTGGTTTCCAGAATAACGACTTTTTGTTTGGCTTGTAGATCTGTTAAGTCGTTTAGGAGATTGATCACCGCTTCCCTGATAATGTCAGATATAATATTATGTGACAGAGAACATATGCAACATTTGTATCCTAGGCAATAAATTGGACTACGCTTACAGCATAAAACTAATCAAATGGGATGCACAGTGGCAAAATTAAAAATAAATGAATAGAAACAGTTGTCTTAACCTGCGGTTGTGTGTATAGATATATATATCACAAGAAATTAAAAGAATAACCTTGAGCACATTGAAGCTATTTGTTGATGCTCGCATATTTTCATTTCTGGAAGCATTCAAACTGTCCCTCGTTGCATCTAAATTTTGCTTCAATGAGCCATTTTCTTGGTTGAGTCGATTGATCTGATCCTGTCAAATTGAAGAAATGTTTTAGCTACAAAATTCCTTTCAACATAAAGGTAAGTTAGAGTCGGGAACGGCTACTAACAGTTAATTAAAACATAATTATTTTTTAAAAGTAGGGAACCAACAAAGGGTCATTGACAAACTGCATTTTCTTTCCAAAAAAAAATGGAATTTCTTTGTCATTGCAAATAAAACGGATTCCAAGCAAAGAGTTTCTTTTCTTTTCATGAAAAAGATGGCAATAGAAACAGTATTAAGCATCTACAGGTTTGCATTTCAGATGCATGTATGTCACAAACTAGCTAAATACCTCTTTCTCTTTCAATATAGCTGCATAGTTAACCGATAAGGCTTTGATTTCAGCTTCTGATTCTTTAAGTCTCTTAATTTCTGCTCTGTATTGTTCAATCTACCAAAACAGCGGTAAACACCGGGTCAAAAAAGCATAAATTCCACATGGCACAAGAACTCGACGTAAACAGCGACGATAACAGTAAAAACAAAATCTAATAGAATAATAAACCGTGAGCTACTCAACGTTCTCCATCTTTCACCCCGAATGCTACTCCAGTGTCAATACTTTCTAGCTATTCTCCAAAACTTATTCTGATCGGCATAAGTTGTACGAAGACAAACTGAAATGCATGCACTACCCTGGAATGTAACACAAAAGCTAAACCCCGCGGGGGTGTTGAAGATCTTGTAACCGCTTACTGTGAGAAGAGCCTCACCTCTCGGCCAACTTAACTGGCTTACTGAAAATACATCACTGAAATAACCGTAACCTCAATGGAGGTAGGAAAATACCTCAAAACTATATGGCTCATCCGTCCCATTCGGCAAGGGAGAATGCGAGACCGACTTCGAATGCGCAAAACCGTGAGAGCTCCTCCGATCAGAGACCGACGATTCATCTCCATTCCCGGAGCCGTAGATCCCGAGCTCCTCCTCCTCCTCGTCATCGTCGTTGTGTACATCAAGTGCAATCTTGCTCAGGTTCTGTTTCAGATTCTCGATCGAGCTCCACATCGCTCACAACCACACTCAGGATCTGCTACAATCGATTTCCACCTGTCGAGGAGTTCGTTGAAAAATTAGCCGGGGAAACGGAGCGGTGATGGTTAACTGGCAAGCCCGCGTTTAGATTAGGGGATAGATCCGAGACTGGAAAATGCAATTTAGGATCTGAATTTAGTATATGACGCTTGGCAAGTGATATTTTGTTTTCACGGAGACAGCAACGTTACGTGAAAGAGTTTATCCAGGAGGGGCCTTAACTTTAGGCTTTTGGTCCAGTGCGCTTCAGCTACGGGAAAAGGAACCGCAAGATCGGAGGCCGATGGTCATTTTTCTTTTCTTCCCCTTGTTACCGCCATTGAGCAGGTAGTTTACTCGAGTAATAGGTGGTTTTTTATGCTTTTAGTACGGTCGGAGTAAAAAAGGAAGCAGTCCCTTTTTTTTACCTTTTTTTTGAGGTATGACGAAATTTAAAATAAGCGCTCCTCTGCGTTTTTTCGGTTTTTTTTTTCTTTCGCTTGCGTAGGTGGAAAAAAAATTGTGTTTTTTCGTTGAAAAAGAAGTGTTCATTGTACGGTAAATTAATTTTCCCATTTTGAAAAAACTTTTTTTTCTGTTAATGATGAATGGAAAGTAACTTGCCTTTATACACACGTTAAAATCCCTCTATTTTAACACCAACTAACTTGATTGAGTATTTATTGGGCCCGAATTATAATATAAACTCGACTAAATTAACGCCCAGGCAACCCACAAGCAGCCCTCATACTGTTATTTACTTTTCTGGATTAGAGACCCAGGCCTTAAGTCCACTGAGTCGGACCAAAAACGCACAGATCCGTTGCCTATCAGACATCGGCCTTCCACGCACGGCTATATAAAGGACAAAATACCAGACAGAGGCTATTGTTTTCATAATTCAACGGGAATGGATCTGGTAGGGCAAGACGTTCCACCCGCCGCGCATATTCTTTTCCAGCCTCTGCTTCTTATTTCCTAATCTTCTCTTAGGTAAATGCCTTCGATTAGAAGGCAAGACGTTTCAGCCGCCTCATCTTTTTTTTTCTCTTGCCGCTGCTTCTGCTTTACTATTCTTCTCTTCTTCCTTTTCCACTTGTTTTGATTTGAAACAACTGTGTGGTTACTTGAAGTGATGATGATGCTATGATGACAACACAGTAGGTAAATGCCTTCGATTGTGAGACGGTTCTCGTAACCGTCTTGCAAAGTGAGTTTTTCTTCGGTTCGTATTCACTGAGCATCAACTTGTCATATGATTTTTAGATGAAAGAAACGTTTGAAGTTTTTGTTTCGTTTCCGAGAGAAACGAAGGTACCTATGGTAGTGGTGCGGTATTGGATGCACCTCTTATCCAAGTTTGCCTTCGAAAATTGTTCTGGATATCGGATCGGAAGTTCTCTTGTCAGTTTTTGATGATTTGGGTTCGTCGATCTGATTTCGCATATCTTTTATGTTTTATATTAATATTTTTATTTTCAAATCACAAGCGAAGGTCCCAGCAGAGGGCGTTGATTCTGAGTTGAAGCCTCTCTAACAAATAACAATATCCTTCGCATATTAATGTGCCGAACAATTGGATGACCTGAGCTTTTCATCTCTGGATTGTCCTGAACCCTCGGCTAAACATATGTTCGCTGAATGCATAGATTTAAACTGTAAATAATAAATTTGAACTAGAAATTTAATGGTGCTGATGCCAGTCAACGAATGACTTATTAATTTATATGTTGGGCCAATTCGGCTTAGGAACTAGGAAGCCATTGTACAGATTACAATACCCTACACACTGTGAATTCTGCGATGGGGAGAACCTGATATTTTCCCTTCTTTTGACCACAAGAATTAAGGGACAGTAAATATAAATTGAAGCCCAATATTCATAAACGAACTAAGAAAATTGACGTGGTTAAACATGACGACACTCGTTAATATTATAATCCTTGTAGACCAATTCGCAACAGCCTGAATATCGACGGAGGGGGTTACTTCGGCAGCAGCTTAAATCAACACTTTACACAGATGCCTCGTATTTACTACAAACTGGAATGAATATGTTCCAGGGAAAACTTTAAAATCTTCTACCTAGACCAGCCCTCGCCAGACAGTCGCCAATGGGATGCAAGGACTAAGGAAGAGCATACTGAAAATTCTTGAAGTGAATGCAGAATATGGAAAATATCACGTCCCATGACGCCATAGGTAAATCAGCACAGAGGAGAATCAATGTAGTGTTGGCGTTGGCATAGTTTGTATACTGTGTTTCCTAACGAGTTCAAACCTAGTATAGCTAGTATTGCGCCCTTACGAGTTCCGACTACCAACTTAACCAGACTGTGATTCTTCAGGTTAGACCAAAAAGGGGCTAGTTGTGTTGTGGTGGTCAAATCACTTACTCTTTCCTGCAGTTTGTATTATTGAGGCTTGAGGTATGATGCCCAAATATCATTCGCCGGCGGTGGTGCCTGAACCCAGTGTCCTGGTATACGGCTGCATCCAACATACGGGAATGAATTGAAAAAATATAAAACAATAATAGAAACGACGAGGTCTCCACTCTTTTCATTAATTTTTCCTAGCGCAGCTTATAAGTAAAAAATAAGACTGGAAATGCAAGAAAAATGTTAGTGCAAACCTTCCTCCGGGTCTTACATATGCATCCCATGTTCTTCTAACCTGCAGTCATTAATAAAATGATAGCGAATCATATTGAATGGTGACGGAATAAAACATATTCTGATATGAACACTGAGCATTTTGTGTGAAGGCCATCACTAGCTAATAACCATAACCAATGAAAAAGCAGCTGAGAATCACCTCAATAAGAGTGCCGATATCATTATTGCTTCCATGGTAATAATGGTAAAATTCAATTGGTAAATTTGCTATGGAGTCGAATTTTCCACCAAAGCTTTGGACTTTTGATCCTTTATCTTCAGAGGGACCAGTAACTGCAGCAGAGCCTATGCTGTCTCTGTTCTCATCTTGACTGTTGTTCGGTCCACCATTATCATCATTTGAATCTTTAGAGATAGGTCCACTGCTCTGGTTGGTTTTCCTCGATTCCTCAGCAGTTGCAATAGCGTCCTTGGCAGCATCTGTGCCAGCTGCAGCCATTGCTTGGCGCTCCTCCTCCTCAACTGCAGCCCGAACTCTCTCGAGAAACTCGTTATCTTCTTCGGGCAGGAAATGACCTATACAAATGCAACCAACCCCCATAATTAGAAGACAAAATTTAACCATGTACTAATGTATACATCCAAAACATACAATAAGCATCTCAATTTATTCACTATGGAGAAGAAAGTAAGGGTAGAACTTTGTTTAGTTTAACATACTATGACAATGATCATAATGTTTGATACAAGTTGTAAAACCTTCTCATTGCACTCATGTAGGATGCAAGAATAAAAGGTTACAAAAACTATTCTGCAACATAACATGTATATCTAGGAACAATTGATGGAGAACATGAAAGTCATTATCAAGCATACCTTGTTTCTTCAGCTTTTGGATTCTGATGGAGCGCAGTTCTTGTAACTTCTCCACAATCAAAACCAGTTCAAGCTGAAACAAGGTTATTGTTGAGGATAGGATATATTTATGAAAGTCTGCAACACAAGATAACTATAAATGTCGAAATACTCACCTCGGATTCCATTCTCTTTCTCTCTTCTTTTGCTTTAACCTTTGCAATTTGCTTCATCTTTTCCACCTGTATACAAGCATAAATAAGTCAGAAACGATGATTTCAAGCAATACTAACACCCCTGTATCCATCAGTCACATAATCAGACAGGCTAGTGTAATAGACATTAAGTACAGCCATCATCAATCACATGAACTATAGAATCCTAAGTTACTCCGCAGGCAATTACAAAAAAGAAGCAATGCGAAAGAGTTTTCACTTCCTCAAGTAAACACTATTATTTCTGTAGGTAGGCAATCACAATTTCATTAGCATCACATCTAGGGAAAATCCTAGCCGAAAACACAAATGCTCTGGTACCTTCATCTGAGCAGCATCCTTAGAGATCTCTCTAGCCCTCCACTCATCCGCTTCACGATCAGCTTCTTCAAACCGTTCCATATCCTAAACAACAAAAGTAAGACAAACCAAATCTTAATCTAATAACAATAGAAACCCCGCAATATAACACGGGCCATAAGAAGAAGAAAAAACTACCTTTGCCCGCAATTCCGCAGAACGTTTTCTCTTCCTCTTCCTCCAACGCTTATTTCTTTTCGATTTCAAAATCTTGTCAGATAATCTAGCCGCAGCAGATTTCTCCTCCCATGAAACTGTTTGGTCTAGACTTAATCTAAACGGTTCTAATTGAGCACGTAACCTCAATATAACAGAATTCGCAACTTCCAGAGAAACCCTTTCTTGTGTTTCCAAATCAATTCCTCTATCTTCTAAATATTTGGATAGCGCGCAAGCATTTGGATCCGACGGCTCATCAGTATCTTTTATTGTCATCAGTAACTCAACCTCTCTCTTCCTGTAAGCAGTAACCACAAGGTTATAAGCTCTGCAACCTAACCAAGAGATCACTAATTTAGTCTCGAATACAACTTACATTGCTTTTGCGAGGGCGAGCGTTTCTTGTAACTCTCTGAGCTGATTGTGTACGTTTCTGGTGTCACAGAAAGAGCTTGATGGTGGTAGACTCGGCGGAATCATCTGCATCCAAGGCCAAGACTGCGGTGCGTGGAGTGTAACCGGATTCATTGTCGCTGGAATAGATACAGCCGCTGCCGCTGCACACAAACGAAGGATACAGAAACTTGAAATTATAGTTTTGACTAACTGTTGAAAGATCAACTAAGTAGAGTGATATCTAAAAGTCAAAAGTCAGGATGGCCGAGTGGTCTAAGGCGCCAGACTCAAGTTCTGGTTCTCGTATGAGAGCGTGGGTTCAAATCCCACTTCTGACATTTTGGGCAATGGGTTTGAATAATCTTTTGGGCCTTTCTGGGCTTCTTAAGTTTATATAATTTGTTGGGCCCTTCTTGCCTAGGGGGACAACTACAATCCTGTGGGTTTGAGAGGCATTGGTCCCAGTTTTGTCGTAGAGGGGAATTTTCTGATCCTGACCTTCAAATTGCCCTCAGGTAGACATAAATTGAAGGAAACCACAGGTGAACATGGAGGGACGAATTTTTAAGATTTCAAACGAGGACAAAGAGGATGCTTTCTGGTTTGGGACCCTTTGGTCTGCAAAATTTCTGGCTACAGGAGAAAAACGAGTCAGTTTATGGTGATTGCAAGAGGAGGCCCGAGATGAAAGTTGATATGGAATTAATGCAAAGATAATAATTTATCAATTTGGCACAATTTGGCATTGTCTCCCTTTTGTCTTGCATTCTTGTCTCTGTGTTCATGGGATCAACACAGCAGAATCCACTCAATAATGCAGTTATGTCTCTTTGTGCATTTATGTCCCATTTTTTCAAATCCTTTTCTGGGTACCGCTTGTTCTTCATATTCTCCAGATTACATCTTAAAAAATGTCCAAGGGTTCCCACGTAGGTATGTTTTATCAGCTTAAGCAGTGGCAGGCAACTGACGCTTAGTTCCCTATTCTTGAATATGGTAAGAAGATAAATGAACCATGAAAATGAGGGATTTCCTTGTTCTTTCCAAACCGAGACATACATGTAGTTCAGAGGAATCAAACCAACCTCTCTTCTGAACCAGAGACTAATATATCTAACCATTTAACTGGTAGCAGCCATTGGTAGCATAGCTTAAGTTCTTAGTATTAACACAGGTAGATGATCGTTAGTGTATTATTTCTCTCTTGGAAACAGATTAGATGTTTAATTTACGAGTTTCTGCGTGTAAAATCAAGGCACTACATCTACAAAGCTGGTGATTGGTCAATGAACAATCCATTCATCTCATGAAAGGTCCAGCAATAAACGTATAGAAAAACTGAAAACTTCTGATACTGACAATATGAAGAACACATGTAAGAAATGACCTTATTCACAATGAAGAAAGCACAACAGCTTGGGCTATGATTATGCTAAAAAATGAAGATTTTTAATAGCTTGCAACAACCATGTTTCTTCCTTCCCTGGTAGATGAAGGAAGATGGACGTTGAAGGAGGTAGTGCACATAAAAATATGTTCTTGATCTTGCACCCAGGAAGTATAAGAAGCTGCACAAATTCTTTCTCTTCAAAGTTGGAACCAATCATTTTTCTGAAAGTTCAGTTCATTACAAAACAGAAATCATTAATCTTGAAGTAAGAAAGAGCCGAGATGTGAGGATAGTTGAGAGATTCAAGCCAAATGAAATCATATAAGCTGAAGACAGAATAGAAAAGCCAGGAACCTACCCATTGATCTTTTGCAGTGGAGAACTGCCTCATAAATGGAGCTTTCCACATCGCAGCAATCAGCGAAGGAATAGGTAATTCTTCGTCTTAGAGAGGCATGAGCCGGTGAATGTCTCCTGCTCACTATTTCCCATGCGCTTCTATCAATATCAGTAACCCTGACGCACACAGGACTCACTTGTTTGAGACATTTATTCAAGACTTGCTTCCATCTTCCGAAGAAATGACAGTGAACTTTCACAGCAGAAAGAATAGCTCTCAGGGAAAACGAAGGACGACGCGTTGCAGGCACGACTAAATCCATGGAATTCGAACCTGAATGGTTAAAAAAAGGTCTGATGATGCCATCAGCGAAAAGCTGGTCAGCATGAACCAGAGCTCCAGAGGGTTGAGAAATAGGAACATCAAAATTGAAGTTCTGGAGTTCAAATGAAGATCTGGTCAACTTCCTTCTCCTCATGTGCTCTACTTCCCCGTGATTGGCTTCATGGGAACCGTCAAAAGATGGCCTGAAGGATGGTTCTTCAATATCTCTCAACGAGGAGCTTATGCTTTTTAACCAACTCTGCGAGAAACTCTCAATGGCCAGATGCTGTGAGGATTCCATAGAACCAATCAACAACTTGGGACTCCTCAAGACTAAACCCTGATATATACTCTAGGACGAGGAGATCAACCTGATTGGTTTTGGCAAACACAGGATCTAAATGGTGCCAACAACTTGCGTAGGTAAGTTGTCTCTTTCTTATTCAGGCTAAACAGCAGACAAATGGAAAAGGCGCAACAAGTGACTAGAAACATATCAATTGCTGTTTTGTTTTACTTGATTTCTTTATCTTCCGTCCTTGCTTACTGAAATTATTGCTTGAGCTGTCTCCTTCTGTTTGGTGCATAAATCCAATCCTTCACCGGTATATTTCCCGTAGTTCCTGATAAAAAAGACGGATCATTAGTTTCCTTTCCCCCCTTACAACTCGAACTAAAAAGGGTAATTCAGCCAAGTGCTTTCCCTTTTCCAAAAGATGGGAAGCTGAAAGAAAGAAGGGTCACTTGTCAAATGCTTGTAGACATGGAAACAAAAGATTCTTACTCTGTCACTGTTCTAAGAGTATCATGTCGTCAAAACAGTCTGTTTGCTGATACAATGTTCCGGAAGAGCAATTACTTAATGCAGTGTTCTAGAAGTCATCTTGTCGGTATAATTGGGTATATTAAAATTGTAATGATACATACATACATACACCCCTTTAATTAAATCTTGATGATGTGATCAAACCTGTCAGGAAATCAGAATACAGATTCTAACCTGAAGGCTGAACAATAACGACGGCCAGATCCATCCAAAAACCATTTTTTCTTAAAAAAAATTAAAGAATATTTACCGTTCACCACAATTATTACAATCATTAATCGATCCAACTAGCTTGAAATTTTAAAATACTTTATATACAAAGACAGATACGAATTCTTAAATTTTGATTAAGGATGATGAATGTCTTCAGAATTATAAGCCTGGCTAATAAACAACCAATGCCACCCATAATACGAACAAGGGAAGAACAAAAAGGATATCAACCAATAGATATCAAAGCACAGTTGCGCATACAAGTGCTGCCAAGTCAACTGAACAACGACAGTTTTTTAAAAATAGAGACCATAAATTGACCCAGAAGGAAGTTTAGTGCCCACAGGGGCATTAAAGAAAGGAGAGTTTCATGTTTTCATACTTAAAAATATTCTTAAAACGCTTCTTGGTAATGGTACAATTATGCAGAGGAGGTGTTTCTTAAGTTGGGTCCTTTCCATTGGACTGTTTAAGTTCATGATTGACTATATAATGGTACAAGAAGGTCCAGATGATCCCACGAAAATTCAGTAGTCCACTGCTTCCACTGAGGCCCAATTACATGGGCCGCAGTACAAAACAAGCATCCAAGCCATAAAATTCTTGGGTTTGCCATTTGTTTTGAAACAGACCAAATTTCTCAGCCATTTCGTATTGGCAGTACAGCATTGGACTTTTCAAACAGAACAAATTTCTCAGCCGTCATAGAATTTAGCCTGGAAAGTTTCAACTAGTTATTGGTTATATCAGCTGACAAGTTGTATTTTAATGAGGAAAAGTAGTAGCATAGGATGCTAAGGCTGTTCCGAGAGCAGGCCTCCAGATGCAGTAAGATTCAAAAGGACAGCTGATACCTTCGAAGTCATACCATATATCCAGAAAAAAAATGAGATGAAAAGGATTTTCTGCAGCTTTTGCCCTATCTGAAACTGTCAAATACATGTAGTAGTTATCGTGGATGGTTTGAAGATTCCGAGGAGTGCTACTCTATTCCAGATGTTTTGAGAAAACTAGGAAGCTCCATCTAGTTGGTAGCATTGTACAGCCCGAGGCATAATCACTTTCTAATGAACTGTATTGACAGCTAAACGGAATGATCTGATGGAGGAACATTCAAGCAGATGGGACAAAAAGGACAAAATGTAAGAGACATGACTATACTCAAATAGATTTATGTTTTATTTTCACGCTAAAAGCAACAGCTTTTTCTTTAAGACTATGAGACATGACAGCATGAGACAGGAGGACCGTGAAGGTAAGCCATCGGTAGAGTCTATATATATAAGACCGATTCTCTCCATTTCAGTGCACTGCTAATAACGTAGAGTCTTGTGGTTTAAGACTTGCAGAAAGTGGAGATTAAGCTTGAAAATGGCAGTCTATTCAATTATGACATTGCCAGTAGTAATCTTAGTGTTCCTAATGCTAGCAATCGGTTCTGAAGCTGGTGGCATAGCAATCTACTGGGGTCAGAATGGTAAAGAAGGCACCTTGGCAAAGACTTGTGCGTCAGAAAATTATGATTATGTAAATTTAGCTTTCTTGACAACTATTGGAAATGGTCGGACTCCCATGATGAACCTTGCAGGCCATTGCGATCCGTACAGCAAAGGCTGCACGGGCTTGAGCTCTGAGATAGAGTTATGTCAAGCAAAAGGCATCAAGGTGATGCTTTCAATTGGAGGAGCTTCCGGTAGCTACTCCCTGGCTTCCTCTAAGGATGCCAGGCAGGTTGCGGCTTACCTTTGGAATAACTTCCTCGGCGGGAAATCTTCATCTCGTCCCCTGGGCCCTGCGGTTTTGGATGGTATTGACTTTGACATCGAAAGAGGGTCAGGCCTGCACTGGGATGACTTGGCCAGATACCTAGCAGCATATAGTAAGAAAGGTAAAAAGGTCCATTTAACCGCCGCTCCCCAGTGTCAGTTCCCTGATGCTTGGGTCGGAAAGGCCCTCAAAACTGGCCTCTTTGATTATGTCTGGGTCCAATTCTACAATAACCCTTCTTGCCAGTATACTTCCGGCGACGTTGACAACCTTGAAAAATCATGGAAGCAATGGGTGTAAGGACCCAAACCCGGAAAGCGGCCCTTACCGCCGTGAAGCCCGGAGAAGCCCGACACGTGGACCAACCCAAACTCCACAAGGCTATTTGACTTTTCAAACGTAAATTCCAAAAATAAAATTTAAAAATTACAGCATGACTGATAAGTACTAAATACGTGGCACAATAAATTACGGAGTAATATTCAAACAGCGGAAGTCTTTTTATAACAATACCATACAAACCAGTGAAACCATAACACACAAGCCCCAAGTATCTGAAAATGAAACCAAAAATCCAAACAATAAATATTCAACAGTGTGCCAAATAAAACCATACATGTGCAGATGCAATAGTCCCAGCGAGTAGTCCCGACGCTCACACTGAAAACAGCTACTGACCACGATCTAGTCCTGGGAGGGAAAAACAAACACGAAGGGGGTGAGATTTTCGAGAATCTCAGTAGGGGACAACAAAACGGACTTTTCAAAGAAGAGGGACAACAAAGAACTTATCGGATGAGAGGAAACAACAAGGAATTTCTTAGGATATTACTGAACTTGTAATTTCTCAAAAACTTAAACTTTACTATTTACTTTACAAACATTACTTACTGGACCCAACATGTACTTTCTGTTTACTTTACAAAACGTTTACTTACTGGCCTCGAAAATGTACTTTTGCTTTCAACAAAGAACTCAACAGGGTCAATAGTAAAAACATGGGCGGACTGGAAATCACTTCCCGAGTAACCCCCGCTAAAGGGAAACCGGAAGCCCACTGGCAGGTTTTATACATATACTTTTAAAACAATTACATACATAGCCCCTTCTACCAGTGTTGTCCGAGACTAGATTGATTAACAAAACTTTATACGGAAAAGATCAACTAGTCCCTTTCAGATCATCCTGCGAAGCAGGGAACATACAGTAACCATACAGTAACCATACTCCAACCATACGCCTCCCAACAGATGAGTGTCTCTCCGCTTACTCTCAGAGACCGAGCACTCACCACGTTTGGCCAAACGGAACACAAGTACGAGTAACATAAAAACTTACATACTTTACAAACTGGTTTAACTTTCAATAACACTGAAATATCATACTTTACAATTCATACTCAATAATACGATATATTATCATATATCGCTATAGAAACCTTTGATTACAACATTTTTCTTACTTTACGGGCAATGATACGGAATCAGCCCAATTTACACAACAAATCAATCAAATGGACTTTGATTGATCACATGAAATTTTGGAGATACATTATGATACATTACGGGTACATACGGAAAAGTCAATGTAATTTGGACAATGGATCCATCAGATGGGCTCCGATGGATTACACAACAATTCAATGACCAAAGTACGGATTTAAAATCAAAGAATACTTAATATGAGACAAATACGGTAAAGACCCTACATTATAATACTTTACAGCTACCTACGGAAGAGAACCATGAAATTCTGAACAATGGACCAATCGGATGGGCTCCGATGGACTATACAACGAATCAATCAAAACCAAGGTAAAACGGATTTTTACAACAAGGAAATACTAATGATGAACCACATACGGTAAGGACCCTACCTTACGGGCTGAAGAAGAGGAAACGATGCTCTTGCCTTTGTCCTCAACACTCGCCCTTCCTAAGAACACAATATTCAGGTTAGGCTTAGACAACTGGTATTAAACCTACATAATAAACTTTGTATGACTATAACTCACAAACGACACATCAAATGGAAAAACCGATCACGCTATCACGTTCAGAACGTCGAAATTACCTAACGGGGAAGGTTTGACTTTTGGTCAAAGTCAACGTGTACAGTATCTATGAACAGTGTCAGTGTACAGTACGATGAACAGTGTCGATGTACAGTGTCAATATACAGTACCTATGAACAGTGTCGATGTACAGTATGATGAACAGTGTCGATCGCCGGTCAACGATGAACAGTGTCGCCGACGGTGGCCGGAAAATTCCTACTTCATCCAAAACCGAAAATTTTTACATCAATAGGAAGCCACAACCATCAGGATTACGAAACCGAAAACCAAATTTTAAGACTTACTTTAGATTGGCCGGAATTGACAATTTTCCGGTGAGAATTTCGAAACTTCCAGGCTCCGATCCGGGCGTGTCCGTGGTCCGATGAAGGTGAAACCAACGGCAGATTGATCTTGATGACGAGAGGAACACAATGGTGCAAACGATTCGACGATCAGACGGTTGGATTTCGATACCGAAGGTGTTGAAGTTATATTGAAAATGAGAGGAAAATGGGGAGGAAATAAAAAAGAAAACTGCAGGGGGAGGGGGAAGAAATGTCGGGTGGGATGTTTTAATAGGTGGGTTTAGCCAAAAAGTAGGAATGTCGGGTGCCACGTCACCACAGGTGTCACAATGGGTTTCAGATACCCCCGCCGGCAAGATTTTCTTGGGTTTAGCCGCGGCTCCAAATGCAGCAGGCAGTGGCTTTATCCCTGTAGCTGATCTCAGGTCAACTGTGCTTCCAGCCATTAAGGATTCCAAAAAGTATGGAGGTGTAATGCTGTGGTCTAAGTATTTCGATGATCAAAGTGGATACAGTTCTTCTATGAAGAATGATGTCTGAAATTCCTACTTCACCTGTCTTAAATTCCCGTTATTTGTACTCAACTCTAATTTTATTATCTTTCTTTAAGATTGAAGATGACTATCATATACCTTTTTCAATAATATTCGAAGTATTATAATTTAAATTAACGAATCAAGAATATGATATTGAATTTAAAAAGTAATGATAAAGTTAATTCTGATTATAATAATTCACATAATATATAAATCAATGATATTATTAGATCTTAAATGTTAATTTTCCAATCCTTAAAATAAAAATAGATGACATAAGGTCAAATAATCATATGCGATAATGATTCTCTTAGATTTTTTTATTTTTCTTCAGATTCAACAGACGTCGCCGTTTTGTCCGCGATAGTAATATCCAAAAGAGGATTATATTTATCGGGAACACTGTCGAGATTATACAGGCACACGACCAACCAATCAGATAGTTTCCCCACTCGATTACAATACCAAATTATCCAAAACAGAGAGAAAAAAAACTCTTTCAATCGCGACGGGATTCTCTTTATCCTTCTCGTTTCTTCACAGTCCAGGCAAATCGCTTCGAGGTCGCAATGGAACCATTTTCCCGGTGGAAATGAGACTCTCTCACCTTACTGTCCTTATTGTGTTATAATTCATTCCTCGGAATCCCGGATTTCAGCCAAAACCCCCCGACTTTTCATGGCTCTTCTCGTCCACCCACCCGAAATATCCGCGGCCAAGTTCTTCTTCAATCCGAACCCGAGGGCTCGGACGCTCGCGAGGCTCACGATGGTAAGGAGTGACGAGCGGGTTGGATGGAGTGCCAGAGTTAGGATTTCGGGTTTGAATCAAAATGAAAGGATGTACGGATTGTTCTCAGCTCCTGTCAAGCCCGAGACAAAACGGAGCAAAGAGGAAGAGGAGAAGCAGAATTACTATGTGAATATGGGATATGCTATTAGGTCTCTTAGGGAGGAGTTTCCTGCTCTCTTTTACAAGGAACTGAAATTTGATATCTACAGGTGTGAATTCTGATTTCATTGCTCCATTTTTAGCTCTAATCTTTAGTTATGGTAAAGAATAAATTTTTTTCATGCTGTATGCTCAAATAAGAAATTTCCTATTTTGGGCAAACTTTGCTTCTTCAGGATCCACCGTGGTATAGAAAAGACGCGGAGATTGGATATTAGTTAGTGGAGAATGAAATTTTGGTTTTGAGAATGAAAGTTTAACCTAATTGTCTCAATCCCGATCCACGTTCCAACGAATTCATTGATTTGAAAAGTAGAATATAGAGAAATTGTGAAGTTCTAATGTTTTTACGATGATAGATATTGCAGATATTTTGCGTTGACTTTTCTTGTTTTGCCTCTTCCTCGTACCGCAGCACCATTTATTTGGAGCTGGATATTTATTTATTGACTTTTGTCCTATTCTTAGATAAATTATATGTATTGCCAACAGTGGTTTATAGTGATCTGAACTTGGCCGCTACTCGATTTTCTTTGCATGCGTATGCTACCCGTTTTTGCCCCTCTACTTGGAAAAAACTATGAAAGCATTTATAGTAGAGGAGTGAACGTTATACGTGGTTGCAATTAGGTTTCCTCTTCGTTCTTATATGAGTCCGCCGGAGTAAATTGGAGTTGCAGGTATTTGAGTACGGTCTCTTTGCATGATAAAGTGGTTTATGGAAATTCCGAAGAAATTTCTACTGTAGCATCTGCTCCTGTCGCCAGTCAAACCACCCAGCTGCATCTCCCGTTTCATTTCTGAATTTAAGAGTGTTTCCTTGTTTGATGTTTTGGTCTATGACTAGGAGGTCTGCATGCAGTAACACTGTTTGCTGTGTCTAATAAATGACATGAGAAACAACCATGATTATTGAAGATGCTATTGGCAAGGAAATTATGTTCTGATCTGTATTGATTTTACCAGGGATGATGTTGTGTTCAAAGATCCACTCAACACCTTTAGTGGCATTGAGAACTATAAATCAATCTTTTGGGCGCTACGTTTCCATGGAAAGATATTTTTCAGGGCTCTGTGGGTGGAGATACTCAGCATCGGGCAACCTGTTGAAGATGTGATAATGGTCCGATGGGTTGTTCATGGCCTTCCTCGTGTTCCTTGGGAAAGTCGTGCTCGATTCGATGGCCTTTCTGAGTACAAATTGGACAGGAATGGGAAGATCTTTCAGCACCGGGTTGACAACATCGCACCCAATTCACCTACAAAGTTTCGAATGGTTGCTCTTGAGGATTTGATTCAGCCTATCCGGTGCCCCTCTACGCCAAAACCAACATATTTTGAAGCTTCTATTGAGGAAAACTAGTGGTTCTTCAACTTTTTGAGAATACATGAATATGTATATTCCGTGTATTGAAGTTGCTTGTCATTTTCGGTGTAAAAACACTCGCTGATACCTAGCTTGTGTTGGCTTAGACTGCCGGAATATACACTGTGTAATTACTAACTGTAGCAAATATTATATTGTACACAAAATTCATGTGTATAGTCTAGTCTTGTATATGCGATTTAAGTGCGAGTAAAATGTCGGTCCTCATTTAGATCTAAAGATTAATCATTATTATCAACAATGAATATCTTTTTAATTTTTTTAAAAAAATCTGTTCTCACTCGATTATGTTTATTTCTGCTTTCAAGCATTTACAAATGGAGTTGATCAAGTGGTAGAGCAAGAGAAGAGGTAATTCTGATGCTCCCTGTTTCATTCATTTACCCCATGATCTAAAAAACCCTCCACTCGTGCTTGACTGACGAGTCTTCATTTATCCGTCGAATGGAGACCTTTTATTTCTGTTCTTTCCGCTTTACAGGTTTCAAATTCATGGTATTCCTTTTTTTTTTCTTTATTCAATCTGGAATCATTACTTCAACACTGTTATTTTCCCACTGTTTCACCGACACCCTTCAATGAACTGCTTCATCATGACAAGAAAACCATGCAAAATTCGTTCAGATTCGGAATTTTTAATGAGACACTGTTCTTTTCCCTCCTCACAATATCATTACCTAATAGTAGCAGATCACTGTAATTTATCTCATCGTAAAGGACAAGAAAAGAGGCCAGATATCATCATTTGTCATCGCTCATCCGCAAACCTCAATTTCTTAGTTGAATTAAAGGACATCAATTAGCTACAAAGCCCACTGCTTCCCCCAAAGGCCCCTAATCCATAGCCATCATTGCTTCATGATTGATGCTGCTCTGGCCTCATCCTTATCTTTCACATTTCGTTTTTATTTCCTTCGACAATAATGGCCCATGTTTGGAGTATACGAGCTTTTAGCATTTACTTACCATCTACCTTATAGGCCAAACCATCCTGGCGGGTTCCGGGCCTACAAGGGCCAATCTCGTCTTTTCAAGTCTCAACCCCCGGGAAAGAGAAACACATTGCCGTTAATTTTTTATTTTTTTGAACAAAAAAGAACAGTGAAGTCCTTTTCGCTTGCTATTAACTCCAAAATCACAAATTCCACTAGCTGGAATGGCTTCTACTGCACTCTCTTTCTCTCTCTCGTCATAAATTTTTCTTCGTCTTTCTCCTTTCTACACAACAGTCTCCGTTTAATCTGTGTTCTCTATCCATAAACTAATCCCTAATCTAACCGCTATAATTACGAGGACAACATCATCATGTATAATATAGAGCCGCGTAACCGAACGCATTTATTTGGCTGCTTTTCGCATAAATAAATTCTCGAGTAGAAGCTGGTAGGTAACTGAAATCAGTAGTGGGAAGAGTTAATGGAGCTGGAAAATGCTAGGCCGGAGACGCCTGCGATGACTTTCGATGAGGTGTCCATGGAGAGTAGCAAGAACTTCGTCAAAGCCATACAGGTAATCGTTTGTGTGATAAACTTCGCATCTCTGAGTCATTTGATTCCTTGTATAGGTATTTTGACCAGATCTTAAATGTTTAGTCGACGTCCTGGCCATGCTTGTTTCTTTAACGGTTGATGATTCTTTGTCTTGTAATGATTCGTTTTGGTTGTAGACTAGTTTTCTATTTTGCCGTTGTTTCACCAGTAAGGCACTGCGCCGTCTGTTTTCTTTATTCAATGTATGGGAGCGGTCATTTGTGACCCTGTTTAGACTGTTTTATTTTGAGACCCTGGATATTTCTTGAGTATTTGAATTCAAGTTTTGTAATATGACTTGTGCTGCCTTTTGTTTTTACAGGAGCTAAAGAACTTGAGGCCTCAACTATATTCTGCTGCAGAATATTGTGAAAAGTCTTATCTACATAGCGAGCAGAAACAGACGTAAGTTCTTAGGCTCAATGTACATGATTTGACTCGACTCAGATGTTATATCATTTATCTGTCTTTTTTGCATTACATCGAGGAAACAGAGTTCGTCCTGTTTTTTTTTTTTACCTTTTTGGATTACATTGGCTGTTAGAACGAACCGGTAATTGTTTGGATAATCAATCTGGTCCACAATTGTTGTAAAAGCACGGGAGCTATGCACATATTAGGGGATTTATGCAGCCAGAACATCCGTCTCTTTGATACAAGGACAATGTGTATCGACTCTTTGACGGTGTCTACGACAAACTATTAGGTTTCAGAGGTGATATATAAACATGGCTTGCTGTCTTTTTAAGTGATTGTGTTTGATGGTTTATCCCTGGAACATGTGTATCTTCTATGGCTTGCTTGATTAGGAAAATTTTTTGAATGCATGCTTATATGGTTATTTGGATTGAATGCATTTGTTTCATTATTGTGCTAAGAATTTCCTGAATTTTCATCGAATAGGGTGCTGGACAACCTGAAGGATTATGCTGTGCGAGCCCTTGTTAATGCTGTGGATCATCTTGTCACTGTAGCTTACAAGTTAAATGATCTTGTAGAGCAAAAGACGTTGGATATGTCCACCATGGAACTAAAAGTTTCTTGTCTAGATCAGGTAATTTCTCAAAAGATGTATTTTCAGTGTACAGTAGTTAAAAGTATAACAAGCGGATGGATCTCCCCCTCTTAACTGGTCAGCAATTGGTTACATGTCAAGCATACATGGATAAGGAAGGTCTTAGGCAGCAGCTGTTTCTGGCATTTATCCCAGGGCATCACAAGCATTACCTTTTACCAAGTAAGACGCAAGCTTCTTGTGGAATGGACAGTCTGTGAAATATAATTGTCTCCTTACTCTTTCAGTTTCTGTTTGCCATAAATTTTTTAGATACGGTTAACAAGAGGGTACACTTTAACCCATATATACAGACTGATGTGGAGCATAGTCATTATCAAACTAGATCAAGTCTTCAACCTTCAGGTATGAAGCTTTTTGTTGGGTTTCTTTTTCATTCTCATTCCTTCGTGTGTCCCTGAAGTAGAGTGCATTAATTATCTGGTCGTTTGACATCAGATTCTCCCGCATCAAAAACTCTCTCCTGGCACCTGGCCTCAGAAACCAAGTTTACATTAGGAGATTCAGCACATGACATAACAAGGTTATCTATGAAAACCTTTCCTGATATATTAAGCAGATGAAAAAGAAGCCGTTGCTCTTTTATGGCTCTCTTTATTGATAATGACCTTGTGAAAGCATGAAGACATTTGACTTATGCTTATCCAGCAGCACTGAAGATCCCAAACTTCCTGGAAAATCTTCTGCAGTTTTTCGACTTTTGGGTATGCATTGCAAGAATAATTTTTGCAACTAGTATTTCTTTATAATTAGAAATAACATTCACTTTTGATCTCCTACGAATGCAGGTAAGGAAGACAATACATGGAGAAGATCCTCAGGAGCTCCTGGTCAGCTCTTTACAGAAACTCCCACATCTACTCAAACAATTGGTGTCGCAGGCAGGGTAATGTCCAAATCTTCTGTGAAACTGACATGCCCCACCATCTTTTAAGTGATGATTCGTCACCAAAGCTAAGATGCAGTTTATCTTGGCATGTTATTTGCTGCAAAATTTTCTTTCTTTCCTTTTTCTTATTCTGCTGATGATCCATTTGTTTGGAAAGCTTCAAATTCACGTTCTCATTTTTTCACCTAAAAACTTTTGTTTGACCATCTTTAAAGGTCATTTCCTTTGGAAAATTTTCACAACGAACAAGTGCCACATTTGGACGTCTTAACTGTTTATCTCTGTCATCCTAAAGTGCATATATTTCTTGGCTCTGATGTGTAATACTCAGGTTTGAGCTAGTTTCTTAATTCATTCTACCATGGTCTTTATCTTACATTAAGACTAATATATTTGGTGATAAATTCAAATTCGGTTGCTGACCTAAATGTTAAAATGGCACCACAATGAATGTTGTTGACTATATTGTGTTTCTAAGAAAATCCGTATGTATGGTGTAATAAGAATCTATAATAGAGCAACGAGTGTTCTCATCATGGCCAAGCAAGGATCCTCAAGAGCAGTAAATTTTATAGCATGGCTATGGCGTCCTTGGGACAATCGCCGAATATAAAGTCAGCAATTATTTTTTTACATAATCTTGTCTCATATATATTGTAGTCTTGTGCAGATTCTGTTCTTGTAGTCAAAATATAGCTACAACAAGGTCCCAGAATTAATTCCATTATGGTTGAATCACATATTTGTAACGGACCAAGTTAATGGAAAAGCGAAGCACTTCTTGGCAACACCATTAATAGTCATGTAACTGCCTTATGTTAATGAAAATAGTGCTCTAAAACGGCAATAATTATTCTGTATTTGAAGTGTTTTCTGTTTGCTGCCTGCCTTGAACACTAAAGTACAGCAGATTTTTTCTTTAATCAAGAAGAGCATGGGATTTGAATGTTGTCGATTCCATGATACCTCCTTGTACCTTTCTAAAGAAAAGGAATAAGGAAGCACAAATTATATTGTTAACCAAAGACTAAACTGCTTTCTCCCTGTAGCTATATTGAAGCTCAAAGATTCCTGGTGGATTGTCAAATTGACATATTTTTTGTTGATTTTGGAACCCAGTCGTTCAACTGTTGAATAATGTCTAGCTAGGAGCCAATGAATATGTTCATATCAGTGTATTGCTTATCATTATGGCTGACTAAATTACAGTCAGACATTTTGTTAAAATGTTGTCACGGTAGATAGGAGATGCAAAATCTTAGCATAGTTTTCTTGGCTAGCCGCTGGTCACCCTTTATATTATTATTTTGGTTTCTCTTCACTCGGCTAATTATTTTGCTTATGAATTGTTTTCTTTTGCTATCAATCTTCTTCTTTAATTTAGAAACTTGAGACAATCATTCTCGTTATCAATTTTATTTATTGCATATGTCTTTAAATCTGGAATTTTGTTATCTTACTGTTGCAGTTGGTCTCATTCAGTATCCATATCCTGTGGTGCTTCCTTTTGCAGGGACCCTTGGATGTCTCTAAACCTTTAGCAGCATTCAGGTCATTCGGCAGCCCAAGACGTGAAGTTGCGCATGCCTCGGTTCGAAGCAAAAGTGTTCTAGCAGCCTTCTTTACCAAACAGAAAACACCAAAGCTCAAGGCTGGATCTGCCTCATGAATCTTTGGGAAAGGAACTTGTATGTCCTTACAGTGCTCGTTTTTACTATTAATGTAGGAAATCCTTTAAAGTTCTCACATACTTGTTGATACTTTGTCTTTCTTGATAGGTAGTCAACTGAAATTTGTATCTTCTTCCACTCCAATCATTTTAACTTTCCTAATAATGAAAGTTTTGTGCATAAGAATCTAATGATATGGGTAGAGTGATCATCATGATTCATTGCATCCTGCATTTGCACGGTTTGACTTTTTTTTTTGTTTTGAAATAATACGGTTTGACTTGAATCCTGTTAATACATAGGAGGACATCAGTGGGATCTAGTGTGGTGTCGATTATGAATATTGACACTTTGGGAAACCATTATCATTTGGTGGGCAGTTCTGAAGGAACTTACAAGCGAAGCCAATGATTTCTCTTTATACTAAAGATGGACTGTAACAAGAAAAATGAACATGACAGAAACAAAGAGGAGATCAACCAGAAAACCCAAGTACATAACTTAGATATGAAATATAAACAATGGAAGATAAATGATCATCTCTGTGAAGATGGACATATGATATACAATAGATATACATTGTATAGTAGAAACTTCAGACGTCATTCTTGATAGAAGAACTGTATCCACTTTGATCATCGTAGTACTTAGACCACAGCATTACACCTCCATACTTGTTAGAACCCTTAATGGCTGGAAGAACAGTTGATGTGAGATCAGCTGCAGGAATGAAGCCACTACCTGCTGCCTGTGGAGCCGCAGGTAAACCCAAGAAAATCTTGCTGGCTGGGATATCTGAAATCCATTGCTTCCATGAATCTTCAAGATTGGTAGCGTCACCGGAAGCATACTGGCAAGGAGGGTTGTTGTAGAATTGGATCCACACATAATCAAAGAGACCTGTTTTGAGGGCGTTTCCGACCCAAGCATCAGGGAATGGACATTGGGGAGCTGCGGTAAGATGCACCTTTTTTCCTTTATTGCTATATCCTGCTAGGTATCTGGCCAAGTCATCCCAGTACAGGCCTGATCCTCCTTCAATGTCAAAGTCAATTCCATCCAAAACCGCAGAACCCAGGGGACGAGATGAAGATTTCCCTCCGAGGAAGTTATTCCAAAGGTAAGCCGCAACTTGTCTAGCATCCTCAGAGGAAGTCAGGGAGTAACTACCAGAAGCTCCTCCAATAGAAAGCATCACCTTGATCCCTTTTGCTTGACATGACTCTATGTCAGAGCTTAAGCCCGTGCAGCCTTTGCTGTACGGATCGCAATGACCAGCAAGGTTCATCATGGGGGTCTGGCCATTTCCAAAAGTTGTCAAGAAAGCTAGATTTACATACTCATAGTTTCCTGTGGCACAAGTCTCTGCCAGAGTGCCTTCATTCCCATTCTGACCCCAGTAGATTGCTATCCCACCAGCATCAGAACTACTTGCCACTGTTAATAACACTAAGATTACAACTGCCAATGTCATTGTTGAATGGAATGCCATTTCAAGCTCACTCTCTTATCTCTACTCTCTGCAAGTCCTGAAGCAGAAGACTCTGGTTTCCACTGCACCGAGATTTAGGAACTCGGGGTTTTATAGCAGAGAATGTGAGTAATCCAAACCACTATGGTTCTTCATTCCACCGATGCCTTACCTTTACCGTCATCCTGCCTCATAATAACAAAAACAGATGCTGCTTTTAGCGTGACGGAATGTGAGTAAAACCTTAAATTCATTTGAATCTTGTCCTGTCTCTTATCTATTTGTCGTGTTTGTCCATCCACTTCAACATTCTTCTATGCAATCGTTCCGTTGTAGTTGTCAATACAGTTTATTTAATAGTAATTATACCTGGGACTGGTACATCGTTTCCTGCTAGATGGAGCTTTCATCGGTATTTCATCCCAAAATTTCCTGGTTTCATCAAATCATCAATTGGGTTATCCCTTCGGAATCTTCAACCCATTTCCAGGAGAAACTCCAATGTGTATTTGACGATTTTCAGGTAGCGCAAAAACTGCAGCAGTCAAATAATGAGAATACTTGATTTGGTATGTATGCTCTTTCTCTTCTGCCTCCAACTTTTTTTTTTTTCTGGTGATTACTAATTAACCCATTTCTCATGCTAAAAATCTCATAAGCAAAACCTGAAAGGTACATTAAAATTAAATGCTCAGGTTCACGAATTGTGTCGGCAGCAAATATTATATCTCACAAAGCAACAGTTGTGTTTGATCAGAATTTAGCGGCATGTATGTGGACAGCATTTCTTGGCCCCCAGAAAGATGAACCAATCGGGTTTTGGGTTGGGCTAATCCCATTCTGCGTTAGCCAATCACACACTTGACCAGCATGGTTAAACAAAAAAGTATTATAAGAGAACATGTCGTATATAATAATAAATATATTAAAAATATAGGTAGGGACAGAAATAATTGTGGATTTGTGCGGACTTGACATGCTGTTAATAATTATGATTGAGTCAGACGCAAAATATAATATTATTTGGCGTTTATATCTATCATAACTTTTGTGATTTGAATAATCATGAAAGTATCTGATTTAGAATTTCTTCATAAAATTCCCATCCGAATATTCTTACAAAATACTAATTTGTAGATAAGTCAGTTAATAGATCAACATAAATAATTATTGTAATTTATATGCTGGTAAAAATGACAATAAACGGAGGAAAATGTTAAAAATGACTGGTTATCTTTATTCTCCCCTGACGGCTAGGATGGGCCGTCTAAGCTGTCAACTGTCGCAAGACAGTCCCGTTGTTTCTAATTAACTTTCAATGCCTGCCTTCTCAGTCCCTTGTGTGTGGGACTGAAACGAAACACTATTTTATAGGGCAGTGATCTGGAAATTGGAGTTGAGTGTTATATACACGGAAATAGGATAGGATTAAGATTTCTTTGTGTATTAATGTTTTTGTTTGTATTCCATTAGTAAGAAATGTCGTTAGTTGAATATTTAGTCACCATAAATGACATACCTTTCTTGAATTATATAATATAAAGTTTTGGAATGACATTTATGGTAGTAAAATATATCAATATATCTACAAATAAGGTATTGAGATGAATGTTTTTGACCTATATTATTGATAAAGACCCCTAAGAAAAAAGTGAAAAAAAGATTCTTAGTAATATGTGAAAAAAGACCCTTAAGCTACTACCATAAAAAACGGGTCTTTTTTTATATTACGCGTTTTTTTTTTTGTAGTTTTCACAGTGACGAGCTGACGACTGAAAATCTAAATCCGAGCCTTTACCATTTACTCAACTCACAAGGATGTCCTTAGTCAGCCTTGCTTTCTCTCTTTAGCTAACCTCCTCCACCGTGACTTGCATGCAGTATTAGTCAAATTCAGCTGCTTTTATGGCACTGTGAATGGGTTCTCTGGAGTCTGGGTTTCCAATGAAGAAGGAGGGTCTGCTCCGCTCTTCTTCAGCGGGCAGTAGAGCTGAAAAGCACAGTTTTTTGCAGAGACCCAGATCGAGATTCTCGCGGTTCTTGCTTTTTAAGAAGCTTGACTATCTGCAATGGATTTGCACTGTTGTAGTGTTTCTGTGCTTTGTGATTCTGTTTCAGATGTTCCTGCCCGGTTCTGTTATTGATAAATCGGAGGATTCAAGGAAAGAATGGAATTTGGTTTCTGATGATTTGTTGAATTTGAAGGAGATTGGTGAATTAGATTTTGGTGAAGACATAAAATTTGAGCCTTTTAGACTCTTGGAGAAGTTTCAGAAAGAGAATAGAGTGGCGGTCAATGATTCGTCTAGCTTAAATAGGACACTTCAGCGTTTTGGATATAGGAAGCCGCAGCTGGCATTGGTTAGTACTGTGTTGTTATTGATCGTTATTCTTGCTGATATTTGGGTGGTATCTTGTGTTGTGTGTTTTTTGTATGTTGAAGGTCATCTATCTATCTGTCTGGTTTGAGTTATTTGATTTTGCTTTTATTTTTCACTATAGGTGTTTGCGGATCTGCTGGTTGAGCCACAACAGCTGTTGATGGTTACTGTTGCTACTGCATTGCAGGAACTTGGCTACTCCATTCAGGTTTTTTCTTTGAATTTTTTTTTTGTGTTATTTTACGAATCTAATGTTAATAGTGGGTGTTGAGTTGAAGGGCAAATAAAATAATTCTGTGAAATTATTATAATTTTTTTTGGCATTTTAACACTGTGAATGTCACTCAAGTGTCTTCCCTGAACTTTCTCCACTTATAACAACATCGTTTTGATTCTGCTCAGTAGTTTACTGCATTCATCTTAGTGTTGAACTTGTCTGGCAGGTTTATTCACTAGGGAATGGTCCTGTACGCAAAATTTGGGAAGGCATAGGAGTTCCCGTTACAATTATTCAAATTAATCATAAGATGGAGAAGGCTGTTGATTGGCTTAGGTATGCATTATACTTCACAAAGTATGTGAAACATTGTACATTGTGCAGCTAGTATCCTGTCTACAATATTCAAGTACTAGCTCCTGAAAATAATCATTAACTACAAAAAAAGGAAGTTTTGATTTTACTCTACATCATAACTATTCATTACTATCGTGAATATGAATTTTACTCAGCTTTATTGGTTGTGGTCAGCAACGCAATCTGATAACTTCCAAAGAATTATGCAATTTGGACTTTGTGATATATTTAGCTGTCTTCTGTATTACTTTTCTGGGAGCAACATTTGTAGTATGGTTAGAGTGCCATCAAGATGGGATTTACTCAACTTTATTGTCTGGGCCTGCAAGGGATCTGATAGCTTTTAGAAATTTGTACTATTGAAAAATTTTGTGAATGCTTTAGCTGTTTGCTGTATTGCTTCTCTGGGAGTAACTTTTGTAGTATATTCAGAAGTGTTGTGAGAGTGAAATTTTACTCGGCATGTTGACTAGTGGTCAGCTTAGCAATCTGATAACTTCTAAAAGTTCCATGATCTAGAGTTTGTGATAGGTTAAACTGTTTGATGAGAAAATAATGAGCATGCTAAGTGCTTCATGTGCTTTCAGAAATTTAGTGTTGCTGATCAAACAGTTATTTTATTTCTGTTCATAGTGGCTTGTTCTTTATCCTGAAGTCATCAAGTAGAGTGAACCACTTGAATCAATGATATGTATTTATTTTGCAGCTTTGATGGCGTACTAGTGACATCACTTGAAGCCAGGACTGCCTTTTCTTTGTAAGGCGTGTTTATCATTTTGTTTTTGTTATCTTTACTAGATATATCTCCAAATGTTTTGTTCTATTCCAAATCCTCTGTTTTTCTTTCTTCCTATATCTTCCTTTTCTGTAATACCAATTACTTTCTTCATCTGGTAACCTAAACTTTTTTGTCAATTTAATCCACAAACAATGAGTATTTTAACCATCCATGATTAAGTTATGGGAGGCACTGCTTGTCTGGGTCAATTAACCTGAATGACTATGTTTGTTACAGTTTTATGCAGGAACCTTTCAAGTCGGTGCCTCTAATATGGACCATTCATGAAAGAGCTCTTGCAATACGTTCAAGAGAGTACACTGCAAGTGGGCAGATTGAGCTTATGAATGACTGGAAAAAAATTTTCAACCGTGCCACTGTAGTTATCTTTCCAGATCATCTTCTATCGGTAAATACTAACTCTAAAATGCTTCAACAAGCATTGTAGAGAAATGTTGTCACCACTAGCCCAGTGCATGTAGGATGTAGTTCTTTGAGAAGGCATAACTTTTCCATACATGCTTCATATGGAAAACATCGAGACTGATAGGCTATCAAAATAACTAGTCTTTTGCTAATACTCATGCATGTTTCATTGCGTTTGCAAAAACATTGCTATACTCATGCATTTAAACAATTTTTTGTGCTTCCCTTTTTTCCTTACGACAAACAGATGATCTACTCTGCATTTGATGATGGAAATTATTTTGTTATTCCGGGTTCTCCTGCTGAAGCATGGGAAGCAGATAGCATTATGGCACTTCATAAGGATGATATGCGTCTGAAGATGGGTTATAAGCTCAGTGATATTGTCATTGTGGTGGTTGGAAGTAAATATTTGTACAAGGGTTTGTGGCTGGAGCATGCTCTCATTTTGCAGGCTTTACTACCACTGTTTGCTGATTTCCCTTTTGATAATAGTTCAAATTCCCGTTACAAAATCATAATGCTAAGTGGAGTTTCAAATAGTAACTACAGTCTGGCTATAGAGGTACTATCCAGATCATTAGTACTGAATTGGGTTCTCTCACCTGAAAATGAATACTAATGTTTGCTGCATTTCTTTACTTGGAGCTCAGGCTATTACTGCTAACTTGCATTACCCAAAAGAAGCAGTGAAGAATTTATGTCTTGATGAGGATCCAGACAGAGTGCTCAGTGTTGCTGATGTGGTGGTATATGGAAACTTTCTTGAGGAGCAATCTTTTCCTCAGATATTGTTAAGAGCCATGGGAATGGGGAAACCGATTGTTGCCCCAGATCTCACCATGATCAAGAAATATGTATGCTTCTTGTTACTTTTTTTTATTTATCGCTTTCAGTCTTCATGAACACATAGATTACAGGTTGAAGACAATTTGACAACAAATTTTCGTTTTCATATTGGGATTTTCTTGTTTAAATTTCCATTTGTTTGCAAATTACTAACCATATGGACCATACAATTAGGTTGACAACAAGGTGAATGGATTGCTTTTCCCCAGGAAGAGCATCAAGATTTTGACACAGATTATGCAGCTACTGATCTCTAAAGAAAAGTTATCACCTCTTGCTCATGAAATTGCTTCTGTAGGAAAAAATACTGCTAAAAACTTGATGGCTCAAGAAACTGTTGATGGTTATGCTTCACTACTGGAAAATGTTCTCAAACTCCCGTCAGAAGTTGCATCCCCCAAGGCTGTTAATGAAATTCCACTCAAGTCAAAAGAAAAATGGTCCTGGCATCTATTTGAATCATATTTAAATTCAACATATGAAGACAGGAACTTAAAAAGTTTCATCTTTCTAAATAATTTTGAAGTGCAGTGGAACCATACTCAAAGTGATAGCTCCCGCACCAAAGTTGCTATCGATGACTCATTTTCATATGAAATTTGGGAGGATGAGAAAATCAGTGCAATGATCAGTTCTAGGAAAAGAAGGGAGGACGAAGAGGTAGGGCTTTCCTGTAGGAATCACATTCTTTCCACCTCATTTAACTGTATCCTTTTCAAAATTTGACCTCTATGGGTGCATTATGCAGCTGAAGGATAGAACTGATCAACCTCGTGGTACATGGGATGATGTATATCGAAATGCCAAAAAGGCAGATCGCTCTAGGAATGATTTACATGAGAGGGATGAAGGGGAGCTTGTGAGAACGGGTCAACCATTGTGCATATACGAACCATTCTTTGGAGAAGGAACCTGGTCCTTTCTTCACAGTAGTTCACTCTACCGTGGAATAGGACTGGTGAGTTTGCTTCTTTCTAACTTCTATTTGCGCTGAAAATTCCATGTGCAGTTTATTATTTTGTATAGACATAACTTATTCTCTAGTTTTGAATCATGGTTATCATTTTTGAAGTTAATTTCATCCTTTCCTGGAGCTCAGACTTGATAGTATGACACAATATTGCGTGAACTAATCTGTTGGTGCTGAATTTTGGGTGATTTTTTCTGGATATTCCTATGTCTTTATTGTACCTAAGAAGTCAGTTGAGAGCCAAATAAGTAGCACTTCAATGTGGTCATTTAAGTTTCTTGAGACTTTTATTTCCCGGAAAAAGGCTTAACTTCCTAACCTTATGTTGTTCTAGGTGATTAATCTAGCACTGAGATATAGAATCTTAAAGATGATGATTTTGGCTGCTACATACTTATTTTCTTGTATTTACCTTGCAATATGGAGCCTTACATGTTGCAAATTCTCTTGTAATTCTTACTATATACCTTCTAGTAATTTTTAAGTTTAGAACCACTTTGATTAGAGAAAAAATAGTTTGAAGCCACCAGTATTACTTGAACCCATGTGAAACATGTGTATGGTTTTCGTGCAGTCCACTAAAGGTAGAAGACCCAGAACAGATGATATTGATGCACCATCTCGTTTATCAATCCTTAGCAACCCTTACTACCGGGACATTCTTGGTGAATATGGAGCCTTTTTTGCAATTGCTAACCGGATTGACCGCATTCACAAGAATGCTTGGATTGGGTTTCAATCATGGAGAGGAACAGCAAGAGAGGTAATTTGATTAGGCTCTGTTGCTTTTATAAACTAATGCAGCTGTCTTTTGATTTTGCTTTACATTCGTATCAACTCTACCTGAAACAAGTGATCAATTGACACTTGTTATCCTTCTGAACTGTCCCATCTGGCAATGAGCTTGTGCAGTTTGTGTATGAAATATGAGCAACTATGAGTCTTGTAGATAGGTCGTATGACCATAAAGCATTTGATTACCAATTTTTTTATGCAGGTAACGCTGAACACAATTTTATCTAGGAATAATTTCCAAATTTCATCTTTCTCTTGTGTTCAGAACGAGCAGCTATTCTAAAGATAATCTGTCATTTGAGGACTGATGAAGCTTTAAGTGACGAGATTAGGAAGCACGGAGTAAAAAAATAAACAGCATAACTTACTGTAGAAGAAAAAATAGGACTTGGGTTAAAATGTTAGTAAATGCAGGTCAAATCCATGCAAGTAAATGCAAGTTTTATTCATTCGCTTACAGTTTATTTCCTCTCTTGGTATAAGCAGGCATCTCTATCTAGAAGTGCTGAAAGGGCACTTTTGGATGCTATTCAAGCGCGAAGACATGGGGATGCACTCTACTTCTGGGTTCGAATGGACATGGATCCAAGAAACCGCAAGCAACAGGATTTTTGGTCATTCTGCGATGCTTTAAATGCTGGGAACTGCAGGTAAGAGCTAGATAGTTCGTAGTATGATTTATTGTTTCAGGCATCATGCACCAAAATGGTCTTTCTATTTTCTCATATAGCCTTGACTTGTTCACCTTAATGTATTGATTTAAGGTTCGCTTTTTCTGAGGCTCTCAAGGGAATGTATGGCATTAAGCAAGATTTGGAATATCTACCACCAATGCCTGCAGATGGGCATACCTGGTCGGTTATGCTGAGTTGGGCTTTGCCAACAAGGTCCTTCCTAGAGTTTGTCATGTTTTCAAGGTGTGATAATTCAATCTTCTCGGGTTTTTCGAATACATATATTCAACTGTGTTACAAAATTGATCCAGCCGTGAAAACTATTAAACTGAGCTGCTGCTGATGCAGGATGTTTGTAGATTCATTGGATGCACAAATGTACGATGAACACCATAAAAGTGGACACTGTTATCTGAGTTTGTCAAAGGTGATAATTTTATTATTTCCTGTTCTTCAGTTTTTCTTGTTTCAAATCCAGTAATATCCAGAGTACCTCCCCCGTGAGTTTCAAATATGCACATCATCCTAAAAACTTCTTATCAGCTATCTCGCCTAGTAATGAGATTTGATCAGTGGCAGTAGACTTTACATAATAATAGTGTCCGCACAAAAACAATTGAGGTCCTTGGCCTGAATCCATTTTTCTGACCAGCCCCTATTCGGATATGCCATTAGAATGTTCCTCATTTGACAAAGCTGGCCATCTGACAAGCCTTCTCATTTTGGTTGGCAGGATAAGCATTGTTACTCGCGGCTTCTTGAGCTTCTTGTGAATGTCTGGGCTTACCACAGTGCAAGACGGATGGTATACATTAGCCCTGATACCGGCTCGATGCAAGAGCAGCATGAGATCAGCAGTCGTAGAGGCAAAATGTGGGTCAAATGGTTTGCCTACTCCACTCTAAAGAGCATGGATGAAGACCTGGCTGAGGAAGCAGATTCGGATCGCCAAAAGCGAAGATGGTTATGGCCATCGACTGGGGAGGTCTTCTGGCAAGGGATCTTTGAAAAAGAGAGGGACCAACGCATGAGACAGAAGGAACAGAGGAGGCAACACAGCAAAGATAAACTGAGGAGGATGAGGAGCAAACACCGTCAAAAGGTGATTGGCAAGTACGTGAAGCCACCACCTGAGGAGGTGGACATGGAAAATTCCAACTCAACGATGTTTAAGCTACAGTTTTCACAGAATAATACTCAGTCCGAGAGTAGGGTCTAATTTTTCTAATTCTTTTTATACCTTTTATTGTTTTATTTTTATCCCCTTGCTCTTATTAATTCTTGGCAGAAAGGATCCACATTCTTCTTCTTGTAACGTGGCCGTGTATGTAACTAATTGGCATTCCTGTGGTAAACTTTACTGAATTCGTCAAATGTACACAAATTTCTTTCTGTGTCAACGCTATCGTATAAAAAGATTAACAATGGCATAGCCGAACCTTCCAAGCACTGAGGAACAAAGTCGTGTTAACAGAGAATTTTACTAACTATAATCTAAACATAATACAACACAAGAAGGCTGTAATTTTACTAACTATAACAAAATCTTTCACTACTTAAGTAGAAGACGCAAAGGTAGCGGTAGGGGTAAATAAGGGTGACAAAATCCAGCCTCTGGAGTGGAGAGAGTCCAAGGGGTAGATCAAAATCTGGGAGCTGCACAATAAGCAGAAACGTTAGCTTAGAAATAGTGATTTATAGAAAGGAAAAGGGAACCGGATCGTAGAGATATACTGATAATCCATAGAATTGTAAGAAAATAACTAGCCTACCTCCACCGACTGTTGCTTCTGGCAGGCGCTCGATAGAGTATTTGTGTTGAGTGATATACATAATGGGAACACCAGGAATCTGAAAGTAAATGAGAATATAAATCAATGAGCACCTAAACTCGTTTTCAATGAGCAGATAAAAGCAGAATAGTTGTTAGTACCTTGCGTATCCTTCGCTTCAGATCTCTATCACATGTAGCAACAATGTAGCATTTGTGCTGTTTTCCAGAAAACAAATAAGTATATATACAATTGGCCAAAAGGGATTGAAGATATTGAAAAAATGAAGCCATCAACAAAGGTGTTACATTGCAGTGACCAATGAAACATGAAGAGACGTTGAAGAGGATACAACAAAGACAATATCAGGTGGTACCTTATTAACCCGGTCTACAATGCAGTCATCAGCATAAGTCCCTTTATGAATACAGGGCAATCTCTCGAAACGAGGATCCTTAGCAATCCTGCATGTAAGTAAATATGAATAATGAGGTAAAACTTAAACAGGTTAAAGTATAGAGATTTTCAGGGTGGGTCAGAAGCATGGGAAGAGAAATTAGCCATAACCCATCATCACTCTAAAAACAAATGTAATAATGATTGAATGCAGCTAAAGGAGCTACCAGTCCATGAAATGCAAGGGAATGACCAAAAGCCAAAGCAAAATAAAAAATGTCATAGAAAAAATTCCTTATGTGAACAGAAAAAAGAAACATAAACAGAAAAAAGAAAAGCAAGCATCGCCACAATTAACTTCTTGATGCAAACATGAGCAGAGAAAATTATAAAAACTATGAAATGGAAATGTACCTTAAAGCCACTCGATATTTTTGGCCCAGTTTCTCAAGCTCAGCCATCACACAATCAGTGATGCAAGGTGTGCCTTCAAAATAGAAAAGGAAGAAACAGATAAAAACAGCATGAAATAAATATAGCGACATCACTCAAAGAAAATTTTGTAATGGAAAGCACATATTAATCAGCAAGGAAAATTTTGTAAAGGCAAGCACAAATTAATCAGCAACGAAAATTTTGTAAAGGCACGAACATATTAAGCAGCAACGAAAATTTTGTAATGGCAAGCACATAATAATCAGAAACAAAAATTTTGTAACGGCATGCCATGATGTTGTTCAGTATAAATAGTAACCATCATACTAAATGCTACTCATAAGTCATTAGGATAAAAAGGATCAAGAAGTAAAGTTAAATTTGAACAATACAATAAACCAGCACCATGGAACTCACATTTTGCATACAGGCAGTCCAGCATTGCCTTCTCCAAATCCAGCTTCAAAAGAAATGCAAGAAAAGTTAGAGCTGAAATCCAAAACATAAAAATTCTCGTAGAATCGAGAATGAAGTTTTCATTCTGTACATGCCAGATCCTGAATTAGTAACTCCATCCAATCTCCAAAAAAATCCCAAAAGTTTCGAACTTTCTCTTTTTTTTGGAATGGAATATTTGCGGAATCTCCATAAATAGGATCAAACCTTATTCCATGGTATTGACCTCTTTCTTATTCTTAAGCAAGTCTCGAGAAATATAGCGGTCAATTCCGATTCTTTCTTTTTCTATTGATTCTTTTCCGATCGAGATGTATGGCTCCATGAGTCTATGTATTATAACATTATATTGGGACAACCTATTCCTCCTTTTTTTCGAGAAGCTTATTTCATTACAGGATTAGTAAATACAAAGAGACGATTAAGAAGATATAAGACCATCAATAAAACTACATTAAACTACTCAGCTCTGAATCACAGATAAAATGAATATCTAATCTCAGACAGTAAGGTCTTTTCATTGCATTGAAACACGTCTATACTTTTACAAACTACGAATAAACCAAAGCCACAAAACGAAATAGCATATTCGCAGAGACAAGAACCATAAACACTCACTTTATTCTGTATGGAGAAATTGATGAAGTTAGTATCCACCAAAACCCTATATGGGGGTCCCAAGGCCGCGTTATGCGTGAAGTAAAGAGCGGAAGAAACTTGTGGCCTGAAAAACAAACAAAACAACTTTTCAGCTCCAAGAGAATTTAGCACACGGCAGTGAATAATCACATTATTGGATAGCACAAAGGAGGCTTACACGTTTCTCGGGAGTTTTTCTGCGGAGAGATCTTTCTTATTCGGATTCAAAATTACTTCTTTCTGGCTGAGAATAAAAAAACCGACACCAAAATCAATCAAAATAACAAGCTTGGAATTAAATTAAAAAAAATGCAGCCAAAACAACCCAAGCTCGCTTAAGATTACAAGAGGTTTTTAGAGAGAGGAAATTACTGTTTAATAGCTTTTTTGGTTATCATCTTCTTCACTGAAGCAAACTTCGGGCCCTTCTTGGCTCTCCCCATCACTGCTGCTTACTGGAGAAGGAGGAAATCGATATCCTTTGAGCAGCTTGAGGAACGTACCGTTTCGATAAATAGAATACCGACTCGTTGATTCGTCTAGGTCGGTGAGGGTGGGAAACAAGAGGAATAGAAGACAGGAGGCGGGCTTTTGTACGTTTATTAAACCTAAGCAGGCCTAATTAGCTAAATGTTAGTGGGCCAATAAGATTTTCATAGAGCAGGTCCAATAGTAATGCATCAAGGTTGGGTTGGGCTTCTGTAAGCAAAGTAATAATTGGGCTTTGAAAGGTAAAGCTCTGGTTTGAATTTTGGAAACTAGGTGTCAAAACTAAACCCATTATAATGAACCATCGGTCCGATTTATCTCTCAGATCCATATTTTTCATTTTTTATATAACTTTTTAAAAATACTTTCTAACTATATCTTCGAGATCTGGAACAATTCGTGTAAATCCAAAATCCTTGAATACAAAGGATGGATATTGGTTCCATGAATCCTTGTTTTTTTTTTAATACAGTAGATACTATCTCACCCTTAATCACCTAGTCTATTCGTTACCCTACTCCACCCCACATTAATCACCTAGAACCATCTATCGGGAATTTGAATCCAAGATCTCCTCGAAACTCATAAAAGGTCATGCCATCTGAGATAAGTCTCATTGAATTGTGATAGATTTTAGTAGGTTGGTAGTATTTGTTATATTCAAACTTTCAGAAGTTTCCAAGTTCTTACCTTACAAAAAAAAACGTAACAAGTTTATACTTAAATCCTTCGCTAAAGTCTGACAGGATTCCAGGAAACCTCCATAAGGAAACCTCCGTAAGACATATAACTCTGTCCACACACACACCACACGATTTCCCGCATTGCCGTGGAAGAAAATTCCAGCCGCTAGACTTTGGAGTCAATAGTTGTCTGATTTGACTTTGTTGTATGCAAGAATTCTACATTTTTTACAAAATCGGGCGGCTGAAATTGGTTGATAATTTATCTGTTCATCAAGAATGTTGATTTGAGACTAAATAAATAAAGCATATCAGAGTCGCTGCGATCACCTATGGTGCACTTTTTGTTATTATTGAAGAAAACAGTAATACAAAGGAGGCCAACAGAGATCGAGGTCGTCAGTATATAAGTATCCTCACAGGGAAAATATCAAGTCATAAAAGTGAAAAACAACCAGCAAAAGCATGGCATAGCACCAGAGACTAGCTCCAAACAGTGGTGGTGCCCTTATTGATCACAAACATTCGAAAATACTCGCATATAAAAGCTACTATCTAAACACTTCCTTTAATAGCCGCGCTATACCCACTGTCATATTGCTTAGACCAGAGCATGACGCCTCCATATTTTGAAGAGCTTTTGATGGCAGGTAAAACCTGAGACGTAAGCACATCAGGTGGGATATAGCCACTCCCAGCCGCCGCAGGGGAAGCAGGCAATCCCAAAAAGATTGACCCTGCCTGAATTGTTGTCCATTGGTTCCAAGCACTGATAAGGTTATCTGCATTGCCTGAATACTGACAGGGAGGGTTGTTATAGAATTGCACGGCGACATGATCGAAGAGACCAGTGGCTAATGCACCACCCAACCAAGCATCCGGGAACGGACATTGTGGAGCTGCAGACAAGTATACCTTCCGGGGAGATCCGGATAATGCCTTGGCTAGTTCATCCCAGTACTGTGGACTTCCTCCTTCAATGTCAAAATCGATCCCGTCTAGTACCGCATCCCCCAGTGGACCAGAACCAGGTTTCCCCCCAAGGTAGTTGTCCCGCAAGTAGCTTGCAACCTGCCTGCGAGTGCACAGTTTTTTCTAAATTAGCTCCATTTACAGCTAAAGTACTAAAGCAAGCACTGGAGTAAAATTCTCACCTGGCATCATCAGCGGAGGAAAGGAAATAGCCGCCGGAAGCTCCTCCAAGGGAGAGTAGAACCTTAATACCTTTTTGTTGGCAACTTTTTATGTCATTGCTCAGCCCTTTACAGCCATCAGACGAAGGGTCACAATGGCCAGCTAGGTTGAGCACGGGAGGCTGGCCATTGCCAAATGAGGCTAGAAAAGCAATGTTCACAATGCCATAATTGCCTGATGCACAAGTATCAGCCAAACTACCCTCTCCTCCATTTTGTCCCCAGTAAACCGAGATGGTTCCTGCACGAGACTCTTGAACAAGGGAGGAGAAAACAAGGCAGAGTATAAAGGCTATCGATGCAGGAACTTGATGCCTCATTTTACCTTCTTGAATTTCTGATACTACTTGATGGGATCAAAGACTAAATGCATCACAATTTATAGCAAAAGGTGACTTACGAAAAATTGACTTCATCCCGGTCCTCACGTTAAAGCCTTATTTTCAATCAATAATAAATGAAAACAACAAGCAGATACTTGGAAAAAGCCGGGGAGTATGGAATGGGTTATAGAATATTTATTATTTAATATATGCAAGTTCTAGACCCAGAATTGTTGGACGACAAGGATGCAAGAGGATCCGGCCCATAATGGGCCCTTTTATCAATTACGAAACCTGGACCTGTCTAGGATGTTAGGCCCAAAAAGAACTAACAAAGACGCATGCCTTTTCTTTTCTTTTTTTTAAATTGGGCTCCACCAACTTCTGGCAATTTCCCGCTTTCCCTCTTCCTACGAGGGCCCACAGAAAATTCTAATCTGATTGGACAGTGCACCTAATTATCACACGTGGAAGGAAAAGAAAGGTTGTACGTTGAGAAAAAATCCAGATGGTTCACCCGTTGGAGGAGGCGCGCGAAACATCTCGAAGAAAGAGGATATTTCCATTTGAAAATCCCGGGTAACTGGATAGTATATAAATGTGCAGATTTTCAGTATCAGGTAAAGAACTATCAGAGCAGTTCTGATTGTACGAGCAAGCAGTAACATTTGACTCTAAGGTGTTTGGGCTGGTGGATTGATCGGCATCGATAACTGAGTCATCTGGATTTGAGGAACCGTTCGGCTGGATTTTTAATTTTATATTTCGCATTTTCTGTCTTTCCGTTTGGCGATTGAGAATATGTAAGTCGCATCCCGTGTTGTTTCTCTTTGTAGTAATGTTCGTCTGAGAGCTATCTGAGTTATGTTTCTTCATTCTTGTTCATGAAATTTCATGGTGATTGTGAATTTGAGTTGGTACGGCGTAAATGTTCTTTAAATATATAAAGTATAAAGATAATATCGTTATATCTATGTATTTGTGCACGTGGATGTCTTCTTTATCATGATAAGAGATCTGTTCACTTTGTGTCATGTCTGTTTGGTCTGATTAATTTGTTTATTTATTTATATATGTTTGGAAGCTTAATACTTCGGTTTAAATTAGTTCTTAATTACCCATTTATTTAGATTGCTATCAATATTTAAATTTCTTTTTTTTTTCCTGAATTCTTAACCAACCTCTCGCTTTTTAATTGCCCATGTAGAGGCCCAATATTTACAGGGCCCAATTTCTCATCCCCTGTCACCTCTACAAACCAGAGGCAACCATCGGTTCTGAAGCGGTAAATTGGGCCAGGGCCAAGCCCAAGGAGACAACCGAGCTATAGAGTTCACACAGCTTCGAGTCGATCAACTATTCTCCCGCCGCTTCACCCATGACTCTCTCCGCAGCATATCCGCTGCCATAATTAGCGTGTTTGTGCGAACGGGATGAGATTTTCGTAAAGAATCCGTCTTGATAGGTGCTGATCGGATTTGGCGGCATCTGATGACGCTTAATCGATTGAGCACCATTAACTGCATGGGAGTGGGAACAGGAGGAGGGGTTGCAGCTGGAGGTTTATCGGACAATATGGATGTTTCAGCTTCTTCATCTTCAATGGCATCAACGGCTCTGAAGGATCGGAGCATTAATGGGGAATCCAGCGGAGAATGTGTCGGCACCGAATTGTGGAGGGTTCTCTTTGTTTCTTCAGTTGGCTCTGTTTCGCTGCTGCGAAAGCTAGTGGCCCATAACTGTAACCTAAATAAAGGAAGAGGTTTATGGCATAGAACTAGTGATTCAGTAGCTTGCCGTTTTCGATTTCATGCCCAAGAACTGTCTTCTATCTACTGGCATTTCAGCAAGTAAGAGGAGGGATTTGCTGGTGTTTCAAACCAGAGATTTCCTTTGATCTTTAGATTTTGGGTTCATTTCTTGATTTTGATTCCATTTTTAAACCACTATTGATGGCAGGTGATGGAGCTGCAGGGATTTCCCATAACCATTTCTAGCTCAAGAAATAGAGCCATCAACACTGTAGTGTTCACCTGAATTGCAGAATATGGAATTCAAGCATGCAACTTTGCAGAACTGGACAATTCTTTTGTGAATATCTGAAGTTCTTTTTGTGGGTACTTTGGTTCTTTAATCTACGAAAACAAATCAACTGATTTTAGAATCGACCAATGGAAAGAAGAGCAGTTTGTGACCATTACATGACAGTAAGGACACGATTCACTACCAGTACCAGCCACAAAAAGGAACTGGGAAAAAATGGCACAGGGGACGAAGCATAACTAAGTTTAAGCCCATGGTTTACGGCAGCAGGACAGCATCCTGTGGCGTAGACATGGCCTTGCCTATTAGCCCAAAGCACGAAGCGATTGATTGATTGATAAACAAGAAACCAACTACGACCCATCAAAGTTCCACGACACATAGCTCGATAGTTTTTGTCAAACCAAGATATTGTATAACCTTATTTTAAGTTTGGAAAATAGGATCCATAGATAGAATATCTGTCGTAAACGGGTCTGTTCCACCTGCTCCTGTCTACTTCAGATTCTGGGCAGATTCACCTCAACAAACCCTGAGGCCGGCGTACGTCAGGATGATGTTAAAGAAACTTTTATATTCCAATTTGGATGCTCTCTGCTGCTCTTTATTTAGAACATTTTCTTCGTGAATGAAAATCGTTTTGTTGGTTTTATGAAGAACAGAAAAAGAAAATACAAATGGGGTATTTAGGTTAACATCATCTCTTCTCCACTCTGGAGTTTCAGTTTTGGTTGGTGCAGGACACACCACCATTGCAATGGAGACTATGAGCATTCGTGGGCATTCCAGTGCAGTTTATATATTTCCACGACCTTCATCGATTGCGATCGCCACATTTGCATGACCCACGAATCTGAAATTATTATGTTCTTGATATTCATCCATGACCTGTCTCTTTTCTCCTATTACTGGCTCCACTAACCAGAGGATTGTCCTATTCCCTACCATGTTATTGGTGCCAAAGGCAATTGCATGTCTATATCAGTTTATTCAAACCCATTTTCCTTTCTGCTAAACTCCTAAGTATCCCCCCTTCATGACCCCTTGTGACTCCCCATCACTTCACGTTTCAGGTGGGCTTTCTCTTAACAAAAACCATCGTCCGTACAGCACAGAATGCTACTCAGAGGGATCAAAATAAAAGATAAAACCATCGGAAGTGACGCATGAACTAATGTGTTTCTCTGTGTTGGAACTGGTTGGAGAGTTGCTGTTGTACTATGGTGGTGAAGCCACTAACTTCCTCCTTTTTCTTTTTCTTTTCCAATTCTCTTTTGTACATAACAGTGTCGGATCATGTTAAGGTCAACCCACAAGTTCTTTGATCTCATCCTTGTAAGCCATTGTTTATCCGCATTGTCTCTTTTCAGAGAGTAACAATTATTTTGCTTGAGTATGTGTGCTTTAGAATGTTATATTACCAGTTGATTCCGTCCTTTACTCCTTGGTCTGAGAGATATCAGTCCTGGAATCGTATATATTACAGAACCTGTTGATCTATTCCTCCATCCTGTTTTATCTTCCGGACTGACCCTGCCAAGATAAGCAAATAAAAGACAGTATCTGGAGAGCCCATCTCAAATGTCTTGTTTGCCTAAATAAAAAGAGTTTAATGGTATCTTATTCTGACAGAAGAACAATATGAGAAAATACGAATACATAAGTGAACCATGCTGTGAGAAAATTAATTTATGGTCGGATTAGAATAAAAAAAAAGTAAATTGAGAGAATCCAATTATAGAAATAGATTAATTTTATTGTTAAAAATTATTATTATTAAAAAAGAGATGAAAAACGAAAAAAATAATAAAAAAACCTATAAAATGTGGGATGATGAGTAAGAAAAGCATTATTAAAGTATTTTTCTGATATTTTCGTTTCTCCTATCATTCTAGAACGTGGAGTTTGCTTCGGTAACACCCCAAAACCCAACCCTTCACAGGCACACATACACTTTCAATGCCTCTTTTAACTCTTTCTTCCCTTACACATTGCACAGGTACCAAAGCTATTCCTTCACTTCCTATTTGTCTCTCTCTATATCTCTCCAATTTTGTGAACGCTTCATACTCTCCATAGGGAAAAACGCCTCCCGCACTTCATTTCTTTGTCTGTCGTTTCTTCTGTCACTCGCAACAAAGAACCCAAAAGAGAAATATTGTTCTCTCTCTCTCTCTCTCACACACACACACACACAAATAGGTGGCTTAGTCATGGGTTACCGGCTAAATCTGGAGTGACACGCTTGAACTGCCATTTTTAGATATTGCTTATGCTCATCTCTTTTGGGTCTCCATGTGCTTCACTAATCCCTTTTAATATTGGGATTGCTGGGTAACACTGTCTGTATTCTGTTTTTCGTCTTCTTTTTCTTTTTCATTTCTCCTTCCGCCATTTCCTCTTTGTTTTTTACCTGCTTGAATCTGACGGGATAGCGAGTTGGCAAGTTATAGTGGAGGTGGCTTTAGACAGGGTATGCTGTTTGTGCAGATTTTCTTGAAGGTTCCTTATTTTGTTTGGGGATTGTTTCTTTGATCTGTTTCTGCCTTTTGATTTGTTGGGTTTTTCAGTGGCGTTTGCTTTCCTGTGAAGTGGGGTTTTTGGTTTTTGATTGATGGGGAAGCTTGGCCTAATAAATACATCTTTCTCTACCTAACTTTTTTTTAAAACTCACAAGCACGTAACAGTTAGGGTTTAATTCACGAAGTCATCTTTGGTTTGGTTGTGCTGGAAAGAACATTGGCATTTTTGGATCAATACTCTTGCAGTAAATGGTATACCATCTTTGGTTGCTATCCTCTTTCTAGCAAGAACTTAGTGACTAATGTGGGTTGTGTTCTGAGATACTATTTCAAAACGGGAGATGGTATGGCATAGGTTGTCACTCAATTCTCTCTCTTTTGTACTCATGCTCTTCTGTCAGTCGGTGATTTGGCGGTTTTTGCATTAAGCCTGGCATTTAATGTAGCATCTGTTTGATTGGTTGCCTTAATGTTACTGGTTTTTTCCTTGGTATGTTAAGAATTTCATACTATCATGTTTCCTTCGTCGTTTGATACCAGATTATGAAATTAACTTCCTTTAGAGTTTGATGAATTATCTCACATTGTCTGGAAACGTATCTTATTTGCTGCTCTGTCCTTTAGACGTTTCAATATTAGGATCAGTCTCTAATGCACACAGTATTTGAAGAAAAGTCTTTTTTTGGGGAGATCATACAGTTGTCAATGATGGGTTGTTGATAGGTTTCGATGTTCTCAGTTTATGATTATCTGCGGATTGGATATTAGTAATATGGATCTGTATATCTTGGAGATCCGACCATATTCATACAGAGGTGTATGAGTATGATTGTTGGGTTCTATTAATTGGTTATGCCATTGCAGGTTAACTTACTGTCGCCTGTGCAAGGTTGTGGTTTTTCATGGTTAAGCATTTGAATGTTTGCTGAAAGCGGGTTTTGAAGATTCTCTTCCCTTTCATCAGTAAGTTGGTTATATGAACTTCTCAGATCTTTTATATTTCGTCCTGGTTTCTGCAGCAGGGTTTTGTATCTCCTAGCCTGAACATTCTGATCGTAAGTAAAGGAAATCTGTTTCATTTCTTGCATTTTGTACTTTTGAAATCTATTTGTCATCCGGTTCTTATTTGCCCGACTTCTCATATATTTTGGGTCTTCTTGCTTATCTTTCAGTGCATTTTGGCATATGGAAACATATCTTCGTTCCTTGTTGAGAATGGAAGAGTTATGTGCGCCTCTCTTTTGATTGCTCTGTCTTTCCTGTTAGGTCTTATATCCAATTCCTTTTCATCATGGATGGGGAAACCGCATGGATCAGTGATTGCTTTCATGACATGGGAAGAGACATTGGTGATTTTGATTCACTATCAGAGCTCAGCGACGAAGGCAACAAAGAAGTGGATGCAGTTTCTGTGGATTTAATCTTACCGGACGATTTACTGGAAAGAATATTGGCCTATCTTCCCATTTCCAGCATCTTCAGAGCCGGTTCTGTGTGTAAACGATGGCATGAGATTGTTAGTTCAAGGAGGTTTTTATGGAACCTCCCTCATGTCCTGTCACAGAAGCCTTGGTATTATATGTTTACCAGTTCCGATGAACCTGTCGGCTATGCCTATGATCCGGTCCTTCGAAAGTGGTATGGCATTGATCTCCCTTGCATTCAGAAATCTAATTGGTTTGTTGCTTCATCATGTGGCTTGGTGTGCTTCATGGATAACGACAGCAGAGGTGAGTTATATGTCTGCAACCCTATCACTAAATACCATAGGAAACTGGAGGAGCCCCCTGGCTTAAAAAGTTCCGAGTACAGTGCACTTGCAATATCAGTGAACAGGACATCTCGAGATTATACCATCTCGATTGTCAAGTCTAAGCAGGTTCCGGGAAATTTTTTCCAGTGGGATCTCTCTATTCTTACCTATGATTCTGAAACAAGGATGTGGGTGAATTCTTGGGCAGAGATTTTTCCGGGATGGAGAGGTGGCGACGAGAGTGTAATCTGCGATGGTGTTTTGTATTTCTTGATCTATTCAACTGGTTTCGGCACACCCGAAAATCGTCACGGTCTGATTACATATAATCTTTCTAGTAGATCTTCTCATGGTTTGTTGACAAGAAATTTCATTCCAGTACCTTGTCCATTGACTTGTGGTCGATTGATGAATCTGAACGAAAAATTGGTGATGGTAGGAGGAATTGGAAAACAAGATAGGCCTGACATAATAAAGGGGATTGGAATCTGGGTTCTAAATGGTGGAAAGGAATGGCAAGAAATTTCCCGCATGCCTCACAAATATTTCCAAGGATTTGGGGAGTTTGATGATGTTTTTGCCAGCCGTGGTACTGACAACCTTATATACATCCAAAGTTATGGAGCACCAGCTCTTCTTGTTTTTGACATCAACCTCAGACAATGGAAGTGGTCGCAGAAATGCCCTGTGACAAAGAGGTTCCCGCTCCAGCTCTTCACTGGTTTTTGCTTCGAACCTAGGCTTGAGATTGTGCCATAGTTTGTTCCTGAATTTGATGTGCCGGTTCTGGTTCTTGCATAATTGTCTAAAGTTCCCACATATTCTTATTGCTTGTCTTACTCTGTCGGTATTTGATCCGTTGCAGTAAAGTTTACTCAAAATGTATCAGCAGATGAAAAAGCTGCTCATTAATGGAAAGTTGGGAATACCTCATTCATAAATAAAATACCAATCTCTTGCAACCATTTCCTTATCTCTTTTGGTCTGTTGTCTGTTCGGTTTTGTACTAAAAAGACTCTCTTTCTAATAAAGGAGATGGTTAGTAATTGCAAACTCAACTGAAATAACCGAGTGCAGTGTTATCGGCCTCTCTTGTCGGTTTTTCTACTAGGAATTACGAGGCGACGGTTATATGTACCGGCCGAACCCAGGCGTCACAGGACAAGGAGATTTTGGAATCTCACCGCCGGACACAGGTCGTACAACAGTAGACGGTAAAGCTATGAATATGAGAAAAAAACTAACATAACAGATACAGACCCAATGCGATAACTGACCTATTAGCCTCACCGATCTGCCTCTGGAAGCTCATATATAAAGGAAGATAAGTTTCGTCAGGCAAAACGTGAATTAGGAAAGAAAGAGCAATTTCCTGACGACATTTCCAGGGGGATCATTAGGTGGGTCGACCCTATTCCGCTTCGAACATATTCAATACATACACATTGTAGCAGGGCGGCAGTGAAATATGGCTATGCCAAAAGAGGAGTTCAGGAGAACTGCAAGCAAAGAGATTCAATTCAAAAGAACGCCAAATTCTTGGCATGACTCTTCAAGACCTGTCAGACACATGATTTCCTACGAATGGAAGGATTATTGTCCTGAAGTTTTCAGGTTATTGATTTCCCTGTTCCAATTTCTTGATTCTATTTTACATTGGAGAGAAGCTTGCGATTCGTATGTCCATACACATCCTGTACCCAAAGTTAATGAAAAGGGAGCTAATGCTTTTGCTGTTCCATTTCCATTTCTACTAGACAAATAAGAGAGCTCAGAAATATTGAAGACAATGGCTACATGCTGTCAGTTTGTGCGGAGGAGGTCCTAAGTATTGCCTTTTCACCTGGAAGAAATGGTCGCATTGTTCCTTTGTCTGATGACAGCCGCTTTGTTATACGAATCCTGAACAAATCCCAAGTGAAGGTAAGCAGATTAATCCGCACTCCGATCTACTGTTAGCTTGCGGAATTTCCTAAAAAACTGCAGAACGAAAAGATGATCAAGTTGACTGCCTTAATTCCATGTACAATAGGAAATCCTGAATCTGCTTCCGAGCTACTACTTGCATCTTGAGAGGAACCGGGCAACATTACTGTCAATTCTTTATGGAGTTCATCAGATAACGCAAACCGGAGGTTCCAAGGTATAGATTCTTCAAACTTTCATCAAACTGAGAGCAATTACCTAAACCTGAAATGATGTTTTCTTTGTTAAGCTAATTCCCATCTGCCGTGACAGGTTTACTTCGCAGTTCATTCCAATGTTATTCCTCCCAATTCCAATGCATACAGAATGTATGATCTTAAAGGTTCATCGAAAGGTCGAAAGCCGAGCAAACGAATATTCGATGAGAAAATACTGCTCAAGGATCTGGATTTCAATTTTCGTTTCTACTTAGACCCTCTGATCCGTGAACGACTCTTGGCGTAAGTTCATCTTTCAGGATCCTTCTTCTCAGCCTGGCCTTTAAATCAAGTGATGCTTTTACTGGGTTATTGATGATGAGCTTAAATTTATAGGCAAATCAAGTATGACTGTGAGCTTCTGGAGATCAGAGGTATGATGGATTACAGTTTTTTGATTGGTATATCAACTCGAGGATCAAATAAAGGTGATGTATCAGCCAAAGCAATTCTGAATGTACAATTCTACATCTGCACTGGATAAAATTTCATGTTTATAGTTTGTGTCGTTTCCTACAGGTTCGATTAGCAGGATCTTCACTTGCAAGAACACTGCATCCCCTTCAAATTCAATTGACCACAGATCCTCTTGCAGTAGCTTTGCCTTCGACGAGTCCAATTCTCCAAGGATTTCCATTGAGAGCGAAAGTACCATTGTCAAGAGAATCTCCACCAGCAGCACCCTACAAGACCTTGACGAAGTAGAACTAACTTTTGGTGACAATCTGAAAGAGCAGGACAGGTATTATTATTTCCAATCCCGAGCTGAAAACACAAAAGCTGAACTCAGAATTTTTCAATCATAGAGGATTGTCCTTTCGTATCATCTTCCTTCATCTCTACTATGCACTCTTCATCGTGATAATTAGGGAATCAGTTCATGAATGAATTTATGACAAACTTTTGTCTTTGGTGTTCCAGCAGTATCAAGTTTGGCATGGGAATGCCAGCCCGAGCTGTCCGAACTAACAGATGGATCGAGAATGGAAACCCAACATCGAATCAAACTGCCGGTGAAGAACAGAGCTATGATGTTCTGTTATTCTTTGCAATTGTGGATATATTCAAGAATTACAATGTGGCCAAGCGCATTGAGAATTGCTACAAGTCAGTGAAGTATGATTCCAAGTCCATCTCTGCTGTCAATCCCCAGCTATATTCTTCTCGCTTCCAAAATCTTCTCAGGGAAATATTCCGAGCAGAGAACTCGGTTTTCTGAGAAGCTAACTGGTGGGTTCTGCTTCTTTTCTGAAATCTGAATCAACTGGGAATGAGTCAGGTTTCTGGTACAAGTTGGTATTTCCTTCAAACATGCAACTTGCAGAACATACTGTAAGGTAGAAAGCAAACAGGCATGTCCGCTGATTAATATGAATTAATGGAATTGGCTGTTTTTATTTGCTAATGAATCTTTTTCCCAATCATTCGCAATCCTTTTTCGGGTTACTTTCTAAGTATATAGGCTGATGCAAAGTTTTGGAAAGGTGACACTTAATGCACTTCCCATCTAAATGATATTCAGCTTATTAAAGATTACATAAATAATTAATGGCTAGTGGGCAATGCTGATTAATCGGTAATATTTATTTATATTTAATTAAAATTTAATATTCTGACTGTATTCATATTTAATTGAATGTTTATGATAAAATAAAAAAGATTAATTATTATTGTCTAGTGAATACCATCATGAGATAACCAACAATGGTTGGTCTCGAGCTCAGCTAGAGTTCAAAATGTGAAAATATGAATAAAATTTATTTTGTTGATAAGATGTTTATCATAATAATTGTCGATCAAAATTCTATATATATATATATATATATATATTGAATTTTGATCGACAATTATTATGATGGCAATTTATCATTTATAATATATACATAAATCGTTTTATTACAATTAGTAATCAAGCCATGCTTTTTGACCTTACAAAACCATGATGTAAGAACCCAATAGTACTGTACTTTCCTTAAACATGTAAAATGAAATACAACGGTACTTCCAATATACATTATATAAAATAGCCACGCACCACGGTGCTGTTATAAAAAGACAATTAATATATACGTGAGAAATGACCCACAGTGCACCTTCAGCAAATAAGATCTGGTACAGGTGAGTAATAACCGAAGCACACAGATGCATCAGTTAGGTTGATCGTTCTAATCTATTACAGGTGAAGTCACAAAGACAGGACCTATATATAAATATATTCTAAGAACATTTTTAAATAATTGAGACAGTAGAACAGTGTTTTCTTAGAGGGTCCATAGGTTAAAATTCTAGCTAAATCATGTATGTATGAGCTATAGCTTGATGCAAGCAAGCAATTAGGATCAATAATGTCATGGTTAATAATAATCTATTGCAAAGCAAGTCTTATTTATTTATTTATTTATTAATATTCGAAAGGAAGCTCTTACTCGAAACTTTAGGATCCGAATTTTATATCCCTTCGTGAGCAAAACCCACCTCAAGTAATTGTCCTCAAAACAACAAACACCCATATATTTTCATAAAAAACGAAACAAACACCCAGTCGTCTCCTTCCCCTTCAACCTCAATGAAGACATAAACCCTATTTATGAATGTAAGTGGGGAAGAATGTAAGTGTCGGAATCAAACAAAAAAAGAAAGAATTATGCATGTCGTCATTACCACTCAATCGTTTAAAATGCTCTATTCTGTCTGAAAAGAGTATCTTTATATTCTCTAGTTTGATCAAAGAAGGTGGGTTCCAAAAAAAACGAATTCTTCGAGAACTCAACCAACGAACAGAGCCTTGATACTACCAAAATTACTGTCGTGGTCCACGAACGATGAGCCAACCTAATTTTATATAAATGGTCATTTACAGATCAATGATGATAGTTTATATATAAATAAAGCAAGTAGAAGATGCTAATCCCACCGGTCCGTTGTTATTGGACAAAAAATCGGAGTGCACCCAAAAAAATCCCATTACTAGATTCTTAATTAATTTTAAATTCCAACGGTTCTGATCAAATCTTGACTACCTTTCTTCCACTATATAATTGTACGCATCTCTCATTAAACCCCAGACATCCAAGTCGTAAACACTTCTTTCTCTTCTGTGGTTCGTCACTCAGTGTGAATTACCTACACACATCTCTGCTAATTTATTTATGTAGTATATTATTTTTATTTAACTGTTTTGGTCGTTTTCTTTAATTTTTTTATAATATAATGTATTTAAAATTGTTATTAGTTAAACATTAAGAGCTTGGTACGTACTGAGGCTCGCCAACAGAGCTCTCGTCACTTCAACGCTGAAACGAGGAGAGGGTAAGCCATGGCTGCTAGTTCATGAATACCCCTGAGTGCGCAGGATTAGCAAACTGTACGTTTATCTGCGCAGGTTAAGGGTTTGCATGACCTGGGAGACAAGGTTACCTTAACCCTTTTGGTATTGGAGTGAAGGGAGCTCTATGGTCAGCAACTTAATTACAGCTTCTTTCTGTTCGTATTGTACTCCTCTCCTATACAAATGTGCTCAGGATATATTGCAGCCGGTTCTAACATGAATAACCGTATTCCTCCCATGTTTTATTATGACATATGTCTATCATGTTACCGTTAACGTTGTTTTTTTTCTGGCGGCAAGTGCAGAATGGATCGTTTTTCTTAGTGCTCCGGACTAGTGCCACCTACTTTTGGACACTGACGGGAATTTTACTGTTAAAACGGGTGCAATTAGAAGGTTATTTGTCCAAATTCTGCCCGTCCAAACAATATTAATATTTAACTCCCATACAAACACGATGGGGTCGAAATTCCACGTCCGGTCATTACACAATCAGTCTGTCACTTTCTGTATGTACTCAAATTGACAAAATCCTTATTCATTTTGTGTTTCGTGACGTAGGATCTGCAACTTCGTTTCAGGAGGGTTTGACGAAGTACGGAACTTCCACGTAATGATGAGCGGAGAGTAGGCTTTTCATGATGTCAGGATTCCTCATAATTGGTTGATGGGCGTCTGCCTTCCTGCTTAAGAACCTGCAATTCCTGTTCTGTCTAATGGGGAACTATCGGAGAATATTAATGTAAAGACCGATCGACCGGAACCGTTGGCGGAAGAAACTATGATGTAGGAGAAATCTTTGATTCGATTTCTTGTTGAAAACAAAGTGATTGAACGCTTGTATCCGATTAAGAACTTTGTAGTTAGCTTATCTGAATTGTAATGTAAATTTTCTCCCGGCCAACATATCGGAATATACTCTTTATAATTTAAAAAAAAAAACACTTTCAGTGATCAAACGATTTCAGTTTTTTATTAGCTGAACTGCTTTCTCAGATGTTGTGGAATGACGATACTTGTTAAACCACCTGTAATAGTACAACGTTTCTCAGTCCCCACGTAGACCGCTCAGTTCTTTTTATTGACAATGATTGGAGTAGTGCGGCAATGATTGGTCAAATCCCTGCAAAAGAATTAGGACATGCTTTTGAAATTTTAAAAAAGAAGCGCCACGCGTATAAAGAAATTCATGTCCGCTCGATTCAGTACATGTTACAAGCGATCAAGTCCATAGATAAATTAGATAGTGCGATTAACTGCATTATGGTAATTTTGTGCATATGTTAATGTTTTTTTATTCATATATGTACTAATGCCGAGATATTTTGAGAATATTTTAAGAATATGTAAAAAATATTCTCAGAATATATTTAAGTGATCTGTATAAAGAATCATTTCTAGTTAGATATTGATATACCTGGAATTTTTCCAGCTGTTACGAGAATATTGTATGTTGAGTCTTCTTAGGTAAGGGAAATGGCCTGTATTAAAAAAATTGCAAATTATTTTATAATTAAATAAAACACCTGAACTCCTTCTAATTGTTTTATTATCTTTCAAGTTTAAACACTATTTTATAATTTAGTATCCATCCTCGTGTTGTATCCAAATTTCAAATTTTGAATATTAAAGATGTATAAGTTTTATCATTTAACTATATCTTTTAGATTTTAAAATAATATTTTTGTCATTCACATAATTAATTTTTTCTCTGGTCGACATTTATTAAACTATTATTAAGTATACCGGAATAAAATAAATTCATATATACTTCTATAATTTAAATACTATTTAAATATTTAAGAAATCATCCATTATTACAGGCTAGGATGATCTGTTTTTAATTACTGTAGTTGAATATGTTTCCATTTTTTTTATATTATAATCGAACGTAATTAAGGAGGAATCCAAGTCAAATTGTTCTTCCAGAAGCTAGTCAATATTCATTACCGTCATGTTTGGCCCAGACAACAATTTTAAATCTCTTTTTATGCTAAAAGTAGCGGGAATTCTTTTTCTAACAAGCATTCGGGTCAAATCTTAGGCAGACAAATTATAGAAGATGAAGAAGCTTTCGGCGGAATAAAGAGTTATTAAAACCACTTCAAACCAGTGACATTCAATTTGCTTTTTGCCTGATTTGATTTTACACCAAGAATGCATTCTTCGTCACAAAAGAAACCGTTTCTTTTAAGTGTGAGTGTTTGAGCCACAATTGGATATCCGTATGGTCAAAGCCACACCAGCACTCCTATAAAAGAACCCACTACAGCCATAAAAAATATAAAATATTATTAAGATTTTTTTATATTAATTTGGGATTCTAACATTTATTTATTGTGGATATTTCTTATCAAATTCAGACAATAACTTATATATGATTTAAGTTTGAGATTTATTATTCCAGTAATATTGTGTTGCATTGTTCGAGAGGATCCTCATATAAATACCTTGAGTAAGATATATTTTTTGAATTATGTGATTACAAATCAAACTAAAACATTACCAGTGTCTCATATTTATATGTAAACGGTCGTCTCATCTTTTCCTCTAATCTTATATTATTTAGTATTGAGGTTTTTCTCCTTATATCTTAATAAATATTATGCACTCTCCTTCGTTGAAAATAATATTTATTTCTAAATATTTTCTTTAAAAAAATACTTCAAGACTGTTCATCCGGCAAACAAATGTCAGGCCATTCTTCCAGCCCAGTCGAGGCCCATTTTTTATAAAGGGACAGGCTTCACTCGGAAAGTTATTTCGAGGCCCGTTTACAATTGTGATTCTTTATTTTCTCAAAATTTAATCTATTGATATCGTCATATATTTTAAAACTAATATAAATGATAATTTTTATTATAAATTCATATATCATAAAAATATTTATAATTTTATTAATAATTATAGTGCACAGATTATTATAAAAAATATCATAAAATAAAGACATGAAATTCGAAAACAGACAAACAACGTTCGAAATTGCAGAACGAACGAGACGTGCCCGTATCTTCTACAACAAACGACACATAACATAACTGTATTCCAAGTATTCCACCGCAAATTGAACTCATAAAACTACAGGAAAAAAGGGAATCAACCGCTCTCCTCCAGTTATGGCAGTTCTTTTCGTCGTATATATAAAATGGATACCGACTTTTCAAGCCCTTAACCCGATCGCCTAATCTGTTTTTATTCGTACGGTCTATAATAGAAGTGACCTGTTGGTTGGGTTAGGGGTTTCGCTTTTTTATTAATTTTCTTTCCGCGTTGATGAAGGGCTTGAGCTCGGATCTGTTTGAACCGAGAACGGAGATGGACTCGGATTATTCGCGCGCAGGTTCTTCTTCTTCGGATGGAGACTTTGGGTTCGCCTTTAACGACAGTAATTTCTCGGACCGGCTTCTTAGGATCGAGATCATGGGGAGGTTTCCCGATGATAGGTCTGATGGTGAGGGCTGCACCACCATTGCTGATTGGGCCAGGCACCGTAAGAGGCGGCGGGAAGATATCAAGAAGGAGAATGGTTCGTTTTTTAATTTTCCTTTTTTAAAAGTTAATAGTAATGAGAACCTCGAGGTGCTCACCGCTTTTGTTGGGTTTGGATTTGGCTGTGTATCTGAAAGAATTAGAGCCTTGTGTGTTGGTTTTTGATCCCAAGTTTCAATTTTTAAAGGTGTTGGCTTTGAATATCACCTTAGCTGCTACAAGGAAGGTTTTTTTAAAAAAAAATAAAAAATAAAAAATTTCAGCTCTTTTTGGCCGCCTTTGATTTGAATTTTAGCTACTGTCTATATTGCCATAATGGTCTGCTGAAGACTGCTTTTGAGGTTTTTTAATTTAGGTTGAGGAATTGGTGATAGCTGAATTCTGAATTCTTTTTTTTTTCATGTTGTGTATCCTTTTACTCTACTATAGTAGTGTCTCATCGTGAGCTTTCTGAAGGCTTATCAAATGTTTACAATGTGCATTCAGCTGGGGATCTCTCCGTTGGCGCTGAGGAACAGATTTTGAGCTGCAACCAACCTAATATGGACGACTGTGTTGCATGTGACAATCAAGAGGAAGCAGATGCAATGATAGAAGAGTCACTTTCAGGTGCTTTTAATATTGGAGATATTTATGTTGTAAGTGCGTAAGATGTTTCGAATTTTACATTCGTTTGCTGCATGTGGGGACCTTGTGGATTCGTAGTCTTCTTATGGGGAACCGCAGAACTACTTTTAATGGTTCATGTTTATTGCTTTTCAATTTCTTCAGATCGCTAATATCTTAACTGTTCGTGTAAACTACCATTCTAAGATGCTTGAAGCCTTTTGCTGTTGTTATATACTTTCTCCAATGATTTATCCAGTTTTAAGTTTGCTTGTTCTCTTTCAGGTGACGAAGCTGTAGACTGTAATGACCCATCCTGGAGCACATGTTGTTCGACAGTTGTGAAAGTTAAAACATTACATATCAGTTCTCCCATTTTAGCTGCAAAAAGTCCATTTTTCTATAAGGTGAATTATTCTTCTTTTTCCTCTTCCTGGTAAGAGGGCTCTGATTATCTTTGCTAGGTCAAGTTCCAGGTACTCCTCTTTTGTTCTCTTACATGTCTTTTCTTTTCCTATAGCTCTTCTCAAACGGAATGAAGGAGTCAGAGCAGCGACATGTAACATTGCGAATAAATGCTTCAGGTAGAACCAGGCAACACTCAAATTTTGTTTTAATTCTTGTTCTTTTGATTCTTTTTCTCTCACCCTGCTCTCTCTTTATGCTTAGTAGTAGCCTGTATCGGTGATTCTTAAATGAGATTGTCAATTGTGTTGTGGGTGCATCTTTGAGTCTTGCACTCTTTATGTTATGTGTATTCTTGTTCTTCCCAGTCACTCCCATGAAGATTTAAATATTGGTTGAACAGGGTGGGATTTACTCGGTTCTATTTTTCCATGAACAGAGGAAGCTGCACTTATGGAGCTACTAAATTTTATGTACAGTAATACCTTGTCCACTACCACAGCTACTGGCTTGCTTGATGTGCTGATGGCTGCTGACAAGTTTCAGGTTGCTTCTTGCATGAGGTATTGCAGTCGATTGCTACGGAACATACCCATGAATCCGGATTCTGCCTTGCTCTACCTTGAGCTTCCCTCCAGTGTCTTAATGGGTGAAGCTGTCCAACCATTGACTGACACAGCAAAGCAATATCTTGCTTCCCGTTATAAGGATATGACCAAGTGAGCTCCTCTATTGATTTTTCTCATCTCTTGATGAAAACTGATCAGTTATAAGCTTCCCCTTCATGTAAGAGATAGTTTGTGAAAGCATGATTTGGATGCTGAAAAATCAAAAGGAGCTAGATTCTGTACTAATAGTTTGAAGCAGCAGGAGCTATTTTCAGCTGAAATCTTTTTTCTAGTCTTCGCTTAGAGGATACACAAAGTTTTCAAATCTTTCCTTTTTTCTTAACTTGCTGTGCTCTTGACTAGGTTTCAAGAGGAGGTGATGGCCTTGCCTTTGGCTGGGATAGAGGCTATACTGGCAAGTGATGATCTGCAGGTTGCCTCAGAAGATGCCGTGTATGACTTTGTATTGAAGTGGGCCAGATCTCAATTTCCAAATGTAGAGGAGCGACGGGAAGTGATGGGCAAACACTTAGCACGCTTCATTCGCTTCCCTTACATGACTTGTCGGAAGCTCAAGAAGGTTTTATCTTGTACCGATTTTAATCAAGATGTTGCATCCAAGCTTGTGCTGGAGGCTCTCTTTTTCAAGGGTGAGCCCCCACATCGGCAACGACTGCCTGCAGCGGAGGAGTCTTCCAGCTTGACACGGCGTTTTGTTGAGCGTGCGTACAAGTATCGACCTGTTAAGGTGGTGGAATTCGAACTGCCAAGGCAGCAATGCATAGTATACCTGGACTTGAAGCGGGAAGAATGTGCAAATTTGTTCCCATCCGGACGGGTATATTCTCAGGCATTCCACCTGGGTGGTCAAGGATTTTTCTTGTCTGCCCATTGTAACATGGATCAGCAAAGCTCTTTCCACTGCTTTGGGCTGTTCTTGGGGATGCAAGAGAAAGGGTCGGTGAGTTTTGCTGTGGACTACGAGTTTGCAGCTAGAACCAAGCCAACAGAGGAGTTTGTTAGCAAATACAAAGGGAACTACACGTTCACTGGTGGCAAGGCTGTTGGGTACCGAAACTTATTTGCCCTCCCATGGACATCTTTCATGGCTGAGGATAGTTTGTACTTCATAAACGGTGTCCTGCACCTGAGAGCTGAGCTCACCATCAGGCACTGACTCGGTCTGTCCTTAGAAGTCTTTGTTGCTTAGCCAATAGCCTTTTGTTTCATTGTGAGCTCTGAACAAATATGAATATCTATGAGAAGGCATCATGCACTTGGCTAGTTTTTATGCGGAGGTTGAAATATTTACTGGAATTGCCACTCTTATTTCCCCTCACCTTAATTTTTTCTTGGAAATGAGCATGAATTGAAGATGATAAAAACCACGGAATTGCCCCTTGAGGCTAGTACCCTACTGGTGTTCAGCGTAAAGACAAGGAGTTTCCGACAAAAATTTGGCCATCTTAGCTTGATCTTCTCCCACATGCCGAGCTTCTCCTGGTTTTTTTTTTCTCAACAATCAGATTAGTCTATTCTTATATCTTGACTCGACTTCTTATATCTCGACTCGATTGTCCAAATTAATATTAATTTTAATAGAATCTAATCTGAGATTATGAGCCGATATGGTATCCTGATTACTGCACCAACACTACATTGGTTTTTCTTAATGTTCAAGGAGTTGGGATCATTCATTATGTAATTGAAGAAAAAACTGTGAGCAACACATGAAAATGGCAAATCTTATAACAATGGGGAGAATGAGTACAAAGCAAGAATTCATACATGGCGTATTCTGCATTATAGTAAATACATCCATCTTGCAGGCTTATACCAAAATGAGATGACGATCGACATATAGTACATGAGCACTCTCAGCAGTTTTAAGAATCATTCTGTTCCAGCAATCTTCTTCTTCAGTGCTTCAATATCTGAAGCTAGTTCTTTTCTGCTAGACTGATATGGGAGGAAGGAATCATTTGTTAGCAATCAGTCAATCTGGATTTGATGCAAAACAATGTACAACAAATCGCAGGGACCATGGTTTTTATGTTTGAGCTCTGTTATTCATTTACCTTGAATAGAAGATATCTATAGACAAACCATCCAGTATATCCGAGCCCCACCAGTTCCATGATCTTGGGAAGCTGACAAAAGAGGAAAACCAGAATGTTGGAATGGGAAAACCATTCATCCCCCCTGATAATATTTCAAAGAACACCTACCAAAGGCACTGCGTTGATTGCACCAACAACAACTGATGATAGCCAAACAGCAACTATTGCTCCCCCTCCATATAAAAGCACAGTGGACTTGTTTTCAACTGCATCCCACTGGCGATGAACAGAAACAAAACCATCACAACAGAACAAATTCGGTAAGAAAAATGTAGTCAATCACGAGGAAGAACACATAAACGGCATGCATTTCCACAAGTATCATCGACCTGCACGTTTTGTTTCTTACCTTTTCCTTTAAGTCTGTGAAAATCTCACCAGCATCTGTAGAACTCTCTTCCGAAGAGTATGCTCTGATTGGACCAGTAGATAACCTACGGAATTCTGTTCGAAGCAGCGTACACAAGAGTACCAAAATGTTAAGAGATGAAAGGCTCAATTGTTATATAGAGAAATGGGTTGGTAGTTGAAATTACATCACTCCCAAATCAAGAGTTATAGACAGCAGCTATGGAACAACAATAATCACAAAGGAAGCCTAAAACCCAACAGCAGAATTGGTTATTGGTATCACTAAGGCTAGTACTTGAAGATCACTTCATTCAATCTTTCACAAGGGTTTCATCAAGTACACAACAATACTCCTTTCAATCCATTATTTACGGACTGGTGATAAGCTTTCTTCCTTTAACCAGAGAATACTATCAAAAGAAACAGTCAAATGACCCGCCATTGCACGAGCGAAGGGACCAAAATTGGGATAGTATTGTTTCTTGGTCTCTTCCGTATGATAGAACTATTGTTCCTATATAAAACCTTTTCTTTTAGCTGTTTCGATGAGTAGAAACTGAATGCTGCCATTTCAAAAAGACTAGAAAAAACCAGTACTCGAGCTTACTGGAAGAAATATAAACAACTCTAAGAGCTTGGATATTTGCTTGTTTCATTTCTGAGATGGGTTCCTCTAGTCTGTCTCACATGTGAACAGTTACGTTGACACAATCCAAGTGAGAAAAAAGAAAATGCAGCTGCACTACCTGAGACTTGTTTGCTGGACACCGGAAAGGATTGGACGCAAGGTCGGGGCGGGAGACGAGGCAAGGCAGAGCAGCGGGTGGTTCTTATAGCGGTGGCCGCCAAGGAGGAGGATGCTACCGCCACATAGACCGTCGCTGCCATGGAATTCAGATTGTGTGGCTGCTCAGACTCTTGGCTTACCCAACTCCTATCCTTTGACTTCGTTTTACTTTTGATTTTTCTATAGGTCTTTTCTTTTCTTTAGTTTTTTTTTTTTTTTTTCAGTTTACTTATCCCTGGTGATGACATTTCTGTGCTGTTTAATGCAATGATTCAGCTTGTGACACGTGGACAGAAAGATCATTTCGATTGGTTCCTTCGCTATCTGAAATCCAATGGAACCCGCAGGCCTACACTGAACTGTAGCCCACTTAGAGCCAGCCTATCCCATGGCTTGTAAAGTGGGTTTTGATGGGCTATAGCTTTATTACATATCTTTCTTTCTTTCTTTTTTTAATTAAAAAATTATTTATCATTAATAATAATAATAACTAATCAATTTAGTTAAACGAATTCAGTAGATAGAATTTTTATAAATAATATTATGTCTTAGTAACATCATAATGAAGTTGTTTCCGACACTATCTTTGTCCAAAAATAACAAAAATCTATATTTGGATCATTGAAGACTGAGTCCACTCTTGCAGCCTTGGTGGATCTGTTCCAACGCAGTTCATAGTGGCATTGTTTGGCAAAACGAAACCTTTCCATCTAATCAACCTTAACCACCCAACAGACAAGGAATCAGAAAGAAGAGAAAAGGGAAAAGAAACATGTGTAATGGAGGTCAAACAACTCAGAAAAAAAAAACCCAACCTTTTTTCGATGACAGTCTAGCATGGCACCCAACAACATAACAGAAACAGAATGCATAGCTGCACTTTCTCCAAGCCCAAGAGCCCTCTTATTCCTAGGAAATTCCACGATGATCTCGACAAAAACCTCGGTGATTTTTCAAGAGTTGTGAAGTGCATGTGAACCACTTTCCTTTGTAGTTTGTGTTTTTGGTTTACCTTCCCCCATGTAGACGGTGCACCTTCTTGGACAAAAGGTGATCTAGAGGCAATCAATCTACCTGGGTTCGACGTTGTTCTTGTTAGAAACAAGAAAAGAAAGGAGGAGGAATTGGTAATAGTTGTCCTCGTCGAATAAGTTGGCATCCACTACTTTAACTTTGATTCTGATTTCTTTACGCGGATGGTACATGTGAAATCACGAAGCTTTTCTGGGTTCAATCTTGCTAGATGGCGTGCAACACAAGGTGGTGGCACATCATCTACGTGATGTTCTCTGTAACTATGCTTTCTCTACCTTCAGGAATTCTGGGTTCTGGAAGCTACGATCCTCTGTCATTGGACTCATTGATCCATGATCAGGCAATCAAAGCAATAGCAAAGCAACGCACTGGTTTTTGGTCCAATGTTTCTCTGCCTGCTAACTTTACAGGAATAAAAGCATCAGCTATTAGACTTAGAACCGGTAGTTTATGGGACAGAGGAATCAATATCAATTCCTTGCGTATTCCCCCGGGGGTTAAACCATTTCCGTTTGTTAAAAGGATGATAATGGTATACCACAATCTGGGCAACTGGTCTTCTATTTACTTCCAAGTTCCTGGTTATAAGATAGTCGTCCCTGTGGTTGGCTTCAGCATTTATCACGAAGGTTCAAGATCAAGAGCTTTAGGCAAGGAGGCTCTCAGAGTTAGTGCAACGGGTGATCCCATTGCGATCCGTTTCCCTCGAGTTGTGCCAGAGAAAGGGGTTTCTCTCAAGTGTGTCGAACTTGGTCCGCCAGGGTGGTACCAGTTCAGGAAACTGATTAATAACACAGTGTGCTTGACACGAGTAGCTGGCCGTTTCACGATTATTGCGGAGAAGAAGAAAGAAAAAAAGACTTGGAAATGGCGGATGGTAGGAATAGCTGGATTTATCGGAGTTATCTTGTTGGGTGTGATTTTTTACTCAAGTTACAAGCTAATCAGGAGCAAGATAATCAGAAAAATGGAGGGAGAGTCTGATAATGCGGTGGCCCTTGAGACTACGTGGGTCTCGACAAGTAGAATGCCTTCTGCTCCTATGATAAGAACGCAGCCGACCCTTGAACAAGGCTATGCTCCTTGACTTGCATCCCTATTTCTTCCTTCCTATACTTTCTTTCTAACTACAGAAATTCTGCCGAATTGTGGCGCTTGCTCTTGTTATTGAGGTGTATATGGTTTTAGTTTGATGGAGAGAATTGGAAAACTTGTTCTTTTACTAACTACTTCATTCTGAAATGAAAACTACGCTGATCTTTCCTTCTTTTAGTTTCATTCTAATTCCCTAACTCCTAACACATCTGTATATAATCCTTGAGTGGTAAGACTCGTTCGATCCGTATGGACAATCTTAAAGTCGATGGAATTGGTTATAACTCATCTTCCTTGGGATCAAACCCCATTAGACTAAGAAACATTTAATGTCAAAACTCACCAAATTCACTTTCAACAGAGTCTGGGCTAGCCAAGTTTAGATAGGAGATTTGCAAAACTAACATTCCGAGATTTATTAGCATCCAAAGAGGATGAACTCTTTGGGTATAAACAAGTCTCTGGGGTTAAAAGAATAAATCAATCAATAGGATGGAGGTTGCAGAGGCGATTAAGTGGAAATGGAGGATCGAAACAGGAACCATTGAGGATGGCCATTGTAACAAGCTTGTTTGCAGCTTCTGTGGCATGTATACCATCCCAACTCACATAGTTGTAAGGGTCACTGCAAGCAGTTGCTGTTTCAGTTCTTCCATCAATCACTTTGCTATTTCCACAGTATAACTTAGGATCAAAGTTGTATGCTCCTCCTCCGTACCCGCAGCATGCTTTGGTACCATATTTTAACCCTGTTTTACAACACATTAAAACGACGAAGTAAAGTTAAACTAGGTGTTTGAAGAATTTGACAAAGGTGAATACTCTTTTAATTTTATAAAAAAAGCGAAGAATTTAATTTATTGACAATATAATTCAAGATACCATGAGAAGTGGGATGCTGGAATAGATCAAGCAGGATTGTGTAGGTGTCCACATATATGAGTGAAGCATTCGGGAGTTCCTTCCTGGTTTGGCTAAGTGTACGTTTCAACAGAGTATTATAGTCCACCACTGCTCTGTTGTAAGATATCAGGCAACCAAAGGCATCGATGTCCGAGCTGTTGTGAGGAAGCTCAACCAATAATGAAGGATAGCATCCCACCGGTGCAAGATTTAGCACCAGAAATGTACGCCCTCCCAACGCATATAGCTCCTTCAATACCATGCATTTACATCATCGTTACGTCAGTTTATTTGCAGAAAAAAGGAAATCGGTCATGCAATTACACCGAGTCAGTGTCTCAGCCTGAGAAACTCTAGTTTGCTACACTGTACTAATTAAAGCATTAGTTTGCTATATATTCAGACCACAGGAATTTGGTTCTTCACTGAGCATTTCAGACCTTGTTAGAAGCACTCTGAAATCACTCACCTTGATAGTGCCAGAAATTTGAGCAACCACTTGAGGAAGCGATTTCTTTACTCCCTCCACGCCAGTGGCAGCTAAATTGGAGGTAAAATCGTTCTGACCAATGTAAAATGTGTAGAGTGATTTTCCAAAAATGTCTGGCGAAGGAAGTTTTTGTGATCCTGAAAAGAGAACAACGAGGTTTAGCAGCCCAACACTGATGTGCCCAACCTTTCAATTTGACGACAGCTCCATGTTTCATTAACAGAAGACATACCTTGTCTACTACGTGAATGGAACTGTCGTACTTTAGCCTTGAAGTCCTTCATTTGGTTGAGTTGTATACCCAGAGAAAAAGGACTGATCCCCGTAACAAATAAGGAAGTTTTGGGCAAGAGTGCTGTAGATGCTAAAGTTGCATAGTTCACCCCGTGCCTATAATCAGAACCGATTGACTGGAGATATGGACTCAGAAATGGGAATCCTAAAGCTTGAGCTGCCATCCAAAAATGGAGAGATCTTAATTATGGGGGTTACCTTCTGCTAAACGATATCAGCACAGGATTCTACAGTGAGGTCAATCTTCTGTCACTGCTAATCCTACTAAGGAAAGGAAGTTCCTGCCTTGTTAGAAAGAATCTGCTGTCCTGGATTTACTCCTACATTTCATATGCTTAAAGACACTAATGCATGAAAGGAAGAAGACAAGACCTAGCACAGCCTCAAAAGGAATTTAGTTTAATTTGGTTTACCGAAGAAATCAACAATGAGCCTTCCATCCGAAGCCCTCCCGGTGGGCCTCTTGAAATAGGTCATGCCAAATGGACCAGACTGCGCCGGAAATGCTGCCCAAAACCCACCGGTGTCGGAATTCGAGTCGCCAAAGTTGAAGATTGCCTCAAATTCACATTTGGAATGACTTTCACCGGTACAAACAAACATTATCACAACCCAGATGATGAGAGACTGCAGGAACCTGCCAAAAGATGCCGTAAACCGGTAACCCATCCTCTTGGTTTGGTGTGATGGCAGTACCTAGTAATGTAAGTAAGTACCCTGACGCCTGAACGGGGAGTACAGCTTCTCTCTGTTACTCTTTTAAGTGTTAGCAAGGTTCCAGATTCCTGAAGGTCCACACAACTGGAAAGCGAACACAACTGGTTTTGCTGATGCTGTTATGACCAGTTGAGAATGTCGGAGTACAGCATGGAAACCGACAGGTGCACTGTAATGGAAGGATGGAGTAAAGATTTTGCATGTCTTGGTTACCAAAACTAAGCATTTGGTTTGGTACGTTGTTTTGTCCTGTTGATACAGGTAAGATATATCACTGATTTTGCCTGTATAATATTAATTTTGTACTTGGTAAAATTATAAAAAAAAAATTCTCAAAGTTGTTAATCGGTACTATATCCGATTAGATCCATGAGAATTAGTTTGGATAAAAAGAGATTAATTTTTTATTGTGATTGAGATAACCTATATTGTTAAAAAATACAAAAAAATCATTTAATTTATGAATCAAATTATATTTCAATCTTTATTAATTTCTTTAAAATATTATTCATAATAATCTTAAAATAAATTTTATTTTTAATGAGATAGAAATAAATTAATTATCCAGAAAATATATCATTATAAATATATTTCTGCAAACATTATCTTATTTTTATCCTGTTTTCCTTTTAATCTTAGCATAGGACCTTCATGGGTTATGGCTGACCCAAATCTACGGAGGTCCTGATTTCCCTGGGCTTGCTTATTAGTGACATATATACTCAGGCCCAATATAGATGCTGACCATTCTGTATTTTAAACTAGGCCCATCTAATCAATTTAACCTGAACAGGCTTCAGCAGAATGGGCAATCAGGCTTGGACTGTAGAGAGTGGTTCTTGAAATGGGCCCGATATTTTTAGCATATATCTTACCCAAGAACCTACAATAGTATATTGGGCTTCTTAGGCCCATTTTAGAGATGCAGGCGTACGGATGGGGATTATTTCGGTCGAAGCGATATTTATAAAATTCAAAAACTAGAAAACAGATACGCGAAGATTTGCTTTCAGTCCACGTCATCTGGGGCCTACTCGAGTGGCGGAGCAAACCAGCGTGCGCTCGGGACACGTCATTATGTCGGATTTGGTACCCATTTGCCAAATCCTGCATAGAAAATTACAAATCAGTACAGCATTTAAAAGTCGCAAGCCACCACGTCAGAGAGCCATCCAATCGCGTGTCTCTCCGCTCATCCACCGCAAACCACGCATGGCCCAGCTTGACCCAGCGGCGGACGCATGGTTGTCGCTGGCGTTGACGTCCCATCCCACCAGGTCCAATTACATGCGCGATCTACGATATCAACCTTGGGCTCGGCTACTGACACGCATGCTTTATTGTTTAGTGATAAAACAGTTTATAAGCTTTAGTAGAGCCAGAGCGCGTGGAGTCTCCACGTCGAGATTTGCAAGGACACGAGGGCTAATCAGAAGGTTTATAATATTCACAGGTGTTCGGTGGCGAAATCTACAGCTGGCCACGTGACCTTTGCTGGCCATGGAGAAGCCACCACGTGGTACAACAACCCACTTAAAGGGACACGTCAGTGTCTGGACCACACAATTTACCGACATGTTGTATAAGTTAGTCTGGTCCACTTTCCATGTAAGTTTTAAGATGCTTTTTTCTTAAAAAATCGAAGCCATCCCTCGTTGGCATTCATAGGCAATCTTATTCCGCCGGTATCGTGGCTCATCACCACCGTCGATTGTGCTTGTTCTGTGGCCGCTTGATTTATCTTTAAAAGTGACCCTGTGGCCAGGATTTTCGACCAGAAAAAAATCTCTCGGCCCGGGCAGGGAAAGATTAGTAAATACACGTATATATATATATATATATATATCAATACGCATATTATGTTTTTTTAGTTCCAAATCTTAATTTTGATATCACGAAATAAAGTATAAAAAAATTAGATATGGATTAGATAAAAAAAATTAAATTGGATAGTCAATCACGGTAAAAAATTAAACTGTTTATTGACTGGAATAATCGGATTAAAAGTTGATCCCAGCCGGTCCCGCAAGGACTTCAAAATTTTATTCATTGTAATTAAATCTTTCATTTAATTTTTTATTTTAAAAATAATATCTTTTGGAATATTTAAAAAAAAGAGAAGGCATAGGAGTCATAGGATAGGTTGGACTGGACACGAAGACGCGTAAGTCGCATGTCTACGGTGCAAAGGTGACGTTGGAATAAACAAATCGGCCAGCACGAATTAATGGGCCAGCTCAACAACAACTACTAACCCATATACCTTGCCATTGTACGCATACCCCTCGCCGGTCTACTTAACACGTGTCCAATGACGTGGATGTCGCCTTGGCGCTCCCTCTCCTCCTCTTCCTCCTCTTCCTCCTCTTCCTCCTCTCCTCTCTTCTTCTTCTTCTTCTTCTTCTTCTTCTTCTTCTTCTTCTTCATGCTTCCTTATCTCTGTGAATAAGAAGCATCATAAGGATTAATTAACATAAGAAACGCTAGCGGTTTTTTTTTTCTTAAATGTGATTTTCTCTTCTAAAGTTTCGTACGTTGAATTCTCCCTGCGGCTTTCTTTTTATCTTTGTATGCGTTTGGGAGTTTGTCTTACGGGGTGCGAACAGATTTGACGGTCGAAGGTATGTTATGTATGAAGTTGTTTCCTGCTTTTGTGTGTTTTGTGTAGAGGTAGTGCAGTTTTTTAATCGTTTTAAAGCTCTTTTTCATGGCTGTGGGTTAATGTGCACATGAAACGCCGGGGGAATTCCGCGTTTGGATATGAAGTTGAGGATTAGGAGTCTGAATTTGGGTTGGGATGTTTAACTTAGGGTTCATATGGTGTTTGAAAGGCTTTCGTCACTTTCTATTCTTAATCATGGGTGACTTCATGAAACGTTTATCTGGATCTCTCAGGTTCCTCTTCGTTTTCGGTAGGAAATTCCGATTTCATCGGCTGTTCATATAATCTCACACGGTAGTTTAACAGCTTAAAACTTGGGTTCGGGTTTCTGGGATCAGGATATGATGATAAATTCGGCCGGTTATTACGGTTAGAGAGGAGAACTGCAATTCCGTGCTTAAGAGTTAAGACTTCCGGTTTCTGGGGCAGTTTTGTCTTTGAACGATTGGATAATACCTGGCAAGCAAAATTTGTTGTTATCTGAATCGTTGTTATCTGAACCGTGTCTGTCGCGTCCTATGTTATCTTGTGGCATCGCGAAATGACACATATACCCTTCTTTTTCAAATTCGTTTCCCAGTCCATGTTATATTTTCAGGCGTCCAGTTCCATTCTCTGGATTCGTTGTCTCTCTGTCTACTGGGATGAAAGTAGATTCCTTACCCGGTAGATAGGTATTTGGGTTTTGCTAAGTAAGATCAAGTCCGTGGGCCAGATCTTGTGGATGACATACGACGTTTTAAGTTTGTGTACGTACACATGGCCGCTGTTGTACTGTGTAAACCATGTTCAATGATTAGATGGCATCCATTAATAGAATCTACTTTGCAAATTTAGTAATATTTGCAAGCCTGGAATCTGATGTCAGGATCAAAACAGTATGAACTGTTGTTATTTTGAATTCGTAGGTAGCCGGTCTGGCACTAGTAACTTATGAATTCTGGTTTAATTCCATCTGTTATTTGTCTACCCGTCGGTTATACTTGATCCAACCTTGACATGCCTATCATGCAGGTCACTGTTTGTTCAACGAATAGAAGTAAATAGTTTTCAAGTTTAATCCCTCATGAGCAACAGTGAAGAAGGGAAGTCGTCTAAATCCGATACATCATCTTCACCTGCGCCACTGGTAAGCTGCTGAAGGGGCTAATTCATAAGACATTTTGGGGGTTTAATTCTGTTTTTGTTATTGATGGTTGGTTAATCCTTTTGCAGGATCAGGCCAATATTCATGTCTATCCTGATTGGGCTGCCATGCAGGTTAGCTATATTATTTTTCCTCCGATATAATCCCGACCGGAGTGCTTATCATTGAGATTGTTAAGAGCTGTACTAAACGAATTTCTTGCATCTCTAGGCGTATTATGGTCCCCGGGTGGGCCTTCCGCCATATTACAACCCGGCCGTGGCATCTGGTCATGCCCCTCATCCCTATATCTGGGGGCCGCCTCAGGTACTACAAGACCTTGTGTTTTAGATTTGCAGCCATTGTTTTTGTGTTTTAGATTGAATTGAGGGATAGCTGTGTCATGACTACAACGTTCTGTTCTTCCAGCCTTTGATGCCTCCTTACGGGACACCATATGCTGCAATCTACTCACAGGGAGGAGTTTATGCCCATCCCGCTGTTCCGATTGTGAGTTTACTCCCCTTTTATCTGGTAGCATCCTATTATCTTGAAGTAAATCGGTGCAGGCAATAAGTGAATCGATATGAACAAGGAAGAAGTTTATTGACTTTATTGCATATGAGTACATTTGCTGCTGCTGGTTGTAATTTTGGTGGTAATGTTTCAGACTGCAGCACATCAAGGTGTAGAAACAACTTTAAAGCCTTTTGGGGATTCTGATCAAGGATTAGTAAAGAATTTGAAAGGATTTCGTGGGCTTGCAATGTCTGCGGACACTGGTAATGGTAATACTGAGACCGCTGAGGGTGGAGACTGCAAGAAGTCTCAGAGGTTTGGACCTAATACTCATTTATGTCACCTTTATCTTTCTTTTCTTTGCACTGTTCCAATCTTCCTACTTTATTGATCTGCTAATTACTTGGTGATTGTTCCTATTGCTTTCTGAATCATTGTGTGCTTTTTGATGTATAGCTTAACTAATACTAATGATTGGCCTTTGAACAGTTCGGAGACTGAGGGTTCAAGTGATGGAAGCAATGGAAGTTCAGCTATGGTGAGTCCTCTTATCGATCATTGAGCATCCTTTGCTACTGTATTTTGTATCTGTCCTATTATTTCAATTGGGTGTTAAAATGTGGCTACATATATATCCTAATTCTGCGCTGGATCTCTCTCCATTTCAGGGAAGAAAACGGAGTCGTGACGTTACACCTACTGCCGGTGAGGCTCCATAACTCTAATTAGCTAGCCTTCGTTTTCCTGGAAGATATACAATATATAGATGAACCGTGCCATTAGAGGTTGAGGTTAGGGAAGCCTCGTATTGAGACATCTGTTTTTCGTCTGTATGGGGGCTCATCATGATTCTTGAGGTTGTCCGGACAGGAGATGAATTATGGTCTTGACCTTGTCGTACTTTGGACTTTGACTATCCATGTTTCAGATAATTAGTGAATCAGTGAACCACACCTCTTATTATACATGGGTTTACGAGGTGAATGCATCTTCTGACAAGATAATGGCTACTGCAGGTGCTCCGGCTAGTGTTCCAGACAAGGCAGTTACACCCATTGGCATGACCGCAAAGTTGGAGCTTGGGAAGGCTCCGGGCATCACTACTGCTAAGACAGCCGCTGGTGCTGTTCAACCACTTACTGCTCCGCTGTCTTCTGAAAACTGGTTACAGGTATTACACAGCAATGGCTCTCCAATCTCAACCATTTTGTCTGTCTCTTTTTCCTACCAAGGGTATTCTACTCTCTTTTTTTTCCTATATGATGTGTCTTAGTGTTCGACTATAGTTTCGTGTCAGCCAAGACTTAGCTGTTGCTCGAAGCCCCTTGAGCTACTCCCATGGGTATAGAAGTATAGAACCCCTAGGACCTTTGAAGAAAGTAATTGCACCCCTGATGCACTAAATCTTTTTCTCACCGTTTTCTTCTGGTGGTTCACATATAGAGTGACAGAGAGCTGAAACGAGAGAGGAGGAAACAGTCAAATCGAGAATCAGCTAGAAGATCAAGATTGAGGAAACAGGTAGAGGAAACCTGCAACTACGTCTTCTGATTCTTAATACTTTTAGGTACTGCCTCGTGTACTACATGAAGATCCGTAAAAATTCTCTGCTTTATTCATTCAGGCTGAGAGCGATGAACTTGCTCATAAAGTCGGATCATTGACATCAGAGAATGTAGCACTTAAATCTGAATTAAATCAATTAGCAGAGAAATCAGAGAAACTTAGGCGTGAAAATGCAGCATTAACGGTATGCCGTCCTGCCCATTCATGTGTACGGTTTTTCTTTCCTGTTTTGACTTTTTTCTAGTCCCGGGCTCAAAATTTGTACAATGGTTTCCATATTTACAGGAAAAACTCAAAAGTGCACGTTCAGGGGGCACTGAATGTGTCTTGTCGAACAAAAATGAGTTGAGAGCATCCACTGATACTTGTACAGAGAACCTGCTAGCGAGAGTAAGCAATTCTGCCTCTAAAGATGGCAACACCGGGGAAAATAGTGACCTATGCGACAGAAACCCAAACCCTAATACCAAGCTGCATCAACTCCTCGACAGAAGCCCTCGGACGGATGCTGTGGCTGCTGGCTGATCGTTTAACTTGCTTATCTTATTATCTTCTCATCTTTGTATCGAGGCAATCAATCACTACCCAGAATTGCTACAAACAATCATTAGAAGAAGGGGTTGGGTCCAAACTGAGTTGGATCCGCCTCTAGGACTTGATTTTTCTTTGGAAGTTAGTTCCTTCATAGCAGAACTGATTCTCCTTTTTTTGTCAGAATTCAGAATGCTGGAATGGCCACTTAAAAGATAATGTACATTGAAGAGTAATAATTAGATTCTCGGTTCAGGGTGGTACTTGTTGATAACTAGAGCTTTCTTTCCCTTTTTCTTGTTATTCTATCTTCGTGATCTCATGCTTTTGAAAAATATAGATTGATGGCTTAGTACTAATCCACCTTTCGGGAAAGTGGAGGATTAGGCCTGAGAATCCTATTTACTCGAGGGGTTGTGTAGGCACGAACCTTGTTAACTTTTTCTCGTAGCTGGTCTTTATTTTGAAAATTCCTGGCGTTTCTTTGGTGGGTTGTGTTCTGAAATGATGGGAAAATCACCAAACTTTGATGGGAGAAGATAAATAATACTGTAGACTTATTTTGAAAGGGCACCGAATCCAATTTTTGTAATTTTCCAGCATAGTTTTTGGTCAGATGTATCTGCATGCAAGTGCTGTGTCAGTGCAATCATACGATGTTATAGTAGAAATACTTGTATTAAACCTGAAGAAGAAACTGAATTTTATCGCTTGAACTGTCCAAATCCAGTAGTACACACACTGTGTGTACTTGTCTTATCAAAAGTTCAAACAGTTCTTGTTCTTTTTTCGGCTCATATTGGCATATTTTATAATAAGTTCTTCCCATGTGGTAACAGATCAAAATCTTGCCTACCAAACTCTGGTTTATCTTCTTCTTTTCTTCCTTTTTCTGGAGTTTATTCCTAAGAGCACAGAGCTTGAAAAGAGCCTGCACTGCAGTTGCGGTTTGATGGGTAGTTCAATTGTCTGATTTGAACATGTTGTTTCAACTGGGTTTGCTTTTGATGTTGTAACCATGTTTGCAGATTTGTGTTGTTCTTCATGTGGGCTTTTGTTGGAGTTTCACTTGTAAAGTATACATCTTTTATTAAAGGAGAGTGTTGTTTTTCGTTTTCTTTTTTTTTACGAGTGTGATTTCGAGCCCTTTCCTTTTTTCTCAATTACCTTCAACTGTCATATAGGTACAAGCACATGCATGTATGTTTCCATAGAAGTTAAAGTGGTTTCTCTTTTATCGTTTGATTGTCTTCTTCTGATGTAAATGTGGCGTGTTATCTGCCGATTTCTTTATCAACATAGGTAGGTGTTGGCCAATGCAGGCGCCAATTGTTTCGCATCTGCTGTGTCTTTTTGTTTCTAGTGGCTAATCAAGGATTTCAAGATAACCTCCCAGATTTTACTAGAGGAGGTAATTGGTAGTTCAGTTCTCTGGATCCAAGCTATATCTGGGGATCATGCTTTCATCTCACGATACTAGACCATTGCTAGCCAGAGACTAGAAGTTGTTTAGGAGTCTGCTTACAGTGTACAGAGAGAGAGAGAGAGCAGGCAAAATGTGGCATTCTGCAACCATAGAGATTACAAAGGATCGGTATGGTATTGACCAAGTGCTGCTTCGAAACCCACTGGGAGCTTCTGCACAGGTAAGGATGAACCCAGTTGGGTTGATTTACAGTAACTTGATGATTCTGATGATATGCAGGTTTATCTTCTCATCTTTTTCCTGGTTTCTTTATGATAGGTTAGCTTGCATGGAGGACAAGTGGTTTCATGGAGGAATGAGCAAGGAGAAGAGCTACTTTTTACAAGCAGTAAGGTATGCCATTCTGTCCCCTTGATCTCCATAGACATTTGGTGGGTTTGAAGAACTTGCTTATCTGGGTTTTTCATTGATTTTTTAGGCCATATTCAAGCCTCCAAAAGCAATGCGTGGAGGAATCCTAATCTGTTTCCCACAGGTAATTTCGATCTTCATGTTTCTTTGTGTCCAGCCCTATTCCTATGTGTATCTTTCTCATGCATGCCATTCACTGCCTCTGAAGCTAGGAAACTTGGGATCAATAGAGCAACATGGTTTCGCTTGGAACAAGACCTGGAAAATTGATGACGATCCTCCTCCTCTGCACCTCAATGATTCCCACATGAAATCTTTCGTTGATCTGCTGCTTAAACCAACCGAGGATGACCTGAAGTGCTGGCCACATTGGTATGCCATCAAGAGCCTGTTTGATTTTTTTCAGAATTTTAAAAAAGAACGGAAACAGAAAATAAAAAATAAAAATAAAAAAAAAATTAATTGATTTCTTTTTATAATTGTGTTTCTGATTCTGGAAAAATCAGACAGGGCATAAATATCTGAGCTCTCCTGCGCTTATCTTACTAACAGACGTTCGTTTTTTTCACCTTTCAGCTATGAATTCCGCCTTAGGGTGTCGCTTGCAGCTAATGGAGAGTTGTCATTGATATCCAGGATTCGAAACATCAACAGCAAACCATTTAGTTTTACGTTTGGGTACCACACATATCTATCTGTATCAGACATAAGGTATGGAACACTGCTTCCTGAATTTTATTACATTTCCTGTTGAAATTTTACTCAGTAATGTGCCTCTCGACCTTAGTGAAGTGAGAATTGAAGGACTCGAAACGCTAGATTACTTGGACAACCTTCGACAAAAGGAGCGATTTACTGAGCAGGGAGACTCTCTGACTTTTGAATTCGAGGTAAATTTCTCTAGATTTTTTAAACATTAGAGGAATAAAGAACAATCCTAATGTTCTTTTGCTTCTGGCAGATGGATCGAGTCTATCTTAGGTCTCCCGATGTGATTGCAGTTCTTGATCATGAAAAGAAGCGAACATACCTGATCAGAAAGTGTGGGTTACCAGATGTGGGTAAGTGGGACTCTGCTCATATGTAAAGAATCTTTGCTGCTTCACCCACTTGATGAATAGAATGTTCCTCTGTTCTTATAACAGCGGTGTGGAATCCTTGGGAGAAGAGGTCTAAAGCGATGGTGGATTTTGGGGACGAAGAGTATAAAGATATGCTTTGCGTTGATGGGGCAGCAATCGAGAATCCCATCACCTTGAAGCCTGGTGAGGAATGGACAGGACGTTTGGAGCTATCTGCTGTGCCCTCAGGCTTCTGCAGCGAGCAATTTGATCATCAAAGACGAGGTCTCTAAAGAACAGTGCTAATTTTCATAAGAAAACATGTAGTAGCTCTAGTTATCAGATACTAATAATTTTATGTGTCCGAGTCATGTTCACACCATAAGGTTACAAGATGTCAATGGCGTTGTTCATAGTCTTTCTTCCTCAGGATCGTATGGACTCGATAGAGCGTTAAATTTTTGGGGTCCTGAAATCATGATTGCTTATACAGCGACGACGGGAAACTGGAAGTCCAGCAATCATGCCTGTTTAGGTGCTACAATTGACAGCCTGCACCAGAATAAGTATAATCAGTTATCCCCGTCTTTACCATTCAGGTTCACCAATGAATATATAACAAAACGGCATCACCTCTTGCCTTAAAGATTTGCGGATTAGGAGATTCTGTATTCGATTCGATATCCAGTGAAGAAGTTTACAAGGTGGAAATCAGATAGAATCGACAAAATAAAAAAAAAACAGGTTCGACAGGAATTATTAACTTCACAGATACTATAGCCCCCGTCGATACTCGAGTTGCTTTGTATTCTCCTGCATTACCTGCAAATAAAACCATAAAAGTTGGCTTCTAGTCTGGCGGAGGTATAAAAACCAGAATTCTCGCCATAGAAGAGACATGCCAGTAGCGAAAGTACGTGCGTCGCTTTGTCATATTCAGACTATCTTGCAGAAATTTTGCTTACCTGTCGGATGTAATTTGCCACTGCTTTGCAGCCTTCAATGGCAAGTTGCATAACATTTTCAAAGATATCTATCGGTAATTTAGCATCCATCTGCATCAGAAAAACATTCGATGATGGATGCTTTAACTCCAAGACAGATGTTTAAACATTGAGGAAAACTTCATGTACAAAAGAAATGCGCAGGTTGAAAGAAAATGCAGGAAAAGTATGTTTATTTGACTGTGAGTAAATGGATAAGAAGATGGATTTTTGTAAATGAACCTGAAGAAGGGTTACTCTGTCTAGGGTAGGTAGGAGGCCAACAGTGACATCAGGACCACCAGCACTGTCTTCAACGTAGTTCAAATCTGTCCAGATAAGAGCCAATGCATCAAAACAATGTTGACTATAACTGAAAGATATTAATTCAGTTTAAACAACAGACCCTAAGAATTTACCAAGAAAAGGAGTGCTATTGAGGTATCCAGAACTACAAGAAGTAACCATATCACGCATTGGGATGCCAGCATCAGCAAGAGCCAAAGTTGCAGCATTAATACATGCAGATCTGGTTCCTGAATACAACAACATGAATCTCATGTAAGAACAAACTTCAGTGCAACATGCAATGCATCTACATAATTTCATGCTACACCACATGGACTACAAATAGAACCAAGTGGGACGAGATGCTAGGAATTACAAGCATAATTTTTTTTTCTAGCCATTATGGTGTTTTAAGTAAGTGGGCAACCAGAGAGAGTGGTGAAACAGGAAAAACATATCCAGAGTATGCTTAAGAAGAAAAACTCCAACTTGTTCATCATTATGTTTCTTTCAAGAGCACAGTGGAAAATTATATCTGAGAGTTAAGTTTGCAGCCAAAATTTTCTCTTTTATACATGGTCCAAAATTACTGTATTGTTAGTCACAGGAAGTTCACAATAATAAATCCATGTGCTGTAAAATCAGAGTGATTTCCTATCAATTCCTCTATCCAAGCAAGTGATTAAGGATCCATATATTTGTAAAGGGTGAAAGGGAAAAATGGCAGAAAGTCATGTAGTTACAGCAGATAATAGGAACCAGAATACAGTATCTCAGGAACTAGGACACGGTTAACAGCAATGAAGTTACCTCCATCTGCTTGGAGAACCTGTACATAGATGTCAATCTGCATACCAAACAAACAATCCTTCACAAAAAGAAGTAAATGACATTTCGCAAATGGTACGGACAAGAACAAGAGGAATAGAACCTGAGAGCGAGGCATTAAGTGTGTCAATATGCATGCTTCCATGGACTGACGAATGACTAAAGATATCTCAGTCGATCGCCTATTTGAAGTGAGAACCATTCGCACCAGAGTCCAAATACCCAAACAATGGACAGTGCAAAACAAATTTCACATATGAGAACCAAGCAATAGCCACATGCAATGGCATACGGCATCCAATCAGAAATGAAAACCACTCATCAACCAGCATATTGCAGATAACACCAGAAAGCAACAACACAAACCACACAGACAGCTCATATAGCTGCATAGATCCAGCACAGGGATTTCAACTGAAGGTAATGAACACATGCAGTCAATTAGAAAGAGCATTACCTGTTACCTTTTGGCTTTCTCATCCTATCTCCAGTGCTAAAATTAGCCATACTGTATTCGCAACGCACCTAACAGACAAAAAATCAGCCATCAGTCATCCAAATCACATCCTATCAAATGCAAAGAATAAAGAGAAGTCGTAAGCAGACTATTACCAGTGCTTGGTCACCAAGCTGCTGGCTCCTATTTTGAACCTAGAAGAAACGAAAAACCGAATTAGCCGAAAACCATCCGTCAATATCTCGATTCACCTAACTTGAGAATCAACTCAGTTATTACCTCTCTTGGTCCGTACACTGCAGCAATTACCTTGGTATTGCCCATCTCAAAAACTGCAGAGCTGCCAGAAAAAAAAAATTCTAAATAATTACAGTTACTCGGATTCGCTGAATACTGCTAAAACTCAATGCATACCCGTCGGCTTTGGGCACAGCACCAATTTGCGCACGAAGTTGCCTCATCTGAATAAAAATAATTTAGTAAGGGAAGCAACAAAAGCAAACAACAGAATGAAGCTGAAGAAGAAGAAAGTTAGAGAAAGCTACTACTTACTTCCATGGGGCGACGGCCGTCCAAACGAAATCCTTCCGGGTTAATGAACTCCATGGCTCCTAAACACAACCGAATCTTCAAATTGACCTAGAAAATTATACAGGGTTTTTGAGCGGTTTTGTTCGATTATGAATAGGCCGTTAGGGTTTTTATCGGTGCGTCGAGGTGAATGAATATTGAAGTGAAAGCAGCTAAGTATGACGTGTCCTGTGCTTGATATACTTTTTGCCGATGTGTTTTCCACGTCAACATATAATAAATTAACCGTCTAGTCCAAACTTTCTTCTATTTTTTTGCTATTCCTAAAATTAAATTTTCTCAATTAGGTACTTCGTTTAATAGATTAATATAGTGTTATAATGCCATATTTATACTTAAGAAGAAAATAATGTTATGTCTACACAAAATTTTTATAATATTGTATGTTTTATATAATTGAAAAATATTTTTATCAAATTTCGATCATATATAACAATCAGTATTCAAATTCCGATTAGATATCTACGGTTTATATTTGTTGGTATATAATATTGTGTTGAATATTAACTTATACCATATAGTATACATCAATACCAGAAAAACCGGTAAGAAAGGGATGATATTGAAGATGGCTAGTCAGCTCATGGGACAAAAAATTTAACCTAAATCACTAATTAGAAACACTTTACCATTTTCTTACTACATGTTTCAAATCCGAGCGCTCATGAGAGGATTGGCCTATGCTTGATCCGGAAAAGACCTATCCTTGAAATGCCTTAAAATTGTTGAATTGACCTATAACCTATCCAGACAAAGCCAATTCCTGGATTATTTCATAGATAGGTTGGACCAGGAGAACAAGCTAACTAAAGACTAAAGAGTTTATCCAGATGAGGGATACACAATGTATCGCATCTGGAATGAGCTAAAACTCAACCAGGACATTATCTCAAACTGAAGCCGTATTTGGAGTTTCACAAATGTATATATTCGCATTGGGTCCCGTTGGACCGGTTGCGACAGCCAATTCGGGTAGGCCCTAAAACCCAAGCCACGAATCTCTTGTACAGAGGAAGACTTCTTAAACAGGGCACCATATCCATCTGCGAAGGACTGACGCCACACCTTCCTGGCTGCGGCGACCACTTTCGGTCCCTCTTTGGGTGTATTCGTGGCTAATTTGTTGGGTCAGAAAGAAAGCTCCGGGTAGCATTTTTATTTGCCGGGTGAACACGACATTTTGTTCGCTTGCCATTCAAAATATAATATTTTAAAATTTTAGATTATCTAGAAATATTTATATTTACTATATAGATAATTATTGACGAATATCTTTTAATTTTTTAAAAAATTATAAAGAAATCGTAATTTATGAATAGTTTTCTTAAATGATATGTTACGTGTCAAGGATCACGTGCCATGTCAGCATCAAGGATGCTGCGCGTGGATGTCGGAACCTGAATTCCTGCCACTGGTGTGCCTTGAGCTAAGCTTCCACAAGAGATAACACCCTCTCGCATCTCCTTCTCCCCTTCTCTCCCTCCTCTGTTTATGCGATGAGTTTCTCTTCCTGATTTCGTTTTGCTCTTGTCGGGTTTTCTTCCCCTTGCCATCTGATTAATGATCCGAAATTTTCTGGTTCGAATTGTTACATAAACTGAATTTACATATTCGAATTCTCTGACCAACTCTCCTGTCCTTTGCAAATTTCATTTGTAAATTTCTTTTGAAATCGTTCGTTGGTGTGATCTTTCCCTTCTCATATCAAATTTAAACCATCACCTTTTTTCCAATCCAATTTGGTGGTACTTTACTAGATATGGCAGAGCCACCAACACTGAATCTTAAGAAACCGCCTGGTTACAGAGACCCGAATGCGCCCCTCAGGCCTCCTCCTCCAGGAAAATCCGTCTTCCCTCATTCGATGCATCCAAGGAATAACCGCAGGAATTTTTGTCGTATATGTTGTTGCTGCTCCTTCATTGTCATATTGATCTTCATCCTCTTCCTCGTCACCTTCGGTGTCCTCTTCTACCTCTGGTTCGACCCAAAAGCTCCCGTTTTCCACCTCCAGTCGTTCAACTTCTCCTCCTTCAACGTCAGGTCGAAATCCGACGGGACTTACCTCGACGCCGCAGCCGTGGCGAGGGTAGAGGTCAAGAACCCCAACTCCAAGCTGGCGTTCCGTTTCGGGAAGTCCAAGGTGACTGTCTCGGCGGGGTATGACGGGCAGACTGTGCTGGGATCGACAACACTAACCGGGTTCACTCAGGGGAAAATGAACAGAACGAGTTTGAAGATTGTGACGAGTGTTAAGGACGAGGTGGTAGAGGATGGGGTCGGTTCCCGGCTTCTTAAGCAGTATAAAAGCAAGGCACTTCTGGTGAATGTGGAGGTGAAGACCAGTGTGGGATTGCGTTGGGAAAGAATGAAGATAGGCATGCTGGGAGTGGAAGTGTTGTGTGAAGACGTGAGGTTAAAACAGCTTGAGGATGGTAATATGCCCAGATGCGTCATTAACATGCTTAAATGGTAAGTCCTTTATTAATTCACTGTTTCCGTTAATTACTCTCTTTTGATTAGATTCTTTGATTCCGTTAATAAAACAATGTGATTATTTGACAATCGATCGAGTCGAGATTTATTTTTTGGGGATCTGATCTGAAATCGTAATTATGAATATAAGTTTCCAGGGCTAATGCCACATATTCCTTCTAAATACACAGTGCCATTCCGGCATTTCTTTGTGGGAATTAGGTTACTGTCATTTTCGAACAGACTGCATCGGATTCATATGCTATATATTGCCTGATTTCGCTAAAGGTGCTTGAAGTGACATTTGCCTGACCATGTTTTTGTTTTCTCTTTTAAGTAGTTGTATCGGTTGATGAATTGACTAGACTGAGGAGCTCGATTGATGGTTTGATTACAGGATCAACATTGGATAATGGGTTGTCGTGTAAGAAAGCAGGTGCAGAAGAAAAGAATAAAGATTTCCCCTATAACCCAACTGCCACAAGGACACCCAGAGGCGAACAGTTGTGCCTGAGCCGGAAGACCGTTGTTTCATCTCTTTCGGACAGTCGTACCATTTGCCTGGCTTAAAAGGAGATTGGAAATGAGGGGAAACATAGATGGAACTGCATAGTTACCATGGGCAGCAGTATTCTTATGCCGGCCGGCTACATGGTTCACGGCGGATACTGTATTTTTAGAAAAAATAAAAAGACAAAACCGAGAAATCTCCCGATTGCCGTGAAGTTCTGGAAATTGCTTTGACTTATTGACTTGCAGACATAAATTTTGTTCACATTACTTTATTCATTTTAATGTAGTAAGGAGTGACGCATATCGAAGACTTATATGTATGGGAATTGTATGGGCCGAACCCTGAATTGATAATTGAAGGGCTACGTCAGCCTGCTAGATAGATAAGATAAGGCCCAATCATAAGCCCGATAGGATTACATCAATTTGTTTACCCGAACAAAGACTAGTAAAAAAATAATTATCCGGTATAAGTTTTTTTTTATAATAAAAATATCCTAATCAACAATCAAATTAATCTTTTCTTTCCGTAATCGCACAATCTTCGGGACTAACCGAAACCAAATTAAACGAGTATCACGATAAAGGAAATGAACAATTTAGGAATCAAACAAGTACGAGACGGGCTCTTTCCAGTTTATGTCTTCACCTACCACATTCAATGGATGTCTTGCTGTTTCCTGATCCCCAAGCTACCAACTGTGTATATACACCCAACATTTATGTCCTCTATCTACTCGACCTTGTTGCTGTTATAATAGCAACAAATACACTATACTTCCAATATTGCATAAAATAAATGATTCGACAATTCAATTATCATTAAAATTTAGCAATACTCCATCATTATTATCATAAAAGACAACTCATGTGCTCGAATATCTAACGACCAACGTGAGAAATTATGACAACAGACATATCCAACGGTTGGTTTTTTGTGATAAAGTTACAACTGCTAAAAGGTTTTGGTTGTGCTCTGTGGGACTAAATTGTACCTTTGCCAGATCGATTGTACTCTCGTAGGTCGCGTAAAAGAGAAAGCATTATAGTCCCCCCCGAAACAAATCTGCCATATAAAGTCAGACACCATAGACATAAGCACACATGTGGGATTTTACTAAAAGAATGTAATAAAAAAATAAGGAATTGCAGACATAATAGATAAACTATAGACGAGATTAATTGTTTATATGTGTAATAATTTGATTATTGAAGGTCAACGGCATTGGCGACTGAATAAAATAAACTAGAAAATTTGGAAAAGGAAAATGGACAGGGAAGGGAAGGGACGTCTATTATTATAGTACTTGCTACGTGAGAGGATGGATATTGCTTGATGGACAAGCAAAATGGAAACACTTGACCTTGGTTTTTCTCGGTGGTCTGTGATTAAACTGATATCATCACCAAGGTTTGCAACTGGAACCGGTCCACATCTGATGGGGAAGGCTAATATCACCTGCTGTTACGGATTCTATATCACAGCCTCTCATCGTCTCCCGGCATTAACACATTAAACACCCCTATAATGAATCCCTAGTGTTTTCTGTTGGGTTAAGAGGTGTACGGGAAAGAGAGTGGTGGTTGGCGCGTGCAGAACAAGGGAGACATACTTGGGGGCCAAGTCTGTAGAGTGAGAACACGACGCTCTTTCCTTATACCAGGCTTAAAATGCCACGTGTTGAGAATCAGACGTCCCAATCCGCGATGCGGCGAGTCGATTGAATTCTCGACTGCTAACCGGAGTCGCCGGTTGCGATCGTGTTTAAGATATTTATGATGATTTAAGAATGATAATTTAGTATGTTAAACCATAATGTAAGGAAAAAGAGTATGTAATAATTTTTTTTTGAAAAAGAAGAAATCAACAGAAACTGAAGAAGACAAAGTAAAGTTAGGCTATCTGGGATCTTCCTATAAAACAGCGATTCTGAGCCTTTATTTCTGACTATTCCATATTAGCAACTGAAATCGTACTCTCTCTCTCTCTCCCTCCCTCAGTCTCTCCCCCTTTTGTGCTTACCGTCTCCACAGTCCCTATTCTCTTCATTTTCGAAGTTGGGTGCTGTTATTTATTTGACCCTATCTTTAAGTATCTCTTTAATTTTTGGTTGAGTTATTCCGAGCGTTTGTTGGCTCTTAAATCTTTCTCTCAGTTCCTACCGTTTCTCTCCCACAAAAAATTTCCATCTTGAATGCTTTTTCTGCTAAAACGGTACCAACTTGTCACTCTTTAGGCTGTGGAGATGGATCCCCTCCGTGTGAAATACACAGAGCACATAACAGTGACACGCAGGGTGGTGAAAGGGGATGACAAGTCTAACCCCACTAGGATTGTTCGGATTTCAGTCACCGACGGGGACGCCACTGACTCGTCTGGCGACGAGAATGTGAAACCAAGGACTCGATTACAGCAATACAGGATCAAGAAACTGATCAACGAGATCAGAATCCAAGACTGTGATACAAACGATGCTGACACAAGAAAAGGTATGAGCAAAGCCCACCACCAGCACCAGCAGACAAGGAAGAACTCAAGAGATCAACATGGTCGGCACTACCCAGAGGGGAAAAAGTACAGAGGAGTAAGACTAAGGCCTTGGGGTAGATGGTCAGCGGAGATCAGAGACCCGTTTAGGAGGCAAAGGGTATGGCTTGGAACATTTGACACTGCAGAGGAGGCAGCCATGGTCTATGACCAGGAAGCTATTCGCATTAGAGGACCTGACGCTCTCACTAATTTCTCAAAATCTGCGGTGAGAACACTAAGCCACCCTCCTCGTCCTCCTCATGAGACTCCACAAGAAGATGATGATGGTGATGTTAATGTTGCTGGAACTAGTTCTAGCATTAACATTAATTCCGGGTATGATTCCGGTAAAGAATCTCACTCTCTCTGTTCTCCGACTTCTGTTCTTAGATTCCAATCTACTGAGGCCCAGGACTCTACTCTCGAGTGGAGCGTTCCTAGCCCGAGCCCGGCTCAAGAAATATTAAAGGGAAGCCTTATTAAGCCGGGTGATGATCACGTTAGTGACCATTTTAATCTTTCCAGCTCTTTGGCCTTGGATCCTTGGTGTTTCAACGAGTTGTTGGATGTGGAAATTCCCGCTCCCATATTTTTCGATGAGTGCAGCGTGCCCGACACGGTTTTAAGAGACGATTTTCCCGATTTCTCAATTCACTTGGATGGGGATTTCATGTCCTGTAAATGGGACGTGGATAAGTACTACGAATCTTAGTTATGCCACATCAAGCAATCATCTTTGCCTGGTGATCACAGTCATGAAAATCGGTGGGAGTTACATGGGTTTAAGGTTTTTTGGTGATTACTGTTTTTGGTCTGGATGGTACAGTCTGATGGTAAATTCCGAGTGGAGTTTTGGATACTGTGTTTAGATTATTAGTGCAGATTAGTGTCTTTTGTCGCTTGTCTGTGTAAGATTTGCTGGTGTCTTCACTTTGCAATTGCAAATGTATGTAAAATTCCTTTCCTTAATTTATGTTTTGTTTCCGTCTTGTTAAAAATGCCTTCTTTGGTGGGCAATTCAATGAAATTAGCAACTTGGCGCATGGAGAGAGAGAGGTGAGTCTGAAAGAGTGACTGACCACTGACCAGTGGCCGTGACAGTCAGTCGGATTTTTGAATTACGGCTGCATTGCTTCACTTTTTATGTTTCTTTACTATATTTTATTTGATGGGTCGGTAAGATATTTTACATTTTGTATTGGTGTGTAACTAAAAAAAGGCTGCCAAGTGGCTAAAGTGGTTTCCATGTTCTATGGTTGGCCACCTCGGGCACTTGAAAACCATAAGCTCCTTCATTTTGGTGGCCGTCCTTCTTGCAAATAACGAGAAGTCCAAGTCTAAGTTCATCCTCGCATAAAGCTCCCCTATGCTGCCATTGACAGGGATACCAAGCATTTGCTCCTGATATTCCATGTCTTTTAGACTTGTACGTGTTATGTCCAGTTTTTGTATTTTTAAAGAAAAACGAATCTCGCCCAAGATTTTGTGGTGCTTCCGACACAGGAGCAATGTTTTTTCTTCTTCTTTTATATATCTGACCCAATAATCAATGTTGGACTTCGTAGTCTGACTGTGGGTTGGTATCCTGCCATGTTTGCCCCACTTGGAGGAGCACAACTGTCAGTATAACACGTCTCCTATATATAGGATGGGAACCATGCTCTTTGCTCTCAATGTACAGGAACACTCGGATGATGAATTTCTGGGTCTAATAAAAGACCCATCTGAGAAACTAGTGATCGATACTGTTTAATGGGTTACAGCTCAAGAAAGGTTTAGATTTCTGGGTTATGGGATGAGGTTGTAGGTGGCAAGACTAGGCCATAGCCTTTCTAGAAAATGAAACACATGCATGCCTGGTTGATTTTTCCCAAGGTGAAATCCCGGCGTGCTTGGTAAAATCTCCGGCCAGGTTCTTCCTCCTGCACAGCCGCTGGTCAAAGATTGCCAAAAGTTTTGGTGGTGATTAACATTGCAGGCTTTTTTATCTCTGGAAAATGTACAAAAAGTGACGAAGAAGGTTCAAGATAGACCCACTTGCAAGCCTGTAAAAAAATCTAAAAGCAGATTGGCAAATCAGACCCACTTGCAAATTGCAGGCCTGTGAAAACCGAGTTGGTCTATTCTGAACTCTTCTGAAAGTTTTTACCACAGGATTTTTCAAATGTACAGTACTTGGGTTGCAATAAAGATCTTTCGGCCACCGCTTTCATTTGTTTAATGTGTACCAATCACCACAGTTTCCGATAGGGAAAACCCCTGCCTTTGTGGTGTCAGCAGCATGGTTCACCCTAAAAATAGATGTGGCGGTGCCCAAGTTGTAGCAAGTGATGTAATTACTTGGTATTTGTTAACCAATAATAAGATTATAACTGTTGGGTTTTGTCATCGTATACGTCACACCTAAACCCGAGATTGGTCCTGACGACAACTATCAAGTTCACGATTAATTAAGTTATACATGAAAAACCAATGTAGTTTTGTTACTGTTTCGTTACTTTTTAAGATTTTGGATTCGATTCCGACGGATCGAATCGGAGCTTAATATGCATAAAACACATGAAGAATACTTTCCGAGCCCCACCAAGAATGGAAATTTAGACTTTGATTATTCTACAATCTTTATTCCATTCTCAGGTCGAGTCACAAGTTGTGCATCACGATCGATTCTTTTCCTTAATAGGAGCGTTCGTGCCATTCGATTGAACCGAGTGGTGAGACTGAGAGATCTGTACTCACGAGTGTGTAAACCACATAGTGCACGCATAATTCTTCTTGGCGGCTCTCTCGTTTTGTAGTGCATCTGTCAAATTTTGTCATGGCAGTCACCTGCCATTACAGACCAAAAGAGGCCGCATAGTCTGTTTGATCCAGCTAAGCTTACTAAATGCGTTTGTTTCCAGCAGTACTGTGTAGATAGGAAAAGGGCAAAAGGGTAGTACATTTATATATAGCGTTTGTTTCTGTATGTATGTACGATGGTGGTGAAACCTGTGAAAGTTACAGCAGGTATATATCCTAGGGTTTCTCCTGGAGCAGGTATCAGGAAAAACACTAGAAAGACCGGTGGGAGAGGACGCAATCATTGAAAACAATAGGATGTGGTAATGATGGTTCCAAGCAAGGAAACAAAAAGAAAAAGAAAGAACTAACTAATAAAAGGGATAAAAGCAGAAAATTCGGGTAGGGAAAACAACTCTTCTGTTCCAAAATATTCATACATCAGTATCAGAAAGGAGAAAGAAAAAAGAAATCCTACAGCTATCTCCTGATATACTTTTGACTCTGCTTATCTCTGTTTTAATCTTAAGAATAGCCAGTACGTTTTGCAGGAACTGTGGAGACTGACCAGCCAACTGCATTTACGATCTTCGAGTGATGGTAAGCGTAAATGCAGGGTGGGCACCGAGTGCTATGAATTGCAACTGTAGGCAGACAGTACTGTGGGTACATATAACGTAAGCTGAACTTGTAGTCTTTTTTTCAGCAAAATCCCAGATAAAAACTTGCAAGAAAAAAACATGGCGGTGATGATGTGCAGTTATAGTATACGAGAAGGATGAACAAGAATTTCTTTATTCTGTAATAATGAAAGAGGAAAGTGATTGAACATGGAAGCAAATCAATGTACTCTGTCACCAAAGAAAAGAAAAGAAACAGTGTGAACTGTCTACCTGAGCCTCGGCCCACTGGCCCCGTCAGCTCGTGGCTAGTCAAATCCCAATCCCAACCCACGAGGTCTAAGGTCCCAGGACCCGTCCTCTTCAACCTGGTACCATAAATGCAAACACCTGTTAGCCGCTAGCCACTAGTAAGTTTGAATCCTGTGTGAACTGATACTACGATGGAAACTAAACCTAAAGATTCTGGTAAAGTAATAGTCTGTCAGAAGGTGACTGATTATGGGTGAGTGTCTGGATGACAGGCTCATCCCAACTAGACAGGGTTATGTCTAGCCCAGCCCGTTGTTTTATAATTAGTTCTATGCTTTCATTGGTTTGAACCCGTGGTTGGTTTCTTGACATCTAACTGGGTCCATTCAAGTCATCTTCATCATTACACATTTGAGATTTTGCCTTTTCCAGGAGACTTCTCTACATAATTTGAAAAGGAACCGTAGAGAATGCAAGACATTTCCTGAATAAAGGGATAACATAAATTTTTCATGTTCCATCTGCTGCTGACAGACATGGAACTGTGATCTGTGTATGCAATCACCAGTTCTGAGAGCTTAGCCCAATACCATTCTAAGTTTTTTTTAGTATTAACTCTCTCGTATCCAGCATTTTCGTTAATTTTCGTTATGACTAATCCAGTACTAACTAAGTATTAATCAAGATTCGAACTCAAAATTTTAATTAAACTAGAAAAGATTTCTTACATCTCACTTAAGCATCCCTTAACTATTCCATGTTGATGACATGTATGACATCCATGTGGTGAAAGCCAGGTTGTGGGGGGCATAAAGAGCTAAAGGCTCTCATCTGGAAACAAAACTTCACTTTAAAGCAAGCAAGCCATCGGAGAAAAAGGAGGAAAGCGAAAGGGAGCGAAATGATTTGATTTCAGAGAAGGTACCAAGTGGCAAATGCAGACCATAAGAATGGAAAATAGGAACATGGCCTACTCTCCATTCATAAAATGGTAGACTTCCCACCACAACCAAGAGATAGACAACCTGGCAGACGATCAAGGTGTACAATCCGGTCTCGTAGTCGTTGTAAGTGGGGTGTTTCACTTGGATGGAGCTAAAGAGAGACCTACAGCTGAAGAAAGACCTGCAGGCAATCATTGAGAGAGCATGGGTCTTGCTTGATGGGCTCACTGACCAAATCAAGAATAACTACAGTGTCTGCAGGTCCTGTCCAGAACATGGATATGGTCATTACTGTCATGATGCAAAGACCGCATTTCGGGAGAAGAAGAGCTTGATTGCCATTAGAGACTCTTTGAAAGAAGTTGGAGATGTGCTTATGCTATTACAGGTACACCATCTTCTTCTTCTTCTTCTATTTTTTTATTCTTTCTCAAGGAAAGCTGCTTTCAAATTGGGATCTTGTTGGATGGCAGATCGAAACAGAACCATACCGATCTCTACAACTCCCATAAGCACTTTTAGTTCTCTATTCTGATCAAACCCATGATAAAGTAAGCTTCTAATGTTAGACCCTTGGTATGAATTCCTGATATTTTTTCACGCAGAGAATGCAGTGTTGGCAACCAAAAGACAGAGACGCAGCATTCACTCGCCTGGAAGAAAGTAGACTAGCTCTCATGGGAAAAGTAGCAGAATACCAAGGACCACCACTTGAGGTGGTGAAGGAGTTGAAAGCCTGTTTTGACAATGGAAAGACTGCTTTTGAATTGCACTTGAATGAGAAAAGAAACAAGAAGACCAAGTCTATTAATGTTTTCCAGGAAAAAAAGAGGTTAGCCAATGTCCTGGTTTGCTGCGTTAGAATGGTATTGAACCCATGGAAGTGGCACAAAGCTGTTGGGATTTTGGCAAAATTGATGATAGTTTCAGTAAGCATTTCGTCTTCTGTTAATTTCCATCAGCTTAGGCTACAATACTGGAGCTCACAAAGAAAACAAAGATTTCTTAAATTTGTTGACCCAACATACGATGCAAGAAGTGACGATGTTCGGTCGTCATCCCAAAGCTGCACCTTGGATGTTTCCTATGGCAAGGGATGATTTGTCCATTTTCACAGGAAACATCCATGGACTTTTGTCGTATGCTTCTAAGCTTAACCATCCGTTACATTGTTTTAAATCCTTTTACTTCAATAATCATTCAAACTACATGTCCTAATATTGAATGCAAGTACTATACTTCTTTCTTACATGTTCTGTTCGATCAAGCATATATCGATCTACGATAAAAAATTCAAAGTGGAATCATTAAATCAAACATGTCCATGCCCTTTCATTATGTTGTCTAGCTTCTTCCGACAGAGGATTGCTTTACTCATCTGAGCCATCTCACATGAAGAAACGCAGTGGAAAAAAAGAAAGCATCTCTTCTACATACCTCTTACATTTTGCTTTAGGCTATTGAATAGTTTGTTGGATTTGGCGCGAAGCCAACCCGAATGATCAAATCTTGAAACCCAATAAATAAGGTTGATCTGAGCCCAAAAATAAGCCCAAACCTGACTTGTTTAAGTTTTGGGCTACACATATTAACGAACCTCTTGAGTTGTGGGCCAAATCACCCACACGTCAGCACTGACACCATCCCGCCTCCAACTTGATTCCCGCCGAGATTCCTTACTTTCGCGCCACGTATCGTTTCTCCAGTTTCTTACGTGTGTTGTTCTGTTTCTCTTCCATTGCAATTTGGAATCGTCGGGAAACAGTAAAAAAAAATTACGGTTTTCCGAACGGGATTCAGTAACTGCCTCGTATTTACTGTTTGCTTGCTCCCAAATTATGCAGAAAACAAACGAAGTCACCGATCACTCAATAACCTAAAACATGCTCACGATTTTGGTATGCTGAGATCCGTTTTCGGGGCGGTTTAGAGATTTTTGTGGCCTGGTACTGGTAGGGTCAAGACGGATCCTACCTTCATGGATGAGCGCGGAAGCTGCCAGAGTTGATATCGAAGGAATGGACACTAACAAAGTAGAGGAATCCAAAAATGTTGCTTCGCCGGAGGGAGAATTAGGTGTTGTGGAAAGAGCTTTAGCTGCTACTGGAGCTGCCGTTGTTTCAGCCGTTATTGTTAATCCTCTTGATGTCGTCAAGGTGAATATTCGGTTGCTCTGAATGTGTGTTTCGGCTTTTGAACATGTTAATTAAATTGCTCTGTTCTTTTTTTCTCTTTTGTTTCTGTTTCTCACTGTGTTACGTCTCAGACTAGGTTGCAAGCACAGGCAGCTGGTGTTCCTCACCAAGGCGTGTCCCGTGCAGGATGTTTAGATACAAATGCGCATGAAGATTTTGATTTTTACAATATATATAATTTCATTTTGGAGTTGTTTAATTTGCTGTTTAGATATCGAGTATGAAATATTCCCCGCCGTCGCCGGCCATGTGTGCTTCAGACCGTAATCGCTACAAGGGAACGCTAGATGTTTTTTATAAAATCTTTCGCCAGGTTGGTGGACTGACGAATTCAACAATTTGTTTTTAGTCAATTACATTTCTGCAGTTTTACGTTTTGAATTTTTCTATGACGGTGGTGTTTTGTGTTGACATAACGTTTGCCGTACTACTTGCCAGAGTTTTTTTTTTTTATATGCTGCCCGAGTGTAATTGGTAGGTTAGCCTCAATGCTTATGCATCAATGACCCCTTAATTCATTGTTATTTATGGGCATGTTCTTGCTATATGAAATGAGAAGAATTTACATTTCAGTAACCAGTTGCATATCAGTTCTATGGCTAAACAGATCATAGTTTTCTAGCTGCATGATGACAATCTCTATGCTGAGGTGGCTTGTGTGTTTCTGAAAAAAATTACTCATATATTGTCATTTGCGGTATTGTTTTCCTTTTTCTGATGTCATACTTATAAAAGACTTCACAGGGGTGAACTTATGCAGGAAGGGCTAGGAATACTTTGGAGGGGTACAAATGCAAGGTTAGCCTTGGCTGTTCCAACTGTAAGTCTCTCTCTTTCTGAGAGTCACTTGCTTTTCTTCTTCGTCAATTTCAACACTAGATTCAATAGTGGGGAATAAGTAGTTGACATCTTCAGTTGTTCTTTTATTGATGTTGTTGTTTCATACTGTGTATCAGGTGGGGATATACATGCCTTGTTATGACAGTTTCCGGAACTTAATGGAAGATTTTACTACTCAAAATGCTCCATTATTGACACCTTATGTTGTTGGGAATAAATCTCTCAAAAATCAAGAGAGTAAGCAATTGTACTAGATATTTTTCTATAAAAAAAATAACCAGTACAATAACCACAACTACTATACCAAAAAAAAGAACTATTAACTAGAAGAAAACACCCAAAGATTTAACGAGGTTCTGCCAATTTAGCCTACGTCCTCGAACACTACCACTTAATATTTCACTGAAGAAATATTATAAAATACAACTTTACAAATTTACCTCAATGGGTAAATAACTAATGTTGTAATATTTTTGTGTGTTTAGAAGAGAAGAGAAGTGAAGATTCTCTTTTATATGGAGAAAAGAGAGCCTCATCTTGCAAGTTTGGCAAGTTTGACAAATTTGGCCAATTTGCAACAAATTTATGGTAATCCAAAGTACTGTAGACATTGGTTTGGTATTTGAAAAAGGAGAACCACTTGGTTTATGTATGGTTGGATATTGTGATTCTGACTATGCAGGAGATTTGGATAAGCGACGATCTACAACTGACTATTTGTTTACTTTAGCTAAAGCGCCAATTAGTTAGAAATCTACTTTGCAGTCAACGGTGGCTTTGTCTACAACAGAGGCAGAGTATATGGCAATTATAGAAGCTGTGAAGGAAGCTATTTGGCTTTATGGGTTACTTGAAGACTTGGGAGTTGGTAAAAAACAACTTGTATTGTTTTCTGACAGTCAGAGTGTTATTCATTTAGCAAAGAATCAAGTCTTTCATGCACGGACAAAGCACATTGATGTTCGCCATCATTTTGTGCGGGAGATTCTCGAAAAGAATGAGATATTTATCCAAAAGATACATACAGCTGAGAATCCTGCAGATATGCTGACCAAAGTGGTTACAAGAACCAAGTTTGAATACTGTTTAGACTTGGTCAATATTTTAAGTTAGCGCCTCATGGCGCGAAATTGGAGACACTACACTTGGAATAATGTGATATTTGGCCAAGGTGGAGATTTGTTGCAAATTGGCCAAACTTGCCAAACTTGCCAAACTTGCAAGATGAGGCTCTCTTTTCTCCCTATAAAAGAGAGCCTCCACTTCTCTTCTAAACACACAAAAATATTACAACATTAGCTATTTACCCATTGAGGTAAATTTGTAAAGTTGTATTTTGTAATATTTTTTCAGTGAAATATTAAGTGGTAGTGTCTGAGGACGTAGGCTAAATTGGCCGAACCTCGTTAAATCTTTGGGTGTTTTCTTCTAGTTAATAGTTCTTTTCTTTGGTATAGTAGTTGTGGTTATTGTGCTGGTTATTTTTATTATAGAAAAATATCTAGTACAATTGTTTACTCAGTCGCACGTTCGTTAGCTTGCATTACATTTTACCCAGTGGAGATGGCTAGGACTCGGATGCAGGTAGGGACTTGAACTTGGTGACTTATTAAACAATAACTTTCTGTTCCTTTTATCTAATAATTTCTGTTGGTTGTGATTGTGTGCTGATGCTCCCTTCATCAACAGAACGTGCTGGTATCAGTACAATTATTTGAAGAAAGTCATTCTCTGACATGAGAATGATTGTTCAAATAATTTAATTCCTGTGATAATAAAAAACCAGAAACTGAAGTAACTATCACATGACAAAGAACTTGTGTGCTGACTGTTACAAGAAATCAATTTTTTCTTTGTGATGACTCTTTCTAAGAGAATACATATTACAAGAAATCAACTTTTTTATCGCTTTTTTAAGATAATAATTCTGGAAATCAATTTTTTATTTGGGATCTCTTTCTTAAAAGATTAACTACCTCTGTGAATAACGATCAAAATTGATAAACCTGTTCTTGGCATTGAGAAATATTGTTTCTATCTGATTTTTGCTTTGTTCAAACTGCGGTTTCTTCCAAAGTTTTTGGCAAACTATTGTCGGCTTCAGGGATTCACTGTGCATATTGTGAACTCTTATCACTTTTAGCATTCGTCATCTACTGTGTTAGACTATGCATGGTAAGGAATCGGAATCTTACTAATGTTTTTCATTCTCTTTGAATTCCTTAATGATAGGCATTTAAGGAAACCCGGAGTGGCATGAAGTCTCCAGGAGTGTGGAAGACATTGGTTGGGGTCATCACCCCTGTCAGGAGCACTGGCAACCTTGAGAAGTGTAAATCAAACAATTATTTGATTTACCTTGGTCTTGTTATTTTTTCATTATTCATTTTATTTAAAGTGAGGACGTTGAAGTTCATTATTGATAGAGTTTAATTTTTTTTATTATCTGAGCATAAGTTTTTAATAACACTCTCTGAAACAATAGTGCAAAATTACCGCCTCTTATGGACGGGCCTTGGAGCACAACTTGCTCGTGATGTCCCTTTCTCAGCCATCTGTTGGGCAACTCTTGAGCCTGTGAGTTTGTATCTACTAAAGAATTAGATTTTTATTTGAAGTAGTTTTGGAATCAACAACTTGTCAGTATGTTTCTGATCACTTTTTTGCGTTGGCGGCAGATAAGGAGGGAAATTCTTGCATTGGCAGGTGACAGAACAGGGGCAGGAACTGTACTTGGGGCAAATTTCTCTGCTGGTTTTGTTGCTGGAACCCTTGCAGCTGCTGCTACATGCCCATTAGATGTTGCAAAGACTAGAAGGCAAATTGAGGTCATTTCATTCATCCAACCTCACAAAGAAGTTTTAAAAGTTAAAGAGATGAATTGTTGGTGAGGGTGAGGGAGGATTGTTTATGATCTGTTTCCCATTATTCATTACAAAAAATAAGTTGTGTGGCCTTTTGACATCTTTGGTTACTCCTGCAAATGGAAATTCATAAATGGTATATAAAACAGAGTTTTGTGCTGCATAATAATCAATCGAATACTTCCAAGGTCTGGCAATGTTAAATTGCGTAGTTCTTTGAGATGAAACTTCATATCCACATTAGTTCCATGTTCTCAATTTACTCTCCGTCAATTATGGTTCAGTTAGATTCCCAAATTTAATTATCTTCTGGACGGGGATGTCAGGACGGGTTTTGGCTCTATAATCAAAACCTTTATAACTGCATGGAAATGGTGGTTGTAAACACTACAAATATCAGCTACAAATGATGGCCATTAAAGTTAGATGGACATCAATGTCTAACTTATGGCATGTGACTTGTTTTGCAGTCTTTTTGTGCTATAACTTAAACGTTTGCAATTTGCAGAGGGATCCATCTAGAGCATTAAATATGACTACAAGACAGACATTGCTGGAAATCTGGAGGTTGGGTTTACGCTTGTGCATTATATTTCATTTTCTGCATTGCTAGTATTCATGCAAGCTCTTACAAATTTTGTTGTATGATAGTGTTTATCGTAAATTTGAGCCACAATCCCTTGTACGCCTTGTAGATCATATCATATGTTTCTTCCACATTGCTTCTTTTCCTAGAGGGGACTGAGACCTATGCAACCATATATTGCCTTCTGTCGTCTATTTCTTTATAAGATGCCCCTAGCCCTCTATAACTCGAAGGCATGAAGTTACGTTACAGATGCATTTGCTTTGAAGTGCATGTTTCATCCATCAGAAGCTTTTGGTTGAAATGGAAATGAAAGAGGAAGGGAGAATAGCGATTTTTGTTGGTGGTTCTGGCAGGAAGAAGTCCTTACACGAATAGCAGTGCGCAAAGCAAATTGTCATCATACTCGAGAAAAACTAATTTATTGTCTGCGATGATGAAGAATCATTGCTCTGTCATTAGTTTAGTATGACAATATTCTAATGTATTGAACTTTCTTGTGCATGCAAACAAAGAAGCTGGTGGTTGATTCTTTGAACTTTGGGATTAATGGCCTATATGTTCCATTTCTTAACAGGGATGGAGGAATAAGGGAATTATTTACAGGAGTTGGCCCTCGTGTAGCTCGTGCAGGCCCTTCTGTTGGTATCGTCGTTTCTTTTTATGAAGTTCTCAAATATACTTTGCATCATTCGCACCAGCTACGGATTGAAAGAGATAAATGATTCGCCAGTCTCACGACGAAGAGTGAGATTTCCATCTCCTGTATCCTGCGTGAAGGCTGCTGGCCATTAATCAAACGTTCGCCGCTGTTGATCTAAACTGCGAACCCGTGACAGTGGGAATTAGTTACATGTGTGGATCTCATAACAAAATGTTTTGAATAAAAACTACAAAGGGCATGTGGATGATTCAGTAAAATCTAAAGTTATTATTCCGTTGAGCACGTTTTCTTTTAAAACCTTTTTGAACATGTTTAATGCTTTTTATTAAAACATCAGATGCCCAACCCAGCATGGCCCAGAATTGCTGAAGAACTCTTGGGGAATGCCCACACATGTTGGGCTCCGGACCCTGGCCTGCTCAATGGCGGGGAATCACAAAAGAGAAACACAACGTATATCTTTGGTAATGGCGTATAGGATTTCGCTACTCCGTCATACACAGAGAATTAAATACTACAATAAATTTCTAGTACAAATTTGCACGAAAAATGATTCATTGCCGACACCACCCAGTAAACAAATTTCAATTTAACTAATTACAAAGTAATTCATCTCTGGCAAATGGCAATAGATCTCGGAATATAACGCAAATTTCAGAATAAACTACTGTAAGAGGGAGCATCCAGCAAGTGAATGAGGTAGGTAAGCACCAAGGCAACAAGCATAAGCAGGTACGCTATCCCTTGGTCAATCGAAGTCCCTGTGCAAAACGTTCAAACAAAACAACATCAAACGCCGTCAATGCACTAAAGTGAGAAGAAACAGAAACAGAAACAAGAAATAGTATAGATTTCGACGGGCATTTGCAACAAACTTTATTGACCACGATTATAGGAGGCCTAGGATACCAGAATATCCTTGAAAAAAGATACAGTATAAACAGTGTGGCTTCAGATCTAAGCAAGAAATGAAAACTAATGACGAAACGTATCAATCATCTACAAAAAAAAAAGTGTATCAGGAGAAAGGGGACTCACCATCGCTGGTGGGTGCGGGCGCAGGAGACTCGGCCTTAACAATGCCGAATACGAGGGAGAAGATCGCCAGGACCGAGATAATTGTCTTCGTAAAGGCAATAGCTGCCATTTTTTGCTAATTTGGAGGGAAAATTAAACGAAACGAATCTTGAAAGATAAAAATCTTGAAGAAACGGTGAGAGCTCCGCTCAGCGTGTCACGACGGAGAGTTTGTGTTTATATTAGAAACCGAATATATCAAGCACGAGAGAGACAGAGGCTTATAATCTAGTGAGGAGAGTCGAGAGAATTGGAGTTTAAATAGAGAAAAAGAATAGCAACAGAAACAGTAAAAAAAAAAAAAGGAAATACAAAATGAAAAAAAAAAACGGCAGGCCACACCACGGTTGAATATTCTACATTAAAAGTTCGATGAATAATGACAATCGGGTGCGTGTTGTTTAGCATGTGACCGTGCAGTGTGGGGGCCACGTTCAAAGATCTTCGTCCAGATTTACATTTAGAGTGCCACGTGACGCTGCTTGCAAAATTCTCTCTTGTTTACAGTCTGTCAAGCCGAGTTGTCACCCATTCATTCTCTTGGCTCTGTTAGCTAACGTCTCCATTATTATAACGGTTAACGGCTACTTCCGCCAGGTGGTGGATGATGCATTAAATTGGATAGAAATGCGGGATCCCAAATTAAATTTTGAACTGAACTATAACAAAGTAGTGGTGGCAGAGTCAAACGATTCTATCCACTCTACAGTTGATAGAATCTGTTTGTTTTCTTGAAATTTAATTTGTTATTTGCATTGGCTTTATAAAATAACATAAAAATATCATATTTTACTATCAAATATGTCAATTGAATACTATATTCAACCAAAATTTTTATTTGCAATTACTATTCTAATTCTGACATTTCCGACAAAACAAACGGATCCCAAAAGATTTTATTATTTTTTAAGTAAATTCACTATCATTTATAATTCAACTTGTTTGTTTTGGTCTTGGATTGATGGATTCAATTCTACAAACAGAAAATATTAAGGATCAGAAACATTTTCCGAACTCGAATCTCCCTCCTATGTGGTCCAATTTAGTGCTCAAAAAGGCACTTGTTTGGATTCGAATCTCAAATTCAAAGAAAATAAAGTTTATATAGCCAATGGAGGCCAGGTGTAAAGTGAAACAAACACTCAAAATCAGTAGGCTTTCAGATTCTAACAAAACACGAGGTGAAAGGAGACCATCCACTACAAATATAGTCACTCTAACACAATACATGAAAGCTACCCAATAGCTAAGGCAAACCCCCGCATACAGATAATCGTTGTATAATAAACACTTGATCAGAGACACAGGATGGACTGTCCCCAGCCAACATACCTCCTCGGGACCAACACAAACATGCTATGGACAAGTCAGAACCACATTCCTTACTTGGGTACAACCCAAGGAAAATTTTATACAAGAGCAGAGGATTTAAAAAAGCCAGGAGACAGGTATTATATCAGGTAATCAGCATGGAAGGAACCTGATACAATACGGAAAGAGATATCCCGGAGGCGTGAAAGAATAGCTTTTCTTTTACATAGCTATCAAGCCGTAACATAACAAACAACTAAGACTACACAAATCATCAAGCACCCCTCGAAATATAGATCTGTCTATGCTTACTTGCAGTAAGACCGGTGTGCTTTTCACGTCACTTTTATGTTCTGCCCTGCATATGAAAGATAACCATTAGTATTAAGTAATTTAGTAGATCAATGACCATAGATGATTCCGGTCACAAAAACAAAACGAATTGGGGTGTCAATTCATTATCAGCTAATCATGTGGATCTAAGTGAATTAAAAAGGTCATGAGATTTTGAAACCATTGTACTGGTTGTCATGTTAGAAGATAAGAAAAGAACAGAACTAGGACCATTGCCTGGTAAATTTGGTACTTCGAACTCACTTGGTGTATTTAAACAGCCAAGTTTGCATCCAGCGTTCCTGCATCACTGCCATCTCCTGTTAAAGTATGGTCTGGATCCTGCATCAGAACTTAATATCAGTAAGATATCACAAAAGTACACATTGGACAAAGCCAGAGTTCACAGGCATATACCTCCATTCCCCATTTAATGTAATCCGGGGATTCACATGCTTTGTATTCATCGACCAAACTCTCTATTATGTCTCTTGCTTCATCAAATTCAGAAAGATCATTATCCTGATTACCATTATATAGATCATCAGAAAGGAGCTATGACACTTACTATTGGAAGATCATTAAGAAATGGAAATAACATTTTGAACTGAGAAATAATGATGTCAGGAATCATGAGAAAGGCAGCTTACAGCAAACATCGGGAACTTTCGATAATTGTCAAGAAAAGCCTGCTTCCTTCTCAGCTTCTCATACTGGCTTAAACATTTGCTAAAGAGGTGTCTAATACTAGTATGGCTTGCTAGCATGAGACCGCTAACCTACAAAATGGAGTGTATCAATACATCACTTCTTATATTTTGATCATATCAGTAAAAAAGTATTAAAAATGGAATGCAAGACTTTTAGCTTTTGAAATTTTACAGATAGAGATATTTGCATCAATTGAATCATACAGAAGTAACATTAAAAAAAAAACAGAACAGGGAGATGCCCGACAACATAAATACAAGAAACAGACTTACCCTATGGGAAGTTTGAACGTATGGAGACTTTCTGGAGAGAGCAACCTGCAAAAAATAGATAGCTGTTAATGAAAAAGATGGCACATAAAAGAAGAGAACATGTTGCATCTGAAGCAGATTTTGGTTTCTCTTGTTATCATAGAGAAATACCTGAATACTTGCAGGACCCCACTCAATAAAGTTAACAAGCTTTCTTTCACGAATTCTCTGCAGACTTTCATGAACCTGAAAAGAGTGAGGAAGACATTACCATAAATAGATAACCACTAAGAAATGATGTAAAAAATTCTGAGCAACGACCCATGTTGTTCAGAAAAGGAAAACCAGATTTAGATAAATCTCAAAGGAAATGCAAGAATTATGAAAATCTTTACACCATAGTACTTTGGGAAGTATTAACTTACAGAAAAAACCGGTTGAAATGAAATCTAATGAGTGAATGACAAAGTTTTCCAATAAACAGCAATTGCAAGTGATGAATCCAGGAAACAAAAGCATTAATAAACTATGAAGGCCCTGAGAAACTATGTCAGCCTCAAAAGCAAGTCCTCTACGGTATGATCTATGTATAACAAGGTTAAAAATACAATAAGAATATTATACCTGAGTAGGGTCCACTTCACCTTGAATAATATTCAGTATTGAAATGTACTTTGCCTGACTAGCTTCTTTTGTCCGTGCATAAGAGGAAACCATGATGTTCTTAGTCTGAAGAAAACAAAAAGGGGTCAAAACAATACAAAAAAATTCACCTTTGACAAAGCGATTGTAAGCAAAACCACTCACCTGCAGAAGCCTTCTCATGACATCAAGTACAGTAGTTTTACGAATCACATTGGCCTGGCAAGAGATATGTCAAGGTCAGCCATAAGCAAACTTAAAACTGTTAGTTTGAAAGTATCCCTAGTCTGGTAAAAATATTGGAAGCATGTGAGAAATATCACATAGCTATCTAATCATTGTACCAGGAAGAAAAGGTAACTAAAGTGCTATAGCCTACCAAATTTATAGTTTCTTTAGATTTTGAGTACCATGACTTCATATGTTAAATTGCATTAACAGTTAGCCAGGGCATATAGTTATTAGACCAATGTGTTTAGAACAGACAAAATAACAAGTGATATAAAGTTAGAAAGTTACTTGGCGCTCCACTGTCAGAGGGGTATAACCCGTCATAAGAAAATGGCATCTAGGAGTTGGAATTAAAGATGCAAGAAGCCCGACCAAGTCATTGTTCATATATCCTGGATATCTCAGAGTTGTAGTACTTGCAGACATTACAGTAGACACCAAAGCATTTGTTTGAGCAAATGTAGGAGTTGATAGATGCAGGCGCTCTACAGCAATTCTATTCAAAGCAGTATTGTCAAGAACAACAACACAATCGGCATTTAGTGTCAGTCTCTTAAGTGTTAAAAGTGAATTGTAGGGCTGGACAACAACATCACTCGTCTCCATCTGGTTAGGAAAAACACTGTATGTCTGAACTAGCTTTTTGCTGTAGCGATCATTAAGTGTCTCCAGCAAATATGAGCCCATACCTTCATTAGAATAGGAGAGTACATGAGACATATACACAAGTGGAAGCACCATTTCAGAATTATTTTGACTATACAAGTATACTGTGTAGAAATTGAAGCAAGTGATTTGAGATAGCAACAGCCGGTCACAATGATATTCAAGCTTTAGGCCAAAACATATCTCAAACGACAGATACTAACAACCTGTTAGACCAACCTCAGCTCAATAGTATGGCACAAACTCATTGTTCCTATGACATGGGATTTGAACAACTCAACGTGCTGCAGGAAGCTTTCTTTTTCTTACTAAGAAAAAAAATGAAATGCCAAACAAAGCAAACCTGAGCCAGTGCCCCCAGCAATCGAATGGCACAGAACAAACCCCTCAAGACTATCACTTCCATCTGCTTCCCTATCAATCATGTCCATTATATCCTCTTCAACTCCCTTACCCTGACCAAAATCAACATAATAACACCATAATACAAAAAATTCTGTAAAATAAAGACATCTAATTTCAAAATGTTAAAAACAAGACCACGAACCTGATGATATCCACTCGCCCAATTGTTTCCCGCACCCCCACCATGATCCGAAACAAATATGTTCTCATGATTGTAGAGATTTCGGTAATCGCTGTTTTGGATACCATTGATAACCCTGGGCTCTAAATCTATCAGTAAAGCACGCGGAATGTAGTGCTGATCATCAGCTTGGTAGAAGAACACGTCTTTCCTATCACCTCCCTACGCCACCAAACAACCACACGACAGAGTAACTCACATAAAAACCAAAAATAAGACGCATTTCTCAACCAAAGAGCAAAATCACTCAACATGAATTTCCCTGAAAATATTTTTAAAAAAAAACTTTGCGGAAGAAGAGAGCAAACCTGAGTGGCGAAATCCTCTAGAATGCCTTCTTTGCTGATGCCGTGTTCCAGACAAAGCTGCTTCCAGAACTCCATCCCGACCTGGTTCCCGCATTGTCCCACTTGCAGCGTGATAATTTCACGGGGCATCTTTCCTCTTTGCCTTCTTTCTCTTTCCCTGTAAAGTAGGGTTTTGGATCGCCCCCAAGCGGCGGCGGTAGAGGCGTAGGCGATGAGAGAAAGTGGCGGGGAGGGAATTTTAAAAAGAGAAGAAAATTGGGGCAAAAATGATCCACTAGTATACGATGTGTACTAGAAGACAGAGTAAAGTGTCGCCGGTTGACTACTGTTCTTGTTTCTGGCTTTCTGCTTGTGTGCTAACGTACGCACAGATCTAGTCCTCTATCAATGGGCTGGTTTTTTTGCTGCCTTTTCAATTTAAATGGGCTTATTCTTTTGGGCCTTTTGAACATATGGATGGATTCTTAATAAACTGCTTTCTCTGATGGACCCCTTTTGGGTTTTCTCTTTCACTGACATGGGCTGACTTATATTTAATGCGGCCCATTGGTAGCCAATCTAAATACGAATTAGCTTAAATAAAATTTAATTTGTTTTAAATTTTAATAGCTAACTCGTAATTGTGGGCTGAGAGAACGCAAGGCAGACGGAATATTTGAATGGATGTAACTTATTCTTGTTTTAAGTAACTTGAATATTATAAAATTTTGAATTATATTGTGAGAATTAGACTTTGTAACAAAATATATTTTTAAAATTATAAACATTATAGTTATAATTCATTATATGTATATACGTCTGGACTCTTAAAACCAGATTCCAGTGACCGAGTCGCTACTATTAATAATAGAACCGATTTCACTTAGTCTTTTATATAGACTTAAGCTTATATATATTGTATATTTAGGAAACAATTTTGCACTCCTTTTCTGTAAGGGTCTCATTAGGTCACACGCCTATCCATGCTCGAAATCCCCATCTGCCGACATTGAGAGTCGAACCCCACACTAGTTTTGTATTAAAGAGACAGCTCTCACCCATTCGTATTTTTTCTTCGAAAAAAACCCATTCGTATTTAATCGGAATTCATGCGAAATTAATCTTAAATTACGAAAAAAGCTAGCAAGAGAATGCCCGTTTGGTTCCAGTTTGTAGTGTAAGGGAAATCTCACAATTCCCTAATGATCAGTCATATAATATAGCATTACCATGAAACAGACATAGTCTTCTTGGTGTCTTGATACGAACATACATCACATACCAGATTTGGAACCAAGGGGGAAACAAAGCAAAAGGAAAGAAACAAAAGGTTTGATCACAACAGTACCTTAATTAAAACATAATTACATAGCCAATACTCATTAACAAGATCAGTGATCACAATTACGAAACCAATAGGAGTGTTTCTAATGATGCCAAAGAAATGCTCCCATAGCAAACCGCCTTTTCTGTTCAACATCTCCAGTGATGGGCAGCCCATATTCTCCAAGCAAGCAATCAAGCTTCCACTCAGGCATGGCCTCATATTCAGTTCTGGTGTATCTTGGGTAGTGCAGAGGCATCTGGAATTGCCCGCATCTCTCCTTTGTGTGTTGTTGCCCGTTCTGTTCACCACCTAGTTTAGGAGGTAGCCTGGTCACCGATCCCATGATCCCTCCACTCGGAACCTCCTCCCTTACTGCTACTAACTCGGTAAAGTTAATTTGGTAGCTTTGATTATGTGGGTACGTAGCAGGGAAGTTGAAGTTGCCCTTTTTATAGAGGCCTTGGGTGGAAGAACTGGGCCAAGAATTGTCGAGGGCAAGTACAGTGCTGCCCTTTTGCTTGCTGAGGAAACAATGCATTAATTAATAATGAGATGGCGATCAAATTTCCAGGGGGAGCCCCCCTAGCTCTACCATTCTACAGGCATAACCCCTCATTTAATCAAATATATAGTTAAACTTTATGGAAAATTGGCAATACAGACAATATTAGGAACATGTCTTTTTCAAGAAATTATGATAGAAGAGCTGTAAGTGACGTTTAGTGGTTTTCTGACCTAAGCTAAGTTCACTCTTCTTGCAACGTATGACAGCGCAGTGCCTTTTTAGTACATTCTTAAAAGAATCGTAGAATTGGGTGTTTGATGCACTTGGAAAAGGAAAACCCAAATCCGTGGCCACTGGCCAGGTAAGTAGAGCAGGTGAGCTATTTGCATTGGCTATAGCGCAAAAAGGATGTGGGTTGTTGAAGCCATTGTGATTCTTATTATGCTACGTGTACGAGCTCTACATAGCAAGTACTGCACTGGTTGGTATCGACTCGATCAAACGTGAAACAGACGACCAAGTGTTTTTTTTTCTTCGTTTAGCAAAGGAGAGTCCTCTGCGTCTAAGATGCTTTAATGGCTTCCAAGTAATGAAATAAGGTGCCATTCAGTCAGCAATAAAGAAGAAAAATCGAGTGCTTTCGGTATTTTTTTGGTATCCAGTCTCCGATATCTAACGTCTTCGACAACTGAATTATTTTGAATTATTTTCGGTATTTTGAGTGAAGCGGATGGTATCCAGAGGATGAGCCGTTGAGGTTGATAGCAATAGCTCGTTCGCTACCTTGAATGCTTGTCCACACATTTGCATGAGGTAAGAACAAGAGAATCAGATATGCCAGCGGGCCCATGAATCAAAAAACGATTAGTACGAGCAGGAGAGGGAGAGGGAGAGGGAACATCATAACTGCCTGCTGAATTATTGCTTACTAGCACTGCTAAACCCTAAAAATAACTGGTCACGAATAGAAAGATCTCGAGAAAAGAATGTAGACCACATATGGTGGCTTGACTTGCAATCAAGCTGTCGGTTGGTGGTTGATGAGCAGGCAATAAATCCAACCCAAAATCTCTCTTTCTTTCTTACCTGACAGAACACAGAAATCAAATCAAACCACGAGCTATGGCGGTTTTCACTTATATGTGTACTCCTTCCTCTGTACCATCTGAGTTTGTCTTCCAACTCTGGTTTCCCTTTTCAATCTATATGTAAGATGAATCTAAAGCAAAGGGTGAAAATATGAAAATCTCTATTTCGTTGCTCTCCTCAGCACAGAAATAACTCCTCAAGCATATTTTAAGAATTGAAGCAGGTAAATGATAACTAGTACAGTTCCACCGTAATTTTTGATACATTCTATATCCAAAACCAAATATCGAATCTTTAACTTTTTATTAAGGATGAAAAAATCTTACTATTCAATCATATCCCTCGAGTTATATGACAGGATGTATATTCTGAAATGCTTCTTTGTTCAGAATTTTGGTGGCACTGGCCATACTTGGCTATCTTTTTGCTGTTTAAGTGCTTCATTATCATGTGCATGTGCGTGGTATCTCAAGTATCTGTATCAACGAAGTGGGTCCAGGAGCAGCATATCATCAACTATTGGATAGAACTATGCATTCTTCCTTGATTATTCAAAACTAAGGCACAGAAGATCAACAAGTAGTATTACATAATCAATTGTTTCCTCTACTTGTTACCACATCACACTTCCATGGAAGGAAGGGAATGGGAGACTAATAACTAATAGTCAATAATTGAAACGCAATGACCTAGAAGATGCTATGCTAACTCTAAAAGGGCATACAGTCGCACTTCGTGAGTCCTTCCAACATACTTATTGACACAGCAGAGCAGAAGCTAAGCATGTCCTCAGAGTAGAGAAAAAAAATAAACGAAAACTGAGGAAAAGATACATAAACAGAAGTAGCTCATTAAGAGACGATCAGCCTACACCTTCACTCCCTCTATTCCCTTACCTACAAAAGTAGCAGAGCATTCAACAAACGGCTGTATACACTTTCTCAGTCTGATATTCTGATCTCAACTCCTAAAATGTCTTTCACCATCTCGTATGAAACGAATGCGATTGCAATGGATGGGACTACCTGAAAAGGAAAGCAGGAAAAATGAGCAATGCGGACTTGAGTACTTTGACAATTGAGAAGGTACCAACAGTGATCACTGCAGAAACCACTTTGAACAAAATCAAAAATCAGTATACCAACTGTCTATGCATTTCGTTCAAGCGATATCTGGAAGGAATAGTTCGAGAAAACAGAAATTAAGAAATGCGAGTAGCAGCAAAATGTGGTAGATACGGTAACCAACTTCTGGATTAGTACTAGCAAACTATTATTACATCGAGGTCATCAGCTTCAGATTTCATCCATTCTTTTAAGCAAGAGAGCCAGATTCTCAAGTTATACCAGAACCAGACACTATTTTTTTTAATGAAAGCAAACAATAATAATGGCCACTTGGTGACTGCAGAAGCATTTAGAGCATGAACAAGCATTCTATATATCTATAAATAATCCTGAGATTTGTGTTCACAGGAAAACCCTTAGTAACATGCTTTGGTAATTGCTAACCATCTGTGCTGTAAACTCTCATTAGACCAATTAATTGAGTTTAACAAATCATAATTCTATCATTACTTGAGAAATCACAAAAACGAACAGCGCATACCTTCACAGAATTGGGCACCAAACCCTTGTACAATGCTCCAAATCCTTCATGCCGAACAGTTTTCCTAAATGCATCTATCATGCCATTGTATTCCAGAGAGGCTTTACCCCTTCCATCACCGGTGATGATGGAAGCAGCATCTTTCCATCCCACCATTTGCATTCTTCGGCGAATAACATCAAGAGGATAAGCAACAGTCTGGCCAACAGTTCCCGCAGCAGCTCCACAAGCAAGTCTTGTAGTCACACTTAATTCAGAATCTTGAACTAGTCCAAACGGTCTAGCTTTAACCAACCAATCCTTGAGAGATTCATAGACAGCAAAGTTGAGACCTACATATGGGATCTGCCAGAAATGGTAGCATATTGTTAGAGCAGCATGAAACAAGAGAAGGAAACAAGTTCATCAACATGGAAAGTTAAAGGCTACGGGTAGCAACGGGTTATGTTTAATTAGTTACACCAACAAGATAAATCATGTCTACAAAACATAAAGCCTAAGACCTCACATTGCAAAATTAAAAATCCCAAAGCACATAGCTCCTCGTCTTTCTCATCTAGGGTTACTGATGCCATACCCCGTAGCATTGCATTCATGATGTATCAAATCAGTTGAGTGATGACTTACAACTCCAATGACAGAAGGAAGCCAGCCCTTGTACAGTGCCCGTGGGCCTTCTTCCCGAAGCACAGTTGATAGAGCATGGAATATTCCTCTGTATTGACATGGCGACTTTTCAGTCTGCACGATGGGGGAAATGCTAATAAATAAAAAAGAAGGGTTTTCTTTTCTATGACATGTAAATCAATAAAATGATTCTTTTCGGTGACTATATACAAAATATTAAGTTTCCCTCATAAAGTTTCTCCAAAGAAAAGGGGTCATATAATACCTGCACAGTTAGCCTGCCTCGCACAAGATCCATAGGGTAAGTTGCAGACATGGCAATAATTCCTGCACATGCTCCCGCTCCAAGGCGTAAAAGGGGTGTGAGCTGAGCATCTTCTGCAGAAATGAACCAGGAAAGAATTCATACAACTTGCAATTCATGACAATGTACATCAGAATTCTAAACGAGGATATGCATGTATGCTCCATCAATCGGAATCTGATTGCCAAGATGCATCCACATATTACATCCCTCAATAAGAATCATGTAGAAAAGGTTTTGACCATATGACACGATCTTATTACAATTAACTCCACAGGCTTCTGATCCACCAAGATGGCTCCATAAATCTCTTGTTCATGCACAAAGAATCAATTACAAACATATGACATTGTGCATACCATTTCCAGTTTGCTGTTGATACAGCAACAATATTCCCCTATAATGGCAAAAAAGAAATAAAATGCTCAGATCCCAGCAAAAAGTATATTGGCTACAGCTAATAATATCAGGTGTTGGGACAGAGAAACATGTGCCAAGAAAAAGTCAGCAGCATGGCAAGAGAACAAGAAAAATAGTAACCATTACAACTGTACGTACATATGAGTATTTTTTCTTCCAAGATTCTAGCAGATCTTTAATTATATATTTTCTCTTCTTCTGCAATTTCTTCTAAATAATTTAAACCTCTCGTGCTCTAACAAAGCATTCAGTTTCCTTTTCCTTAACAGCAAATGTTCTATCCGGTATCATCAAATACTCTTAACTTTCTCCTCCAAATTGCAAACCAACATGCCCATTAAGAATAAAAAAAGAAACAATTCGCAAGTTGACTTCCCATACAAATCAAAGAAATTCAGCATCTAAAGTAATCTTACTTGGAAGCTTGCTCGTAGCTGAAGAACTTGACTGCAGAGTTTGGGACAATGCGGGCACAATTAGTACCATTCCCTTTGAATAGTCCTCGGAAACCCTCAGTTCTCCATATATACTTCAGCCCTTGAACTGTTCCATTGTATTTTATACTGTGGGGGTTTTGAACCTACACAAGTTCAGCTTGTCAATGCATGCAGAAATGAAACAAGACATGCGCATAAATACGCAATGCAAAGAATTCACCAAAACAAAAGTTCTTTTTCTCTCTTTCATAAGCTACAAATCAGTGTATATAACCTGGAGCAGTATTTTCAACCTCTCCAGAGGAGCAACAGCGGTACGAGACCTGAATACACAAAAAACATTTCAAATAGTGAAAATTTAGCATCACAAAACCGTAACATGAATATTAGCAATAAATTGTACATTAAGAAATCATCAACATACAAGGAATAGACCTACTAGCGCTAAAATAGTTAAAAAATGCAAATTTCTGTCTTGCATTTTTATTGCTGGCCAGATGAAGTTAATTAACTAAAAGTACCAGAAGACGTTTCGTCATCCTCCATCCTTCTCACTTCCCATTCAAAAGGAAATTTATTCGAGATATCAAGAGTAACATTTTAAAGCTAAACTTCAACAGAATTAAACCGAAATGAAAAAACATATATATATATATATATATATATATATAAAAGAGAGAGAATAAGGAAAACTCACACTCCACCAGCAACGCCGCCGGCGACGAGAGACTTGCAGATACTCTGAAAAACGTAGCTCGGAGCCTTGACGCCCTCTCGGGCTAGCTTGGCCTCCTCCGCCAAATTAACAATCGTCGTCACAGCCGATTCGCTCCTTTTCACATCCTCTGAAGCCATCGATCACACAAACAGGAAAATGAAGAAAAGCACCCTCACAAAAAACTCGACCAAAAATAAGCCACTGTCTCGGCTTCTCCGCCAATCGGTTGATCAGGTCGGGTCGGATCTCACTATGCAGTTAACGGATAGTAATCTTATGCATTGTCCATACGCTTAGATAACGGCTTCGGATAGAAGTAAAAGCGAGCTCCCAACAAATTGGCTACGGTAGTGAGCGACTGCGAGCTTTCGAGCGATAGCGGCGTTTGTGTTAATATTGATTGGGGTTTGCCTCTGAGACCGTGTGTGTCAGTTTGCTACACCTGTCTGTGGCTTTTATTTCTTTCCATAGTATTACGCGCCAGGCGTGAGGAGAGTTTCCTACTCGCCGTGATACCGTGCCACTTGGATGCGGGCCATTTGATTTGGTAGGATTTGTGGTAACTTGGGGGCGGGTGAGTGGTGACTTCACCTAATGATCTTTTTTTGGTAAATGTCTTTTGCGGACAATAAATTGGCCGGGTCAAATTATGATACTGATATGTGTCTGTTCTGTCTTATTTGTTTTTTTTTTAAAAAAAAATGGTTAGAATTGGAATAGTAAAAAAAAAACAAAATAAAATTAAGATTTGATTTAATAATTTGTTGATAGTATTTTATATTATTTTTTAATAAATTTATTTTTTCATTTTTAAATTTCTAGGTTCTTAGAATAGGTGAATTTAAGGAATTCTGAATTTTAATTAAATCCAATAAAATTAAGAAAATGGATAGCTTTTGGTTGTAATGGTTAAACACAAGAAAGTGGTTGGTCCATTTTGGTGTTCCAATATTTTATTTTTGTTTTTGCATTTATTATTGAAAAAAATGATTTATTTTGCGATTCAGTGGATAAAAAACATCCCTTTGTAAAATCTGAAGAATTGGGATTCCAAAAACCAACAATTTATCAAAATCAACATTAGGAGGACAGCAGCAAGCAACATGAGTTATCATTTTGGTTTTGATAAAGAAAAACTCACAAAACCAAGAAATTAAATGTCACGGTAACATATCAAAACATGACTAGGCCTGGCCAGAAAACTCAGGCCGTGCCTAGAGGCCCAACTGTCGATTGGTAGTCCAAAAGGCTTGAATACTTTGTGTATCGTTTACTCAAGTCCAAGTGTAGAATGATGGGCTGAACTCTGGATGTTCAGTTGGGCTTGTTTCGCACATGAGGCCCAACAGCGAGTTGCTGGCTCTTCCCTGGTTTATGGATTGAATCAGCCGAAATGAACAAGCTTTTGGATATTAAGCTAATCCTAGTAGGGTAAGCTATAAAGTGCAACCCAGCTGTTTGATTAAAGTCAAAAACACTAAGAACCCAATCATCCACACACAGTATCAATATATAGCAAGCTTCACCTTTTGTGATGTAATGCCATGGGAGACTAGCAGGGATCCTCGATTATAGGCAAATAAACAATCAATTTTTAAGGGAAGGAGGGGAAGGAAAAAACAAAAGGATCAGTTGTGTATCATATAAAATACACTGATGAAACCTAGTAAAGAAGTCCATGGTGCATGGTACGACGCATATAAATTTGCTGCTGCTTCTTGTTCACATCATTACAATCATCTCTATGTTATCGTAATAAGTCCAAATAATCATCTTTATTATGAGTTGTTAAGAGCAATTTTAGTGGCGGGAGACGAAAGCAGTGATGCCACTTGGGAAAACCTCGAGATCCACGGCTGCATGGTTTGTTTAGCTTACCCTACAAACCATCTAAAAGTGGTAGTTTGCCCAATCGTCATATAGTTTAGCTTCCAGAACGAGACAAATGTAATCTTAAAATTTACAGGAAAATTGACTTTTACTCGACAAGTCCGACTATTGCCCTTGCATGATTCCATCAATCCAATCAGCAAACCCTCAAATTTCTTCCACAAAAGTCTTGTCAGATTAATTGAATATATCCCATGCATAAAGCCCTAACTTTTTAATCACAAAATTTTCCATGGAAGTGTGTGGGAAAGGAATGGGGGAATATTCATTTTATAGAGGATTTTCACTATACATAAAAAAGTTTTAGAATTAGAATAAGTGGGTTGTTGATAAATCTATATGACGCTGCTGCAGGATAAATCATTTTTTATATTAAAAAATAACGGAAAGTGATTCTCCTTTTCCGGTAATAAAATACACTGTATATTGGATGGCTTGCAATACTAATATATTGTAATAATTCTGAAAAATTTGCCTTGGTCGTACGAAAACGACTTTTGGTTCACATCTTGTCTAGGAAAAAATATATATAAACATACACACGTGATGACCTGGAATCACAAGGGCATTGGACAGGAAGTTGTACGTGGACGGTGGACAGGCATCAGACACGGTATATACGTTACCCGTTGACTCCTCACTCTTCAGCCGCTTCTGTTAGAACAAATACCATACCCATAATTAAGGTGGGTCGTGACATAGGCACATGCATCCCCTTAGTGTAATGTATTATTATATAATATTAGGCAAATTAGTGCGCTGATTTAATTATTGTTATGGGATACAAGATAAAGTTAAGACACGACAAGGCAAAAGCTATACAGTGTAAGAAGACCGACTCTACAATATCTTATAATGCAAGACAAGACATTTTGGCATGACTTGGTCCATCCCAAATTTATCTACATATTTCATAACAAGAGAATAAGAAAGCAAACTATTTTCTTGTTAAAAAAATTAAATGGATATAATTATCTATAATAATGACTATAAATTAAGATTGAGGCCTCTACCAATCACTTTCTGTTCTATATTATATTCGTATATCTTAGGTAAATTATTTTATGCATGTGGTGTCAATTTTGACGGCTTCACTGGCATCCGAATAACCTAACAACTACCTTATAATATACACTATTCCTCAACATTTCTATCGAAAGTGTGATTGTTCCAATCGTTAAATTTTCTTCTATAATCTTATTTTTTTATTTTAATTTATTTTATCAATATCACAAATGAGCCCGTGAAGCCCGTTCACGGACTATCACGCTCCGTAACCAACTAACGGGCTAACATGTGGGCCGAACTCCACCATTCAATGGAAACGAGGCCACTCCCGATATCTCTTACGGGCCAAACCTCTTACCGGATCAATTAAATCGGGTCCCAATATGGCCCGAATTCTTAGTGTTTATTGTCACACCCTATGAGAATTATAAAGGACATATCACATGATACTAAACGATACGATGTGTCATCTAAGTAAGACCGAACGATATGTTATCCAAACGAACTGAACTACGTGTCCCCTCAACAAACTGAACTGTGTCTTTTCAATTAACTGAACGGACGTGTCTATTGGACGAATCAAATAATGTGCGAAAGACTTAGTAAAAGTCAAATTATTATAACCATTTCTAAAAATAGAATCCGTTGGTCCCATCGCTATAACAAAGTATAAATCATTGATGGGGAACTGCACTACAATATAATGATGCTAACCCTGATTTGTAAGGTATTCAAGCAGATATCCAGTGTTCAAGTAGGTATCTTTATTTTTTCATTCTTTTCTTTCAGAATTGTTAAGCTTAAACATTTTTGCTTTGTGAAGAAAATGGCGGAAATCTCTGATATTTCATGTCATATCCTGTCATGTCGGTAGGCTTTTGTCTGTAACCAGAAAGAGTTAGGTACTTTGGGCATAAATGGAAGATAGATAGAACAGAAAACTGATGATGGAAGAATATGCCACGATTCCACTACAATTACCCCACTACTGTTGGTAATGGCTCCACCTGAATGCTACCACCAGGAAATCTTAGGAAGTGCAGTGCGTGCATGCGTGAGTGATCAATCCTTTCCCTTGATGCATAGAGGTTGCCCCACTATCCATGGTTCTGAACAACCGTTCTGTTTCTTAACATTATATGGTTTCCCAGGAAAAGAAATACTGAAAAAAGCATGATTTTCTCCAGCTAAAACACCAGAAGAAGAGGTTGCTGCGCTGTCCTGAGGTGGATTCACTGCAGGTTTTCGTCTGTGATGAGTGGAGTGGAGTGGAGAGGAGCTGCGTTATACTGAGACGGGTTCACTGAAAAGGGGAGGTGGACTTTAGTATAATGGAAAGAATTACCCACCAAGCAAAGAGGGAGTGACGAATAAGATCTCACACCAAAAGAAGAAAGAATGAATGCCATACAAGTAGGCCTTTTTGTGCAGAATTCTTTGAAAAAGGGATTCGAAATTTGGGATACAGATGTACTCTTTTAGAATATATCCATCAGAGAACGTCCATGGAATTCTGGGGTGGTGCACAAGAACGATAATAGATCATTGGTCATCTCTCTTTATCTTCCATTGCACCTGAACCTGACAGCGAATCATCTTCCACTCAATTAATCCTTTCAACGGGAAAGCGTAACTCCAGAAAGAACAAGGGAACTGTCGTAATTGACCCACCACGCATTATCACCTTCTTAATCTAGCCTTCTCTTAGACAAAGGTAGATAGATATGGCTCTTCTCAAACTATAGCGGCCCTGCTGTCCAAACCCAGAGAGAATCTCCTTGTCATTTTTGTCTCTCCATCTCATTGGCCATCAATAGCAGACACAGAAAGATAGAAAGCATAGGGAGAAACACAAAAAACAAAATTGGAAATATATAAAAAGAAGGTCCTGCCACTTACTGTCAAGGGATATGGTTACTTCAAAAAGACTACCTAGCCTATATTATATATCTAATCATTCTCGTCCTTTTAAACTGTCTACCAAGCCGCTTGCTCTCTCTCTTTCTGTCTCCGTATAATACTTAAAAACTTGTCCTGCTATTACATGTACTATCCTTTCTCTGCCATTTCTTCGTTTTCTGTCTTGAAAATTCGGATGTGTCTGAAACAGAAGTTTGGTGTTTGTTTTTTTTTTTGTTACAGTCTTACAGTGGTTCTGTTTCTTCACCATCTCTCACCATGAAAATGACTTTTGGTCTTGGCTCTAGTTAACTATGGAGAGCTTGTTTATCTTCTTCGATTCTCTTTGATCTTTTAAGTCTTGAGAAAGATTGCTCAAATTTTACTGATCTCTGGCCTTCAGTAACTGAATTGATTTCCTTTCTTTCGACGAGTGAGTAACTTTCCCGGAAAACCATCCAAGGTTGATCAGGTTTGACTAATTGTCAAACGAAGATGAAATTTTCAAGCCTCATGTTTTGTGCTTATTATTACGACAAATATGTCTTTTGTAACATTCTGAATCCTTTTAATTTGTACCATGTTCATTTCTGGTTTCTAACGAAAGCCAACTCCATTTCTTTGACAATTGGTGATTCCGAGTTTTTCATTTTCTTTTCTTGGGTTTGCAAATACTTGGAATCTCCGGTACTGGGTTGTGGCTAAGTAGTAATATGGAAAGATTGGATTTATCGCCTTTGTTTGCCATTAAAAGGTTTTATTTACAGTCACATACTATACTTTACATGACCTTTATGAATTGGTTTAGAAGACATAGCCATTTGGCTTTTTCCCGACGAACATGTATTCAGACAGTTTGATTCCGTTGTTTCTAATTAGCCCCTTTTGAGACCGTTTTTGACTGTTAGAAAAGATTGTGGATCAATCTTCCTCATGGAATCTGCTTTTACTTGTCAGTTTTATTACATGCGGTTAACTGTTTCTGCAGAAACAAGCGAGAATGCCGGAGAGTATGGAAGCTTTTAACTCGGATAGAGTGATACAGGAATTTGAAGAGTTGACAAAGAACGCTGGCACTGTCCAGAGAGAGACTCTCACGAGGATTTTGGAACAGAATGGATCCGCCAAGTACTTGCAGAATCTTGGTTTAAACGGAAAAACTGATCCTGAGAGTTTCAAGTCTTGTGTTCCTATTGTTAGTCACGAAGACCTGAAACCTTATCTTCAACAAATGGTAGATGGTGATTGTTCGCCTATTCTTACTGGGGATCCGATAACAAGCTTGTCTTTGAGGTATTTTTGGATTTCTGGGTTTTCCTATATGTTGTCTTTGAGGTACTTTGGCTGTGAGAAAAGTTTCTAACTTCGACAAAACTGCATCCCCCCGCAGTTCAGGAACTACTCAGGGGAAACCCAAGTATGTACCGTGGAATGATGAATTAATGGACAATACCCTTCAGATATACAAAACTTCTTTTGCTTACAGAAACAGGTACTGGCAGCCTCCAATCCAACTTTTTGTCATTTTACTGCAGAGCTTTTCTGTTTTTGTCTTTCTTGGATCTCTGCTGATGGTAAGAATTGTTCTTATTTATCAGAGAATTCCCGTTGGGGGAAGGAAAGGCATTGCAGTTCAATTATAGCTGCAAGCCGGGCAAAACAAGAGGGGGTTTAAACGCAGGGACAGCCACAACTAATGTGTTTCGCAATCCAAGGTTCAAGAATGCAATGAAATCACTCATGTCCAAGAGCTGCAGCCCTGACGAAGTAATCTTCGGTCCTGACTTCAACCAATCCTTATACTGCCATCTCCTATGTGGGCTAATCTTTCACGAAGAGATTCAACTCGTGTCTTCCACATTCGCCCATAGCATCGTCCTTGCATTCCGGGCATTTGAACAAATCTGGGAAGAGCTGTGCAGTGATATAAGGAAAGGGACATTGAGCAGCAGGGTCACTTCTCCTTCCATCAGAACAACAATGTCCAAACTGCTCCGACCAAACCCTGAGTTGTCTAACCTGATCTATAACAAATGCTCGGGGCTGAGTAACTGGTACGGGTTAGTGCCGGCGCTTTTTCCCAACGTGAAGTACATCTACGGGATAATGACAGGAGCAATGGAGCCGTACTCGAAAAAGCTGAGGCATTACGCAGGGGACGTGCCTTTGATGTGCGGTGATTATGGTGCTTCAGAAGGGTGGATCGCGGCAAATGTCAATCCAAAACTGCCCCCTGAACTGGCTACTTTCGCCGTGATCCCTAATATTGGGTACTTCGAGTTCATTCCGGTTAATCATCACCACCATATCTGTACAGAACCCAAGCCAGTGGGGTTGACGGATGTTAAGCTCGGGGAAGAGTACGAAATCCTTCTCACAACTTTTGCAGGTACCTTCCTTTCCTTTTCCTGCGTCATTCCCTCTCTTGTGAATGTGGTAGCAGAACCGGATTCCTTGCTGCCTCTAGCACATGACTGTCACGCATTCTTTGTCTTAATCTCCTTTACAATATTAACCTGCCCACTCACGAATTACCCGTAGAACAAACTGCATTATCTGTTGACTTTTCCTTCATAGGAATCTTCAGAGAGATGAAACTTTGTCGTATTGCCTGCCATGTGAGAGCACATGAAGCGATGCATACAGCTAGTCTTGATGAAAAAAATATAATGTCTGCGTAACAAGTTGGATATAAAATACTAAAGCAGAAAAGGGAGTAGGTGAATGCTTACGAGGAATGTTTGTCTTATTCCATGATTGGATTGACAGAAAAGTTTGAGTAGAACAACATGCAACTATTTTCTGAAGGGTCATTTTCTGGAAAACAGCTTTATTATTCTGTAAATATGTGCCTGAATCATGATGAACATGGTGTGCTATAATTGGGTTTTGATCTGTAAAAGTTCATGCCTGCAGGATTGTACAGGTACAGGCTAGGAGATGTAGTGAGGGTTATGGGGTTCCATAACTCGACCCCAGAGCTTAAATTCATGTGCAGGAGGAACCTGATGCTCACAGTAAACATTGACAAGAACACAGAGAGAGATTTACAGCTAGCAGTGGAAGAGGCAGGGAAGATCCTAGCAGAAGAGAAACTAGAAGTGATAGATTTCAGTAGCCTGACCGACTTCTCCACAGACCCCGGACACTACGTGATCTTCCTGGAAACCAGTGGAGAGCCAAGCGACGAGGAGGTTTTGAAAGACTGCTGCAATTGCTTGGACCGTTCTTTTCTTGATGCAGGGTACATCAGTTCCCGCAAGATCAAGGCCATTGGGCCTCTCGAGCTCCGAGTTGTTTGGAAGGGAACTTTTCTGAAGATTCTGAACCATTACTTAGGATTAGGAGCTGTAGTCAGCCAGTTTAAGACCCCGCGATGTGTAGGACCTGCAAACAAAGCGGTCCTGCAGCTCCTGTGTGATAATGTCGCCAAAACTTACTTTAGTACCGCTTTTGATTAATCTCACTCGTCCATCAGAACTGAAAACATTTCCTTATGATAACCACAGGATTCATTGCGTCCATGTAAGTGCACAGAAGATGTAATATGGTAACTGTAACATCCAAAAGCTTCTCGAGCTTACGCACATCTGACCATAAAATGTCCGAAAACAAGGGTTTGGTAAAGGATGAAACTATATAAGACTTTTGAGATGTTGAAATGTAAGAAAGAAAGGTAGTAGCTGACAAGAAGAAGGTAGATCAGCCTGAATAAAGAAAGAATACAGAGACATATATATGTATATTTTATATTAATTAATTGGTAAATGGTGTGCCGTGCAGGAAAAGCTAACGTTTTCTTGGAAATTTTTCTACCTATATAATTGGGTTTATGTTGTCTATTGCCAAAACATATACTCAAGTCATGTGTAGCCATTTAAAAGGGTAGGCATCTGGCGTCTTTTGTAATGGAAAAAACAATATATTAAGGTTGCATGTCTTGTAGAGTATTGGAGTGTTCCCATGACAGAATAATAGTGAGACTTGTTCCAAATAATAGAGGTTTCTTCTCTGGTATATTTTCAATGGCATGTGACCAGTATAATATATAACATAAATGAAAAGCCCGTGGGCTTTTGGATTCTGTCAACTGTCAAGCCCAAATATTTCTGGATCCAGAGCCTGAAATTTAATTACAGGCCACAGATTGACATAAGCCCACAAGCAAAACCTTAACCGTTTTCATTTGGCAGCTGGGCTCTTTGGTCTTTTCAGCCGCGTCTCCCCCCATATCTGGCAGCACCTTGAAGCTAAGAGGTAAACTATAAACCGCTCCAGCTGCTCCAATTCGCTGCGAACTTGCGCGGTCGCAGGGTCGCTCTTCGACGTCGCATTCCGCCTTCATTCTTATCGTATGGGCAAAAGATAAGAACGAAGATTGTGTCGATTACCGGGAGTCAATCTCCGATCGGTTCTGCCATCACGCCGCGGAGGCGATAGGTAATAGCAGAGCCGCCAGTACCTGGAGTTCTCAGAGAAGTGAAATCTTAAGGAGAGATGGAGGAGGGTGACAACTGGGTATAACTACTATCATAACTGGCTACCTGGTATATATGATAGAGTCGCCAGCACCTGATGTTTTCAGAGAAGTGAAGATTGTGTTTATCCACTAGAGTTAACTCTATTAGCCACACCAGGGCTTCCGGAATAAGGAAAAAACAAGCACATGAAGATGAAGATAATATTATTGCAGGAAAAAGGCCAAATCAAAGTCTGGTTGGGTTCAAGAAAGTAAATGAGCAAATTTGGATATATGGTACACACAATATAGCACGACAAAGTCTCGTGAGCTGCAGGTACTTTTTAATCAAACAGGAATCAAACATAGATAAGGGGAGAAAATTAGAGATTACATGCAATTGACAAAGGTTTCCTTTGTTTAAGCGTGCAATGTCAGGAGTTACGTTGAAGCTTCCCCTTCCAGACGCAATCGCTTTGGGCCTTTCTCCTCGCCTTGGCTGCCGGTAGTCAGCAATCTGTTTTCCTTGGCCTCCACTGAACATCTCTTGTAAGGTTTAAAACCTGTGCGGCGAGCCTTAAGCTTTCCATGACCAAGCCCGATTGTCAGCAGTTGCTCCTCCCCATGGTTTTTGCATGAAGGCAGTACTAGTTTCTCCGTTCCTAGATGGTGGAAACTGGACTCTGACGTTTTGCTATTGAGATCTAACATCGCTGCTTCTCCAACCATCACATATTTAAGGTTATTCACTTCTTGTATGCTGTTATCCTGGGGTTGCTTATTCTTCAAATCATGGGGAGGAGAGAAACTCTGTGGCAATACCTCTCTAGAAAAAAGCGCTTGAAAAGCCAGCCTCCCCTGATTAAAAACACAAGAAGATTGAAAATGAATGCAAAAGGCAAACGTGAGCTTGAATTATTCTGGAATGCAAGAGTGATGGCACTTGTTAGAATATAAAATATTCGATTACCACTTCGGAGACCTCCTTCCATGAATCACTTGTGCTGCTACTGCTTCTACTTCGACGACTGTTAGACTCGGAGGTTGTAAGACTTGCATCAGCTTCCTTTGACTCCTTGCCTTTCTCATGTTTTCCTAATGCGTCTGTCTCTACTTCACTGCTAGAAGGAGTATTTGAACCACAAGAAGAACGGTCAACCTGTTTTCTCTTCGTTTTGCTTGCATCATGGTCCTCGGGTGCAGTTGGAGCCATCTCATGTTCTTTGGTTATTGATCCAGCATTTAGCTTTGGACCTCCGCTCTCTTCAGAATCTGATAATGACGTGGTTGGAGATTTAGAGGCTGAATTTTGAGCTTGCAAGACTTCAGAGTGTTTTCCTTCCAGTTGATGGTCTTGAGGAAGAGGGTTTTGAACCGTAGATTCCTTTCTTTCTGTCCCAGCTGTTGGAATTTGAACAGTATCCATTGGCTGAGCTACAGTTTCAGGTGCAGGAGGACAGGTGAAAGCTGCGTGAAGAGGTGTACAAAGGGGAAGTAGCCCATGGGCTGCCCACCACGCAGTAGCTGCTGCCACAGTAGCAGCAGCAATTGCTGCCATACTGGGAACAGAGCCCATTGATCTCGATGGAAAACCACCTTGGGCACATACCGGAGAATCTGCAGAACTCTCACCGTTTGCATAGGGCAAAAAGGAAGCAGCAAAGCTTGCTGCAGCATGGGATGCCGGGTTCTGTAGCAGGGTAGAAACAATAAGACTTGTAAATGTGGAGGAGATTTGAAGAAATGATCTGTAATCCTCTTGATTGTGATGTGATGTGGTAAATGGAGAAGGAAAATTTGGAAACGATGCAGATGATCTGGGCGAGTTGTTTTGATGTTCAGTGGAAGTGGATGCAGCTGGGTGTTGGTACGGATTGGAACTTGCAGGCACTTCTCCAGCTGAGTGAACCATGGATTCCTGAAATGACATGTCTGATAGAGGCTTTTGCATGCATGGTGGCAAGCTTCCATCTAGAACATGCACTGCTACGTGTCTTGGATAGTTCTGCACGGCTTGTATGTCATCCATTGGCATCGCTCCAGAGTACTGATCAGGTTTCTTTCCGTTAGTTAATTTCTCATACAGAGTGAAAGAGTTATCAGCTTTATTGATGCCCTTATCCTCAACCATCTGTTTTCCATCAAGCTTATCCAGCTTCTGATTTCCTTCCAGCTCAATCGTCAAATGAGACCCATTAGTTGCATGTTGATTTTGTACCTTCTTCAGAGAAGGCATAAATTTCTTAAAGGATAATGAATTTCCCCCGGTCTCTGGCTTTGGCATCGAATTCTTGCTCATGGCGGATGCGGAGGAACCTTGAGCTTCTTGTAGCATAGTAAGGACTTCGGAGCAATTATCATCCCGGCTCTCGTTTGCATTTGTTGGCTCTTCATCTCCATCAGTTTTCTGAACAACGTAGCAATATCATTGTTTTTTTATAACCAGCAATATTATAGTTAAATGAAAATATAAGAAAAGAATGATCCAATTAATGAAAGAGAGAGAATAACGCGAGATATTCACCTCAGGAAGTGGTTCTTTCTCCAAGTCCAGTACTCGTTTACTATGTGCAAAGGAAACTGAAGTCGAGATCTTCGCATCCTTTGCTCCACCTTGTGATGCAGTTGAACCTACACCCGTCTTTCGAGGATAAGGATTGCTTGGTTTCCTTTTAGGGCGTGGAGGTGGAATGCCTATATCAAGGGCTTGCCCGACTGGAACACCTTTGGCGACAGCCTCTTTCTCCAACTGCAAGTAATATTTGTAAACAAGCAAATATAGAAGAAATTCAAACAAAAAATATGTTCTAATGCACTGATCCGGAGGACTAGACTCGAATCTACAATTACAATGCATATAACTTACATTATTCAGTAAGACAAGTATAGCTCAGGTGGAGATGTCCCACAGTTCTCATAATATGAAGTATTCAAGAGAGTGATGTTGCATTAAGAAGCAGGTAATGTGAATCAAAACACTCGAAAATATTTTCAATCGCTGAAACAGGGATCGGCTAATGGTGTTGTGAATTTAAAACATGAAATCAATCTGAGGATTAAAAGCGTGGAATCAATCTATGAGTATTAAAGGCATGGAATCAATCTTTGAGTATTAAAAGCATTAATTGTTGCATCATTAGAAAAAAAAATCTATTTCCATTAGAAGCACTGAGATTACTGTATCACTAAAAGAAAAAGGAAAGGATTATCCACTCGTTAGTTGATGAAAAACTGTATCTTTTGATGACTACACTGCTCATACTAGCCCTTCACATGCAGGACCAAAAACCTCTTGCTGTTACTTCGAAAAACATAACTGGAACCTGCCAACAAGAACCTTACAGCTAATAACTTTAAATATTGAACTAAATTGGGTTAAAACACTATTTATCCCGAATAAGTTGGGTAAAAGACTGGTGATCCTTTTACTAGACAAACAAAAGCGTCAAGAAGCGGCTTCTTTCTTGTCTGATGATACTTCTATCACTTTTACATTTTTGAAAATCTGCAATTAGATTCAATGAAAGGTTAACTTCACAGGACTTGTATAACAACAAAAATAGATCATATTCATTACAATGAACATAATAAAAGGGGGACCAGTTCGGACGAATAACATACTTGCATGGACATTATTAATATCACAAAAAAAGGGGGCCGGTTTGGCCAAGAAGATTGGCCAAACCTGCCCCCTTTTTGCCAAACCGGTCCCCTTCCAACCATACCAGCCAGCAACATATTCAAAGTTTGATTAAGGAATGGGTTGCCAAAAGTTCCCCACAAGTAGTTCTTTTTTTTTTTTTGAGTAACACAGAGTTTGTTCTTAATGAAGTAATCTGAGAAAGTATGTTTAAAATTCAAAGATTAAATAGACGTCAGAAGGAGAGATTTTGCATCTCTTTTTGAGCTAAAGGAAAACTCTGTCCAAGTCAAAAAGAGTAAAATTTTTCCCAAATCTCAACACTCAAGGTTGACAACATTAACCTTGCTGGTATGCCTGGTTACTTCCAATTAATCTGTAACAGACAATATTAGAAAGGAAAATTTTGAGGTGTGGCACACAAATTCAACTCTCATGGTTGAAGGTTGCCGACAGTTAGATCAAACAAGTCCAAGAAAACAACTCGTTCACAGCAAAGCTCTCTCTGAACTTATATGTCAGGATGCATGTGTTTTCTGCCATGCAATATGCAAAAATAACTATAGAAATGAGGTCACAACTCAATATGTCAATGTGACATGTCTTTATTTTAAGGAGTATACGGCCATGGAGGATCAATAATGATGAGCTACGTTAAAAGACGCAGAAACAAAAACATACAACTGATACAAGCATTAGGGGAAAACATAACCACTGGCTGACCTTTGAGAAGAACTTCTGTGCATGACTTCTGATCTGCACAGCAGTCTTAGTTCCAATATGTTCTGCGCAACCACCAATAAGAAAACACAAAGCAGAGAGAACAGATCTCACGTAAGAGTAATATACAGAGCAAAAGCATCTGATGAAATTCCTAAGAAAGGGTGTCCAGATCATTTCCATCCTATAAATTAAAATAATTCAGCAGCAAATAAAAATAACAGCAAATACCCCAAACTAAACAAAAAAAAAAATTAAACCAAAAAAATTGAGGAAAATGAAAATAATGACCTTCTATTCGTTGCCAAGCTCGTCCATAGAGCTTCAAAGCCTCTAGGAACCTATTATGCTCCTCCTCAGTCCATCTTTCGCGTTGCTTGGTAATCGTATATGGTTTTCTTGTCTATAATTAATAATTTCCGATAATTAAACTTATATTTCATTCCTTTTGATTTATAGAATCCCACTTTAATTGCACAACTTTACCTTGACAAAAAAATCTTCTCCGGAGGAGTATGTGTCCATTACAAGACCTTCCGCAGCTAACGCTGCTTCAAATCCTCTCTAACGAGCAAAGGATAAAACAGGAACCTTCTTTCATCATTTGCAATACACTTGCCTACGAATGAAGCCGTTGTTTTTGGAATTGACAGGAAACTAACTACTGAATTCTACTGCAAAATCCAAAAAGCAAACAACAACAATTGATAGAGATCCGTGTCTGCTTCCTACCAGAACCAAAACGAAACTAAGCATGTACCGATTCGCATAAAACCGTTAACCGAAGAGGAATCATACACCAGGAATAAAAGTAAAATAAAATATTACGAGTATATTAAGAATCCACCAGAACATAGAAGAGAGAGCAATAAGACGTTAAGTTCCCCTACTCAGAATCCTCACCAAAACGAACGCGTATACGGCAAATCCTAACCAAAAGAAAAATAAATAAATAAATAGATGAAAAATTGGATAAAAAATCGACAACGAACTCCTGCTCATAACCACAGTTTGCAGCAATTCCAATAACGAAACATCTTCAACTTTTCAATCGACAATCTTCTAACAAAAAAATTACAAAAAAAATCCCTAAGAATTCGAGGAAGTACCTTGAGATAAATCGAAAGCATACTGCAGCCGCAATATAGTTTGCGACACGCATACACTAGATTTGCTCTAAGATTCACATGAAAGCTCGGTTCCCATCGATATTTGGATCGGAGTAAAAACAGCTTTCAGGCTAACCAAAATTTTGACGGAGTAGAGCCGAGAGCTTTCAGACGAGGAGAACTGAACAGAAGAGTAATAACTAGGTTCGCTGAGACCTTGATGTTACCAGAAACTAGAGTTTGGGGAAGGAGGAGAAATCTCAGCCACTATAATTTCCTGTGGATTTATTTTTTGTTAAAAAAAAACGTCTTTAGAAAATGGGAAAAGGGTCATAATTTGAGGCTGGCATTGGACTGAAGAGTGAACTGCAGAGAGATGGAGAGAGATGATGCCATGTGGCAAATAGTTAGTGGCGGATTTGCCCGAACCAACACTTGCACTTTTCCCATTTTTTTTCCTGCTTCTGGCCTAATTGCCCCGTAACCTTCATTTTCAAATCTCGGCCACAAACGCCATGCCTCCCTGAGGCTAAATGCGTAAAACCGCCCTCGAGATGGTGCTTTCGATGGGGCCCTCATCTGACGTGGCGCTTCAGGAAGAACCGGTGAGCTGCCGGTTAATGGGGGAGACAAAAGCGGATGGTATTTTGACAGCGTGGATAGTGGATACAGCTACGTGGCAGTTTCCTGGGAAAGGTGTGATGTTCACGAGGTAGGAGGGCTTTTCCTTTTTGCAAGGCGAAGACTCGTGCGGTTCGCTTCTGTCCCCCTGGACAGGTGAAGGAGGCAATGCCGTGTTTGATTTGTGGCTGCTGTTATTTTTGGACCTGGATTTGGATATCTTCAAGGCTGCAACTGGGCCGTCCCCAAGCCCATTATCTAAATTACAGCCCAAGGGTGGTTTTTATTGATAATTTTTTTTTGGCATTATAACTGATTGAATTAGTTTTGGTTATCCATTTTTGCGATAAAGCAATTGTAGTATTTCATCTGAAAGAAAATTATGTATTTTTAAGTTTATTAATTGGTAAAAACGAATATATTTTAGAAATTTTCAATTCTATAAATAGATTAATATCTCCTATTTATTATATTTAATTCTTCTGAATCTATTCCTAAATTATAAGTTAATATAAAAAGTTTACTTGATTATTTTTGATAAGTTTGTGATAGAAGAGAGTGTTTCGGGTTCAAATTTTTTATTCTATTTGATTATAAAATTAAGATTCTTTTCTGATTAATCATAAGATTAATTTTTCTGGGTTTCGATATTGATTATTTGTTTACTTTTGCTGTTCAAACCCACTAGTTTCAAGCCTTGCATAGATCTTGAGATATAAGATTGTGCTGGAGATTTGAGAAATAAACATTTAATTACATGTATCGATCTTCAAGAACAGCGACTTATTGGTTAGAAACTTAATTACGCAGACAACATGAAACATGGTTACATGTTGACGCAGAATGCTGCTACGAATATGAAGTCTCAAGTCCAAGTCCCAGGTTGTGGTAGCTAGTAGCCATCTTGGATTGCCTCCTTCAGCTGCTTCCTATCATTTCCTTGTATATGCTTTTTACTTTCTCAAAAAAAGCTTCCCTGCAAGGCAATTTGACTGTGATAATCTGCTTTATCTGGTTCAAAACTGGATACAAATGCTAGTAGTAGCCTACTACCTGTCGGGTTTGAATATGAGGTGCTTATACGCAAAGACCTGCAAGGAAAGATGGGGTCGGAGATCAGATGAGAATCAGAGGATCAGATCAGGAAGATGATTGGTCATGTTTTGGTTCTACTCACTCCTGTATAACCAATGCCTACAACTTCGAGAGCCCCAGGAACTAATGGAAGCCTGTCAATAGCCTGTTAGAGAAAACCATCAGAAACGCCATAACCATTTGATTTGAAGGTAAATTACTGGAGAGTAAGGACCAAATAAATACGAAAGCAGTTTGAAGAAATAGCTCACAGAGATCATCCCAGCGGAGCTCCACAGTGCTAGAGCTCCAGCTGTTGCTAGGGTAGTCACTGCAAACTTATCTTCCACTTTGTCCCACTGGCCATCCAAAAATGATGTCAGATAAATTCAGATACCATAAGAGTACGGAGTAGAGCAGGTATTAGGAAAAACGACAGAGTAGGTTCCTTACAGCTTCTTGAACAGTCTTGAGAACGTCTTGCAGCTCGGTAGTTGCTACTTCTGCAGAAGCCTCCCCTGTAGCCATAGTCATAACATTGCGAGCCAACTTTCGACCTGAAATAGAAACGGAGGTATTAATTATAAACTCAAGGAGCAATTTGTAGGCATAACCTTGATTCCTTTAGTGTAAGATTAAAAGGTTTGGAGTTAACGAACAATAAGCAGCGGCCTTCCAGGGTCGGTTTTGAGACTGGACAGGAGGCGGAGGGAGGGTAGGGAGGGTCACACATTGCGCTGATGCTGGAGCTGGTTGCCTTGGAGCCTTGGCATCGATAAGGGTTGAAGGGGAAGTGATGGATATAGCTTTGGAGGCAGTGGAGGACATGATGACTATACTTCAATTCCTGCAGGTTATCTCTACTTTCTTAAAGAATTTCTGGGTTTCGTTGGAAAGTTTGATAACATACTGATTGGAATCTGGAGATAGTTCTTCTTCCAAGTCTTGAGATGGATAACCACTCATTCCTTTCATCTGGATAGTGCTGACCTGGCTCTGGGATAGGCAACTTATGGTGGGAAAATTGGATATCAGATCCATCCATCCATCCATCCCCAGAGTTGCACTTTCTTCTGCCGACCACTATGTTTCTGTTACCCTTTTTCTGTCTTTAGATGAGGTAATAAAAAACATCCCATCTTCAGTCCACAGGGTAATTAATTTCCTCCATAGTCCACTGGGTTCAAGCATATACTGGTGAACCCATTGTTACAGACAGTGCTTGTCCGGATTAAGAGCTGAGACTTCTGATACCAAATAAAGTGAAACACAATATAATTTTCATGCATTGAAGAAGGAGAAGAAGAAATTATAAGATCATGACGAGGAAAATCAATTCTTCCATACAAATCTTAACCTCAAATGAGTAATTGAAGTTACTATCAAACTCAATTTTATGTCTGTTGTTATTCATGCACCAACAACAAAGTCTGCAACAGCTGAAGCTAGCAACAACAACAAAAGCGAGTATATAAAGCTGCAATGGTGACCACCATAGCAGCAACTGCTGTTGAACAGGAGCAGGACAAGTCAAGGTGTTATTTTTTTGATTCAGAAGAAGAACCACCATCATAAAAAAATCTTCTTGCATTGACTTTCATCAAAAGGAATGAAAGGCAATAATGAACAGTAGCAGGTGATGATGCCATGGATGGATGAATCAATGAGGAAATACATCTGATGGAAGACGGATGAGTTTTGTACAACACGTGTATCTGTGCTATGATTGAGGGCTTAAAACTGATAAGATTGATTTACTCTTCCGTGGGGTTCTCGGGCCTACGTACAGTGTTAATTTGCAAGGAGATATCCATCCGTCTAGAAATGGAAACCCTTTTTCACAACTGTAATGGCCGCACATCTCCATGCCCAACTGTACCAGATGTCTACCCCAGGGTCTGTAAGGTTTGAGTGTAGAAATTTGGAATCTTGGGTTTTAACTAGACATGGGTTTCTGTCTCATTTACTTCTGGTCCTAGCTAGTAGACAGACAGCTTACGGCTTACCCACAGCCTTTGATCATTCATGACAAGAGTTGTTAGGAATTTGTATCGAAACAGACTGGCACCGGTATTCTGCTCTCCTTTCCACCCCTTACTACATCTCCTGACCTGGTTCGAACAACTTTGACGAAGGGGGGTCAGGATTTGGATTCCTGCCACCAACCTTGAAGAAGGATCGTCAATTAACCAAGTTAAGCATTACAATTTAAATCAATATTCTTTTAAACAGAATCTCGAAATATTATTGAATTAAATGCTCATCTGGCTCGGGTTTCTAAATAAGACAGTACTGGTTCCAAAAATGATAAGATAAGAAGGGGATATTAAAGGGTATTAAGTAATTAATTAATTGATTAGGACTGACTAATCCTGAGGAAGCTAGGAGGGGAAAAGAATAATGTTGTTGTGGAAAGAAGAGACTGGGAAGGCCAAAGTGACTAGGACTGGTCCCTGGGAAGGAAGGCGACGTGTCACTGGGGAGAAAATTTTGTGATGCTTTCCACATGGGGATATGTGTCGTAGCTGCTGGTACTGTTCACTATGCATACCTATTCTTGCTCTTCTTCTGACCTATTATGACAAATTTCCTGTGGATCGGAACGTGGGTGGGTAGGGTTGCCCTTCTCCCAAGCCATTGACTTCCAACCATACCCCCTTTTGCTCCGTGCAAGCTCTTACACAACATCACGATGTACATCCATACGTGGATGCTTTAGCTTGGACAAGAATGGCTAGCACATTTATATTTTTGTGGGTTTCTCTACTGTGGGCGTGAGGCGGTGTGACTGCTGCATCTTCTTGTGTTCTGTTCTGTCATTACCAGTAGTGGTTGGTACTGAACATCAAAAGACCCATCTCCTCTGTGTACCGATATTCTTCTTCACCTCCACCACCCCTTGTCTTCTTCGACGAGAAGCCTTCAGAATTTGTTCCAGAGAACCCATTAAAGTTGACCATCTTGTCAGTGACAAATCGAGGGACTTATCTTCTTCACCAAGAAGTTGACGGAAGCCTGCTTTTTCTCCTTTTGCACCTTTCAATATCTGGGAACTCAAAAGGGGATGGGATAGACTATTGTTCTTGGGGTACCAAAAGGCTAAAGCGAGCCGAAAAGGAAGAGTACGAAAAGGAGGGCGCATAGGATATTGTATAACGATGAAACATCCATGTCTTTGTATACAGACGACATCCCCAAGTCAATAGAAAAAGAGAAGCATCGATCATTGGCAATTGTCACGATTTACATAATAAATATATACCCTACACCCCAGCTTTATAGCTCTGCGATTCTTGACCAGGCAGGTACTACCCCACTACCCAGTAGTTCCTCGTAGCCTCACCCATACAAAGCCAAACTTTCCAAAACTTCAGAACCCTAAGAATACAAAACTACCCACCAGTCTCTTATCCGGCAGGCACCTAAATGCACAAGGATGCCTTAGGCTACTCAGTACATTGTCTGCCTCTCTGTGTGTACTCTGTGATACAGAAGGCAGGAGCTTAGAATGGTGACAATGTAGGTGCATGCCCTCGATCGGTTCCCCATCTACCATCCCCCCAACAACAGATTCCTTTCTACACTTGTGTTTAGCCTGTAAATAATAGTAAACTCATAAATCTCAGTGGATGGGTGGGAGCTGGGTGCTCGGTGCTGCCTCTCTTGTCTAGCCTACTGGCTTTTCAGGCTCACGATATTGATTTATCAGCTCCCGTTGACTGATAGGATGCTGAATATTTGGTGAACTGCTGCTAATATCTCATCTTCTGATCCCAGCTTACAGTCTTCCTCTATCTGTAATCATAACCATCAAACGTTTTAGAAGAAGAAAGAAAGAAAGAAAGTAAAGAAACATAAAAGGAAAATAGGGTTTAGATAGGAAAGAACAAGGCGAAAGCATGAGAGCCAGGTCAAAATGGTTGTGAAACGGCTGACAGTACCTTAAGATTAAAAGAGTAGAACATTTGGGTTTCGGATGAAGTGATGTTAAGGTGCAACACTGTGAGCTTAAGTTGCTCCAATCCAATAATGGACCTCAACAACTGTCCAGGTCTCTTCTGGCATTGAACCTTCAAATTCACGTGGTTTTGTACTGCTGTTCTTACCTCTATATCGGCCACATCTGATGTTCTCTTTACCTTTGCTTCGTCCTCACAGTACCTGCTGCTCTCTTGGCCGCCAATATTCAACTGTTGTGGCTGCGATGTAAATACATTGTCTGGACAAATACCAGTTAAGGCGGCTGTTTCTGCATTTCCTATACTCTTTCGTGCTTCAAGAGATTGAAGAAGCTGTTCTAATTCTTTTACAAAGTCTATAGCACCTCCTATGATGGAAGCTTGGTCACCCTTTAACCCAAAATAAACAACGAAGTAAGCATCATTTTGAGGCTGGAGGACTAAAGATTTGCGTATAGACTTTGAATGACAGAGAAGAAAAGAATGAATTTTGTGCATACCCTTTGAATATAAGAGGAAGGCATGAGAGACCGAAGCGTAATGAGGTAGTCGTTCATTTGGCGACGACGGTTGCGTTCAACGGCAATGTGTGTCATGCGCTGGGTCTCAACTTCTTCTTTGTTCTTGGCTGGTCTTGTTCTTTTTCGCTTTCTTCGCTCTCTGTTGACAACTAACGGAGAATATATGGAGAATTGGGTTTGGTTAGGCGTGGTTAGCGGGAGTGAAAGAAATGAACAAAGTTCCGTCGAGTTGGGTTGTTGCTCTTGTTTAGGCTCAGGGATTGCACCTTCAAGGTAGGAATTTGAAGGTGGATCTCGATGGCACTTGGACTCAGATTTGACTGGTGATGGTGACTGCAAATCAACCATGTCATGGGTGACACAACTTTCAAGCTCTCGGACTTGAGCTTGGGGATCTGGTAATTCCGGCATAGAATTAATGTACGCATCCCATGGCCTTTTGAGGTGTTGCAGTCTGAGTAGTGTCTGAAAGTTGGGTTCATTGAAGGAGAAAAACGGTGAAGTTTCCACACTTTGAAGCATTTGAAGAAAAGGCATATTGTGTTCTAAGCCTGGTGAGAAAAAATCCGCTTCTTCTTCTCCTTCTTCCTCCTCCTCTACCTCTTCAACCTTCCTACTTGTTCCTTGTTCTAGAAACTCTACGTCGAAGTGATCCCCCAACAACTGCAAGAAACTAGCAAACATATTATTACCAAGCAAAGAAAGAGTGGAAAAAATGGCAAATGACTTAACGAGGGAATCTGTTGTCTGGATTTCAGACATAGCTAGCCTTCGAAGCAAGCAAGAAAAACGAAAAAGAAAGAGAATAGAATCTTAAAGAAGAGGAACATCGGTAAGAAATGAAGGCTTATCTAGAAAAACAGCCACACTGCATTGAATGCAAGCATTGGTAGAAGAGTAAATGCAGTCCATTTCTTGATTCTAGTTTATGGAATTGAAGGACAGCGAAAGAGTAACATACACAGGGATTGATGGGTCCTTGGAGCCTCTCCATTAGGAGGGAGGAGAGTTGCAGTGATGAGTAGTTAAACTAGTGAGCTTTAAATTCTCTCCCCTACTTCCTATTTCTCACTTCGTTACCAACATTCCATTGTGATGCTATCGAAAACAATTATAGCAATTAATGTAACGTCCAAGAGGCAGAAGAAGAGACCCCATATGCCCAAACAAGCACAGGGATATTCCTTTGTTTCTGCTGCTGGCGATGCTCTTAAATAGAAGAATAATATTTAATGTTTTGAAGAGACCTCTCCTCCATCTCTCCAGACACAGATAGTGATAGACATAGAGAGGGAGAGAGAAAATATAACCCTCCAAGGAAGACGGTAATCTTAAACAGACAAAAAAAGTAAGTGTGGTAAAGAAATGAGAGAAAAAGTTGAAGATCGAGAGAGAGAGAGACATAACAGGTGTCTCTTGGAACCAAGAAAGGGTTGGTAAAGAGATGTGCAAAGTAGAAGAGGGTGGTGATAGGAAGGTGGATAGAGCTGTCGGGTTTACCCCGGTCCCAATCGCATTATTGGCGGTGGCAGTTTCGTCCGGCAGCGGGGACAGACTCCTGTGGGGACTACCAAGGTAACAACACTCCATTTTCCATTTTCCATTTTCCATCTTCTTCCTTCATTAAAAGAAAATTAAGGCTGCTGTCCTCGTATTAGTATGGATGGGAAATCAGAATCGATGGATTGGTGGATGTGGTTGCGTCCATAAGGTATTTTTCTTATCGGAAAACTGAGGAAATGGGGAGCTGGGTTGCTTCCAGTTTCAATAATTGATAAATTTTGTGCATGGCCATGGTCCTACTCTGCTACTTTGGCATATTGCATTAATTATGTCCGGGAAGAAGTTTTGTCTCCAACTGAAGCCTGCACATTCCGTATTCGATGAGATTGAATTCTTACATTAGGGACATGATTCGGTTCTAAGTACCAATCCACGTAATTGAGTATTTATCGTTCGATATCCGAAATTAAGAATTGAATCTTTGATTTTTTATTAAAAATAGATAAATCAATAACGATTCAAAATCAAAATATAGATAGTCAAAAGAGATTTGCATGTTTGGTGGTTTATTTGATAAAAGTTTTGTTGGCTTGTGATAAGCAATAGTGTAATTGATGACCACTCCTTTCACAGCTTTGCAATGTCCTTGTGAGCCAATGAGTAGATTACCTGATTCTCAAGGCAAGATGCATGTCTCAAGACCCTAGAATCCGAACAAAAACAATGTATTAATCATCTATGTACGTCAGGGACCACCACGTCTAAATTAACCATGGGTTAGTCAGCCATTTTTATCTGTTCCTACCTTGTCCTGTCAGGCGTTAGCTTCTTTTCCATTGGCCCCGGGCTCGGCCTGTGCTAAGCACCTTAGCAAGTTGAAGCTTCGAGGTTTCTTGCATCATTTGAATAAACAGTAAGCGGCAAGATCTGCAAGTGTGCTCACCATCTTCTCATGGAAGAAACAGGCAGGATATGCAATTTTCAAAGAAGACAAATCCTGTACAGAAGGCTTCCTGTCATCAACCAAAGTAAGCAGGCCACAGATTTACTTATTGTGATGACAGCAGAGACCCACTTCCCAACATCATATACCCAGATGGGATTTAATCCTGGCGATCTTGCCTGCTGGTGACTTAAACTCACCCTCCGGTGACACTTGATAATGCCAATGGTAGACCCCAAATCTCCATGTATTGCTAATACAAACCTTTGGTGGGTGGCTGGCAGCAATTTCCTTTTTTCAGTGACAATAGTTTCTTTCTAAAGAAAGAATCATGTGCTAATAAGAGGGTATATATGAAGGACTAGAGAAACTACATTCATCAACACTAGCAAAATTGAGTTCAAGAATCAGATAACAGGTAATCATGGAAGATTATGGTATTTACAATCAGCCCCCAAAATATCAATTTCAAAGTTCAATACCTCACAGTTACCGCCATAAAGTGTGCAGGCCCCCACGGAATGGGAAAATCAAAGTTGAAGAAACGAAGGGACAGATTCAAATAACAGATTCTTTCATCTATCGCTCTATCTGGACAGTTACATGACTAATATTGTACTCCCTTCTGATATAGTTTATCACATTGTCCAGCACAATATCTGCATTTGCCTCTGGTCTAATTTTGACATGACAAGCCAAGAGCACCTTGCCAACTGTTATGGCCCATATATGCAACTCATGAATAGCCAAAACTTCCTCCATATCCAACAGGCCATTCTCCAGTTGAGTTGCATCTATCTCTCTTGGAGTGCTCTCCATCAAGACTTCGAGTATGCTACGAAGCATGTTGATTGTTGTACCCAAAACTATGAGAGAAAATATTAAGGTGCAGATAACGTCAACTATTTTCCACTCGGGCTTATACCATATGATTGCGCCTCCAATCATCACTCCAATGCTCTGAATGGAATCCCCAAGTACATGGAGATAAGCACCTTGCACATTAATGTTGCGTTGTTTCTTAACTTGTCTGCCTTCGTCTCTACCCAGCAAAGGACTAGTATTTCTTTCATCAGTATGATGATGCTCATCTTTCACGGGCTCATGATGATGGTGCTCTTCTTTAGGGTGCTCCTCATGATGATGATGATGGCGGTGGTTATGGGGATGAGAGGTGATTTTCATTCCATGGTTATGACCCATTCCATGATCATGACCGTGTCCGTGTCCGTGTCCATGATCATGGCCCAACAAAAGCGCCATGATGACATTCACCACAAGACCAAATGCTGCAACAATAAACATCAAGAAGCCTTCAACCTCACCTGTATCGTTAATGAGCCTAATGATGGCTTCATACACCAAAATCCCTGCAAGCAGCCATATCATCTGGATGGAAACCAGTGCACCAAGAATCTCAATCCTAAAAAATCCATATGATTGACGAGGTGTGGCTTCCCATCCAGCTGCCCACAAAGAGAACAAGGAGATGGCAAATGCTGCAACATCAGAGAGCAAATGTGCTGCATCTGTCAGTATCGCCAAACTGTTGGCTTTGATGCCACCAACTACTTCAACACTCATGAAGATTACGCAGAGTGCCACTGCAATCAAAAGCTTGCGCATCGAAGCCGATCGCTCTTGAGCACTCTTGGAGTTGGTTCCAGCATCTGAGAATCCACAAGGTGCTTCACCGCAAATCTTGCTCCCTCCTTCATTCCTCTCCCCATCGGCAACATCCACATTTATTTCAATAATCTGGCCTTGTTGAGGATTCTGCACTTCCATCTGAAAGTTAATAGCAGAAGAGACCATGAATATAATGTGAATAAAGGAAACAAATGTCTGGGGCATGGGAACTGCTTGATTAACAAGTAGAAATAGAAATGTTTTCTCAAAGTTTGCAAAGCTTTAATGCACCTGAAAGTAAACCATTACAAATGCTCAATGCCAAAATAACTGAAGCGTAATCAAGATAATCTATAGCAAGAGCACCGACATACTCTTACTTCAACATGACTTTCCAAAATCTACATCATTGGCTAGTATAAAAGGAAACGTCAAAAGTTAAAAGAGACTGAAAGACACTAAAACATTCAACCACATATCATGCAAAGTAACAGCATTTGCAACAAATAAAAAGACTTGGAACAATTCATAACAGAGGTATGCTTTATGAACTCTACACTTGAGGCATTGAGTTCAGGTTCTTGGCTTTTACCAAAGTCTCGGAATATGAGAAAGAGCATTTAAATTGTTGGCTAGACAAAGCACTATTGCAGGTGTAAACCACCAAATTTGGAATTTCCTTTCTACAAGCATCTGCTTGAGCATAATGCAATCGCTATGCCCCATGACTTCCCCATACATTCTTACCCAGGATTAAAATGTATAAACATAAAATAACTCTTTGGTTACATATTTCCTCTTCCAGGAAGGAGAAAGAAAACACGCTACACTGTTCCGTGTAAGGCATAATACAACAGTGTCAGTCATCAAAACAATCTTAGATCCTACCAGTCTCAATGTAACATCACAGCTAAACAAGCAATCTTGTGAACTGGAGCATGCTAGGAAGTGAAAATAAATAGGAACACACATGTTGATAGTCATCCAATCCAATTCATTAAAAACAACAATCATCAAAGACCACTAAATAACAATTATCTGACTTTATTACCAAGACAGATGGACCCTTTACGAACAGAAAAGGACTAAAGAATAGAAAGATCAGTCTATAAAGATTTCAATCATAGAAAACACACACGAAGAAGCAAAAAACTGAGATTGTAGAAGCAAGTTTAAAAAGAGATAAAAGAGCTGTTTGCAACAGATCCGTAGACAAAGAGTTACCCTCACCAGCGAGTGTAGCTTCGATTAACTTCGGGATGTTTATAGAAAACGAAAGAAACAGGAATAAAAAGAGGCTAATTAGTGCAAGATTGGCTTCTCATACAACATCCGGAGAAGCCAGAAACGCTATGATGATGATCGAATAACTTAGGAAAAACACACAAACCAAGATCCAAGTATCAGCATACTCTATATACAAACAACATCCATTGGATGCAATCATTGAAACATATTCAATCAGTCTAACACGTTTAAAACAAACAGACAAACTGAAGAGCACTAGCGAACATGAACTAAAATATAAACTACTACTTGACAGAACAGAGTACACCTCAAATCTTAGATTATTGCAGAATATATAATTCTATATTGAATAACAAAATCCGTCAAACCCGACATTTCACCAAAATCTATTAACTCGCACCACAAGATACCTAAACCGACTACGCTTACCTTGAGAGGCCAAATAACCACAGCAACACAGATTGAAAAAGACGATATACTTCAGCGACAGGCAACAATCAAACAGAACGAAGACAAATGAGAGGCGTCGGATAAAATGAAACAAGCGAGTGTAAAAGTCTAAACCCTTCGCCTCACACGGAGTCGAACAGTGTAGATAGACGATTAAAAATTAATCAAGAAATCGCACCTAACTTTCGAGCAGTTCCGCCCAACTTCCAAATCGATAACTGGTTGGTGTGAGTCTCGCCTCGCTGGCGAAGTATGCGGGAAACAGAATTGCCACTGGTCAGCCGGATAAGGGTATTAGTAAAGGAGGTGTTTTGAATTAGCGTCAATTACTAAATTGTCCCTTCTCTAAAACCGCCTATTATATCACCAATTGCTGAAATAAAATTAGTAAAGGAGGGTATTAGTAAAACAGCCTTTTCCTATTCTTAGCAACCATAAAATAAAATTATCCCTGTCGGTAATATATATGTATATAACTGATTAATTAATTGCTGAAAATTAGTTATGGGAAAAGAATATTCTTGATAAAGGATCCGCCGTCAATCCGGTTATAGTCTCTGACAGTGTAGCGGTGCCCACGCGGGGGAACAGAAAGACAAACCTCTGGTAGGTGGTGGGTTTTCTACTGTATCGAAACAAGTCCGGGGAGTTGCAAACAGAGAGACGGTGGGCCTGAAGAGATTGGGCTATGAAAAGAATGGCCCAATGGCTTTGTTGGGATGGGTGGTAAGGCTTACGAAATTTTAGACAAGATTGGTTCAATGTAGAAGAACAATGTAGCCAGAGATGAGGTTGAAGTGATGATGAATTTTTAATGTGTAATTATTGTAATTCAATTACCGATAAAATTCTAATTTTTAAATTTTTATTAAAAATAGATGAATTTTATCAATCTAGCTGGTGGGTTGGGTCAAGATAAACCCAAATGGGGACGATTGGTATAGGACAAGAGGTGAAACGGTGACATGCATGGCTAGCCATGCGTCATGGTTACATGGATGCCTAATGGCATGCTGGTTCACCAAAAAGAAAGCAATTACAGGCAGAAGAAGAGATGAAGAATGGTGAAGATATGTACGGCATCGTTTTATCAGTTAAGAGTTTCATAATTGGATATGTCATTCAAGGTTAGAAGAGTAGGAAGAAGGGAGGAGGAGAAGGGGTGAGAAGGAAGAGTCCGGTAGACTAAAGAACTATATTAGTAATGGAAGAGGCAAGAGGAACAAGGACCACTAAGAAAGGATATATATAGATATGTATATGGTGACATATATATATATTCTTATACATCAACTGTACACATAGGAGATCCGAGCAAAGGCACCGGACCAACAGAACCCTTCTTTACACCCAAGAAAACATCACACTTCACGTAAACCTCGTACCTCCCGGTCTTAATGGCTCCGGCTTTCCATCTCAACTTCCCCAACAACACAACCCTTAGTGGCACCACCCCGTATGCTTCGTCCATCATCAACCCGTTCGCTACCTCCATTGACACGGGCACCCCAGCGCCGCCAAGAACAGGTGACAGCGCCACAGTGGTCTTCGTGTCGTGATAAAGCGGTGGGAGTATCACAATAGGTGTTATCGCTTGGTTCCGGTAGGAAACGTAGGCTGTGAGTTTGTCATATATGATTTTGACTCTCCGGTTGGGGTTTCTGGTGACTAGAGTGAACTGCATGGAGGTGGAGAGGAAGGGCGGAGATGTGGTGTTAAGGCCATAGACGGCAGCGCCAACTACGGTGAACTGGGGCTTCTGGGGACGGTAAATTAGCCAAACTGTTAGAGCTGCCAGACCTGCCAGGAGGAGGAAGATGGTGATGACTGTGCAAACTGAGCGACGAAGGTCCTGTGGTGCCATGTATTTGGGTTTTCCTTCGTTCATTTTGGGTGGGTCTTGATGGGTCTCTTTTGGTTGGTGCTCGTCTGCCATGGTGCGTGCTATTATGCCTTTATCTATATAGTATAAAAGCGTTTGTTACAAAAAATGAGAGAAGGTGGAGATGGCGAAAGAAAGGCGACTACTTAAGAAAAGGAAAGGTTGGCGGTGAAGGTGGCGATCGATTACGAGTAAAAGTCCACGAAGAAGAATCTGTGGGGACAAATGGACAGAATTTGGAAGTAGAGAGGGAAAAAAACGAGGACCGGAGTCACGACGAAGTAAAGTTTGAATCTTTTGAAAAATAATCAAATCTCATCACTCAATTACAATCTTCTTTTTTTTTTTTTCTGATTTCTTAGGCCCTGTCGTGAATTACATCGGAGTGGAAAGGAGGGTGGAAAAGTATGGAGGCAAAGGCTAGTGTTCACCCGTTTGACACAATGACGCATACATGGATAAGCTTTCGGTGAAGTGTTTCTGCATGAGAATAGGTGGCTATGCTCTACCTTTTGTACGTGCTGCTACTTTATTGCCAATGCCTCGTCAGATCCAACAATGTCTTTTTTCGATTCTAGGAAGGAAAGTTTGGTAACCCTCTCTAGTTTGCAAATCATAACCCGAAGAAAAGACCAAGTAATCATAATATCCCCAGAAACACAATAAGTAGTGAACTAAAACCATCATCCCCAATTAAAAACAATAACTCCAAATCCGTGACAAATCTCCTCATCTTCCTTTTCAAAGCTGCAATCACTACGCTCTTCCACGTTGGTGGATTTCCTAAGCAGTTTATTGTCTCTTATCCTATGGATGGCTTGAGGAGAATAGAAGAGCTGTAGGACGGGGTTATCAGGGTGGACGAAAAGGATGACAAAAGGGGAGATGAGCACTGATTCTAGGGAGTACCAGTAAAACTAGCTCCACTTCTGTTTCTCCTTTTGAATCCCTCACATTCAAAGATTTTCTTTTCTTGTACACGCCAGTAGGTAGCAGCTGTGTAATTTCCTATCTGGCGAGTATTCTTCAATATAGAAACTCTTTGCATGTTTCAGAGCATTGTCTAATCAGCAAACTTCAGCTCAAAAGGTTTTTTATTACAGATGCAAATTGGTTCTCTCTGCAATAACTAAACTAGTTTTCGGTCGAACTACTACCTGCTAATCTAATTTGGAAATACAATAAAGAGTGCATCACAGTAACCTGAAACAAGGAGGAGAGCAACCGGAGATCTGCCCACTGATGGCGAAATACAACCTCTAATGGGATTTGGGGATGAAGACAGGAAAGTAGCTATTCACCCACAATGCATTTGCAAAGAGAAGGGTGCTTCAAGTGATCACATTTTTAGCTAACTCCATTACAGGCAAAAACCAAACTGAGGCTCACTGAATTTCATCCATCTCGCTATTCTCTACGCCTTTCCTGACAAGCATCGGCCTGCCTCCAAAGATCTACAAGAGGTAATCAAAATCAGTAACGTTGAACGAATACAACTCAAACAAAAATAAATGCAAAGTGGGACTTAACTGTTCCATTCAAAGAAAGAGCAGCAGTGCGTTCTGCCTCAGAAGAGAAGGAGAGAAACCCGTAACAACGGACCTTCCCTTCTTTACGATCAAACACAACCCTCGCACTAACCACAGTCCCAAATCTGCAAAAGTGGTACCTCAGCGTCCCAGGTCTTACATAATAGTCGAGATTGCCAACGTATATTTTGTATGGACTTTCATAGACCATAGTTCTTGTGGGTCCTGAGTTTAATGTTTTGGGGTTCCTTTTCCCCGACCTCATTTGAGTAGAATATCTAACCCGCATTTCTCGTCCACCAACGTCCTTCAAAGAATCAAACGAATACAAAAAGATTTCAGGCTAATTAACATCTAAACCAGATAGGACAGAAGAAACATTGAAGTGACAAACTCAACCGTTCCATCCAATCCAGAAATCGCTTTGCTAGCCGATTCTACGGAATCCAAAGTGACATACCCAGAGCCACGGCTTACACCAGTTTCAGGGATCCTGCAAAGCTGCAACCCAAGTATCCAAGCAGCAGAAATTCAGTAAAGGGAAATTCATACCGATGTTTCTGGACACAACTAAACGCCATTTCCAACTTATTCAAACCAAACAGAACCACAAAGTTCATCTTGCAAAATTTCCTCGGACTTGACTAAACAAGATTTGATAATGGAAGGAAAAGAGACCAAAATTTAGCAGTTAAAGTTGTACAACAATCACTCACTGGACCAGCCCCTTTTTTTACCTCGACGGAAACGACGTTCCCAAAGCGCCTGAAAAGTTCGTCAATGTCTGCAATGTCACAACTTCTCGGAATATTACAAAAGTATAGCTCACAGGGTCTGGTTTCTCTCTTCCGTTGAACATCAACCACCTTGCCCATATCGTCTTGTTCGTTGATGTCCTCCGTGACCACTGATTCTCCGTCAATAAGCGCTGAGAACGTGAATACTCCCCTAGCTTTGTTATGAGGCCAAGCGAAGAGGGCTTCATTGCGGTGTTTCGGGCATTGACGTTTGATTGAGGGACGCAAAGGTAACGAAGCAAATTGTACAGAGGTGGATGCACCTGACGATACGGTGGTTTTGGTATTGAGAGGAGAAGGGAGGGAGACTGCCAGGTGAAGGGTGGCCATTGAGGTGAAGTTTCAATCCGGCAATTGGATAGGGTTTATATTTTTTTAACACTATAAAAATAATCATATCATGCGGACTTAAATAAATAAATAATTATTAAACAGTTATTACAAATATTTTAATTTGGTTTTGCAAAACTTTAGTTAAATTTCATTTTACATATCTAAACGAGTGGGAATTTATTCTACCCGGGAAGGGAAACGGAGCCCGTGATCCAACCCGATATTAGGTCACCTACACCGCATGGTGGCGTAACCACTCCATTTCTTGTTACATCTGTAGCTCATCTCCCCACAGATCTAAATCATTACTTTTACATGTAAGCTCCCACAACCGTGACAGCCAGACGCCGGCGCCACCATGACCTCCTCCTTTATGAAGATAGGCAAGCCTGGAGCCTATAAGCCTACGATCGTGCGCTCAGCCTCACCGACATCAACGCCACGACGCGCATCCTCCACTAGTGCATTTGCCTACAAAAGCTCGCTTGACCTCGACCTTGACAGCATACTCGACCTGGACGATCACCTTCTCCACTATTACAGCAGCTCCATTCGTGTCCTGGACATAATCACCGTCGATTCTGACCACGTCCTTTCCTACATCCGCTCCGCCTGCCAAGACGGCTACCTCATCAGCTCCAAAGTCCACGAGCTAGACCTCATTGCCGTCGTACAGGTACAGCGTTTCAAATTTCACGAAAGGCGAGGGAAACGCTTCCGGTTCGGAAGACTGCGTATTTAAAGCGAGTAGCTTCATTTGATCTAGGCTTCACTTTGATTATTTAGGGGGAGAGGGAAATGGAATTTTTTTTATATATATAATTACATTAATAAAAAATTAAATAAAAATATCATGTAATAGTTTAAAAATAATTTTTTTATATTTTTTTACTGCTTACTGTTTACAACACAACCATACGAGGTTTACCACTAAAAAATATCTAAATAAATGAATTAGACCATTATACATATTCTTAATAGGTTTTAAAGGACGTTTACCACTCAAAGAAACTTTAGTCCAATGAACAGATGCACAAAAGGAAAATAAAATTTAGGACAGAACCGAAACCTGAACAGTAAATCCTGGATACACAAGAGAACACATTTACTATAATTAGAAGCACGACAGATTGCTAGCAACAACTAATACGACGCCATAAGACACGAACTAGAAGCCAGCAGGTGAGGAGTTAACGAATATCCAGCTTAAGAACCTAGACTTGTGCGGTGCCCTCGGTAAATTTGGGATCCTCGCATCTATATCGCCCATCAGGACCAATTCCAAAGCCTTTTGGATCTGCAAATACATTCTCAAGTAGCTGGCTACGAGAAGGCAGAGGGCTTTCTTCTGCAAACTCAACAGCATCCTCCAGGACTTCGTCAATCTTTTTCTCTATGGTCTTTAACTCCGCTTCACTAGCCAGACTGTTCTCAATCATATGCTTCTTCAAGGCTGTGATGGGATCTCGGGCAGCATAGTGAGCCTTCTCGGCTGTTAAAAGGGAAATCAAAAGATTGAGGATAAGGAAGATTCTACGATCTTACGTTGTCGTCAAAATGCAAAGTCTATCATTCTTGTCTTAATTATATGCAGAATGCTACGAAAACTTATCAATCAAAAGAAATTTTTAATGATTTAGTAACTAAATATGTAATCCTTGACCATAAAACAAAGACCATATATGTTCTGTTTCCCATAACCCATGGTGTAATTCTATACAAAAATTGAAAATGTCAGATGTTTGGTGATCCCATTATTCATAATTGAATTGTGAAAATTTCGTCAAACATCTGAACCAAATCTTTTCTGCTGAAAGAATCACTTTTTAATGATATCTGGATCAATTAAGAAAATCTTCACTATGGAGGATCTGCGATAAGAAGGCTAAGGCTAAGCGGTAGAAATTCACAACACGCCGAAAGAAGTGAAACAAATGGGAAAGAATTAGAAGGGGAAATTGATAAATGCAAGACAAAGTTCCTCAATATTCATATTTCCTATTGGAAAGTTAAACATGTAACTTCAGACTTAACGATGCAATTTTGTGGACTAAGGTTAATGACGACCAATATGAATCAGTTTGAAACTAACCTATCAAATCACTGCAAAACGTAATATTGATCCACAACAAAGAGGCATGTCTACGAGGAGTCTCATAATAGTTAAAAGGGAGAGTCGTAGCAAAATATATTACAGGCAGAAGCGAAATCACAGAAAAAATTGTGAAAGCCTGTTGTTTTCCAAATGAGGACAACAATTGCTAGGGTCTTGCCAGCAGATGGATGATGAGAAAGAAATGTATTCGCATGATATCCGAATAAATAACACCATATAATCCATTAGACAACAATAGGAACTAGGGTATAACGACTCACCAGGGTCACGGAGCTCATCAGGATCAGCCAAGGAGTGCCCTCTGAACCTGTAAGTTTCGCATTCCACCAAAGTTGGGCCTTCTCCTCTCCTAGCTCTACCGATTGCTTCTTTAGCCACCTCCCTAACCTTCAACACATCCATTCCATCAACATGAACACCTGGCACCCCAAAAGCTGGACCCTTCTTCCAAATCTCTGGATCTGAAGTTGCTCTTAAGTGAGACATCCCAATCGCCCACAAATTATTCTCCACAACAAACACAATAGGCAACTTCCACAATGCAGCCATGTTCAAACACTCAAAGAACTGCCCATTATTACAAGTTCCATCCCCGAAAAACGCCACAGTCACTTCATCGCAGTCCTTCTCGCCCAAGACTTCTCTCCTGTACTTGGATGTAAATGCAGCTCCAGTCGCCACTGGAATCCCCTCGCCAATAAAAGCAAAACCACCTAGTACATTGTGCTCTTTGGAGAACATGTGCATTGAACCACCCTGGCCACGGCAGCAACCCGTGGTCTTGCCAAAAAGCTCGCTCATCACAGCCCGAGCTGGGACCCCCTTACTCAAAGCATGGACATGATCACGGTAAGTGCTGACCACACAATCCTGCTGCTTCAAGAACTTGATGAATCCAGTTGAGACAGCTTCCTGGCCATTGTAGAGATGAACAAAACCGAACATTTTGCCTCTATAGTACATCTGTGCACACATGTCCTCGAAAGATCTTCCCAATATCATGTCTTCATATAGCTCCAAGCCTTCTTGTTTCGTAATCAACTAAACAACAAATCAAGCAAGAGAATAAATGTTAGACCATGTTTTATAGGTTCAATTTTCAAAGAAAAACTTTCAATTCGGGAACTTAAATTTCAAACTGCGAGAAAAGCAGCAAACTCCACACATGTAAATTCAAGTATAATTGAAGACAGGTCGTTCCGTTTTTACCAGATTAGAAGTGGATTTGAGCTTCTTCTCCTTCACGACTTCAGAGACGGCGACGACAGTGGATCGACGAGGAGGATTTGCGGAGAGATTGAACTTGCTGGCGGCATTAAGACGGAGGAGGTTGCGTCTCGTGCCGAAGAAGGAAGATGAGGTTTTGAGAGGATCAAAAAGCGAAGGTTGGCTGTCATGAGATCTGCAGGCGGCCCCGTTGAGAGGCAGGAGGGCCAATTTAGTGGCCGAGAAAGCAGCTGAGGCCATTTGGGCGGATAGAATCAGGAGGAGGAGGAAAAGAGAGAGAAGAAAAGGAAGAGAACGCCAGTGGAAAATGAGGAAAATGAGAGAGGGGAGAGAAATAATATAGAGGAATAGAGCTCGGGGCGGAGGGCACGAGGGCGAATGGCGTGGGAATAACCGCCTGCGTGTTTATTTCGAGTGATAGATGAAAATGAAGTGAAGCCACCCAACCCAAACCCAAATGCCAAAGGGACATAAAATTATGGACCATAAAGAGAGAGTGGTGGGAGGGGGAGCTGTTTTTTCTTTACTTCATGCTTTTCTTTCATCACATTTATATTATTTTTGGTTTGTCTATATATTTGAACATAAGATTAGGTTTGGATATCTGTGTAAATAGATTAAAATAGAATAAGATTCGGAATAGAATTATATTATAATTCATATATTTGTTTACATTTGAATTTAGAATAGAAATAAATAATATTTTACTATAATATCCTTATAATATTATATTATTATCATTTGTTATTTATAACATATTTTTTCACTCAATATTTTTTTTATGTTACTGTCAATATCTTAGTTATTTTTATTATAAATTAAAATATTAGATCAATAAAAATTTAATATTATATTTAATTAAATTTTATAAAACATATCCTATATTGAATATTGAAGCCTGATTTGAAAAAATAATATAAACTCATATTTTTATTATCTTATTTATAAATTATAATAAATAAATTTGATAAATAAAAATTTAAAATATTAAGATTATCAAAATAAATAAAAATGAATGAACATAAAAGGTTAAAATAGTAAAATAATACGTGAAATAACATGGAATGTGAATGGAAAATATTTCCATAGTTGAAGAGAGGGAGACTATTTTTTTTTTTAGAATGAAGAGTATATCAGTTGATAACCAGACTAATCTCTCTTGTAGTTCGACCACCCGACTCACTTCACAGGCATCTAGCCTGTAGCCATGAGTGGTACGGTACAACATCCACCTCTTTGTGTATGACCACTACCAACAGTACACTTTTCATATCTCGCAATTTTCCCGAATTTTTGTAGACCCCTGCGCCAACACCTCATTTGTAGAGAGTGAGACTATATTCCTGTATGGAATGATAATTAACATAAAATAACTTTAGAAAAACCCAGTATTTGTCTGGATACCCAATCATGTTATTATATGTCAACCAAACATATCCTTAGGCTTCTTGCTTCCGTTTTTCTTTTCTTAATGGGTCAAATAACAGGTGCTTGCTTTTGTGGATTAAGTTGCGTGAGCGACAGTGTTATGACAGTGGGACTGGCCGAGGCTTGTAGACCCAACCAATGGACAATTAAAAAAAGCAGTGGTTGGAGGCCCAAGTTACTAAAATCAATTTAAAATCATTTATCGATTAAAAGATATCATCGTCAATAACCGTAACATCCAAGATTCATTTATTAAAATAAACATGACAACTACTAGGATTATCAATAGAATAGACATTATATAAAAACTATCTAGTATTATACAAAAATAACAGATAATATAGTAGATGGGACTATGAAACCTTCAAACAGTAATGCCCGTGTAAATTTATACACAGCATAAAACATAAAATGGAAATGTAAAGAACCCTCAATAAGGAATCAAATTGCAGCATTTCAAATATGCAAAGAAACAGTGACGAACCGATAGATTCAGAAACAAAATAAGTAACACTCGAACCAAATTCTTATGAATGGCAAGAAGATCTCAACACCAAATTTGTTCGACAACAAAAATCTCCGAGGAGTCTACATTCGCGAATATAAATATTTGTAACAAAAATATCAGTAAAAGCATTCTCAAAAACGTAACTAAAACTACTTAAACCACTGCTCTTGAGCATACTGGGAGGGCTCCTAATCGAACAAGCTGAATCCCATATCGTCATCACTCTCTTCCTTGGGCTCTTCCTGCAAGAAGATCCAACAAAATCAAAAGTAATTCACCACAAGGTTCAACAAAGTAACACAAGCATTGACTTCGACAATAAAATCAAGAAACCATCGTGTCCTTACTTTCTTCTCCTCAGCAGCAGGAGCGGCTGCAGCAGCACCGCCTGCAGCGGCACCACCAGCTGGGGCTACAGCAACAGCTGCACCACCACCACCACCAGACCCAACATTCGTGATAAGATCCTCAACGCTACGCTTCTCGAGGAGCTTAGCAAACAAGCTTGGCCAGTAGGATTCAACTGCAATACCGGCTGCTTTTACGAGTATGTGAATCTTCTCTGCCTATTTTTGGTTAAAGAAAAAAACCAACATCTAGGAACAAAAGAATACAACATAGAAAACAACTTAAAGCAATTAAACCACGAATCTTTTATAGACACTCAAAAACAGAAAATATTTATCATTCAGAGATTGTGAGGAGGATACAGTGATGGGGATGCCATCATCGTGCAGGATCAAAGCACCATATATGCAAGCAAGCTCTCCAGGAGTCGACATCGTATTGACTACAAACAACACATCAATCAAAACAAGCAACACATCACATAACGAAGATGTTCAAATGTTCATATCATCAGAATAATCACCCAAACCGAATTTAGTAAAACCTACAAACTAACTTCAGAATAAGTAAACAGCAATCAACAAATGCAGTCTTCACTGACAAAATAAATTCCACAACAATTTCAGACGAAACCAAATAAACGGAGAGAAAATGAATATCAAACAGAGACGAGTCACCTTGTGTGGCGAGATCTGGGAGGAAGCAACTAGTACCCCTGATCGTGCACGACGCTACGCGGCTGTGAAGATTAGAACTCAGTCTAGGGTTTGAAATGAAGTACAGAGGAAGGGTTTTAAAGGCATTTTAGGATGGGCCGCCATCGATCAATCTGGGCCTGTAAGATAATGTGGGTGGGTAGTAGATTTGCTTAGGATCGAACTACTGACTTGATTGAAAGAACGGCCCACGTAGCTCGTTTAGCGACACTCCTGGTTGTACTGGGACAAATCCACCGAACAATTCATGATGCTGACGTCAGCATGATGTCAGTATTTAAAAAGAAATGTGTCGTACCTCCAGAGCACGGTAGATTCTAAGATTCTTGACTGGCCTGTTTTTTTTTTTAAGATATGGGATATCCACTATCGATCACAGTGACTAATCCCCTACACTGTCTCGTAAACACCGACTAAAGGTGGGTTCAGCTGGGCCAGAATTTTAAAGTATTCCATACCCAAAGACAGAATGAGCATCAACTAAAATTTTAATTCTAAGGATGTTAATAAAACTTATTATGTATCAATCTTTATAAATATCTATCGATCGAAAACAGAAAGCAATCAAAACCCGAAAACAATCCAAAAACGATTGAAACCCGAAAACATAAAGAGATGATAAGTAAACATTAATTATCACAACCCGGCGCGCATTTTTTTTATGCTTGGGGGAATTGTTGCAAGAGTCCGCCATGCCGTGGAAACAAATTTTGGCCAAGGCGTATGCAACAATGCGAACGATGAATGTAAACAAGGATTTAAGGATGTTGAAGGTGACAACCAGGCAGAGCTACGAAGAAAAAGTAGGATAAGGAAGCCAAATCCACAAGTGGCTGCACAGAGAGTACTTTCCATCAAGGAAAATACCACAACTCGCAAGTGTAAAAGACTAAACAAAGATGAGTCTACTGCAATATCAAACAAATCCAACAGCATATCTTCTACTCCATTCATAGGTTCGAGGTTAACAGAAACCACTCCAGCAAAGTAACTAAACACCTAAAAGCATAGCATCCATCAAAAGGCTTGGGAAATCCAGTATATAACAGATGCCCGCTACTACAGAAAGTCCCTGTCAGAGAAGAGAAAAAGTTGATGGTAAGAAAACGTGATGTGAAAAATAAAAAATTGGTCATAATTTATCTAAATTGTTTTATCTAGATAAAATTTCGCGGCAAAAATATAGAAGAAAGCAAAAAGAATGCATATAGAGAAAGTTTTGCTCTTGCCGCTGATGTTATGGTGTGCATATAAGAATAAGAAGAGGTAGCTCACACTTCAGTATGTTGAGCAGGGTTTTTTTTACAAGCTCAAACAGCCGCTCAAGTATGACCGAAAGAGTGAAATCCGTAAGCTGCACTTCTAACAGCATTCTAAAATTAAAAAATGGACTAATCCAGCCTCTCTTTTGTCAGGGTTCGATTTTGATACATGCAGTGGGACACTATAATGGAAGTGGGAACATTTCAGGATCCATATGTGCCGGAACCAAAAAAAAAAAAAGGAAGCTTCTATTTAAAATACAGCATACCTGGATAATCAGGCAGGTGATAATGACCTAGATCTTGATGCAGATCTAGTCTTGGAGACATCTCGTGGTGTAGACTTACTGCACCGGAGGAAACTTCTCAGAGAATCTCGGGGAGCGCATTGCAGAAACAAGAATAATCAAGATCAAGGATCATTTTACATACCTCCTCTCCCTTCTTGGACTCCTACTTCTACTGCGGCTTCTAGTTAGACTACGAACTCTGCGTGGACTGCCCTCATAACTCTTTACCTGCCAAAAAATATTCAGCAGAATGAAGGTGCATAACCTACATAAATTCAGTAGCTTCTATTTATTTCACAAAACCATTGAGTCTCAGGCAAGATCCATAATTCGTTCAGACATCCATCTTCATTGTGAGATAAGTTCAACTTTTAACAACAAATTTTGAGGATAAGGCTGCCAATATAGATAGTAATTTGAGACGGGAGACTAAAATTCCCCAATCAATTATGCTAAATATAATAATAACATCATTGTCCAACAGATACCAACAGGAAAATCGACAAAATCATCTTGTCAGTTTGAGTCGATACCAAATATTTTCCAGTTATATATACCAATATGAAGAAAACCAAAAATCATTTCCTAGAGCATTCTTCAAGATTGAAGATGAGAGAAAAAGTACCCGAATATAAGCCTTTGTAAAAGGATTCCGAAATTCAGTGTCATCCAACTGCCGAATCTATAAAACCAAAGCTATCGAGTGTCAAACAAGATAACAGAGGGAGAAACCAGACTGGTTATCAGACTAGTAAAATTGTTTCTCGTGAACCTACAGCACTTCTCATGTCCTCATGATTAGTGTAGTCAACAATACCCGTTGCTCCTGAAAATAAATTGCACAATTTGTTAATTTGGAGATAAATTGGTTATAACAAGCCAGTATAACATTAACACAAACTCTTAACGGAACACAGCAAAATTGGAGACATGTAGCAAATTACAAAGTTTATAAAATGAAAACAACTTAGCCAGCAAAAACAAATGAAATTTCATAATATTTACTGATGCAATTGGATAAAAAATTCAAAATATTTGCTGGTCAATTGTTTAAATAATTGATTATTTCGGAATTATTTAGGATGTTGATGTATACAGTCCTCCTTTACAAGTAGTTAGAAGACTTTGTTTTTGTTTTGACTATTTAAAATGGGGAGTTTAGACTTCATGTTTAAAAAAAGTTTGAATAAAGTGTCATACCATCACCATCACGAAAAACTTCAGCAAAACAAACATCCCCAGCTTTGCGCATGTGGTCCTGAAATATGAGTAAATGTTATATCTGAACTGCAGAAAATGCCGTACATGGAGTTGAAGATTCTCCCACCTTCAGATCTTGCCAGGAAGCTGAAGGAGGTAATCCTTGAACAACAACTACATCCAGAAAAAAGGGACAAGAGTCAGAATGTTAAAAAGAAAAGGATGCAACTAAGGGCACAGGAGAACTGTCAGATGGTAGAATAGACAAAAATAAACAATACCTCGAAATTCAGAGCGATGTGAGGCACCAAATTTCCCACCACCCGCACCAGAATGACCACGCCGATCAAAAGAAGGTCGCCCTCTGCCACCATGGGCAAGCTCAACCTATGCCAATAGGGAAAATAGGAGCATGAAAGAATGTCAAGAACAAGATTCTCACCTCAAAAATACAACAGTTTAAATGATTATTACCCTTAGGCGACAACCATCAAAGTTATAGCCATCCCGTGCTCTGACTGCATCATCTGCTCCCGAAGAATCCACAAACTGCAAATATAGAACATATAAAGCAATGTGGCACTGCATGCACCTTCTCACTATATCCTAATGCAGGAAATGCACCTACCTCCACAAAACAATAACCAGGAGGGCGATGCGGAAGCTTCAGTTCAATATCCAAAATCCGACCAAACTGCAGAAATAAACATAGCACTTCTGTTGGAGAAACAATTTGAAAAATCAACAATACGCAAATAGATTATATCTATAGTAATTGCAGAATAAGGTTTTATACCTTTCAAAAGTTAATAACACTAGCTCATAACTTTAACAGTCAGTACACATGAAGTACCACCAAAAAGCAGATAGTTAAAAGCGAGAAGAGTTTGTTTCAGGGAAAGATTATTGAGAACCAAGTCACAAATAGACAAGGACATGGATGTTATTCAAAATAATTAACTTAAATTGCACACTTACATCTCTTAATCAATTAAAAATTTATCAAAATATATTAAACAAAAAAAATATCATAATTCTATCAAATGCTAGAATAGGATTAAAGTCTACTTTTTATAAGATGATGGATTTCAGTACAAAGAAAAAAACATCGTATAGTGAAAACAATTTGTAGCAAAATGAGGTTGGTCAAAGATTTTGTAACTTCTTCCCATTAAAATGCTAATGTAGGTTTTATAATCTTTAAAGCATCAAACAAAGACAAGAAAATAAATGTTAAACAATTAAATTAAATAAATCTATCAGCACAGATTAACTTGCAGAATTATTGTAATAAAACTCTGATAAGCCAATTCTAACCTTGTAAAACAGGTCTTCAATTTCCGATTCCCTCACATCCAGAGGCAGGTTACCGACATATATAGTGCGTGAGGAGCGACCGACCATATTCTGATGCCAACAACAGAATCAGTGTGCAAGATTGAAGCAGAAAAGAAATATATAACCTCTCAGTGAATTCCAATATTGATGAATAAACCTCTATGCCTCCCCATTGTAATCTACTACTAAAGTCTGCAATAATACGGCAACCAAAGCAAAAGAAACAATATGAAGCAAACCAAGAACAATCCTTGGGTGGGTGCTCCACAAGCTGCACTGTCGACATGATCCAAGATGCTCCAAAGTTATAACTAGATCCATAACATATTGAACTCCCCTTTCTCAATGGTGTTGTAAAGGTATGTAGATCTTCATGAAGTGAAGAAGCATTCCATTTTATCCAACTACCCATAAAAACTCACTAACTTGTCCCCACTCCATTTTTATACCCCTACGTACAGTCCCAAAGCTTTTATGTCCAAGCTCCTTTCATCTATCATAAAGCAAGTGTTTCGGTCATGAAACATGATAAAATTTGGCACATATCTACACATTTACCAGAGTTTTCCACAAAGACATTATTGATTACGAGGGCCATCATAGAGTTGCACTTATATTTTATAATTTTTCCATAATTCTCCATTCCCTAAATCCAGATGCCAAAATTAGTTCTTTTTTTATTATTATTTTCATAAATAGCTGGTTTTTTTCACTGCAATGTTTCATTTGACAGAAATATATACATAGGAGGCAGTTCGGAAGCTTAGCTAACCTATAGGGGCTACAACAAGGTTCAACTCCAAATTTCTTCGATACTTAAGATTCTAGGCCAATAACTTGCATTTGAACAATTGGATTGAAGCCAGTGAACCAATATTCTAAGAGTATAGATAGCATAGAAGGCTAAACCCTAAGCTACATTCCACCACAGGATTACTAGCGCGATTTCCCGATAATATTACATCGAAAAGCTTCGGGACTAATATACCTCAGTATAAACACTGATATTACCATGAAGTGAAAATAAGAAAGCGGCTGGAAAGACGGGTAAAAAAAACACGCGAGTAAGCTCTATAACAGTGAACCAGTAGATCTATGATTCGTACCGGAGACGGAGCTTTAACCTCGGGCCAGGTGCTATTCACTTCCGTCCAGCAGATGGAGCAAAAAGAGGGAAAGAGATAAGAGACTAGGTCAAGTTGAGCCAACACCAATTCGAAATTGCTTAAACGTCAGGGTTTCGCTCACTACTGGAGCTAATATGGAGATTTTCTACAGTACGCCTCCCGTAAGTAAGCCCTCACGGTACGGGATGCGTAATAGAATCTTCCAGGAGAAAAAAAGAAACAGAGGAAGGGTAATATAGTCATTCAGGATCCAAAAAAAAAAAGAACACAGTTAGAAATAGAACAGAAGAACACAAAGAATGGTCGTCCCCATTTCCGACAGCCGTCTCAACAGGGGGAAAGTCAAAGAAGAATAAATGGTATCCAGCCGTCACAACGGTGTCGTTTCAAAGGAAGGGAACAATTTCAATTTAACCACTTTGTATAAAAATGTCGATGTGATGCGCCGAAGCAGAATTGATTAGAGAAAAGATCGTCTCTTCATACTTGACACGTTCTGGCATCCATTGACCCGATCAGGTATTTCTTCTACCTCTCTTGTATAGATCTCATGGATCTTCCGATTTGCTGTACTGTAATCCCTATTTCCATTCGTGAATTTCATGATTGGGATTCAACTATGTGATCTGTTGTATAATCCAAAACGCGTCCTGTTTAACAATTACAAAGAACTGCAGGTGGGCTTTTGATATTTTGCACCATGTATTGCTTGGGATTTTTTTTTCCCCAAATTTATCAGGTGTTCTTGGGGGTCTCGCTTATCCGCGATCTAAAAACGGGAAAAGCATTGTGCTTGGGTATTGTCAAAACATGACGTGCTCTTGTGTCTATGATTTTTCACCAAAAATATTGGAAGTATAATTGGATTGCAGAAGGTATTCATTTGAAATCCAGTTGGAGCAAAAAAGGCTAGCATAGGATGCCCATTTGGAAAAAGGGGCGGTGGCAGAACTGGATTCGAATCCAAATCAATTATTAATTTGCTAGGTTCAGGCATATATTAATCATCCTGCATGTTTCTCAAGTTTGGTTGCCCTTTATCTTCAGTTAGACGCTAGAAAAATGAAAACTTCAGATGTTATCTGTGTAGTTGATTAAGCGCTTCTGTGTAGGTAGAGATTTGGGATGCAGTTCCTACAACCTCTAGAGAAATTCCACTGGCCACCCATGATAGTTTTTTCATATGTGCAATCATCAAAATTAAGCATTGATTGAACTAATACTTGATCTGTTTTGCTTCTGTTAACCAGCTTGTGTTCCTGATTGTGCGCCAATTTATAAAGACACAATCCTTGACTAGACTCTGAAAGCGGCACCACAAGAGAATCAGAATGGTGGGCAAGCAAACTAGGGCTGCGAAAAAGGATGGGTCAATCCTTACTCGATTGGTGAATACTGTTTATTCCTTCTTAAGTTATGCTGAATTTGAGATTCTCTTCGTTCTCTTCTTCTTGGTTGCTTTTCTGCTATTCAAAGATATCACATCAAGGCCCGAGTATAACAGAATCTTTGTGGATAAGCCTGGTGGATTCGACTTATGGCCTTACTAGAAGACATTTTAAGCGTGGTTATTGGCATGTTTGTTCTGCCTGACAGTACTTCTTATGGTAGTTGATTATTAAAATTCCTGACTGCATGTGCATATCCATGTAATTCTGCAAATGTTGTAGAAAATATGAACAAGCTTCAAGTCTCTTGTTTCTGAACTTTGTTATTTTTGGTGAAGGAACTTGTGCATGTAAAATGTTGGGATTCTGTCTACCAGGTTTAAAAGATATCTTATATAATTTCACAAGCCAACACATATATCTCCATGACCATCTTCATTTGTGAGATTGGATTCTCACAAAGGCATCGATGACAATTCGCTGTCAAAGCATATACAAATGTGGAGGTTATGAGGATGTTAATGTTAAAAGATTGGTCATAAAAGAGCCATGTCTGCGTAATTGATCTCAATGATGTTGTTGGGTTCATCTTTCATTGTTCTGCGGAAACTTTGCAAAATCGGCATCGTATTCCAACTCTCTCAGAATGTGATGCAGAACCCGCGTGCCCAACTTTGAATCAGAAAAAGGTACTACCAACATCCACCCACTGCGATGTATCCCATTGGATTCCAAATTATATTATTAAACCCAGAAAAGAAAGTGGTTTGAACAAGAGAAGTGATAGATGCCTTTGAAAGCGAAAGGTATCCACTTATTCAACTATCCTTATCCATTTCTAATCCTATACCACAAAAGGTATCGATCGTGAATGGTGAACAAACCCAAAAGAAAAAGCAAATTCAAGGTAATAGCTGAGCTATCCTAGCCCACTTTTTTTGTTGACTAATTTGGGTTTAAAGATACATAAATCAATCTTCAAACCCGTTCAATGACAGATATGAACAGAGAGTTGTGTCATTGGATGCTCTCTGCGTCCAAGACATAATCATCAGATGAATCAGTATCTTGGGTAGAATCCAAAGCCAACATCGGTTTCCACCTTATATGCTAGTAGTACATGCAGTGAATATGACTTCTACCTCTAATGCTAACAGCTACGAATTAAGACTCTCTATACTCTAGACGAAACCTTCAATGCTGAGGATGGATGATGTAGCAGAATGGTAAGTGAAACAAAGATGGTTAGCGGAGTGAGCTTTGAATCTTGACTTCCGTTAATGATGAACAATTAATCTGCTGCAGAAGAATAGTCGGATTTCTTCCCCATTTTGGTGTTGACCCTTGTCCCTTACTGCCAATCGTGGATGGTGTTAGTCTTGTATGGAGACGGCCTATTTTCCAGACTTACTAGGTTGAAGAATTCTCTCCAGAGGCTGTTCCAGGGACTTGCAAGGCACCAGGTTCTGTTGTCGTGGTCGTGGTCGATGGAGTCAATATCGCTCCACCTGTTGCATTTAACATTCAAATGGTACCCACCAAAAGTTATTTTACAGCCGAAGTAACAACATAAAAGTAGAAGAAAGAGTGAGGTTGAAGTTATAGGGATGGCAAGTTGGTAACCTGTATGAGTGGCCGAGGTTGCCGTTGACGAATGAAGTGACAAGACTCCGGTGGAGCCATAGTGCTGAGATAAATATGGATAGTGTACCATTTGAGGATAGTAAACTCCAAAAGCATGTCCTTGGCTGCTTGGTGGATACTGGGTAAAGAATGGATAAAAATTATGGAACAGCCCTGGTGGGAATTGCTGACTTCCATAAACACCATAATAGTTCTGCAATAATGCCACCAAATTGTGGTCAAGCAATGCAGGTTAAAATTCTCTGCGTAGCAACTTCATAATTGCATACCAACAACAGTTACTAACCAGGGGATACATTGCTTCCTGAGAATATCCACGGTACCTGAGATTTGAATCAAAAGAAAAGAAGAAGAACAACAACAACAAATGCAATCTCAAAAGGCAGAAAACCCACAAAAAAGAAAGATAAAGAATTCCCTCATTGTGTGCTCCCTTGTATTTTTGCTTACCCATAACCTGAATATGGAAACTGGTATTGACCGCTGGGTTGATGGGTGACTGATGATAAAGAACTATGATCAGTATGTGGAGGCACTAGTTCACCTGCTGCTCGAAACCGTCCTGTGCCTGCAATTTTGGTTCATCTACAATGAACATCGACATTCACTGCATATATATATATGTTAAAGAGCATTCCCTAGTTAACATTTGACTATCCATCATTAGCCCGTTTTTACATTGTTTCATGACTCTTATCTATTTTCAGTAACTTTTCATTTAGCTTCCATGGATCCATAATGCTGATCCTGACGGATATTGCATATAGTTTTTTTTGCAAGAACTGAGCATTGTAAACGAGAGGTGGTGTGAGAGAGAGAAGTTTTCAGAAGCGATTGACCATATTGGGGAGTTAGTGGTCGAGGTTTCTGAGCACCAAGTGAGGCAATATTGCAGTTTGCCCGCCTTCCATCAATCACAGGAGATGGGTTTTGACAGGCTCTCATGGCAGCCTCCGGATCCTTAAATGTTACCTAACAATAAGGACAAAAAGAACCCACTTTTAACTAAGACAGAACAATCGAAGTAAGCATGTTATCAGGGAACCAAAAAGGTCAAAGAAAGAAGGGTCTTACAAAACCGTATCCCTTTGATCTCCCAGTGTTCTTGTCTGTAATAACTACAGCTTCCAGGATCTCCCCAAACTGCTCGAAATAGCGCCTCATGGTATCTCTTTGCGTCTCCCACGCCAGACCTCCGACGAAGATTTTAGTAAACGTTGTGTCATTGTAATGCACCGGATTGCTACCACCCACCCTCTGAAATGGCCTTTGTTGAGCCATGACACACAGGCAACAAGAGAAACCAACACAAAATCCCCCCCTCCGGATAAAACAAGAAGAAGAGGAAAAGAACCGCCAAAGAACAGAATCAACCCTTTTATGCCAGCAGACAAGCCGTTTGCTTTGATGATAATCGCATCAATCAATCCTCGACTACTCCTTTCTTTCTTTCTCTATCTCCTACACACTCGTGCGCTGGTGTTTCTATCTGTTTCCCTCTTCTTCTAGTTGTTGTTTCTCTAATGCTTTAACTGTCACTTTTTCACAAACACAACTCCTAAGATTCCTCAACCAACGATACCCTTAACGAGAAAATCATTACTGTTAAGCCTGGAGAGAGAAAAAAAAAAAACACTCCCCTATATATATCTATATACACATAATATATTAGCTCGTAGCTGTCACCGCGAGAGAGAAGCTAGGACAGAGAGCGATGAAAAAGAAGAAGAATGGGAAAGGAGAAGACAGAGAGGCTGGATGTTAGTGGGCACCCACGACCACAGTAGGCAAAAGTTGTCCAATGAAATCTCAATGACCAAAGACCAAACTTATTTTTGTTTTCTGTATCAGCCAATTCCTCCCTAGGGTATACATAACCTATCGATACTTAGTATTTACACTAATATGCCCCGGGACTGGACTCTGTAAAACCTCTGCTTCGCTGTACCCAACATTCCATTGCCTTCCCCTCTTCATGTTTTGCAAGCTCTAGCTGTGTTCATGGCGTTTGTCATTCATACCTTGACTTTCCTACTGTCACTCTCTTATTATGATTATTAATTGTCTTTTCCTTTTTTCCTTTCCCGTGGTTAAACTGTTCAATCTTACTTATTAGGATTACTGATATGACATTGTAGGATCGAACACAGAACTTTTGAATCTACTGAATAATATATTTGACAACAGATTGAATGGTAAAATTTATAGATAAAATTGAAAATATATGTATGATGGGTTTGTTTTTTTGCTAAAATCTGAGCAATCTTCCAAAATTTGTTTTGTTGAACTGTCCATTATACCTCAATTTTTGTCTTTTTAAAACAGGATGGGTCCAATCACTTGTGTCATTTATTGCTTTAGACACCAAATTCCCCCCTCCTTCCATCACATATACATCTCTAGTTAGCTGTCATTACTTATTTTGAAACCACGTCCTGACAATCAATTTATCATCATTAATTAATTAATATCGATAATAATTTTTTCTGTTATATTGAAAAAGAAATTAGAAGGGTAATTAAGATTTTAATGACAGTGGTTTCCGGAGTCAAAGAATAATAATGGTCAAAGGGGGAGGGAGGGATGGATCAATCACTGTGGACAGAGAAGATAACCAAAAGGGACAGAATCATGCCAGTGGTTAGAACGGCTTTAGACTGACGAAGTGATCGGTCAAACTTGTGGTATTTTTTATCTTTTCTTATTTAAAATTCCTATTTCTACTTTATTTTTTTGTTTATTTATTTATCTTCTTCTAATTTGTCGAGCTAGCTGTTAGTTACCCCTTTTGTTTTCTCTGTTTGATTTTGTTCACTGTCGTATCGACTTCGTTGACTGGTACCTGAAGCCAGGTGCTGGGTATTTAATATTGGAAACGTAAAATAGAACCAACCTGTCTAGCTAGCGAGCGTTGAGTGGCAGCCCAGCCCAGCCGAGCCGAGCCGAGCCGAGGGAATTGAGCAAGCACGGCAGAATGGGGAGTGTGTCGTAGCATCCACATGAAGGCTGCAAAAGCAGGCAGACTGCCGTCACCGTCAGGACAAGCACATGCCTCTTGCCAGAGTATGTTTTTTTTTTGGGGGGGTTTTTCTTTTTCCATTCACCTGGAGCAAACACGTCCGTCTTCTCGATGATCCTCTGTGTTTGCACCATTGGATGGTGTTTTCTGACAATGATCTTGCACGATCAAACGGTGCGGACGGGAAAAGGAGGAACAAACACCATCGAGGGAGACAGGGTTGGGTAGAATTTGGTGGTTGGGCCCTGGTTGTGGTCAATCAATGGATAGGCTTTGACAGCAACGTGGGCAGATATATGTTTCCTTGGACTTGCATTATCCATATTCTTCTGTCTTGTAGTAGTAAGATTAATCCGTGGCTAGATAGATGCTTGTGGGGTAATTTTTCGTGTGAACTCCGTGAACAGTATACGTAGCTTTACCTTCTAATTTTTGTTATATTTATTTATTTTTAGACAGAAAAAAAAGCCTATCAGTAGTTTAATTTTGGGCTCTTGTTAGGCATTCTCGGGCAACAGCCTGATAAAATTGTCTCCGTGTCAAACCCGAGCCCACGCATGACTAAACCCCGTACATATTGGGCCGACCTCTTGTCTCTACCCATACAGGTTTCTCTTCGGATTGAAAATGTCCAATCCGGACAATTTTCTTTGGAGTTTTGATTGTCATATTTGTATTAGTTTTTTTTTAGAATGAAGAGTACTCGACCAGACTAATCTCTCCCGTGACTTGACCATCCGACTCAATTCACAGGTATTTAACCTGCAGTCATGAGTGATAAGGTCCAACATCCACCTCTTTGTGTGGAACCACTACCAACAATGCACTTTCCATATTTCGTAATTTTTCCGGATCAAACCCGGTATTTGTATTAGTTTTGATTTAGTCTTTATTAAGTAGTTTTCTATAATATTGTCAACAATCTTGTCATTTTCTGATGTCCGATAAACGCATACAAAAGTCACAAAGCTAATTCCTGCAAAAAGAGTTGATGAAAACCACCCAGTTTTCATTTTTATTTTCATATCCTATATCTTATGCGCCGTAATAGAGATTTTCTAATATTAAAAATAATAATTTCTCAGTGTTTAAAGTAGAATTGTGAATCAAAATAAATATACAAAGCTCCACCGCTATAAGTTTACAACATGGCAGCGACTTGTTCCTTTTACTCTTCCTTGATGCTACTCAAAGTCGCAGCATACGCAGAAGCTCCGCCCTGAGTGGAGACAATCCGAGCACCAAACTTTCCTACCAGTCCTTCTCGTAGGATCCTCCGACCCAGTTGCTCCGGATTATCTTTGCTCAATCCCGTCTCAGCCATCAACTCCTTGAATCTGCTTGCAGTCATCCGTACCTTAACTCTTGTAGCGCCATGCGATTGCCTAATCATAAGCCTATTTCCACTTTCCTTCCCTTCACGGTGCAGCGACGAATACACCGTCTGGCTCCTCCCAAACCAATTCCCCATCCAATTAATATCCAGGTTCCGAACGAACGAGGCTACTTAAAAGATGGCCATTGGTTTCCCGTATATATACACAACTAGCCCGAAAATAATCCGTCGTGGCACATGCTTTATAATCTTAAATTTTAAATTCAACCATATTCAAATACGTGTAATGATTTAATATATTATTATAAATCCTTGGAAAAAAACAGTAATTCACAACGCCCGTTGGTTATTTCATTATAATTATTTTAATATCGGCACGCAGTTTAAATGCAATATACTTTAGCTACAAAATTTTGCCCGTCGTCGTCAAAATAACGGTAACATCACGCGTTTCTTGTGATACATGACGTGCCGTTAAGAAAGTACATCCGTCACACAAATAACTAATTGCCAGAGGATTAACTGGTGCAGCTCAAGCTATCCAATTGTTTTTTTCTTCAAATAAAAAAAATATTTGTTATAAATAATAATAATTAATTATCTTCATTCTATTCAACCCATACCCAATCGTATCCAATTATTTCAAATCCAAAAAGGCGACGTGAATTTGGACATCTACACGACCGTTAACGGTAAAATTCTCACTTGCTTTAAAAAATAAGCAAAATTGACATCACCTGTAATAAAATAGAAATTGTCAATGTTTTGAAAATCGGATCGGACCGGCCGGTTCAACCAGGTTGAACCGGATCCGGTACATGATCCGGTTCAAATAAATCTTAATAATTAATAACAGTCAAAATCGGTAAAAACCGGTTGATTCGGGCAGATTTTTGAAAACCAGTTGAACCGGTTACGGATCAATCGGTTCGAAAACTTAAAAAAAAATTAATTTTTAATATGTAGTTTGAATTAAATTATTTTTAAAATATTATAATATTTTTTAATATATTAATTACCGGTTATTTTCGGTTACCCCTAAAATCCCTGACCCCTTAACTTCACCGGTTCGAACACCGGTCCAGTTTTTACAACCTTGGAAATTGTAGTTCAATTTATATTATTTTTTTATCCTAGATGACCAAATCCGTTCAAAATGACTATTGGTACACGCTTTGCACGTACAGACCGACTAAATTCAGATATTAATCTTTACAATAACAGAAAAAATGACCAACGAGCTATTAGCGCAATGGTCTACAGTATGAAAAGTATATTATTGATAGGGATGTCGAACCAAGGAGAAATTAGTCTAGTTTAAGATGATTAAGATATTCTTTTATTTTAATTAAATTCTCGAATTGGAATCTTGATTCATGATTGAATGCCATAATGATCATAGCCTACTTTGACTGATTATGTACGTACGTAGAGTCGTACCAGAGCAGATCCTTATCCTGAAGCGATGTGGGACATGCATGCAGACTTGAATATATATATATCATGATTTTCTATGGTAAAGGATTGGTTTATTGTGTCGGTTGAATCGTTGGGGTCCAAGAGAAGCTCCCTACCGACGCATAAAGCTCAACCTAACAGATCGGTCTCCGTTATATATATCATAACCCTGATCCGCCTAAGCCACCAGTAAAGACCACTATTACAAGAGAGTGAACATACAGGTAGCTCAGAGATGGGGAACTGTGTGTTGAAAGGATTTGGAGTGGTGGAGGTAGAAGAAATGGTGAAAGTTGTGACGACAGACGGTGGCATCATGGAGCTCTACGCACCCATCACTGCAGAATGCATAACCAATGAGTTCCCTGGGCACGCCATATACCGTAACTGCGACCAGTTCTTCTCTCAGCCTCTCCTTCACAACGAAGAGCTTCACGGAGGCGAGCTCTACTACCTCCTCCCTCTCAACACCACCGACAGTTACCAAACAGCTACCGCTTCGGCGGCAGAAACTGTTGCGTGCAGTAATTATAACCCCGAGAGGAATTGGTGTAACGAAAAGCTAATTACTTCTCCTTCCAGGCTGATCACTCCTTATCGCATGTCAATCGACAACCACAGTATACCCAAACGGCGACCATTGACCGACGCCGTTGTGTTTCCTAAACATAATAATAATACAGGGGTTTGGAAGGTGAAGCTGGTGATATGTCCCGATCAATTGGCCGACATATTGACGCAGGAGGCACGAACCGGGGAGTTGATAGACAGCGTGAGGACTGTGGCTAGGTTTGGAAACGGGTTCTCTTCGTCGGTGGCCACTTCCGTCGAAGGGAGCGAGTTCATTAGTTGGAAGGAATCGTGTGAGCATAAACACCATCGGTCAGATATAGTTAATTAGTGGTTAATTAGGGAGATTAATTCTTAATTTCTTTTTCCTTATGTATTTTCTATTTTTTTTGTTAAGTTTTCTAATCCTCAAGGAGACTGGTAGACAAATGAACAACTAATGTGCATTCTTACAACTTTTGCATAATCGAAGCCAGAGAGAGATGCCTTTCAACACGTGCAAAGTGTGTACCATTTGTCAGATCAAATTATTTTTATAATAATTAATTTTGATTTAATATAATAATTAATTAATAAATATAATATTAAAAATAATATTATAAAACAAATATTAAAATGTAATTAATAATTTTATAATATTATATTACAAGAAATGTAATATAATATTTGAATTCCATATCCGGGGAAACGAACTAATCTAATTTTAGAGCTGCTGGTTGGCAAGCTGGTCAGCCGTTGGATAATTGGAGATCTTTTCTCTAATATTGTAAAATTATCTAAATCATGAAAATTATAAAATTTATCAATCCACTGCCGAATAAAGCAATATTAATTAATATTCGTAATTCTTATTTGCATGACAATGTGAAACGTCAGATCGTAAGTTGCTGGCTAGTTTGCGTATACGAGTCTCTTCGTTTTTTCATCTTTAGCTCATCAGCAACGACGGGTCGGACGACAAAAGCGAATGGAACCAGAAGCGAAGCATGATTGGTGGAAGGTGACTGAGTGCAGAGTAGTGTCGTTACCATAGGATCGGACCCCGTTTACAAATCCAGGGGTTTTCTGGAAGAAAAGAAAAACCAGTCTTTGGGTTCGTCGGATAACCAGAAGCAAGCACAGAGAGGGCAAAAACACCACTCCACACACGCACAACACCAACAAGAACAACCGACCAAATCTCCATAAAAACACATTCTTTTATCACTGGTATGCCATGTCTCGCTTATATGCTCTTGCTCTCTCGCTTTCTAGTCTGATAATTTTTAAGACACCCTCGTTAATTGCCTCTCTGTGTCCTAAGGGGAAAAAAAAAGTTTGTTGCTTTTCACTTTCCCCCAAATTCTCGATGCGCTCTTGTTTGGGCATTTTCGACTCCGACATAGTCGTTTCTGCTTATGTTACGTTTCGATTTAGGGTATGTTCATTTTATTGCCTGCAACTAATCTCTCTCATTTGTGGATTTTATTTCTCTCTCTCTCTATATATGTCCATATGCCGTTCATTCTTTCTCTATGCAGGGCTTTGTGCAGATTTGTTACTCACTCTCATTTGCATGCAGTTTAGGGTTTTAGTTAGGATATAGATAATTTTGGTACCTTAATTCACTATCATGAGATTGATTTTGCTGTTTTTTTGTTTTTATTTTTCCCGTAGATGATTTAGAGCATGATGGTTCGAGTTTGAAGCTATTTCTCATGAATTTTTTGTTCAGAGATGTTCATTGTACCGGTAAAACTTAGTTGATTTAAGATCACATGGTTCATGAAAAGTATTTTTCTTTACCAAATTATCTTCCCGTTATGTCTACTTTATGAATTTTCTGTATGGGTTTTTCACTCTCTTTCTGTTGGAGTTTATAAAGTGGATAATGGGGTTTTTAAGTTAATTTTGTTTTCCCTCATCGAAAAGTTTGAGATGAGGCTGGAATTAGTTGTTGTGTTTTTCACGTTTCTTTCGGCACATTTCTAATATTCCCTTGCAAATTCCGTGGTAATTTTTGGTAAATGGGAGTCCTTTGCTGCGCTATATTTTTGTAGCTTCAAGCTTGCTCCTGTCAGATAGGGGAAATCTCCGATTACGTTTGCTCCTTTCCCTCCATTCCTCTTTGGTCCACATTGGGGCGTCTGTGCCAGATGCTGGTTCTTGTAGCTTTAACAAATTTCACATGATAGTTGAACAAGCTTACGGTTAATTTGTGTGCCACTCAGCTGCAGTTATTGAATGATAAGAGTTGGGGTGTGAAACAGTTATGGCTGAGGGCACAGAAGCTGAGGATCGTGTGGACTTTGATGAAGACAATTACATGGAAGAGATGGATGATGATGTTGAAGATCAATTAGACGATGGAGAGGATGATGCTGGCGAAGCTCATGATGAAGAGAATGGTGACGAGGACTCTGAAGACTCAAAAGCTGAAGGCAGCCAAAAAGATCAATCATCAGAAGCGGAAAGAAACTACGTCAGTTCTGAAACTGCAGACGAAGAGCAAAAACCCACTGTATCTATCAATGAAGAGGATAAAGAGACTCATGCTCATCTTCTTTCCCTTCCTCCCCATGGGTCTGAGATCTTCATTGGAGGACTTCCAAAGGATGCAGTCGAGGATGATCTGAGGGAACTCTGTGAACCTCTTGGTGAAATTTATGAGGTATGCTACTGGAGTTAATCCATGAGTATTTAGTTATTTATTTCCCGGTTTTTATTACTATAAATGTATATTAACTCTGAAATGCATCTCAGATAAGGTTGATGAAAGATAAGGATACTAAGGAAAGCAAGGGGTTTTGTTTTGTGGCATTCAAATCCAAGGAGGTTGCTCAAAAAGCCATTGAAGCACTTCATAGCAAGGAGTTTAAGGTGATTTAGACTAGTGCTTTAATTCTATCACTTGCATGATTTTTCTACTTTTTTATAATAATCCTGATTATCATTGCAGGGTAAGTCCTTAAGATGTTCCTTATCTGAAACTAAAAATAGATTATTCATTGGAAATGTTCCAAAAAGCTGGACAGAAGATGAGTTTAAAAAAGTGATTGAGGAGGCTGGTCCTGGTGTTGAGGTCATTGAGCTCATAAAGGTGGAGTTTTTAATTAAGTTTAAATGGTTTTAGATTTGATAATAGCAACTGTGTACTTTTTTTTCATGTTGCGTTCTTTATTAAATCACAGGATCCTCAAAATTCTACCCGTAACCGTGGTTTTGCCTTTGTCTTGTATTACAATACTGCCTGTGCTGATTATTCAAGGCGGAAAATGTTAATTGCTGATTTCAAGCTGGATGGAAATACCCCAACTGTCAGCTGGGCTGATCCAAAGGGCGTCCCAGATCATTCTGCTGCTTCCTCTCAGGTGATATGCAAAAGCAATCAAAAGAAGCCAATTCTTTTATGTTTTAAATTTCTCACCTTCTAATACTTTCTTTCTTTAATTTTGTTTGGTTAGAATCTAATATCTTCTTTCCCTTAGTGTAGTTATAGCTTAACTATTTGTAGAATTCTTCAGAATCTCCAAGTTTATCTACTTGTTCTTAGTCATTTGTGCCGTAGCTTTTCATATTTCCCGTTTTCCAGACAAAATCAAAAGTAAATTTTGTAAGATTTAAGGAAAAACTTATTACTGCATTTTTAATTGTTCCAATATAGAGTAGTATAGTGACTGATTGGAGGGGACTAAAACGGCAACCTATAAGTAAATACTTTGATAACAGTAGAATCAGAACAAAAGGCAATGTGACATTTCCGTTGTGACCTATCTTGCATACTGGATAAGTTGATACTGTCTCTTACATCCACATATTTGTTTTGGTCATCCAGGTTAAAGCTTTGTATGTGAAAAATATACCCGAGAATACATCTACTGATCAATTGAAGGAGCTATTCCAGCGTCACGGTGAAGTGACAAAAGTTGTTATGCCACCCGGTAAAGCTGGAAAACACGACTTTGGTTTTGTCCATTACGCAGAAAGGTCAAGCGCATTGAAGGCAGTCAAAGATACAGAAAAATATGAAATTGATGGTAATTTTTAATACTGTTTTGGTGTGACTAGTGAATTTTGCCTAATAATGTTTTCTTTGTGGATCACCCAACATTGGAATATCTATTATCTAAATATGTTTCTCTCCTTCAACTTGGAAGTGAAATCTCACATTCTTATACATCCTTTACCCATTCTTTATCCCTGTGTTGGTCTGTAAATATCAGAAATATATTTAGCAACTTGATATGTTCGAAAAGAAAAACTAACTAGACTGCAGGTCACGGTTTGGAGGTTGTCCTTGCTAAGCCGCAGAGTGATAAGAAGACTGATGGGGCCTATCCGTACAATGCTGGGATGCCTTCAAGTCAAGTTGCTCATCCTGCATATGGCGGGTTTGCCGGGAATCCATATGGCGGCTCTTTAAGCTCTGGATTCGGTGTTCCTGCCAGCTTTCAGCAGGTAACTTTTGCGAACTACATTTTCTTGAACTTGGTGTCTGGATGTTGACTGAAAAATTATAATCATGAACTTCCTTGCAAAAACAGCCTGTTATATATGGTAGGGGTCCAATGCCAGCAGGAATGCACATGGTGCCAATGGTACTACCAGATGGTCGAATTGGCTATGTTCTGTAAGTTACCACCAATTCAAGCGCTCGTCTTTCAACTTTTAACCACTTGTGATTGTTGTGTAAAAACATTTATGGATTGTGCAGTCAGCAGCCTGGAGTGCAGATGTCACAGCCTCGGCCTAGAAGAGGTGACAGGAGCAATGGCCCCGGTGGGCCTGGAAGAGCCGGTAGTAGCGGTGATGATGGAACTCGTGGCCGCAGGTATCGCCCTTATTAAAGACAGGTGTAGGGATGGACTACTTGTTTTTTGAAGGAATCAAGGAAAATACCGTAGTTTATGGCTTGTTTGCTCGAACAAAATAACAAAGCCGCTGCCTCACTCCCGCTTTCCCTCTTACAAATCCCTTGAAATACTGCTTTATCATATGGGACAATGTGGGCAAGGAATGTTAGAAAATAGGAACTCGAAGCATGTTATGAGCTGATGTTGTAGGACATGGTCAACAGTTCAAGTAATGCACTCACATTTTGCTTATTTATTCGCGCTGTTCTTTTGGACTTTTGCTGTAATAAATTTTTTTTAAGGTATTGTTTTCTTAAATATACCTATAACATTGTCCTATTTCCTTGGCCAAACCCCAAATGGATAGTCCCACATCGAAACAGGAAACTTTTAACTCGTTAACGCTCGTGACCCGTAAAAGACGAGTATATTTGAAAAATAATTTAAATAAAAATAAGTATTAATATATTATTTAAATGATGAATAATTTATTCAATAAAAATTAATTTTATAAATCAATCACAAAGCAAGGACACATGTAAAATTTTCTTACCCAACTCACGCAACGTGGCAATTATTGTCTGGTCTTAATACGAAAATCAAAGAATAACGACATAAACGGTGGGGATCATTTCATCATTTGGTGGCAGAAAGCTCCGCGAAACGCTTCTCCAACGCGTCCAGTCTAACTCTCCAATCTCTCTTTATGGACAATGGCTTAACGTTGCTGTAATCCAAATCATCATCCTCTTCTCCGTCGTTCCTCCCGGAGGATAATATCTTGCTCTTGGCTTTCTTTTTGGCCGCAGGATTGTTTCTCTTTTTCTCAGCCGCCGCTCTCTGCATAGCCCACAGCACGTCTAACCCATTCAGCTGCTTTGTTTCCGTCGGCTCACGTTGCTTTCCTCTATCTAGTTCCTCCCCTTCAGTTTGCTGCTGACTGTGTTTAGGCTCTGAGGAAGAGCAGGTGGCTGTAAGGGCGAGGAGAACTGGTGGTTTTGTGGGTCGAGGGGCGGAGGCGGCAGAGGTGGGAGAAAGAAACAATGGTCTGTGTGTAAATGGGGAGACGACGACCCACATAGTGATCTTTTGGCGTCGGGGATTGTGGGTGAGGTGATGCGTTCCCTCCTTGTGTTAAGGTTTTAGCCTTGGCCGGTTTTTATATTTTGTGGTCGACATCCGAGGACCGAGAACCGTAGGGTAGAATAAACGACGTCGCCTAGCATAATATTGAATAGGTGGATCAAATATTTATTGAAATTTAAAACAAGATTAATTTTGTTATCCACGAATTTTTTTTAATGTTGGGATAGAATTGACAAGTTTTTTCCTATTTTCTAATGAGTTCATGAATTTTTTTAATAAAAAAATAAAATTCTGGTAAAAAATATAAAATTTTTTCCAGGCAACAGATATTTTATTTTAATGTTAAAATATCACAGAAGGAAAAAATACGAAGGAAATATTTCCAGCTTTTTTTTTAAAAAAATAAAGATTCTGAAACCCACAGCCAATTCTGGTTGCCTTTGGTTTGTAAATGCCACGTCGGCAACCTATGCAGCGGGAAGCTTGACGGGGTACCTATCAATTGAATCAACCCAAGGGTTACCCTTGGTTTCGGTGGTGGGGACCTTCCTCAGTGCTTTCCAGACCGCACTATTACACTTGAAACCCGATCCGAAAGCAATCTGCCAGACCCGGTCACTTCTGGAGACCCGACCCTTAGCCTCAGTATAAGCGAGTTCATACCACAAGGAACTACTGGATGTGTTACCGAACCTGTGGAGAGTCATCCTCGATGGCTCCATATGCCAATCACTGAGATGTAAATTCTTCTGAACCTCCTCCAGGACCGCCCTGCCTCCGGCATGGATGCAGAAATGCTCAAATGCAAGCTTGAAATCCGGGATATAAGGCTTTACTTTGGCCTTGAGGATCTTCCTCCTGACGAGCGTGACAAAGAACATGAACTGCTCGCTCAAAGGCAACACGAGTGGACCCAGGGTGGTGATATTAGTTTTCAGGGCGTCTCCAGCTACTGCCATTAACTCACGAGCCAAGGAGACCCCAATGGTCCCTTTGTCATCCTCCTTTTGATAAACACAGTTGTAGTTCTTGTCATCAGCGCCTTTGTGGGTTCGAACCGTATGGACCAACTGGTACTTGGAGCGGGACCTGTCACGAGCCTTGTTTGAAAGAAGAACAGCAGCACCACCCATCCGGAATATACAATTGCAAAGCAACATTGATTTATCATTGCCAAAATACCAGTTGAGGGTTATGTTTTCGGTGCTTACAACTACTGCGTAGGAATTGGGGTTGGCGTTAAGGAGTTGTTTTGCTAGATCGACGGAGATAAGCCCGGCACTGCAGCCCATGCCGCCGAGATTGTAGCTTTTTATATCTGTTCTAAGCTTGTAGCGGTTGACAATCATGGAGGCAAGCGACGGTGTTGGGTTGAATAAGCTGCAGTTTACTATAAGGATGTCAATGTCTTTCGGGTGGACTCCGGTTTTGGCGAAAAGCTCATCTAGAGCTCCAAACATGACCATCTCCGCCTCGGACCGAGCTTCTTGCATGCACAAGTTCGGCGGTCGGGCGGTGATACCTGGCGGGAGATACGTTTCGTCTCCTAGTCCTGCTCGGTTCGATATACGTTTTTGGAACTGGAGCGTCTCTTCCCCAAATGCACCGCTCTCTTCCGTCATTTTCAGGAACGCCTCCACCGACATCTTATGGTCATCTTCCGGCTTGTAGCAAGCGAAATCCACCAGATAAATCGGTCTGGACCGCTTGGCCCAGTAGAGCGCCAGGAGGAATACGAACACCGCTGAACCAGCAAGTCTTGTGGCAGCATCCATGTCCCGGAGTTGCACGCACCGGTTGGCCCATATCCCGAGAATCCATTCCAGCGCCGGACCTCTTAACGGAAGCACTGTGACTATAAACAGAGGGAGAACTACAACGAACATGAATATAGACGCAGGGTTACAGGAGTAGCCGTACCCTAGCTTAACATATTTCAGCTTTACAGACTGTAGAAAATCCGGCAAACGGCGACGGATTTTGATAACAGCAGAGGATGAGTCCTTAAATGCCATCTCTGCCGTAATTCTCTCCTTATCCATCTCTATACTATCCATCCTTCCCAATTAATTAATCCTCAGCTTTCTCCCTTTCTCTCTTCCTCTCTTCCTCTCTTTGCAAGTAATCCTTTGTTTCTTCAAAACGAGAAGCAGGTGTAGTAATTAATTTATAGACAAAAGTCCACAGGAAGCTGAACTGCAATAGCCTTGAAGAAGCAGGAAATGCTATATTAATTAATAGAAAACCCCACACGTCTAGAAAACAGTTGGTTGGTGCACGATAAGTAGGGAGCTAGATGGACCTGTTTACTAGCGAACATACATAGCCCACTTGGCTGGCTAGTATATTAACTGCAAGAAAGCTGGAGTTGACGAATTTATGGCAGTAGTTACCAAGAAAGGATCGATAGTTCAACCACCTTGACTCCATGGGAATTGAAGGATCCATGATCGGGTAATCAATCTTATAAAACAAAACCAATATTAGTGAATCTCTTCTCTTGCCGAAAATCTCATTATCTAAATTGGTTTCTTCCAAGTAATCATAAAATCTCATCCAGGCTCACTAATCTGCCCTACATAGAACTTGGTTTTGCAGATATGGGTCCCTCCTCAAGTGACCTTTTCCTCTGGAGCATCTTGCATCGAATATGTCTGTCTACCCAGATGGGCCAAATGGGATCATAAAGGCTGTTCAACGAAAGAAAAAAGAGCAGCTTTGGCTTATAGGAGGACGGTGGATTTTAGGTGACTAGCTTTTCGAAACAATGACGATAACTGGAGAAATTTGGAAAGGCAGACAAACAAAAGCTGCTTATCCAAAATCAATCCTTTCTTCAACTCTGCCCAACACAACTTTCTCAGGTTCCTGTATTGCCACGTTTGAGCTAGAATGATAATAATTGAAGCGATGGGGTGTTTTTCTTCTACATATCTGTGTCCTGGCCGCAATATAATTTGCGTTCAGAATACTGATCAGTAGGGGGTTCAGATTGGGGACCGGACTTTCAAAGTTAGGCACGAGTGAGAACAGATGGCATCACTGTTCTTTCCTTTCAATCAGACACACACGGCCTCTGAAATGGACCCAAGAAGATATCTACAAAACTGCGCGCGTACTTACAAAAGAGTGGAAATGTGAAAGAAGCAACCATTTCTCTGGATATTCGAATCAAATTCTTGGAAGCCCAACTTGCTGGAATCAGATGAATAGATATAAAAATATGTGACTCTGAAAATTTTCAATTTTCCAATTTTTGCCGTATTTCCAATTCTAAAATTTCAACAATCATGTTTAAAATCAAGATTCCAAAATCACCGGGGATGTTTAGGGACAAGGTATCCGATGATTAATCTCTAATTAAAATAATATGAAACATGTGGCCATCAATCCATTACTAGACAAACTAGCCAACAGAAAAAACGATGGGTACCCACAAAGTGGGGCAAGTGCTGTAACATTGAAAACGATGAGTAAATACCACACAGGAGATGACCAGTGGTGCAGTTTTAATTGCTTCAATTCTACCATTTAATACCCACTTTGATTCTTTTGTTGTTTGTGACAAAATAAAAAATCTGAGGTCTTTCCATTATCTAACCCTAATCATCCACAAAAAGCTATTAGGGTTTTTAACATTGGTATGCTGCAATACCATAAAATTTCTTTGCAGAACTAGCACGATCTGTGTTCTTGGCCTGCATTACCCATAACATCATAAAATTATTTTTTATATATAGAAAATACTTAAGTATTAATCTTTTATCAGGTTTTGATTCATAATTAATGTTTAAGGAACCATAACAATCACGAAATCGTGTCATTGTGACTCTGTCTTGTCCAAATACTGATGCAGACAACGGCTTGGGAGTTAATCGATAGCATTAACTTCCATATAGTTTTCGTAACTTCTAGAGATTCTATCAGAAGAAAATTAGCAGAAGAATCCATGATTAGAAGCACACAGCACACCGTACAACCTCGATACATGAACCTAATTTCTTCTGGTGGAGATTGCAGGAAGGTCAACATCTGCCCAATATAAATGCATGTCATCCATCACTTCGTTCTGTTTCAGATATTTTTTCTGTCTGAATTATGATTATTACATGTATCCGTCACTTCCCAACTTCTTCCTACCTCTCTTGTTAATTAAACGGAAAATGGCATAAATGGTTTTATTATAACATGTCGAGAGAGAATTCAGTTAGTTGACATGATATTCAATTTAAGGTTAAGTGGTTGGACCAACGAGATGTTGACGTAGTGGTCTACAATATACTGCGTTCTCTTAATTCAAGGTACTGTTCATGAATGCTGGTTAAATGACTACGAAATGAGATGAAGTGTCAAGCCACGAGAGAGATTAGTCTGATTGTCGACTGAAATAATCTTAAAAAAAAAGAAAAAAAATTAAGTGGTTGGCATGAATCAGCCAATCTGTCTCATTTGTCAGTCCATTTTCAAGGGTTTTGCTAGTAAATATATATAGCAATCCCATCTGTAAATATCAGCCTCTAATATCTGCCTTCTTCCTCCAATTCCATTCATTTACCTGTTTGCAAGTACAGAAAGTTGCGGTCCGCGTCAAAGGTTCAAAGGCGAGGCGTTTTCCGTTAAAACGGTACCACTTTTATTACATACGGATCGGACGTCGGAAGCCACAAGCTCGAAGATATCATTGTCGACACCATTAAAATCGAGCCACCTGTGAGCTCCTGTAATGAAATGGAAGAGTACACAAACGAAGACAACACACGTGGCCAATCTCATAATGAAACCCAGGCTTCTTTTAACATGGTGGACCTGGAAAAGATTTTCATGCTGGCCCACCGCCTCTGATCACAATACAGGAATCCTTGTGGACCTAGCTACTGGACAGAGCCCAGATGGAAAATGGCCATTGGAACCCACCCTAAGTCTGCCAATATTGGACTGATGTGCATTGGGTCTAGATCTGTAGAGAAGAGAGAGAATATCTTTGTTTTCCTCGGGGAGTTCGAATCCGAAATTATAAACTGATATGATACCGTATTCTAGAAATAAACAAAAGCCAAGTAGTGGAAATCTCTACTTTAAAAACAAGTCGTAGCTACCCCGGATGGGATCATCATCAGTCGCTAGCGTCAAGACATTAGGCGCAATCATTTTCTACTTTATATGTGCATATGTGCATAAAGAAATGATAACTTTGATAGAAAGGCACGTCGGTTTTGAGTAAGCTCAATCAGGATTCTCATAAATGAGGAGCATAAATTCAACCCGATACCCCGTAGCCATGGAACTCTTGCTCTGTTAGTCTCTTAGCTGCTGCCCATCACACCATTACACATAGCATAAAGGGGTTCTATTCCTCTGGTCCTGAATCGAGACTAGATAAGGTAATGCTTCCTTGTCTTAAAAAGCTTGCTTACCCTCGCAGTACTTTGATCATCTGTCCTACTTTCTTCTTCTTCTTCTTCTTCTATCCGTTTTCTTGAACCTTTTCGTGGAATTTTCTCAGCAGTTGGCTTTGGTTGATGGGAGGGTATGAGGAGAGAAAGATCGCCGCAAATCAAGAGCCCTGGGAGTCGGTGAAGACAAGCATAGCTTGTTTGTGGTCATTTTTGGTGAGCATGGCCGGAGGGTTGTTACTGGTGTGGTGGGAACATGAACATCAGGCCACTAATAGTCAGCTGTGGATGGTGCCCTTTGGTCTGATTATGTTTATCACTCCGGTCATCGTATGGTTTGCTGTTTTAGTCTCGGCAACCTGTGAAGCCAAGGAGGTGTTGGACACCGAGAAGTGCCAACCGGTTGCCTGTGTAAATTACACAGCCAATACTGTTTAGAGGTATTCAATATTTTAGTCTTGTTATTGATCTCTGCCACTGCAAATGAGTGAGTGTATACATGAAGAAGTATACGCTAAGCTGAATAATTGGCATCCCTACCGATCATATAATTTATATTCGGGATTTCGATCGACATCTGTTAAATAGATTTATACAATGACAATATCATATGATGCAGGAGAAGTCTACTATTTAATATAAGAAAGGTATCAATCAAACAAGGGGAGCAAAAGAAGAATCTTGCCTCCCCTAGATGGGTAGCTTCATAGCATATTCAACCCTGATGTTTACAGCTTTGGAACCCTCTTTTTCAAAAGCCAATATCGAGACAGTAATCATGGAGTGAAGAGAGAGATGAAGGCAAAGATCAGAACAGATAAGGGAAACGATTTAGACGAACCTTTTTAAGACCCAACCTTCAAATACAGTAAAAGAATGTATTAAGATACACTGCCACGAGCTCAACAAGGCTCAGGCTTCAATATCAGAGCGTGTTGGGAATTCTAGACCATGAAGAGCTGGTGTACTTTCCATGTCTTCTTTAGAGAACACCGGGAAGAACCATAATGCCTTTTTTGCTCCAAAAACCTTTAGGAAAAGAAGTTTCAACATGAGATAGATTAGACACTGAACGCCTATATAAGAGGAATGGAAGCTTCTGTGATTTTAGACTTCATCTTTGTTTCATCTCCCTCTTCCCTTTCTCGCCACAAGGAGCTCTTCTATAAATAACCAATAGGGAAGCAGAAGAAGTCAAACTTTATTGTTGAACTTGAAATTTCTTATGCAAGAGAAGCCAGATTAATCTATGATTTGCTGTAATAGAGCCTAAAATTATTTGATCATACGAAGCAGATGAGCCGGAAATTTGTTTCAAATGCAAGATTGTCAGTATTATTCAATTTGTTCCTTTGAATTGATTTTACACTGGACATGGATGTAATGTCGCTGATAAAGAGCTCCACTGAAATGCAACATGAGGAAAGAACTTCATTATTACAAGGGAGAATGTACCGCGGGATAACAATTCTATCTGTCAGCTTTGTGTTATATTCTTTACAATCGCATGTCAAAGGTTCAGGGAAAACTCAATCAGTGACCATTCTTTTGCTCACAATAAAATTAGATAAATGATTCTGCCTCAACATATCAGACACAGATGTATATAATACAAGGATAGAACATGTACAGTGGGATTAAAAAGCAGAAAGCAGTGAGAATCACCTGTTCAAAATTCTTTGCCCTCCCAAGGTCGTACTTCCATCTGACTGTTCCTTTCTTCTCATATACCTAAGAATATAGAGTTCAGAAAGTCAGACATAGTATTCAAAGACCACTTTGCCACTAGGTCATCCTTTACTAGTTTCATAATTCGAATATATAGCAAGAAATGTTCACGTTTCGATAAGGTTAGTTCCATAAGGTTAATGTAATATTTTCTTCAAAAAGAAAAGGTTAATGTAATATTTTCATGGGAAGTGACATGATACCAACAATTCCGACGCAATCAAAATGTGCTTCAATAAAATGATACAACTACCATGACTATAAATTACATCCACCTTCATATACGTCGCATGACTGCCAAGTTAACCATCATACACTAACATGTCTTAAGAGGCACAAACAGCAATCATAAAATGAGTGCTTAGTGAAAGAACAAGATCGGTTACCTCTATCGACGTGGTATTGCTTGATAGAAGAGAAGCATGCATAACTATGAAACAGAGAAGACTGAGAGCAAAGGCCAAATTTAGAACTGCATCAATATACAACTGTAAGAAACAACAAAACAATGAGATTTTGGAACCAAAATGTGCAAATGAAAATAACCAGAACAGAAGGATGACGTACCAAATGCCAGAAAGATAACTGCAAGATTTCCAGGAGAGGTGGAATGATTCTTGACTTTGTCAAAGAAACTGACGAAATTAGGCAGCAATACTAGAACAACCATTGTTGTCTCCAAAAACGTATAGAGCTTCAATTACCCAAAGAAATATTAAAAACATCAGAGATCATATATAACAATCATCCATGCAAAAGATTTAGACACACTGAATGAAGCTCTTTAAGCAAACTGGTACCCTTCCTCTGTTTTTGCAACATCCAATTCTAAGTATAATAATAGGTCTTACTTCAGGCATGGTTGCCTCTCCAGAATTTGAACTAGAGACAAGAAATAAGACTAAAAGCGGCACATATCTAGTAATTTGTTACCCAAAACAACTTGCATCGATCTATGCTTAGAATTGGAGATAAAAGGCAACATCGAAATACCAGGAAAAGAAGAAAGAACTTGTAATTGCGCGCTCCAACACAATTCACTACCCATATGCAATGGTGATCCATCTTAAGAACGCATCTCTGGCCTACACAGTACAAGAATGGTACGCTCCATCTTACATCAAAACTTAATCTTTTCAAACGAAAAGAACATTTGAACAAGATTTTAAACTTTTGCTTACAAATGGAGCAATGATGGCAACGCGGTGGCTTCCCATTCTGACATCGGAGGCAGAATCGCCCGACTGCTGGTTCCTCGGATGCTACACAATCCAACGCATTTAAGGAAGTCCCGGCTTCCACATTCTCCGCGGACGCTACCTCCCTCCAGTTTTCAGGCACTGAACCAGGGTCTTTAAATACCACACTGAAATAGCTCCACAGTAACATTACAAGCTGCAAGAATTAGACTTTCCACTTCACGCTCTAAATTTTAGCAAACAACCAACACAATCGAGTGCTACGAGGATCAACTATTACCAAGAAGTGAAAAACAATAATTACTGCCCAGGCGAGGACAGAGCTGGCGCCACCGTCGATCAACTTAGCGCCCCAGACAATAACCACGACGGCGTAGTACGAAACGGCGACAATTGCAGCAACAAGAAGGATCATGAAGTAGCCCAGGACTCTGAGGCCGGAGCATAACTTGAATACGTTTATGTCCATGCCCGGAATAGTGTAAAATCGGCCACCACCTAATCTGATTTGAGGAATGATAGTGACGGGTCGTCTGGACCGCTGCGCTGGAAACAGGCGTCTCAAGATATCTCGAGCCAGGATTGATGGCGAAGCTATGATTCGCGTCGTGCTTTGTGTTAGAAACGAAGCCTATTCGGGCTTGGTTCGGTAAGGCAGATTCGGGTCAAAGCTGCAGTTTTCTGCTCCGTCACGTTTACTCTCGAGTTGCTTCGCACTCCCCGCCTCAATGGGTCCGGACTCGCACCGGAAGAAGTCTTATTTTAATTTTTTACAGACATATACATTGAATAGATAATAATCTTGTGTTATTATAAAAATAAATATATAAATAAAATAATACATTAATATGATCATAAATATGATCATGAATATAAAATATGATCTTATTTTATACAATTATATATTATTTCAAAAGTTTACGTATAAAAAAAATTTAAAATATTTTAATCTGAATAATACTGTATACTACGAAGCTAGCTGCGAAGCTACGCTTCAAGGTTAGTAGGTGCAGAACCGCACGACCTCGTTCTTCATTGCAGGACACGTAGCTAGATACGATAAGTACACGAACCGAGGCCAAATCCCGTAACGGAAAAGACACAGGCAACTGCACAACTGAAAACAGTGGAAATAAAATCGTTGGTCTTGGCTTGATTCAAAGGAAATATTTCTCACTTACCTACTGACTGATAGGCAAGCCCGCCAGTTTTTACTATTTTTCTCTTTGGGGTTAGGGTTTATCGATTTGGGAGTTTTTCTTTTCTGGTCAGGGTTTGTGGAAAAGCAAACGCTCAATATGCAGCAGCAACCGCAGATGATTCCGGTGATGCCTGCATTTCCGCCAACGAATATCACCACAGAGCAGGTCCAAAAGGTGTATCTTTTTGCATCTAGCTTGTTTGTTTGCTTGTTTTGTATGTGGAAATGTGGAGACATGGTCTGGGTTGGGGAAATCATAAGGAGGTATTGGACGGTTGGCTATTCAACGAGTGGTCTTAGGAAGTTGGATACTTAGCTTGTTGAGGAGCCTTGTATGTTCTGTTAGTAGTGTTATTTTTTCTTAACCGATTTTCCATTTGTAATTATCCTGAGCAAACTATAAAGAGACATGAAAATTAAGTATCAACGAAATTCGTTATGATTTCTTAATCTTGTCTAATCAGGAGACTTGCCTTTGTTCATGTCATCTCAAGGCTGGTTTCCTGTTTTTTTGTTTTTATGTTTGATTGGCTGTCAATAATTATTAGCCTTACATAGAAGGTTATGAAAATTGATGGTGGTGCGACAGATGACAGTTTAATAAAAAGAGGGATCGAGTTAACTTTAAAATAGATTTCAAGCTATAAATGTTGATTCTGCTTTTGGACTTTTAGTTTGGCCTTCTTCTTTCATTCCGGAAAAAGACTGAAAGACGGTTAGAAAAAGCAGAGGGATCCCGTTTCTTAAAATATTGTATCATCGAAACTTCTTGGTCCAGTGTTGTCTTTCGATGGAGGAATGTTTTATCATCTTCTGTTCAATTCCGCTTGTTCTTGTCTTCTCTTTGTTCTTTCAACATAAGAGCTTGCGCGCTTACGAGAATGTAGTAAATCAATCATTCTTATGAAGGATATTTGTCATCTTGTGGTATTTTGCCTTCCAAACTTGCATAAGTTTGCCATCTCCTTAAAGGAATGCTGATGTGTATCTGACGATTTTGTGGGGTTTCTAATCGACAGTCTGCAGGGAAATATAGATTTGGTACTTGCATTGTGTATCATCTTCAAACTGATAAATTCAAGTTTCCCAAGTTTTGGGAAGGTCATGAGATGAAGATTCTTTAGTAATGTACGATTTGGATAGTTTGCAGTTGATGCTGAAAACATAAGTTAGGTCCTTTGCTCGATGTGTTCGTAGTACGCTGTATATAAAGCATTCACATGCTTGATTGTGCATCTGATTAATTTTATCCACCCTATCATGACAGTCTATCTAAAGCATAAGGATGTGTATTTGCTGATTTTGGAAGCATGATTTTTTTTTCATATTTTTAATGCTTGCTGCAGTATCTTGATGAAAACAAAAAGTTGATTTTGGCAATATTGGACAATCAAAACCTTGGAAAACTTGCTGAGTGTGCCCAGTAAGTGACTGGTTTCTATTTCCTTAGCCATCTCTTTTTTATAAATGTCTTTGTTTATTTCTAGTTGAATTAGCTAAGAAATGTGGATTGATAGCCCAGTATGAAAAAAGACAGGTGATTCAGGATCCATTTTTCCTCACATCTTCCATTCAGGATCCATTTTTTTGTCAGAAAAGTCTATTTTTACTGGATAATGGTTTAATGCAATTAAGAAGAAATTATGGTTAAACATATTGAAAGCTGATTACTGTTTTTTCTAAAATTAAAAAATATTCACGGTCGGTAATAAGACTAATTCCTTCCGAAGAAATAGCTGTTAAAAGTCTGATATTGTCATTAAAATTTAAACTTAGGAGTATCAAGTTGAAAGCAGTACTGAGAAATTGGAAGTGGTGCAAAGTCATAAGTTTGAATTATTATTTCTCTTGTCACTTATGATGGGACCTTTTATATGCATTTATTGGGAATTAAATCTCTAAAATCTAAAGGAAGTTTCTTGTTTTTTATGCCATATTCTTCTGTATACATTATTTTGGTGTTTTCAATAATCCAGGTATCAAGCGCAGTTGCAAAAGAATTTGATGTATTTGGCTGCAATTGCCGATGCCCAGCCACAAGCACCAGCTATTCCTCCTCAGGCAAGTAAAGTACTACAGGCAACTGGTTGTATAGAACTTTGGTTGCATTTGATCTTTCTGATACATGTTTTTCTTTCAGATGACCCCACATCCTGCAATGCAACAAGGAGCATATTACATGCAGCATCCTCAAGCTGCAGCGATGGCTCCGCAATCAGGTATTTTCCCTCAAAAAATGCCCTTACAGTTCAACAATCCACATCAAATACAGGATCCTCAGCAGTTACACCAGCAAGCCATGCAAGCGCAAATGGCAATGAGACCAATGGGACCAAACAACGGCATGCTAGGGGCAGCTCTTGGAAGTACTGGTCTCTCTGCCGCTGCAGCCTCGAATGACATACGTGGGGGAGGCAAACAAGATGTTTCCGAGGCCGGTAAAATGGTTCCTGATGGCCAGGGGAACTCAGCTGCCGGGCATACCAGCGGCGGAGGCAATGCCTCTGAGGACAGACAATGACACGACGAAAAGAACCCTCCTTACAGCTGAACTGGTGCTCTGTTGATCTTTGGTAGTTGGAAAAGAACAGGGCGTTTTTGTTATGTCTTATCATTTAGGTAGGTATGGGCTCCTGGCATCTAGATGAATCACAATGGAAACCAGCCCTGAGACAGTGACCGTGTAGTAGTTATATAGAAAGGAGCATTACTTCGAGGCTTCTGTTCTGTTCTGTTCTATTCTGTCCTCTTTATCCCTGGATGGTGTTCTAGATTTTGTTCCTATAATAGTTTACGCATCTTACTGAAGCGTGCGCTTCTTTCCTCTTGACACATCTTCCATTCTTTGGCGATTAACTAGAGGATCCAAGAGTCACTTTACACTGGCCAGCTCGTGTCCATCCGCAGAAGTTTTTCTATCTGATTCTTACGGGTTAAGGATAGATAGTCTTATTATTCAACCATGTTTTTTGAATTGATTTTGTCTTTGTTTAACTAGCAAAAAGTATATTGACCGAGTAGTGTATAACAATCTTCCATCCAGTCCAGTCCAGTCTAGTAAACCCGTCGAACGTTAAAAGGGGAGAAGGATCGTGTTCTTGAAGTTTGCCTTACTTTTGAAAGCGGATCACAGAATTCTGATCCAAGTTTCAAGATATTGCAAGAAACCATATCGGATCAAGCATGGTTAATTGCGGCCTAAGAAACCAAGTATGTTAGTTCAGTTCTCACATGATTCACTACGGAACATTTCTATACTACAACGTGCAAACCTTGATGCAGACCTTACTAATGTCAACTCTCTGATCCGAAAAAAGCCTAACGTCTAGCTCATGCCTTGATTTTAAAAGGAATGCCAAGTTAGACAATTCCCTTCGCCCATTATTACTAATATGGACAATGATCTATTAGAGTGACCGCAACCATTCCTTTCGTTCAAATATAAAAAGCCAACCAACGAAAAGGACAATTGCAAGCGCTTTGAATTTTCGGACAGCGAAGAAATGAAGGAGATAATCTATTACAAGTAAGGACTTCATCGTTTCTTCAGCATTTTTCTGACTATGACCCTGAAATTCCTGGGCGGTTCTCTCAGGACTATCGGTGTCTAATCAGTAATCAGGCAGCCGACTCATCAAATTACGCCAGCCTCATCTCCTTCCTTGCTTGTTCTCTTTAAACCCAATCAACCTTTTCGTTTTCGGGTTATCCCCTTCACAGAAATAGACATGAAAGTAGACCAACACCACCACCACAGCAGCAACCGGATGAAGTCAGCGTTCCTACTCAAGTTCCTCAACTCTCCAGTGGCATACGTTGTCCTGCTGTTGCTAGCCTACTTCTTGGGTTACTTGACGGCAACAAACTCCCGCAGCGCTCCGCCACAGCCGGTGCCATCATCTTTCCAGTACCCAAACGAAGCAGTTTTGAAGTCAGCCATCACCAGTAGCCAGGCCCAACTCGAGAACTTCCGAGTCACCACTCGCTGCGCCGACCCGGTCCCGTCCCGAGACATCATCCGCGAGACGATTCTTAAAAGAATCTTCAACGACACACCGCCGTACGACAATTTCCCTCCGGCCCACGTAAGCAACCTCCTGCGCAACAGACGGGTCAAAGGGTGGGGCTCATATGGTGCCGTATTTGCACACCTCATCCAGAAAGTGAAGCCGCGAGTGATCATCGAGGTGGGGACCTTTCTGGGCGCGTCAGCTCTCCACATGGACCAGCTCTCTCGCCAGCTGGGTATCGACTCGCTGATTCTCTGCATCGACGACTTCCGAGGCTGGCCCGGGTTTCAGGACCGGTTCCACGACATGGTTATGGTAAACGGCGACGTTCTCCTGCTGTATCAGTTCATACAGAATGTTATTTACCACAACGCCACCGAATCGGTTCTGCCCCTACCGTTTTCGACCGCTTCGGCTTTGGAGAAACTGTGCGAGTGGGGAGTGTTTGGGGATTTGATCGAGATTGACGCGGGCCATGATTTTAACTCCGCTTGGGCCGATATCAGCCGGGCCTACCGGATCCTGAGACCCGGTGGGGTAATATTCGGGCATGACTATTTTACCGCCAAGGATAATAAAGGCGTAAGAAGAGCCGTGGATTTGTTTGCTCAGATGAACGGGCTTCAAGTGAAAACCGACGGCCAGCATTGGGTCATCTCCTCCTCCTAATTGACCACCTTTTAACTGTCGATCTTGTATAAGTTCTTCGTTGCTCGATCAGACTCATTCTTTTGAGTCTAATCCAGAATCATACGAATTGATATAATACCGTATATATCTGTAAATATGAGATATAAATATATTAAATTGCTGCTATATCATGAGATTATTTGTGAGACTCCTCCAAGAGAACCACACTCAAAATATTATATGCGATTGTTGGGGGTATCTGGTCGCCTAACAACGGGCTGCAGACGCTAGGACTCGATATCCCCAACAGTCGCATACAATACCTTGAGTGTGGTTCCCTCGGGGAGGGGTCTCACAAATGATCTCACAGTTAAAAGAACTTAGGTAATCAATCATGAAAAGTTGAGGTAATCAGCAATACAGTATTCTCCATTCTACAGTTAGGATTTCCAAACAAATTTGATTTTTCAGAGACTCGGGTGCACACAGTTATCCAGAGAGTTGCAACTTCTACAGAAGCAAACCAAGAAGTCGACACACACACGTATAAGAGCAGAGTCCACTGACAGGCTTCTCCACCTCCACTTCTAGTATTTACACTCCCATGGCCGATGTCTGCTTAACCGGCTAACTCATCAGCTGAAATAGAGGGGACTCCACAGCCTCCTCACCCCTTTCCTAAAGCTTAACCACTCGGCATTGCCATATTCTTTCTGGAATCCATTATCAAGTCCTCTTATTTCACTGGGAGGAGGGCTGCTTCCTGGAATGGAATGAAATTCCTCTTCTTGATCGTTTTCCTTCCGAAAGCTCCACCGCGTCTCATTGTTGGCTGACTCAAAACCTGACATAGAGGAGGACCTCAAAAACTTGATGCTGCTGGTGGGGCTTCCAGGTGCGCAATCGTCCAGGTATCTTTTACTGGATTGGATGCAAGTTAAGTTTGATTCGCAGGAAACATTTTGTTCACTTGGGGAATCTGAATACTTGGCAGAGAATTCCTCTCTTTCCCCAAGGGTCTTCATGATCAGGGTCTTGAGAAAGTTCATTACTTGCACAGCATGAATCAACGCAGTCAGAGGATCAGCCATCTGCAGAACATCGAGAAAACTTCTTAGCTAGCCGCCTCAGGGGAAAAACACAAGAGGAAAAATCTCAACCATAAAAGCACATTCCGGCAGGTCTATTTACATTATATCAAAAAGGAAAAAGAAGAAGAAGAAAGAAAAGGGACCTGAGTCATATTGGGAGCAAAGACCATAGCAACATTGCGAGCATTCATCTTGTTGTACTGTTCATGCTCCACAACATCTGTCATCAAATTGATGGCCCAATCAAGGAGAGCTGCTTCTGTGGTAGGAAGTAGCTTCACCAGTTGGCTACAGTCTTCTTCTGTATTGCAGTGCATCACTTGTTCCGGCGTAAGAGAGTCAAGAACCCCAGAAGGTAGCTCTCTGAACCATGCCTGCCATCATGACAAAAAAGGGATCGATGCTGAAACTAAGTAGAACAAGTAAAACACAGAAGAGGGTTCATCCCAATACCAGATCGAACAATATTATATGTACCTTTATCAAACCTGCCAAGCAATGTACATCAATTCCACGGGGTACCACCCCTTTGTTCAGCTGGTCTCTCACGTACTCTTCCTGGCTATTGTCAGCATTTATCCGGAAGATTCCTTCTGCCTTTGACAACAAGAACAAACACGACGAGCTTTAATTACGATTTCGAATAACACCCACAATTCTAGCCATTGATTACATTACAAGGATGATGTATGTACCTTCAGGCCCCCTTCCACATACAAGCGTCTTTGCACCATAAGAAGAATAGTGGGCACACTGTTCCCTCGAGCATCGTAGGAACACTGCATTGACTTGGTGGAAACCCCAAATACCTTGGCACTGCATCACAAAATATACAGTATAAGTTCAGCTTAATCCGAAATTTTAAAGTGTTTTACTCTCGAATTATCGAGATTAGGATTCGAAACCTTGATCTTTAAAAATGAAATTTGGATTACTAATAGATCCGACCCATCAACAGCAAATAAATATACTGATGTACTTTCATGAACAGTAAGAAGAGAAAATAAATAAAAAGAGCGTAAAGAAGGCAACCTGGCACTGGGCGCTTTCCGGGGAACCTCAGGCTCGAGCTCGGTGGGCAAACCGAGGAAGCCGTTGAACCGGTCGAAGGTCACGTGAGACACGTGCCTGACATCAGTTGGCCAGCTAATATCCATGGCGGAGACGTCCTCCTTCTCCACGCTGCAAGTGACCAGCGACTTCCGTAACGCCGTGACCAAAAAATCAAGAATGGCGAACTGATTAGTACTACTGTTACTACTGCTGTTATCACTCCCATGCTGGTCTTCTTGCTCCTTCCCATTGTTAATAAACGGCGTCGATGTCTTGTTACGAGGCACATCGTCGTAGTCCTCCTCTTCTTCCTCATCGTCTTCTTCCTCCTCTCCGTCCTCCGAGTCGTCATCCTGGTGAAAAAACGGAGTAGGAGGAGGGGCCGGGGTGAACTCGGTGAGCCCGACGAGTCCGCAAGATTTGGATCGGAAAAGCCGAGTCATAATTGGGTGTTTCAATTAGGAATTTAACAGATGGAGAAGAGAGACACACAGAATATAAAAATATAATGGTAATGCAACGTACTAACGTGGGGATTATAAAAAATTAACAAAGATTAGGTTCGGTGAGGAGATTGAGGAGAGGAAGAACAGAGGAGACTAACGTGTGGGGATTGCTTGGGGAGCAGAGAAGATAATAGTGGTAGAGAGATATGGTTTGGGTGATGGAGACATATCTGTTCTATTCCCCTTGTGGGTAAGAATTCTGTTTATGTTATCGGTTAATATTGGCCAGTGTGAGTTAAAACTGGAGTTCGGTACCGGACAATTCCAGAGACGGAAGCCAGATGGGGGTTGGGGAAGACTAGAAGTTGACAAGAAGAGGAGTCTGCTGTAGGGGACAGGAACATGATGCGAAGAGGTCTGTCTTCTTGGATGTTTATGCTTGGAGTGAAATCATTGGCCACTTCACCTGTAGTTTTTATCACAAAGAGAATGTGTAAATAGAGGGAAGGAACAGCCTGGATTCTGCATTTCTGCATGTCATTACACTACTTGGACTACTAATCTTTCAGGTTTCTCTAATCAACATGAGAATGGTTGGTTGAGGTGTCGTGTGGATGGTTTTTTCTATTACCATGAGCAAGATTTTGTATAGATCGGATACCACATTTGACAGATCATTACATGAGTTTTTTAACTATGTGGTTACTTTTCCCCAAATCTCTTTGTGGTAACATCCACCTCTAGGATCATTATCAACAGTGTATTTTTCATACCTCGCAGTTTTTCCGAATCGAACCTTGTACCTTGAATTAAGGAAACTCAGTATCTGTAGACCACTGCGCCCACGTTGGTTACTTTCCCCTGTATTATTCTTTCGTTTCGTTGACATGGGGGATTCTCAAAAGAGAGAATTAGAATGCAAGAACCTTTTTTTCCTTTACAGGTAGGGACGGGGAAAAGAACTGTTCTGTTAAGGAGGATAGGAATCCATTACTGTGAAAATTGCTTGTGCTCCGCTGTTTTGTGTATTGCAATTTGCAATACTCACATGGTCACATGGAGTTGTTCCTTTCTTGCTCTTTTGCGGGCTCTCCTTCTATGAGACAGATGGTTCCTAAAAAGTGACAGAGTAATTAATTTCCCGCTATTAATTCCTTATCCTCACTCATAATGCCTTACGTTATCCACAACTATCATATTCCAAGAGCATTTATGTGGTTATAATGGCATGCACCAAGAGCCGTAGCTTCATCACCTCATCTAGGACTCTATGTAATAAATAACTATTCATCTGAAAAGTTTATTACATTCATCCTTAATCAAATATTAAGGTTTCGAATATTGTTTTAAAATTTCGGGTTAACCAGATTTATCCATAATTGATGTTTACGAATCCAGAATTAGTCATAATTGACTGAGGATGAATAATTTTTTTTTTTTTTTAAAAAAAACTATGTTCTGATGATATATACCATGTACTTCATGAAATTGCAGCTGTATGACGTTACTAATCACTGCCTGATGTTGATCTGATGGTGATCTTACATGGTCCCAATTCCACTGTTTTGATGGTGGTTCACACGTTGCCTGCTATATACAGATGCGATACAGTACAAGTCACAAGTGTATGCACATTCTGTCCCTATAACCTAAACCCAACTAAGTTTAATTCCTTAAACTCCCACTCCAGTGTAGTTAAATTCAGAGTTAGATCCTCGGGTATGGATCAAGTGGTACTTTCCTAGTCAAGCTGAAGTCTCATGGGTGAGATGAGATCTTGCTTGTTTATTCTGACGAAACTTAAGTGGCTTGTCTTGTCCGGTTTCCTTGGAAGTTATCGGATTCAGAGTTAGATGTTTTTTTTTTTTTTTTTTTTCCTGTCTACTCTCCCCAGTCTTAAAATATGTCTGTCTGTCTTCCTACTCCAAAACATATTGATTTCTAAAGATGCGTCCTGTATCCTATACAAGACAATTCGTTTGGTTCTTCAATGGCATCCTTATAGTCTCACTCGCGATAACACCATACCTAACTCACACCAACCCAGTCAAAACTTTCTCCTGTAAAGTTCCCCTCTGCAAGTCATTGTATTTTGATCGGTGCTACCCAAGACAAGGAGGGTGTTGTTATTCCGATTATCCGTAAAACAATAAGAGATGTTATCAAGCCAAATACTTTTTACGACATTCCGCTGTTCTCTATTAGCTGCAGATGAAAAACAGTAAGAGAGGAAATCTGGTGGAACAATTAATGATCATTTCCCTGTTATGGTTGATGCCGACTACCTACCACTTCTTTTCCATTTAAAAGGTAAGTGGTAATATGCTTCCTTTTAAAGCATTACAGATCATGCTAAGGATAAAGGAGATTGATCTGAGGCATATTGTAGATGGTAAGGGATATAGATAGATATATAAGTTCCTTTGAAGCCACTCCAAGAATCTGTCGAAGCTCGAAAGGTGCTTTATTAGGTGATGCGATTAAATCCTATTCGTGGTCACAGCTCAACTAAAGCAGCACCAACGTAAAATAAACATCTGAACAGAACAGTTAATGTTTGAGTCTTACGATATTAGAAACCATGGAATGTGTGAGGGTCAGCCCTCTTTTGTCTGTTTTTAACAGAGAAAAGGATTAGCCTGAGCTCTTGAAAACCATCGAAGCACAACCAGTGGGATAGGATGGTGCAGAGGAAAACTGGCCATACCTGAAAGAGACTTGGACTGGGCTGAGCCCTGGGTCTGTCATTCTAGGCCATAGCCGTGGGTTGTAAAGAAGATAAGATCCTTCATCCTTCCACTTGTCATGATTGAGATTCTCAATAGCCTCATCCCTCTCCTTCTCCAGTCAATCTCAATCATAATTAATATATAAACAAAATAAATTCTATTTATATTCTCATATTAATCTACCGATATACGACTAGATGAAAATAATTTTAAAAGTACAATAACGGATTAGCCAAATTCGGATTGATTGTAATGATTGCTATGATTCCGGCTTATTAAAACTTGGCTAGGCAAGTAAGGTCCCATGTCTGGGGATTATAATGTTGTCCAAATGATCAATTTCTGCAAATAAGTTAAGTAATTATCAAGAAACAGAATGAATGGGTCCTTCTTGTGAGCTTTTCTGTACTTTGCAGGAACACGTCAAACTTTTACTTCTTTCCTTTATGGGAAAAAAATTACAGAAACTAAAAGTTGGGGAATTGTAGAATAGAGGTCATTATCGAGGATACATGGCTAGGAAACTAAGCCATTTCTGTAACGAAAACTGATTAGGTAGATGTCCTAATTACGACAGGAAGAGTAACAGACAGTTGGATCTGTACCTTTTTTGTCGCAGCAATGATAATTCCCGATGTTTAAAGTTTCTATTTTTAAAAAATTATTTTTATATCACTAATTAATTTGACCAACCTCAAATTGGCCATCTGCATCAGGACTTTGTTCGTTTGCTATTACATCGAAATGGCTGCGTCTATGCTCTTGCCTCGTGGCCAGTTTTGACGTCCAAGATCAAACCTCCTAGCCAAGTTCCGACCCAGGTTAATAAGTCAACCTCTGACCATATCAGCATTCAGATTCTCGCCAGTTCCGAACCTTCGCTCCTTCCTGCCTGTACTGCGCATGTTCGTCAGCCGCGATATCACATAGTTACACACCCCAGGCCCACCATCTCATCGTCACTACGAAGCACGTTCCCTGCCCAAGCCGAACCACCCTCACATCAGGGCACACGTGGTGCAATCACTGACGGAGAATGGTGCCCTTTTTAATTAAAAATATTTAAAATAACGGCGAGAGGGAGAGATGGAGGGAGGGGAGGGGAGGAAAAGAAGTAAAAAAGAAAAGACAAAAAACCAGAAAAATACTATCCTTTATCCACCTCCAGTAATGCAAAAGCAACTTCTGAATACGAGCGAGCACAGGTCGTTTTAAGTAAAACCCCTCCCCATCATGGCTTTACCATGTCGTGATTTTACGCTTTCCGAAATCTGATTCTGCAAATCCAACGGTGGATTGTGAATCAATACTGTTGCCTTTTGTGTGCTAGAATAACTCTTTATACTTTGCTCTGCCTTTCACCTACTTCGTCTCTGATTCCTCTCTCGTCTCCGTCTCTACTTTCACTGTCTAGCTCTCTGTTGTACATAGCTGACGCTCCGTCCTTCGTTCTTTCTTTTATCGTTTTTCTCCAGTTAGATCTCTCTCTCTTTCTCCCTCTCTCTCTCGCCCCTGCCTTTTCAGTTGTTTTACTCTTCGGCGATAATCAGATCCGCCGGAGAAATTTTTTGTTTAGTCTTTTGTAAACCGTCCGATGTGCGGAATTTGACCGAGAGGCGGGGGCTGATCAGTTGTGGTTGGTATAGTATAATAAGATGGGACAGTGCTACGGCAAGACTAATCCAACTTACGAAAATGACATAACTGCCACCACAACAATAGTGGAATCAGCGGATCCTAACCAGACGCCGTTACCTACTTCCACACCGCGTAACGGAGTTGCTGGTTATGGCGCGAAGAAAACTCCTGCTAGGTCCTCGCACCCGAGCCCGTGGCCTAGTACTTACCCGCAGGGAGTGGCTGCAAGCCCTCTCCCGGGAGGCGTTTCGCCGTCTCCGGCTAGGGCGTCTACGCCGAGGAGGTTCTTTAAACGGCCATTCCCACCGCCGTCGCCAGCGAAGCACATAGCAGCGTCGCTGGTGAAACGGCTCGGCGGCGGAAAGCCGAAGGAGGGGCCGATTCCAGAGCATGGCAGCACTGAAGCGGAGCAGCAGCTGCAACAGTCGCTTGATAAGAGTTTCGGTTACAGCAAGAATTTCGGAGCTAAATATGAGCTTGGGAAGGAAGTAGGACGAGGACATTTTGGTCATACCTGCCTCGGCAGGGTTAAAAAGGGCGAGTTCAAAGATCAGTCTGTCGCGGTTAAGATCATTTCCAAAGCCAAGGTACCTGATGCAATCGTCTTCCATCTTTATTTGTATAATTTTCTGTACAATTGTATTAGTATTGGTTTAAAGGGCAATATTGTAAAGAGAATAGTTGTAAACCTGATTCCTGGCAGATAAACTGATAGCTTGATTATAGTGTGACCGGATAATACCTATTTCCTTGGTTGCCATTTTGAATTACTCTATCATTTCATATTTAGTTAAAATAGAAAACTTTACTACGATCATGGGAAACGGGCAATGCGCTGGCTCCCTGTTTGTAATTCCCTCTCTTCTGTTCAAGACTGAATGTAGTGATGACAATTGCGGCAAGCCCAATATACCCGTCAGGTCTCAGAATTTTGTGCCTTGTAAAGACATAGAAACATATTCCTTGGCTATTTAGGAGTCACGCTGGGTCATCAATTTAAACCCTACGGACGGTGTGGGGTAGGTCATCAGTTTTACACTCCGTAGTTGGCGTATATATGGAGATCAAAATAGTCATTTTTGTTTCTTCTAGAAGTTGGTTTGCTACTTCTCGTTGTTTTGCTACTTCTCGTTGTTTTGCTGGTGATATATTATTCATAATTCGTTTCTTATTAGATGACGGGGTCATAAGATAATCTGCAGCCACTGTACTGGCTCGACATGAATTTATGGTAACTTCATGTTTGTTTGGAAAAGGGTTTTGTCGGCTCTGTTTTTGTATTTCTTCGTTTCTTTGTAGCTTGTTTTTACTAATCTCTTCGGGTCCTTTTTACTGGTATGTAACCACAAGCTTGAACCCACACAGATACATGTGTGTTTATATGTTAAGGCAATGTTTATATAATTCACAATTCCATTGGATGTTTGATACAGGTATTTTACATTTTGCTCTTGCAAATTTTGCTACAAAATTTGTGGAATGTTTGTCTTCCTATCCCAAGCAGAATTTCCGATGTCGTGTTCAATAGAATTTGTTGTATCCTAGCTTTGGAACTGTAGTATGGTTTGTCTAAAATTTATATTTTGACAAGATGTATTTGGCAGATGACAACAGCGATATCGATTGAAGATGTTCGGAGGGAGGTAAAACTACTGAAGGCACTATCGGGGCATAAACATCTGGTCAAATTTTATGATGCATGTGAGGATGCCAATAATGTGTACATAGTCATGGAGTATGTCTTTCTTTCTGTTCAATTTCAAGAAATGCTAACTAAAAATGTTAAAGCAGCATCAATTCTGTCATTATCTAATTATATTAATCATCCATAGCTTTAGTATCTTTTCTTTCTTGAAATAATTTTTAAAAAACTCATATTGGATAGAATCAGTAACTTTTGATTGTATCGTGTAACATGATTATGAGTCAATCGCTCACTTTTTAGGCCTCTGACAGATTGCATGATTGTTTGTTTATCAGGTTGTGCGAAGGTGGGGAGCTATTAGACAGAATATTAGCAAGGTATTAATTTTATGACCGAATGTCGACAACATTGTAAAGAAGGATTTTTCTGTCTTAGTACTGATATAAGTTTCTACTTTTCTGAAGAGGAGGAAGGTATCCAGAAGAAGATACAAAAGCCATAATTGTCCAAATCCTATCTGTGGTTGCCTTTTGTCATCTTCAAGGCGTTGTGCATCGTGACTTAAAGCCTGAGGTTTTTTGCTGTTAAACTTGTTTGTTTTTTCCTCTAGAACCTGTATCTTTGGATTTCCTTTTCATGAGGCAGTATGCTGTTAACATGGCAGAGCGTTTTTGTTGTTCTTGGGTTTTTTTGGCTCATTTGGACTGATAGTCTTCTATCACAGAATTTTCTTTTCGCTTCGGGGAGTGAAGCTGCTGATATGAAACTTATTGATTTTGGTCTTTCTGACTTTATCAGGCCAGGTAAGGATTGCCGAGCTTCTCCATCTTAAACTCTTCCTGACTGTATGGCTGTAAATTATGTTTGTTGCGTCATCAAACAACCATAAAGGTCAATCTGGTTTTACCTTCACAGATTAACAGTTTGGCTTTGCTATTTTTTTTTGTTAGTTTGCAGGGTAATCTCATTCTTTTCTCCCCATTATCACCTGCACTCCTTTTATAGGTGTCCACTGGATTTTGATGAGCCTTGCTCTAGACTAACTCGATGATGGGAATCTATACTGTATTTATTTGAAAAAAAATACAAACCAGATTAACTCACTCTAGATTTAGGCTTTGAATTTTTTGCAACTTTAATTGATGACTTGAATAGCGTTATATAGTGTGATAAACAATTAGATTGCGAGGTTTTATTGATTCATGTTATACATGCATATATTTTCTTTGGGACATGCTTTTTTACGCTATCAATTGGTTTGATTAACCAAGTAGTGTTCAAGTCTATAGTCAGATGGTGGGATTTGCCTTGCCCTTTCAACTTTGTTGTAAATTAGGTTATTATGAGTTGTTTTAATCTGAATCTTTCTCATTATTGTTTGTAAATTAATATGACACCATAAATTCTTTCATGGAAACTATGTTTGTTTCTTTTCTTTCCATTTTTCCTGCCTGTTAGTAGAAGTCTGTGATTGCTATTTAATTTTTTTCCCTTCTGTCTTGTTATTGCAGAGGAGAGACTCAATGATATCGTTGGAAGTGCATACTATGTTGCTCCTGAAGTCCTGCATCGATCTTATAGTCTGGAGGCAGATATATGGAGCATTGGTGTTATTACATATATCCTTCTATGTGGAAGCCGGCCTTTTTGGGCTAGGACTGAATCAGGGATTTTTCGTTCTGTGCTGAGATCCGATCCCAATTTTGAGGACTTACCTTGGCCTTCTGTCACCCCTGAGGCCAAAGACTTCGTAAAGAGACTCCTGAACAAGGATTATAGGAAGCGAATGACTGCTGTCCAAGCTCTAAGTAAGTTGGCTACAGCAGGATGTTGCTAAACTAATGAATGAATGAATGGTTTTGCAATTTTTTTTTATGATATCATTGCATTTGTGCTGCAAGCCTTTTTGATGTTAGGTGTGTGGTGGATGAATTACAATTATCATAGAAAAAAGTGTGCAACAAAAATATATTGTGGCTTTCTTTGTGAATAATGAAATAGCTTTTTCAGGGACCAACCTCCTCTCAATATGTGTTTTTGTGTGTGTCCTTTTCCTGGGAACTTGCTTTTTCCAGCGTTTGAGGCATCGGCTGGATAGCTTTTTAGCTAAAATCTATCTTGCATGTCTTTTTATATTTTACATGTTTAGTTTTAGTCCGTTAGCTTTTTAAACCTTATGTGTAAATGTTGATAATGAACTTGCCCGTCTTTGTGGTTTGATATAATATATTTGTCATGTCTGGTTGTTCTATTGGTTTTGCCTAATGAATCTTCACGTCTGCAGCTCACCCTTGGTTGCAGAATGACAGCCGCCCTGTACAGTTGGATATACTGATTTACAAGCTAGTAAAAGCATATCTACACGCTTCACCTTTCAAACGTGCAGCACTTAGGGTACTTCTTTTCCTTAGCATCTAATCTTTTATTTCTCCTGGATTATGTACTTACCCTTTGTTGATAACTTGTTAAATTTACCAAACATAAACCCAGTAACCGAAAATTTGTAGGAAAACTTTGGAATTTCTAAATTGGAAAGCATGCATTACTAGTCAACACACTTAATATAAAAATTGTTTGCAAACTTTTGCTGGGTAGAGTAATTTTTATATTCTGTTGACAATAATGTTTCCGTCTTGCATACCGCTAAGTGACCTTATTTTGTTGCAGGCTCTATCAAAAGCTTTGACAGAGGACGAGCTTGTGTATCTTAGAGCTCAATACAGTTTATTGGAACCAAATAGTGATGGAAGTATCTCTCTTGAAAATTTAAGAAAGGTTGTTTCTTATTTTAGTTTGGAAATTGTTTTTCAGGTCTAGAATGGTTCCCGACTTAACTTTAATTTATCAATTCAATCTCTTGCAGGCTCTAGGGCGTAATGCAACTGATGCCATGAGAGAGTCGAGGGTTCCTGAAATTCTTCACGCGGTGCGGTTCAGCACTTTCGTAACTTTTAGCTACAAAAAAAGAAAGATGTGCTGACTCGTCTTTGGTTTCTTTGTTCAGATGGAATCCCTTGCTTACAGAAAGATGTACTTTGACGAGTTTTGTGCAGCTGCAATCAGCACATATCAGTTAGAAGCTCTTGAGGGGTGGGAGCAGATTGCCTCCACTGCTTTTGAGCACTTCGAACGGGAGGGCAACCGAGTCATCTCAGTTGAGGAACTGGCTCGTGTATGTTTACCCTTATTGCTCCGTCCCGTCTCTCCTCCTCCAATTCTGTTGATACTAATCTGGAATCTCTACTTGCTGCAGGAACTGAACGTTGGCCCTTCTGCTTACTCCTTCGTCAAGGATTGGATCAGACAATCCGATGGCAAGCTTAGTTTTGTTGGATATACTAAATTTTTACATGGTCTGACGCTTCGCAGCTCAAATATGAGACATCATTAGCTTTTCGGATTTTGACGTATAGTAATTTTTTTTCTTCTTCTTTAGCCCAAAAAAATTCACAAGGGGGATTTGGAAATTGGAAGGTATCTTTCTTGTCTATTTTTCTTGTTTTTTTTTTTTTTATAGTGTTAGGGTACGAGAAAAATGTGCATAAGTGAATTTGGTTTTGTTCAGTTCTGTTTTCACATTCTCCAGGCGTTACTTTTTTTGAAAAAAAAAAGAAAATTCGTTGCTCATTTATTATTTTTTAATATTTGATTTATCGATTTGTTGATTACCCTCTGCGCTTATTAAATTTGATCAAATCATATTTAATCGGAATTTATGGATAAAAAATGGATTAATGTTATTCTCCTTCAAAAACTGACAAGAATAGCATTTGAATACTAAATGTAGATATGTAAAGATCATTCCAGAATAGGAGGTTCTTATCCGGGTTATTCCCGATTCCCATATCTTGAAACCTGGCCCATATAGAAGCCACTTATCCTGGAATAATAGAGTTGGGACTTGATAGTGCCAACAAGTGTATCCATCAATCGTGGGGCTTGGCTTTGCCAGATGTATAGCTGGTACACTTGAGTTGGTTAGATGGGCCCGTCGGACACAGAATCAGGACAAGGTTGTAGTAGAAGAACAAAACTGTTGTGCATAGCATATTGTATCTCCGTAATTTTTTATCTTGGGACTGGCATGTCAATGGGTTCATGGTCGGATTAAATTCTAAAAAAATAAAAAATTGACAGTTAATTTAAAAAAATTTAATTTGTTTAGGGATTGAAATAATTTTTATTAAAAATTAACATTTTGCTGTCTAGTGATGTAACTTACTGTCAGGAAACGAAATAGTTGTGTAACATTCTTTTCCTCGTTTCTTTCTGACGCATTTCATCATCATTCACTTGTTTGCAACCTTGAATCGTATATGCTTCAATAAAAAAAGGTGTTTTTATTTTTTAAAAATTATAATTTATTTTTGTAGATAAAATATCTGTTAAAATAGATAATTTATCAACAAAATAAAATTTATTTACATCCCCAACAAGACTCTAAATTTGGTATTTGTCGTCTTTTAAAAATATCCTTGATATTTTGCAAATATTAAATCACATCCTCTAATCACTCCTAGACAATACATCCCTGTTTTCTTGTTCTTTTGTTCTCCCAGACAATGAAGTTATTATTACAGTCCTACTCAATCAATTTTAGTACGCTAATATTAAGCTACGGATATATATAAAAAACTATCCTTTATCATACAGACTCAATCCTTAGTATTTATTGAGAAAGATACCAAGATAAATAGGTATTATATAATCTCGGATTAGATTAAAAAAAATTAAATTATGGAATACGAAAATAGATTAATTTCGCTGTGAACCTGGATAATATATATTTCCTGTAAAAAAATAAAACCGGGTACATGTTACGACAAAGGACTCTCTTCTCATCGCACCAACCAATCCCTTTATAACAAAAATAGACAACAGCCATTAACAACGGTAACGGTATCCGGAACAGTCAATCCCCACAATCGGGCCCACTGGCCTCTCTAGTCTCTGTTTTTTAGTTGTGTCCACTTCCAGAGATGCCATTACATCAGTGATGGTGGTTTTCCTGAACCATAAACAGCCCTAATAAATGACTTGAAAAAGAAAAGAAGCGGACACAAACACCCTTGATTCCTTCCTTGCTCTTCTTGTTGAATTAGTCAGAAAAGCCTACCCTACAAAATACCTTGTTATTATCAACCCCTCAAGTAATCTACCATTTTAACATTTTCCAAAATTACATCTGGTTTGGGTGGTAATAATACTATAACTATAACTGTTTTGTTTTAATCCAATTATCGAAAATTTGATTATGATGGATAGATGAATCTTAATTATCTTTTCGGAGTTTTCGAAAAGATATTAAAGTGGTTGACATGTCAATTCTATCCGTTTCAAACAATAATTACCAATCTCTAACCTCGATTCTAAGATTGGGATCAATGATTCTAATTCATCGTTTATGATTACTAACCTAAGATTTATAAGACCAGAACTCAGAAGGCGTCTTGAGCAAAGGATGAAAGTGGAAACGATTCCCTCCACAACGAATCAAAATTTCCCACGATTACAAAAATAAATGGAAAGAACAAAAGGAAAGTAGAGGAAAAGCATTTACTTCACTTGTAAATCACGGTTGCTAATTAACAAAGTAAATTCGATACAATTGCAAAAGCAACATTGATCATCATCATCATCATCTTTATCATCGTCAACTTCCTCCCAGATCAGCGCCGACACTGCACCGCCGGAGGCCAACCGCAGACAAAACGAAAGAAAACCCCCAAAAAAAAAAAAAAACTCAACAGGGAAATTTGCAGCCGAGAAGGGTTGTTAGTAGGCAAGCTTGGGAATTTTCCGTTGATATCAAACCCTAAAACACCCGATTACGGAGTGGTGATGGAAGGATTTATCCCTGTCGATCATGCATTGCACGTACCTAAACTCCTCCACATGACAAGGTATGGTTATTGTTCCTTTCTGATCGAACCCATACTCTTCTTCCGCTTCCTTCAACAGCTGCATGAATAGTGGGTGGTTGAAGTATAACACCGGCACTATAAATCTCTGCTGCTCCTCTCCCTGTCCCACCTTGATCGCCAAACACCCTTTCGGAACATCTCTTGATTGCTTCTTGTTTTGCCCCCCATGGTGATGATGATGAGGCAGATGTAGATGGAAATTCCTTAAGCTTTTCTCCCCACTACCCATAACTTGTGCAGATAAAGAAAAAACAACCAGAACCAGAAACAAGACAAACCAAGCTTTCTCTCCCTCTAAATCAAACAAAAGAGAGCAGCCAAGGAATGGCTATTATGGTCTGCTGGAAGAGCTCTAGTGTAGAGTAGAGTACCCAAGAGCTCTTGATAAGTTGGTCATGATGGTTAACACAGCACCAAACCACAATAAATATCAACCAGAATTTTTTAAAAAAATAAAAGATTTAATTATTAATTCGAACAAGAGTAACAGAGAATGGGGATTCTGGCAGATGAGTTCCAATCGAACACAAATGGGTCTCTTAGACACGCCATTGGATTAAAGAAGGACATGTAAATTAAGGGGAGTGGCAACTGTTAGAACGTCACGTAACGGACTAAAGTCGGGGTGTTAGGATTCCCATAGATGGCATGGGCCCCTCAGACACGTAGACTGTGAGTGGAGCAGATGACGACACGTCAGAATTACTGGGTCCTGTGATCATCGGTGTAGCCGACAATGACGTGTCGTTTAACTTAAGGCAAAACTCTAAATAAGACAGCCAGTAGCAGACCTTGAACATTCCATGTAGACATCAAGATGTCTTGTCAGCTTGTGAAATGAGAGGGCCACTCGTGCTTTCTTGTACCAAATTATTGTACTAGAAATTCTCCTGTAGTGGAATTATTTCCCTAATTTTCCTCCATACTACAATAATCGTTAATCAATTATTCTTTTCGTAATTAAATCATTTTTTTTTCGAAATCTAACCCAAATATTTTTTAATTAGCTCCATGTGCTATTGGAAAAACTGGAAGGAGCCTTTTTCTTTTTTTTTTTTTTACCAAAATGTGTGGCGACGACAATGAAACCTAAACCAGTCAATAAAGTAGGGAAGGAAAACCACACAAAGTGGAGGAGTACTGACCACAATGAGTGTGGCTTTGACATGATATTCCCTTGCATTATTGTCTTCTCTGGATTGGACCCATTTGTTCCCCCTCTCTCGATAGAAATTAAACCTAAGGAGGAATTCAGGTCTACGCTTTCATATTACATGCATGCATAAGATTTGATGAAAACAAAGTGGATTGACCAAAAACTTAAAAGTCGTATTATACAAAAACGGAAGGTTCTCCACTTGGGTATCCACTATGGTTAGTCCTCCCTCCCACGTCGTTGAGTGATCGATCATAAACTGAAGGTTCCGGCCCAAGTGTGTTGTCGAGATCAGGATTCATGAATGGTCATTCATATGTTAAGTATGGGCCCGAACTATGCAGGTCTTGACATGAACAGAAGAAAGAAAGGACAAAGAAACACTGGGCACAGACTTGGGTTGGAAGCCACGGACAGAACATGGCTGTTTCATGTATGTGGATTGCGGTGAGAATAGTGCAGTTTTATCAGTTCTTCCAGTAGCAGCAAGAAAGACAAATTGAATACCACGGACTCGATCTCCATCCCAAAACATACAAATTCCTTTCTTATCACATCAATCATCTGTGTAAATACATTAAAGGTTAGGAGGATTTGGGATGAATAGGAATTTAATCAAATAGTATAACAGAGGTTAGCTATGTGTGGAAGTGTTTAGGAGTCTGTCATGGAAGCTTCAACCTATAGGATCTAACGAGACCGTGAACCTATCTTTTGTATAGCTATGGCAAAAATGCTTTGGATCCCCAGAGAGCTAATTGTTAAACAAGGACCAGTTCTTGCTACTCCAGTTTGTAAGGATTTTGATCTATAAAGTGCACGTATCTCAACTTGGCCTAGTACCAACTACCCATGGAAAGTTGTGGTCCAAAAGCTTTTGAACAAGAATTCCTCAACATGGACCAAATACTTCTATCTGTCTGTAGATAACCAAGAACAAAGCTATAATCATGGGCAAAAAGCAAAGCAGAAAAGTGATTTACTTTTCATTTCGAAAGGTCAAAAAGATCCAATTTCCAAAAAGTTAGTTGTTTACCAGACAGCATTCATACAATCTATTTTTCAACTACTAGACCAGAGAAAGAAAATCCGAAAATCAACAGTATACATTTAAGAGGAAAATGCCAAGGTTAAGCTTCAGTGTTTCCTTGAATTGTAACCAGACAAAGAGTACTTAAAGCACAACTCATGTACAACATCAATATGTAAAACAATCGAGATACATTAACTGAACTGGATTCCAAAATCTATCAGACATAGAGATATATTCATGTGTGGTTCTTATATTTGTGTTCTTTCATGAGCTTGTCAGTCTTCGAGTATCTAGTAATCCTGTTCATGTATATATGCAAGTGAACAATGCAGGTCCATATAGTTTGTGCTGCCTAGCTAAGCCTTCTCACTTAGGTTGTCCTTGTGCCCACCTATCAAACAGTTCTTCTTTCCAGAATTTATTGAACTGAACCGCTGTACTTCATATTCATCTTAAGAAGCATTCTACCTGTAAGAAACCCAAAAGGTCACAAGCCAACACAGATCTGCCAGACACAGTTGACGAATACCGATATATAAAGAAAACAGATCTTCTTTTGTGTTCAAGACCATATATATATATATATATATATATGCCGAATACTAAGGATACAACTTCAAAGAACAGAAAGAAAAAAGAGGTTTCAGGACCAAACTTATCTGTATAAAGGATATAATTGGATACATATATACTTCTCACATTTACGTACAAATGCAGGTTTATTAATTCCTATAATGTAAGAAACACAGAATCGATTTACTCACTCTCTGGCAAGAATTCAACTCTTGAAAATGTCGCCATTGTCGTACTGTACTTGGACAAAGAAAGCTGGGATTCTAGAGTGGATTCAAAATATTGATGACACATAAAAGCAAGTAAAACGTGGTCATGATATAAGATGTGTGATCAAATACATCATTTAAATTTTCTCTCACGAACCCATTAGGAAAAAAAATTGGAAACAAACGCAAACACGGCATACAATTGGGTTCTGCGAAGCCGAAGAATCCAAGTACTTGTAAATGTCCATCACAAAAAAGAGTCTACTTGTCAGCAGGATTGAGAGAGACTTTTCAGCGAATGACATAAAGTTCACCACTTTCTTTCAGGTTGTGTACCCTTACACGGTATACGCCTATCGTGGAAACAAGGGTGAGGAAGGGAGACTACGAAACCCTATAAATGGAGTAAAAGGAAGAAGATTAGAATGCAAACCATCCTTCCTAGCCAGATCTGAAAATTGCAGAAACAGACAGATCAGACACTTGAGGCCATCATGAGAGAAACCCACCTAATAATGGACTACAGAGAGCTTTAGAGTTTAGACCTGACAGAAAAAACAACATCATCACATGTTCAGAGAAAGGGAATAAAAAGAGGTAATGATGAAGACCTTTTTATACAAAGCGGTCAAAATATATCATCATTGAACCAATCTGCGCACGGGTAAAAACGTGAAGCCTTAAAATCACATAATCGATGATCCAAGAACTGCCAAACTGTTTGCTTGGACATGGGAAAGAAAGATAACTAATCGAACATGGAACTGAACTAAAGTTAGTAAAACCAAACCGATAACCCTGACCTTGTCCTCATAAATATATATACACAAACAACCTTGAAAATCTCCATGGAAGCTACAATTGAGGGGAATGAAGCCTGGTCCGACGACACTTGCTCTTGATCAATCCGGTGCATGACTAGTCATCGGATCTGTGAAAATCATAGTAAATCCGAAGAAGTGGATCATGAAGAATGTCCTCGAGCCAGACAACATTCCCCTCAAAAGAAAAAGCTTCCCTCTTCGCAGCTTCATCAAATTATTCATGCAGGGCAGGAGATAAGGAGATAGAAGAAGTTTTTGTGTGTTTTGTGTTGCGCATGTGTATCTCTGGCCAGTTTTGCTATCTCTTTATCCCCAAGACTCTCGCCTATCTTTAAGGGGGTTGAGAGAAAGAGAGTGAGAGACACATTGGTGATGATGGACGAGATGATGAAGAGAATGATATGGTATGGGGGGTTATAAGAAGAGTAAAAAGAGTAGAAAACCAACGTTAAAAAAGACAAAAGCTAGGTGCAGCCTTGACCCTACCACCTGATTTCTCAGTTCCAGAAATGACCACGACCCCATGCATTCATTCTCTATGTGTATAAATGTGTGTGTACATACATGCATCTGTTTCTATGCATTTATAACATACTTTACAACATGTACATACATCCACCCGTCTTTCTAACATAACTGCCACCATAGGATTCATCGCATGAATGACTATGATGGGATGACCTCGTACATGATTGATGGCCATATCGTAGAAGATTGAAACCATTCTTCAGTCTCTCAGTGATGATGGTTGATAGTGTCATCAAATATGAACTGCTTCAAACAGTTGTGTCTTTGTACTACGTAACCCTAGCTATGGAGTACTCTTCAAGAGATGGACATGAACCGAACCGTAGGGTAGGATGGTACTGAAGACCAGAGTCCCATAATACGATTCAAAAAACATCATTTCTTTACCATCACCACCACCACATACATTGAGACAGATTAAAATAATGACATTTGTGAATAATTGAATAGTAAAAGGAATCAAAATAAAGGAGACCTAAGAATTGAGTCAGAGGAGTGGTTGAGTAATTGAGCTGCCCGATAATGGAAACACCATTAAATATTATGTACGCTTTTTAGGATGAATTAATTGCCAATTGCCAATTGCAACTGGAATTTTAAATTTTCGTTTATATATATATATATATATATATATAATTTTTCAAAATTAGATTTGTTCTTTCATGAAAGAATGGACCCTCGTCTGCCGTGTCACCTTTTAGACAGGGGCGAGGAATTCGAGGCGATGACCGACAGAGAGAGGCGGGGGTCCACGCTTTCCTTTTCACTTGAACCATTTTACCCCAAATCCTTCAAAACCACTATTTGCTTTGTGTTCTTAGGTCAAAAACTCTATCTCAGGTCTCTAGGCTTTGTCTTGTAAGCTCTCGTAGATGATCTCAGACTCTCAGCTAAAAACCCAGATTCTGTTCTGATGATTTCTCGTTGAAACCATTGCCCCTTTCCCATGATATTTATTCACATAACCATTGTGCTCGAGCTACTGTGGGTTTCCCTGTTCTGTTTTTTCTGGACTTGAATGTCTTATCATGTAATAAATATCCAGTACGTTTTCCACAGGTCGTTCTGACTCAAAAAAACGTAAGAGTAAACCTTAATGCTAATAGAAACAAAAGAAATGACACGCCCTGTAAGCCTTGTATTGTTATTTTGATGTAAGTGCCGACCATTTTCTTGCACCTTTTCTTTCACTTTTTCTTTTCCTGTGTGGCTAGCGAGAATGGTTTTTTGTATAATTTTGCAAAATAATACAATAATTACGGTTGCTTTTTGCCTATTTAACTCCTTTCAACGGAAAGTTTTGTCTCATTAAATTCGGTTCTTTACTTTCTTGGTGTCCAGATAGAGACTTGGCACAACCATCCTCTTCTCCTCTACACATATATAGCGTTAAAATTTATTGGGTCCAGCTTCTTTTCTCTGTCTTTGATTTATCATTGGCCTTCCCTCTTTTCCCATATGAAGATTATAGCTAAGAAACGTCAACGAGACATGAAAAACCCAAGAAAGGAAAAAAAATCATTGAAAAGCTTTGCATTATCTCCAGTTCTGTTGGGTTAATCTTTGTTTAACAATTCTATAGAACCTAATTTTTCTATTAATAAAAAATATCTCAATATTAAGGATTAGATTAGTTTTTCTTTTAGCTTCGTAGAGGATGATGGCATTGCTTCGGCTATCTATCATTAGCGTCATAATTGCTTGCTGGACACTATCCTGCAGCGTAAAAACAGTGAGCTAATACAGGAAAAAATAGAAATTTGAGCAAAAAGAAAGGCTAAACATTGACGAATTTGACCGTGATAAATGTCCTCCAGGTACTACCTTTCACATGACGTGATCCTGAAATCCTAGACAGTTTCAGGGCAACACACTCGTATTCCATTTCCATCTGCAGAAGTTTGGTTTTGTGGAAGACCAACCAAAATAAACCAAACTTCCAAGTGAATAATTAACTCGCAGAGAAGAACAGTTCTCCCTCGGTGTTACTTTTTTTTTTTCCAGCAATAATACCAATCAATTATTAACTCTAATGATTATGTTATGACCACACCAGGAAGATAAGTTTCTAAATTAGAGCTTGTAAGTAATTGCACAGTGTGATTCTGGCGAGCAGGATCATGGTTTGTTTTCATGTGAGGGAGAGATTGGTGCCCGCAAGATGTGCTGCCATCCTATCACCTCGACCACCAAGGCAGCGAGGCTCCACCCCACTCTGGATGTACTCTCTCCCCCCTCGCTCTTCTTTTCACTGTACATCAGAGTGACAAACGGAGAGGACGATACTGGCTTCAGATTTCAACGCTTTACAGTCTTGAAAATTGTGTCTTTTGGCATTCGACACATACACACATACAGAGAGAGAGCGCAGAGGAAGAGAGAGACACAGAGAGAGAAAGTAGGGATGGAAACAACACGTAAATGTCAAATCCCGCATCCCCAACCCAGGTTGTCTTCTCTTCAATCATATACTATTCTTTACCAGTTCACAATTAATTTGTACAGTCCAACCCATATCAGAAACAAAAAATGAAAATGAAACAAAAAAAAAACAGTTCACTGAAAATAATTCTGATACATGCAATAAAAGCCTGCAACCTTTTCTTTCTCTTTTTTTGTTCTAGCAAGCTTAAAGGCAAAACATGCAAATCTTAATAAATTACAACGTTTCAGTAACGTGTCGAGCCATCAACAATCAAAAACCCTCACCAGCCTGGACATGGATGGGTTCGTGTTCACTCTCCACATTGCTGAAACTGAACAGGCACCTGCCATGTCTCTCGAAGATTTCTTGGTCACGTGCCATGCCACCATCTCTATCCTTGTGTTTTCTGTATATGGCTCGTGTGGGGAAACCAAATTGTGGAGTGGTTGAAAAGATTAAGCCAACTTTACAGGCAGCTTTTTGATATCTAAGTCAATTTGGTGTCCAGATCGAGGAAAAAAAAAAGTGAATAAAATTAAGAGATCGATAATTTCCCCCGTCCACCCCTTCTTTCTCTTCGAGGAGAGGTACAGGTATTGTATTCTGTATAAAGTAGTGAAAACAAACATGGAAAAAGCTTACGTGGGTAGTGTTGTTCTTCTATTTGGAAAATCATCTGACCAACCATCTGCCACTTGCACACTGCCCTATATGACTAAATTATGGTTTACATTATTATACTTTCCACACAGCGACGACATTTTAGCACCTAAAAACTCAAATGTCTTGTAGGTTAGCATTGTAATTAGTGAAAGTTAGCAAGTCTAATGAGATATCTTTGTTTGTTTCTCTGTGTTCCAATTTCTTGCCCATGTTCTTATGAGATTCCAGTTCATCCTTCTCCTTGTAGCTGGCGTGGTTGACTGCTATATCTCTCACCCCCCTATGTGCATATTAGCCTGAACTTCAGAACCTTTTTACTTGTTACAGTTGGATTTTCTGCTTTAACGTCTCAGTCATACTGGAAAAAAGGGTCGGTCAACTATCTGAGTGAGATCTATACATTACTTTTTAACATTCTAGCTAATAGCCTGCATATGCAGTACTGGTATTTTCAAGCACTGTTACTCCCAGCGACATGGATAACATAAAAGATATCTGCAGGGTCGGAAAGCTTGTTCTAACTTCTCAACTTCGCGTAATTTTTGGGTTCGGTACAGATGAATTGCCTGACCAAAAGAAGAAAAATTGCAGAACTAATATAAAAGACAATTAGCTTCAGGTTTTCGATCGATATACTAAGATTTGAGTTTTGTAATGGATTGCTTATAGCTGTTGAGGAATTGAGGAATTTTTCGTCCGAAAAGGAAGAAAATTGCTCATTACCAGATGATGAGGTACAGTGAAAATCTGGGTTTCTAGTTTTGGGCCTGTTTTTTCAGAAATAAATTCTGGCTTTCAAATCAGGGCTAAGAGGTTTGTGACTACAAGCTACGTGAAAACTTCTTAGGCCCAAAACTACCAGTGGCCTCCGTTGTTGATTGCACGTTTCCTCTCATACACATACTCAATTACCAGCTCTGACATTATGATGGTTTCCTTTGGCTTCGTAGTTTAGTAGAGTTCGATCCTGTTCCTTTAGAACTCTTACAACTCCTGCAACTGCAGAATTCGACTCTATCTAGTTGGTTTTTCTAACAAGGATCGATATTTTTACACTGACTGGTATGTGTAAGAAGATATTTATTATTTCCTTGGTGTTTTTTTCGCAAAAAGATCGAGCTACAAAATCTTTTTATTAAGGAAAAAATTGAGGTGTCCAACATGGTGACAGACGCATGAATTATTAAACCCAAATCGGGTAAACGATATATGAAGATATAAGAACAGGAAGTAGGATGTGGGGAATTCATCTATCACCCGACAATTTAAGTATATATGTGATTTCCTAGTATTGGGATCCTTTTGGACATTCCATTAATGGACAATAATTCTTTAATTATTATTAAATGTTCATAAACCCATGTAAGATAAGAAGATGAGAAAGAGATTTATCGTGTCCTAATGGCTTCCTTTAGATTGGATTAATCATAAGTCATGACTATGAGACAATACCATCGTTATCCTAGACGTTGATTTTGGAGTAAGAACTCACTATTAATGATTAATCAGGTGGGATAGTTTTGACGATATCCAGTGATCGATCTTTTGCATGTCCGATGGCGAAACCCTATGACTTTCATTCAAATCCAGAAACCCTCATCTTCTTTTCCTCGTATTCAACAGATGTTTCCACACGTACATAAGCCTTCTGTTTTCAGTTTCACCTACCTCGCTTCTGTTCCTATTCATTTGTCGATGTGTAATTGTAGTTTGGACGCTTCTTGCGCTAATGTGGCAAAAAGTTCTCACTTGCCTGCCTACCCTTCTTTCTTCAAACCGTCGGAACCCTCGTATAGCTTTCTTGCCACTGCACCGGCTTAGATTGGTCCATTGTCACAATCTTACCCATAAGGATAAAATGATAATGACATGTCTCTATCACCTATGTCTTTACCCTTCTTCTTCCTTAGACTTTGTTGCCATTATAAAACTTCGACTTGACGACGGTGAGCCTCAGGTCAATGACATTGTTCTAGTCAGGAACCTCAAGCTAAATTGATAACAGATCTGTAAAGAAAACAGACACATTTGAAGTCCCACCAATCTATGAACTCGTTTCAGTAAGAATAAAATTCGGGTTAGACCGGAGGAATTGTGTCTGGATAATCAATCAGAGAAATTAGTCATTCTTATTCATTAAAAATGATCAAAATTGGAAAAATAAATACAGATAATCTTTTAATTTCAAATAAAATAAATTATAAAATTTAAGAGGAATGGTGGATTTTATGTTCTGTGTTTCTTTACTTGGTTTGGAGAAGAGGAGTACAGAGTAGGAGACTGTTTCTCCAACTACCAAGAAGAAGCTGGCTTACGTGGCAGCTAGACAGACCTCAGAAGACAAAGACCTACAAGGATGTAGAAAAGGACAAAAACCTTTAATTTTCTAAACCCTGTCCCTACAAGAGACTCATGGGAGGGTACGGTACTTAATTGTATCCAGTCACGTGTCCCGCCATAATACGTAAAACCGCCATGATCACGCCACGTATTGACCACCTAAAATTCCGAAATCTTTTTATAAACGACGAGGATGGGATGTTACGTCTTGACGTGTCGACGTCCTAGTGGGCGACGTGTGAGAGATGCTTGTTCTGGGCCCGCTACTCCTATTTTCTGCAGGTATTATTTTTGTTCCTTCTTTAAAGAGAAATAAACAGCACAGTGTGACTTTCCCAGAGCCCGAATGACACGTTTTGGTCAGCCGTCGTCGTGGCAGTGACTCCACCGAAAGGTTCCGGTGGGCTCAGCCTCGACTCGTCCGTTGCTCGAACCACTTCACCTATCTGCCCAAGCCGGAGGTTCCATTTCCATCCTAGAAAAACAAGATTGCTAGGTTTAATTATGGGTGGAAGTGGACATTAATCATTGAATTATATAAAATGGATTAGTGGCAAAACGTGATTCATGTCTCCAATATCAATACTTAGGTAATAAAATTCGTGGAATATTTCGTCCTTAAGTAATTAATGATTTTAATTTTAGTTTTAGATATAAAATATTTTAAAAATTTATAGCTAGTTATATTCATTTATTGATTATGATACTACAAGGAAGATTAGTCATTATTGTTGATAATAAATATTATTTAATTTTTTAAAAAAATTGAGAATATGATGTGGTTAAGGAGAATATTAGGATATCACCTTGATAATTGCAATGATAATACTATATGACTAATACAACATAAGACTGTGGCTGATTTCATATGATTTCAATCATAATACTATATGACTAATATAACAAGGTTGTTTATTATATTGGAATCCCTATTCTTCCATCATACATCACGTAGGCCACTAGGATTGTTAGTCGATATGAATATAATAAGACCAAGTGTAACCACCATTGGTCCCGTACGGCTGGAGGGATGACATTATTAACTTATGGATTAAAACGACGCATTTTAAGAGTACAAGAAATAGAATTAACCAGACATGATCAAAATAATTATATTAATTTACGAATTGTTTTTTTTACGAAGAGTATCACAGTCACTAACCAGACTAATTTCTCTCGTGCCTCGACCACCCGACTCACTTTATATGCATTTAGCTTGCAGCCATGAATGATACGGTACAACATACACCTATTTGTGTGGATACAGCCTCCACCTCTTTGTGTGAGGCCACTATCAACAATACACTTTCTATACCTTACAATTTTTCCGGATCAAAACCGATGTCTTGAGTTTAAGGGACGTGCAGTATGTTGTAGACCACTGGGAACACCTCATTGGTTAAGAATTGTCTTAATTTCGGATATAAAACAAGAATTTACTAGAAAACACAAAAAAATTGAAATAAACCCATAGAGTCCTTTATAGCCAACCCCCTAATAAATTAATTATAATATGAAATCAGGAAATGGGAAAGATGCTAGAATGTCAAATCAAAGAAACTTACAAGAGAAATAAATGGACAAATGGACAAATGGACAATGTTCACAAGGCACTACAAGTAGAGGTATTTACGTCACTGAAGTCACTACCCTCGATTTGGTCCCATATAAAGAAGACATTAGACCATTCCGGTCAGATCCTCCTCAACCATAGTAGTGCAATATTCTGAACCATATTGAGCTGTGATCGATCGTCCTCGTCATTCGTAAAGGCCAGTTTATTCCATTTGAGAGACGGGTAAAGCTGATTTCCATTATTAGAGATCCCGACAAGATGTTGGATGGAGGAGATTGCTCTCCTTCCGCGGGAGAGCCTTTTGACTTGGGGATGCCGAGAAAGAGGAAGAGCAAGAACAAAATGAGGTTTAGTGATGAGCAGATTAGATCGCTGGAGACCATGTTCGAGTCTGAAACGAGACTGGAGCCTAGAAAGAAGCTGCAGCTTGCGAAAGAGCTTGAATTGCAGCCACGACAGGTTGCGATATGGTTTCAGAATAAGAGAGCTAGATGGAAGTCCAAGCAACTGGAGCGGGACTACAGCTTGTTAAGAGCCAATTACAATAGTTTGGCTTCTCGGTTGGAGACCTTGAAAAAAGAAAAGCAGGCCTTGGTGATTCAGGTACATGTTCATATCCATCTGAGTGATTTCTGTTTTTTTTTTTTTTTCGGCTGGCAGAAAAGTAATAGAAAGAAGAAGCTTATCTTCATCTGTAAAGCTAACAGAGTTGCTCTGGAATTTGACAGTTACAGAAGCTGAATAGTTTGGTTCGGAAACCCGGGGAGGAAGGAAAGGTTACTCAGCGAAGTGGAACTGCGAACGGCGGGGAAGGTGAATCAGATAATGGAGTCGACTCTATCAAGTGTGAATCAGAGTTGAAGAATGGGTTGTCATTTGAAAGATCGGACCATAGATTGAAAGTTCTGTCTGACGAAAACACCAGCATAAAAAGCGAATACTTTGGCCTAGAGGAAGAACCCAACCTGATGATCACCATGGTGGAACCAGCAGAATCCTTGACATCCCAAGAAGATTGGGGGAGTTTGGACTCCGATGCCATCTTTGATCAATCAAGCTGTGACTACCAGTGGTGGGATTTTTGGGCTTGACTGAAATGTAAGAGGAAACATCCACAGATAATCTTTTTCTCCAAACACAGACTCGATCGATCATACATGCATATCCCTAGGTGTTGCAAACTCTCAGTGAGATCGAAGCATCGATCAAGTGGGGAAACACAGATTCAACTTGTCCTTTTGATGCAACTTTGGAACTCCCCATCTGGGTCTTTCTTGTCCAAATCTTCCTCTCAACCGCAGTCATTATTGGTGTGGCTTCCAAATATGATAATGTTCAACGCTGCAAGAAACTCAAAGATCATCCGACATAGGCATCCAAGGAAGAGCTTAATCATCACGCATATGCTTGTGTTGTCCTGACAGAAAGCCAAAACTTGCACGACTGACCAACACAAGAACATGTACTATCTAGCTTAGTCAGATCATAAAGGAGTTTATTATATGATTCCTAAATTTATATTTTTTTTCTTAGAATCCGTATCTTGTCAGGTTGATAAATTCTGTAAGGTATTGTATTTTTAAAATTCGAATTCAAAATATTGATTAAATTAGGAAAGACTCTTGATCTAAATTCAAATCTTAATTGCAATAATCTCGACTATTATTCAAAACTTGTTAGGAGATTGAAAATTAATAAAAGTATGATATGATATAAAATATGTCAGTGAAGTAGATAGATGAACATCAAACGATAAGGGAATATTCCACGTGTTTCTCACAGAGGGCTTATCCTTGGAGAAACCCAAGAACAAGGCGAATAGTTTAGCACACCGAGGAATTATGGGCCTAGCTTGACAACTTTCCAGCCCATAGATTAAATGGGCTTAACATCATGTCTTGAGCCCACTGGAATTATGGGCCGGATCAGTGATTCATTTACTATTACGACATCGTATGATGTGGATCGAGGTGCAGAAACCGAGGTGTCGTTTTACAACACTGGTCTTCTTACATCTATTTTTCTGTCCTTTGTCGTCGTTCTCTGTTTTTCTCTGATTCGGTTGGAGTAAAGTTGGTTGAAGAGACAGTGATGAACGACCTATCCAATGTAGTACTGAGAGAGCACAAGACCAGCAGTTGCAAGCCAATACCAAGCGCAGCAATCTACATTCTAGTGACCCTTTTCGTTGCAGGCCTTTCGGTTTCCACTTTCATCCTCGTTGCGGTTCATAACGCCTTCTTCTTTCTCGCTTTCGTGTTGGTTTCTGCCGTGGTGGTTACTTTCGTAGGCTGGAACAGAATCAACTGGAAACGAAAAGCTGCTGTCTTTTACTTCCTCAACTCTCTCCCTGAGTCTGACCTTAGTGCAGCCTGCGAGGGACAGCTTGTTAAGATTACCGGGGTAGTTCCTTGCAGCCTTTCCTTTTTGTCTTTTTTTTTCCTTTTATTCATGACATTTTATTTCTAGACTTTTTGTGAGCTTTTTGAATCGGTGAGTTTAATTTGTTGGGTAAAAAAGTTGTCTTTTTTATGCTTTTGTGTGCAGAGTGTTAAAGCTGAATGCTTGCAGCGTTGATGAATGGTGGTTGTTTCATGTCAAGGGAATGTCTAATTTGAACTAGATTATAATTAGCAAAAGGCTTCTTCTCGTAGTTTAGTACATAACTGATGGTTGATGGCTTGAGCTTCAAACCAAACTGCTTTTTTTTTTTGTAGTTTTTTTTGGACTGGGGAAAACTGGAAAGCTTATTTTGTAGCTCTCAACTTCGTCAGGATCAAATTAAATGAAATATAAGCTTTCAGTTTGTAGCTTGGCAGAATTGGACAGGGCAATCACATGTTGAATAGAGTTTTTACTAGTGGAAATGCAGTGGTGGTGTGGGTCTGGGAAATGCCCTCTCAGTTCAGATTTCTAATTTAGAATCTAGGTGGCTAACTATATTGATTGTATTTGCTTTTTGCTTGTATTCAGTTTTGTAGTCTGATGAAGCATTCTTAGAACTGTGGTAGAAAATTTCACTTGATGTGCTAATAATGGTGTCTCAGTGCTCGTCTATGGGGGATGACAGGCAAATTGTTCGAAAAATTTCTTTGGTGAGCTTGGTGCCAAATTGTAGTCTGTTTCGGAATCACCTGAGTGTTGTATGTCTACATAATACAGCACACCCTTCAGATTCTTAAGCAGCCAACCAATGCAATGTTTTCTCCTCTTGTCACTAATTCCAACTATTCTCTGATAGTATTGCATTGAGAATTATTAATTTTTGGCTTTCGGTGCAGTCATATAGCTGAATTGGCTAGAACACCATTCATCTAATGGAGAATTGATTATTATTCTTTTGCATTTGTCAATCTTAGCCTGCATACTGTGGGAGCATTTCCCTGGAATCTTCATACGAAAGAGCTACCGGATGTATGTACACTTCCACTCTTTTGTATGAGTATGGAGAACTCGGATGGAATACGACCAATTCGGTTACATCATGCTTCCAGTGGGGTCTAACTTATTGTGAGGTAAGCTTTCAAGATTTCACTGAAGTACTCAAATGTTACGTGGTTTCTTCCATCTCTTATTCATTTGATTTGTCACAACTCAAATTTTCAGTTGTCATATGATATTTCACCTCTCTCAAGATGGCTGTAATTTCAAGAATGTGCAAAATTCATTTTGACAAATTATTTCAGACTTTGTCATATTGTCCTTGGTGAAAATTCCGACTCTGTAGTTCCCATCAGCTACATCTTCAACTTTAATCAAATAGCTGCTGCTCATCATTTTTTCTTTTCCAGTTCAGTTATCCTAAAGTAACAATTACCAAGCCCTAGAACTGAAGTGGGTTGTCTAGTGGTTGAATGGAGAACTAGTTCTCCTTTCAGATAAAATTTCAATGAGGTAGTTGCTAAGCTTAAACTGAACCTACACCCTATGATTGCAAGCCAATCTGTTCTTTGTCTTGCTCAAGCTGCCTTAATCATTTTCACCCTGAATTCATACATTGACATATACTATGCTCTCTAGATTTATTTGATGGTGTTTTATCCGACAGAGGTTCTCGACCGACTTCTACATAACCGATCAAAAGTCCGGTATTGGAGCCATGGTGAAAGCTGGCCCTGGCTGTAGAGTTTTTCCCCTAATTGTCGAAACCAAACTTGTGACAACAACAAGACAATGTAGGAATCTGTCCCCTCACTTGAGAAAATGGTTGGAAGAAAGAAACATTCCAGCTGAACCCCGCCTCCTACGTTTGGAAGAGGGGTAAACATCAAATATTTCGGGGGAAAAGCTTTATTTTTGTCTGTTGCTCATGTGCATTCTCCAGAGGAGCTCATAGACTGAGTGTTTTAATTCTGTTTTTTCAGGTATGTGCAAGAAGGCAGCCTGGTAACTGTAATTGGCGTACTGCATAGGACTAATGACCTATTGATGATTGTTCATCCACAAGAGTTCCTTTCCACTGGATGTCTCTGGCAAAAATTTTTTCTTCCGGTGGAACTAGATGGACTGATCATAGCAGTTTCTGATATTCCGGTGCCCGCCGTAAACCCGGCCGGGCCTGGGCAAAACATGCAGCCATAATGTCTAATCCTTGACAGGTAAGTTTAGGAATACATAGTCGTTAGACAATTTATAACTCATCTCATAGGTACTCCTCTTTGTGTTCATATATCCATGTAAAAACAACTCTAAACGGTGTGATTGACTGGTAAAATTCAGTCATCCTTAATCAAAATTGAAGGATCTGATGATCCTCGAAAACTTAATGATCGAGATCGTTTTCCCGTAAGAGCAGAAAAAACCAAGCCCGTTCTTGTATGTCTCCAGCTACATGAATGGAAATACAGAAACAGTAAGAAACATCGGAAGGATTTGCAATTGCAAATGTCACCCAACTTAAGGCCCCAGGGCTTGACAGCCCATCCTTTTGGGTAGATATTCCAGAAAAAAACAGATAATCCATACAAAGTTCGATCAAATGGCCCATCCCCAAACCCAGGGATGATACTAATTCAAGCATCGCATTGCATCACAGCTTATGTCAGCATCAGATCTTAGAACCAAATATGCTTATACAAGTTATGACAGATTCAAAACGTGAAACAAAAGTCGAGGACAAACATTGTCTTGCTGATTTTCTTCTGTCCTCAGGTTTTGTCTACCGTGTTCATATAGTATCATAATAAGTTGATTTCTTGACCGCGTATATCAAATTACTTGTTGGGTGGAAAGAATCAAAACAAGAACACGCAAAACAAAGGCACAGTGACAATAAAAAGCACCCGGTTGCTGTACCCACACTTCTTCCTGAAGTTGACAGCTTTGGGACGTCAGAGAGGGTAAGGTAAGGTATACACCTAAACCAGGAAAAAAGAAAGAAAGCCATTATCTCGTACACAGGTCCTTGAGTTGGCCCAAAATTGTCAGTATTGCTTTCTTGAATAATCTACTTTTGTCGCATGCAGAAGTTCATTAAAGAAGGTGGGAAATAACTGGGGTCATACTGTTCCTTATAAAGGGTGGGAAATTCTTGGGAAAGTACTCGTCACTTTCAACCATTTTCCGTGATAAAACAATGACATACAGCAGAAAGATTTCCTCATTAAAATGTCTGCAACGAAAAGAAAAGAAAAAGCAAGATAAATAGGTTAGGGCAAGTGATGATTCAAGAAACTGGAACCCATCTGTCATGATGTTGATCCTGAAATGGCAATGTCAGGAGGGAGAAGGAAAGAAATGACATTGAGGTTGGTATACATTTGTAAGCGCATGATGATTACAAACCAAGAAGTAGTGTTAGCTATCGATGAAGTCAATAGACAAGAATCTATCAGCGGATTACATCAACAAAACTGTCTTCTCTCAATCAACGTCACCTCCACAAATTCCCCCTCTCGATTCGGAGGGCCGTCTAGATTTCCCATCGGTGGATACGAATGATATGAAAAGATTTGTGAATGTGTAGTAAAGTAGAACACACGTATTGAGCTATGCATCTTTGGAATTGTACCACCAATGCAATAGTTGTTAATGGGTGGTCCATCATGAATAGCTAGGTAAAGACAAAAGCACAAGCATTAATTTCCAAGTGTTTTCTTCTACAAGGAAAAAAGAAGGAAAACCAATTGATTCAATATGAAGAAAACGAGGTTGCTGTATGATGTTCCATGTCGTTTATAGACATTAATTTAAGGGCTACAAGTGGGTTTCGAAGTAGCTACGTGGGTTACTAGTTGTTTCACCATTATTTTTTTTTTTTTTTGAGAATTCTTGATGGATATTAATGCTTTATGTGTCGTAATCGGTATAATTCAGTCCTTGGCATCATTTGATGTATATATATATATATATATATGTCGTTCTTCTTCATGAATCAAATCGAGTGTGTCCATTCTTCCGCTGCTCTAATTCGATCATATTAGTGTTGTCGGCATCAGAATTTTCTTCTTACCTTTCTTCTTGTTCCACCTTTTTCCTGGCCTAGATCTTTCTCCTCTCTAACCTTGTGCCTGTGCAGGATCAAATGGAAAATCTGCACTTTATTCTTTGAAGAATCTAAATACCTTGTATGTTTGGATTTAGGAAAAGAAGATTATCAACCCATGGAATTGATCGAATAATAGGAATTTATAAGTAAAGTTAAAGATTCGATTTTTAGTATTGTATATGAAATAATCTTCAATTTTTCGGGACCAACTATCTCATCTTCACTCAATTTAAACATATTTCAAAGTTGAAAGAAAATTACTGGAAGTAAATTCATCAATTATTGTTTGAACTCTTGACCTTGACCATCTATACATATATGTCTGAAAGTAAGCATCCAGGTTATTTTGACACCGACATTATTTATGTTGTTTTAAGGTAATATTAGTCTTTCAGCAACTTTGATTTATTATTTTCAGGTAGTTTCGTGGTAACTACATTACTGGTCGTAATCATGGGCAAGACAATTCATTTCAAAGAAGAGTGGTGTAAAGAGTCAAGAGATGGCTGGCATTTGAAAATTATCTTTCAAAGGATATTAGTAGGGCCATTCGAAGATTTCATCTTCCCACTTGTGACAAATTTCGGAAACCAAACCCTGCATTATACATGGTCAAAACAGGATGCTTTGAAAGAACCCAAAATTTTATTTACTACCCAAATGAAAGAAATAAACAAAAGTAATGAAATTGATATCCCACTTGCCGAGGAGAGTGTCTGTCTACGGTGCACCTCACAGTTGGAGTTTGGTGCGATAGATATTTTTATTAGAAGAAAATTTGCTGGGGAGACGAATCCCACCAAACCTGCAATGACAATTGACAAACAAATACTATCCTAGTTGACCTCTAGCTTTTCTATTGACTTCTGAGTCAACACAACTCTTTCTAGTTAATTTCTCTTTTGCCGATTAAGAAATTACGTGTATTCCTATTGGTCAGACTCGTCTACTTGCATTTGGTGACCCACTGGCTATTGAATTCATAAATTGACTTTGACTATGTTCTGCTTAAAATCATACCAGAATAAGATTATCTTCTGTATATGATATGGTTTCTATCTCCTTCTTGTATGCGTTATCTACACGATAATAGTAAATTCTTAGCCATGTTTCCAACCTTAGATTACTTAGAAAAATTTTCATGGTCAAACTTGGGGAAGAGCATCCATTGCCCACGTACGTGATGAGGTGTATGGACAGACTATACATATATAACTATGAAGAATTAAACCATATGAAAATCCTGTTATTCGAACAACTATGGATTTCGAACTAAAAAATCACACCTCTTCGCATACCTTTATTGACTTGTGATGAAATTATTGTTCTTAACTTTCTGTTTAAGACAATATAATTAAGTATTCGTGGTAATGCGGAAGCTTTTTGTTTGCATCAGAGCGACGTCGTAATATTGCTTGACTAGGTTGAATTTATTTTGTTGATAAATTTTTGTTGTCTTATGCTGTTTAGTCTTTGTAGTTCTCGTCATTCCCTTGACTTCTGGGTTCTGAAGCTTAGTTTTCCTACTTGCTTCGGGAGCTTAGTTTTTCCAGCAACCTCCTTAGAGAAGGCTTTACCCGAACTGGAGGAGGAGTCTATTTGTAGAATTGTCTGCATTATTACTGTGTCTGATTAGGTTGTTTTGTTTTCTTATGGGTCTGATATGTCTGTATTAATTATTTAAAAATATTCATGTCCATCATTATATTACTTTAAAAATTTCCTTAATACTATTCTGCTCAAACAAATTCTAATGGAATCTGATACATTAGTACCGGTATAATGCGCCGAAACTAAATTATTTCATCGTGAGGCCAATGATAAGCCCTAATCAAGGATGATCATCATTATTCTTGTAGCTAATAGTCCTCCCTTTTTTCCCACTCCAGGAATGATTAGCTCACAGGGGGATATGGTTAATCTATTTTTTATATATAAAATAGGGTTAATCTATTAGTTAGCAGTTGGCGGGGTGTGATTACAATGCAGAACTATTATGATCAAATGATTCTGATTCACATGAAAACACTTAGGAAAGGCTAGCTAGCTAAGCATTGGGGGGTAGGGATTATTTAGAGAAACACGCGTAGGTGAATGCGGCATATGCGCTGTTTCGGGCAGATTTATGATACTACGAACAAGTTGTTCTGCACCAACCAGATTAAATATTCATTGATATCTATAAAGCAAACAATATAGATACATAAATTAAATGAAATTTCTGTAAAGGAAAGTTGATCTTTTGCATGGTGCATGCAACTTGCAAAATGTTCCCATAATTTTTTAGTATATTTATCCAAGAATTGATGTGCAAGATTATGTAATCTATTTGAGACTCGAATCATATCTTTAGAGGAACAAAGAATATGAGCCGATAGATTATGCTCTTGTTTTGTTTAATCTTTTTTTCTTTAACCTTTCCTTTTATTCTGTTCGATTTAGTCGATAATCCTAGTGTAAGTCTTCCCAACTTGGTTAGACTCGGTTCAAATTATATTTTTCTTTATAGCTAGGCTACAAGTTGCAACCACAATTAAATATTTGAGGTTATCAATTAAATTTTCTTAGTGATTCAATGGTGCTTTCCAGTTCGAGGTAGTCTCAGACTCCCAGTTGCAAACTTTGCAGAGCATATAAAATCTATACATCGAGACTGCTTTTTCCTTCGATCTTTCATATTATGAGCAATATGGACTATGATCTCCTCAATTAAATATGCGGGAGGGATAGACTTGCTGTTAAGGACCCTACAACGCAAATCCAATATTCATTACCACAACTTGAGATTGTTATCTGATATAAACATTAAAAGATTGTCTTAATTTTATCGGGGTCGATGCTAAGTGAACATTTGACAGTCGAAACAACAAAAATGTTCAAGTACTGAGTTTTAAAGGTGGACAAGTCTGGATAAGAGGGTAAGTAGCTAGGTAGGTAGCTATGAATAAGTATTCGTAGCGATATTTCACAATGACCAAATCTCTCCAAGGGACCCAACTCCTCCACTTTCTAGTGCTAGTATTCACCTTTAATCAGTCAAAAGCAGTAGTGGCAATGGAAGTGTGCGATCCATCACTAATAATTCTGTGTATGCATAAAGAATCCTGGAAAAGAGCCGCTTGAAAGGACCACGGATTCAAGGCGATAGAACTGCAATATGGTCTTTATCGTTCAAAGATTCAAATTTTTAAAACAAAAAAAAATATAGGGAAAAAAAAAACAGTGAAAGAATCTTTTAGGCTCTCCCATCCCCCCACAAATGTCAGTATGAAAAAAGAAATTCTTACATTATATATAGCATCGAATCCAATCATCGTCTTAGCTGTTTAAGGTTAGTGGGTTAGGCTTTAACTGTCCCACTAAACAATTATATTGTTTATTCCATATCGAAATAACCTTTGTTAATAGTAATGATCAGATATATTCCTAGATTTCTCCCTCGCCGGGTTTCCACATTTTTTGAGCTAGCCTATCCACATATTTACATTTGCTGGCTAGATCTAAGTGAATTTCACTGGCATTTCCCCCATATCTTTCCCTAGCATGCGCATAGAGTAGGTTGGTTTGAAATAAGATTAATGTCACTAAGTCTTTAAATAATACTATTAATTGATATCATATCATGCGTGTCTCTACCTTTTTGATCGAGGAAAGTAGACTTGACTAGATGATAGACAATCGTGCACGGGGAGGAACCAGGAAAACAAAAGGAAAAATGGAGATATGTTTTGTCGAGCGACAGTCTTTAAGGAAATTTTACCACTCTTTTTTGCTGTAAAATCTAAGGAATATCCCATATCTTTTCCCGGTTGAAGCCAGCCAATCAATTAGTTGAAGAGTGTGAGTTAATGTTTGGATCGGATTCCATTATTCAAAGTGTGACTGCCCACTTATTTTATTAATCCACAAAGACTAGCTAGTTAATGGCTTGCATCTTTTGTATTCTTGATTACCATTGAGAGATAGGAACAAGTTGGAATCATTTTAAGCTGTAAATATAATATCAAAGACGCTAGACACTTCCAGCTTATAATTGATCTTAATTAGCTTCCAAGAAATTTCCTTTTATGAATGCATTCACCTTTTTTTTTTTGTTCAAGTTATTCTTTTAGCTTATTGAGGTTCAAAATTGTTCTAGGACTGAAAACCATGTCATCCTTTTGCTAGGGATTGGCTACCATGCCTGAATATTCTTCGATCAAGATTGATATGACTAAAATGCGAATATGTCCTTGGACGAGCTTTTTGAGCAGCTTGTCTCTTTTTCCCTCAGCATTTATCCCATATCTTTCCACATCGAAAGTGGGCATCCATAAAAGAGAGTTACCCTTCATTTGCTGGTCAAAACATATGCTTTCTTGTTGATCAAGGGTTTATTATTGCAAAAAATGACAGAAATATATGGTTTAATATTGAGATTTATCTATATTTAATTAAAATTATTGGAGCTATATGACGACTTAGAGGTAAGAGAAGTGAAATGATATTCAATAAATTTAAAGTTTTAAAAAGAAAAAAAAAGGAAAATAATTTCGCATGCTTGTGGTGGTGTCAAATAAAACCAGTTGCTTTTGCTTTTGATTAATGTATTATTGCTAATTCCACGTACCGATGTTCTTCCGACAAACAAGTTGGTCAAACATGAGTTGGTGCGATTCTGTCTTCATCCTGTCAATACTTTGTTTAGTCTTATGAAATGACCTGTCCAGTGAAATGACCTTGCCTAATTATCCTCTCAACATTTATTTATCACGCGGGGTCTTCCCACGACGGTGAAACATACAGTCTTTTAAATTCCTGAAAAAAATAAGGAAAGACAAAAAAAAATATCAAAGGGATAGAATAACTTTAAACTGAATCAAATCTTGATTTAACCAGCCAAATCTATATTCCAATGTTTACCACTATTTTGACTTCTGCTCAAAAATCATTAGTTATTGATAATATATGATCAAAAACTTTATAATTATCATATCATATTCAAAATCAATATTCGATCAATAAAGTAATATTACAATCGGATTCAAGTACATTTCAATCCTGATTTTGTTAATTTTAGTTTTGCAAAACTAAAACTAAAAAATAACTCATATACTGGTTTTTTATTTATTTTTACTATAGGTTTTACAAATAAAGATAAACACATATCATTTATAAAATTAATCTTTATTGTTCAAATTATCTTTTATTTACATAATAAATCAATATTTATTATCAATAATTCTGTTTACCGAACGCCATATTAGTATTTTTTTCTATGGAAATCAATATTTGTTAATATTATTTGTATTCTAATATACAATTATTGGTCGATGATTTTAAAGCTTTTGGGTTCGAGCTAGAAACCCTTTAAAAAAGGGAAATGCCACTAGAAATCCTCCATCCAATGCATAATGGTTGGCTCAGAATTGATACAAACAAGACACCGTAACTTTTCCTTTGGCACTAGGCATGTTATGGTGGATTGCTCATTTGAGGGTTCCTCAGTATATGAGGAGGAGCAATATCGGTGAAAAAAAGAGATACCCATTTTGTATTGACCAAAATAGATGGAAATGTCCAGCTTCGAAGGGAAGTGATGCCCGTTGCTCTCCCAATCTAGGGTTTAGAGATTCTGAGCTCTAAATCTAAGCTTTTCCTTTTGACCACAAGTGCATGCTCTCTGAGCAACAAGATTAACGGTCGGGGATTGCCCATTGCTTCATGTCGAAATACAGGCCGTTCACCCACTGCAACCCATCACTCAAAACGTGACGACCGCTGGATCCCACAAAGGGGACATTTCGGGCCCCACTGAATTGCTTTCTCGCTAAGCTAAACCATGTGTGCTGTCTGATTGTACAGAAATTCCTTTTTATACCCTTACTGAATCGCCTTGCGGCTCTCTTTAAGGAATGGGTATTATAGTCATTTCCCCTTAACAAAAACACCCTGTTCCCTGTTCTATTTAACTCTGACGAGAAGGCCACGTGCGACCATCTGCGTAAACGACAGGCAGGCAAAGAAAAGAGGGAAAAAAAGCTTCGGTTTGCGGGTAGGACGAGTTGTCGCCGTCGTGAACATATACATTGCATGAAACGGTACACGTGGCGTTTTTAAACAGCGTTTGTCCGATTAAGATTTGATATCATAATTCACGGCCTTTGCCATACTTCCCTTCTCCCCATAGCTTCTGCCCAAAGCAGTGAATCTGAGATTACTCCCCCCCTGGTGATGATGAGAAACAGCATGGCTGCATGGGCCTCATGTGCACCCTACCCACATGGGATCTGACAACAAAGACCCGCAAGATGCCCACGTGTCATCCACTGAAATCTAAATTTATCATATTTTATTATAATATAAGAGATATTACGATATATTTGATATCATGAAACTATATACTAGCGTGCTTTTACCGTGTTAAACCATGTCCGAATACACATCTGCCACGCGCGAACACCTCTCCACGTTATTGCCACCTACTGGGCCTATCTCACAAACAGGTGTGAGAAGACTTTACGCGTTATTGGTAATATCCTAAATAATCTTTCTTTGTATTTTGATAAATATCTATCTAAAATAAATATTTTATCAGTAAGACTAAATTTACTGGTTGTTCTTTCTATTGTTATAGGGGAATTTTCTTATCCTTTTTCTCCGTGAGTTCGTTCTTTCATACGTAAAGTCAACTCCAGAAGAAATGATCTCAAATCCTTGTCTGATGAGGTGACATTCATGATCTGAAAGCAATGTCCGAACATACCAACTATATTTAATACCATCCTTAATTGTAAATTAAGAGTTTTAGAAGTCATTTGTAAACTTCTTCCTTGGATAGTTTATGAACACGAAATTGCTTCTCACCAACCGCAAGCTTGAAACCTTCTCAAGGGCTATATTCCCTTTTCTGTCTTCTTATATCTTGTTAACACAAAGTTTAGATTGTGCCATTCTAGGAGGATTTTGACGTGTTATCCATAAGATATTTATCTCCTGATTTAATTTTTTTTTATTACATAAATGTCTCTAAGGTTAAATATTTCATTTTTACCTTCAGACAAAAGACATATCTGGTGTGTGACTACGATTACAAATGTGTTCTGGTAGGAAAATAGTGGGAAACACGCGCCAATGATATGGTAAAAAGAGGTAGAGATGAAGGACACGACCGGGGGCTCTCTTCCATTGGGTGGATATACGGCAGTATCCGTGCCACATAAAACGCCAGGGATGGAGCACAATAACTCGAACCTACGCGACTGGGGCGTGAAGTACACGCATCTAAATGTGGAACTGTAAGGTCGCCTTGCCAGGTATCGTCATGCACTCGTGGCGGCGCAGCTTAAAATGCTTCACCAAATTGATTCATATTATTATATTTTCAGTTATACTGTCGGTCCTGTTCCCCAAGTATAACCGTTATTTATAAAAAAAAAAAATGGTGCTGTGAGAGCTTCCCTTCTTCCCTATATATATACCAACCAACTGCTCCACTCTCTGCCTCAAGAAAGAAACCCGCCAGTTTTCCTGTTTTTGTGCGCGTCACTAAATCTTGTGGTTTTGCCTCAATCCCGAAATTCCAAGCCCACCATGAGAACCGACATAGATAGCCTCTGGGTCTTTGCTTTGGCCTCGAAATGCAGAGGTTTTGGTCAAGAAAACATTGCCTGGTCACTTTTGGTCATGGGTCTAGCTTGGCTAGTCATTACCCTTGTTTACTGGGCTCACCATGGTGGTCCAGCTTGGGGAAAGTACAGGTTTAAAAAGATTTCGTCTTCTATGGCAGAGCGGGTGATTCCAGGTCCGAGGGGATTGCCACTGATTGGGAGCATGAACCTCATGGCCTCGCTCGCTCACCACCGGATTGCAGCCGCTGCAGAGTACTGGAAAGCCAAGAGGCTCATGGCTTTCAGTCTCGGGGATACTCGAGTTATCGTGACATGCAATCCTGACGTGGCGAAAGAAATACTCAACAGTTCGACGTTCGCAGATCGGCCGGTTAAGGAATCTGCCTACAGCCTTATGTTCAATAGAGCGATTGGGTTCGCGCCTTATGGTGTGTACTGGCGAACCTTGAGAAGAATTGCGGCTACGCACCTTTTCTGCCCCAAACAAATCAAAGCTGCCGAGTACCAGAGACGAGTGCTCGCTTCTCAGATGCTGGCCATGTTTAGAGATAACCCCGAGAAAAACCTCACTGTCCGGGGATTACTTAAACGAGCATCGCTTAACAACATGATGTGCTCCGTCTTCGGACGTGAATATCAGCTCGGAGCTTTCAACGGTGAAGTGGAAGAACTGAAGGGTCTTGTTGATGAAGGGTACGATTTATTGGGCACTCTGAATTGGACAGACCACCTTCCTTGGTTAGCCCATTTTGACCCACAAAAAATCAGAATCAGATGCTCAAACCTCGTCCCACGAGTGAACCGGTTCGTCACCCGAATAATCGCCGAACACCGAGCCCAGAAAAGAGATGGCGAAAGCCGAGATTTCGTTGACGTGTTGCAGTCGCTTCAGGGCCCAGATAAGCTATCAGAATCCGATATGATTGCCGTTCTTTGGGTAAGCAAACAGGACATTCGCCTCTAACGTATCTTACTTCTTGTTTTTTGCCCGAGCATGTAATATCCTGGGTATCATGTTTGTTGGGGAGGTGTACACGTTTTTTTCATAATATAAGAGTCCAAAATCCACTAATCCTCGATTAAATCACGAGATATTATCGAACTATATACTCGTATTTACGATCAATCAATGCTATTTTTCGTACCAAGTCATGACAGTGAATATTTATATCTGGCTTGTTTCTATTCGTGCAGGAAATGATTTTTAGAGGGACTGATACAGTGGCGGTCTTGATCGAGTGGATACTAGCAAGAATGGTGCTTCATCCTGATGTGCAATCAAGGGTCCATGAGGAGCTTGACAAAGTGGTCGGCGGATCAAGGGCCGTGGAGGAGTCTGATATCCCCGCTATGGTGTATCTACGGGCAGTAGTGAAGGAAGTCTTGAGGCTACACCCACCGGGCCCACTTCTCTCATGGGCCAGACTGGCCATCACTGATACAACCATTGATGGGTATCACGTGCCAGCGGGGACCACAGCTATGGTGAATATGTGGGCCATATCAAGGGACCCAGAAATTTGGGCTGACCCACTTAAATTTATGCCCGATAGATTCGTGGCCGAGGAAGGTGAGGTGGAGTTTAGTGTCACGGGTTCCGACCTTAGGCTTGCACCCTTTGGGTCAGGTAGGAGGACCTGCCCTGGGAGGACGTTGGGGTTAACCACAGTCACCTTTTGGGTTGCCTCTCTCTTGCACGAGTACGTGTGGTCGACACCCAATGATCATACCTCCGTTGACCTATCGGAAGTCCTACGCCTTTCTTGTGAAATGGCTAATCCCCTGACCGTTAAACTCCAACCTAGGCTGTCTGGTCGGCCATAAAACACTAGGTACTATATTACTATTTTAGGTGCAATTTGAAAGAAAATAACAAAACCCCCCCCTACTGCTTGTTTTGGCTTTTACAAAATCTTAACCCTGTGTTCCACCATATGATCCACGTTGTCTATTGTTTGTCTCTCTTGGGTATCAGTTCTTGGTGTAATATTATGTAAATATACGTGTGAAATTAAAGAAAAGTTTCAATTTCCATTTTGAACGGTTACTCGTTATTCATGCATGTACGCATCTCTTTCAGTCGTAAACCAAGGCTTGGATGTGATAACAAGGTTTTTCTCATTGACTGCGATTTTATAATTGTTTAATCAAGAAAACGTGTAAAGATTGATATATCCAGACACTTGAGTGAAGCCCTTATTCTCGACAATCCTGCTATTAAACTGTTCCTTTCTCTTTCAATATTTGTTTGTTCTCTTATCCTATTTTCTTACAACAATCTGTGTCATCGGAGTACTGTTTGGTGTGCTATTCTTGTCACTGACTGAAACAAGAGGCTTGAATTTTCCGATTCAAAAGCATAAACAAGCAATATACTGCACGAGCTAAGAGGTAGGACCCCCCCATCAATGGTGGCTAGCTAGCTAGCTAGCTTTGCTTGTGGACAGAAAAGTCCACCCCCGTCTTCTACTCTTTTCTCTTTTGTGACTGTTCACTGGAATCATATATGTTACTCCAATTCTCATGGAAACAGCTGGAAGATCGATTTGAACCCTTTAATCTTCCACTGTGCATGTAGGTGACGCTAATGTCAACAACACAGATTTCGTTTTTCCAAACTAAAAATATCAGAAGGGTTATGGATTCGAAACTTAATTATGAAAAATTTATTTATTTAGAGTGTTTTTATATTTTAAGATGGATGAGATACTATATTAGTTTATGATTCCGAATTATATCCGAGTAAATGATATTAGTCTGACTGAGTATTTAGATTAAAATATCTATCATATTTTAAGCGTGGCTGAAAGAAATTTCCTGAAATAATGACAGGAAGATAAAAAATTCATTAGTCATGAAAAGGAAATAGAGACAAAATATTACAACCTAGAAAAATAGGAACATATCCAGATGATGAAAGCCAGACATAAGCTGGACCTAATTCCAGTTATTTACCAATAACCACTGCACACAGTTTACTCATATCCGTTAGGACACGGCATTGACCCATGGATATTGTTTTTAAGGTTTTTATTACTTTAGATCAATCATTGAGTTCGACACCAGTACTTAATCCTGGAGAGGCATTTTAAATTAAAACCTGCCACGTTAATTTTTTTTTTTCTGAAGACACTGTTAATGACATCCTAATCATTACATCAACCTGTAAAAACTGAAAAGATGTTTGATCCTGTGTGCGTTATTGATAGTTAAAGATGGTACTGCTCTCTCTCTTGGGTAATATAGTTTTCGCTTTCAGTCTCCGAAAACTATGGGCTTTCAGGATTTTTAAAATTGTAGCTTCTTCCACTAAAACTGTTTCATCAGAATTTTCTTCTGTTGGTACATCCACCACTGAAATCCGAGAGGTATCAACCAAAGATCTAAGTATTGGAGATTAATTATTATTGCGTTGTGTCTGCAAGGTTAATCAAGTTGCTCAATGATGAGGCTTAAAATACAGTAACGCCAAAAGAGTACAAATAACGAGGAAGGAGTATATGCCAGGCCATATAGCGCATTTACATACATTTTAGTACAGGCAATCCAACGTCAAATATCAGCAGCAAACCTACCCAAATTTCTATTACCGAGACAAACATGTAGTCTGAGACAGAGTGTGAGTACTGACAACGAGGGAAGAAAGTGGAACAACAAAGTCTTACGTGTTGAACTGTGACGATAAGTTGTTGTCTCTTATTTGCTTCATGCAATCAAGACGGTCGAGAGGAACGTGTGGATGGAGGCAATAAGAGCGATGTGTTGAACAATTCAAGCCCTTCCCTCCCTTCTTAATGAAGCTGATGGAGACACCCCACCTGTTTGCATTACACAAGGGCGAAATATCGACTGTGCAAGGGTGGTTGCACGACTTGCCTTGGATCCAAGGACAGACTGTGACATTCTTAACAGAGCTCAGCAGAAAGAACAAAAGGAGATGACTTGCTGTGTTTGGATAAGGAACAATGTTGGAGCTCAGAAATGGTATGTGGTTCAGGTTCTGGACTAGTTCATCAGGTCCTTTTCAGGTTGATTTATTTTTAAGGATTCGTTCTTGTTTCTGACAGTATTAATTGTTTATTTGATGGAAAGCAGGTTTTGTTTCTTAAGGGTGTCATAAAATGACAACTTGCTAATTCTAAATAGTTCTGCCTTGGATTAACTATTGGTGTTTTGTAAGTCTTTGGTCGAGCTGAGGGCCACTAGTGAATAGATGGGGATGTCTGTTGTGACTCAGTTCTGATGGTTTTCTGGGTTTTGGTGGGTTCCAAATGCCATACAGTAAGTATATCACATCACGATAAGGACAATCCCTCAAGACCCATCGATCGATTTGCATAAAAACTGCAATTCACAAACGTCAAACGCCTGAGGTTTCAGCCATCAGTTTTTGGTAAATGGGGGCTTGTGTCTGGCCAGAAGTGTTTCATACATAATAGAAAAGGAAGCCCTGTTATGTTCGTCAGTAGCGTAATAAAGCAAACCGAAACAGTTAAAGTCGATCCATCAGGATACGAGTGAGGTTCCATGTCTTCTCTGTTCTCGGACATGTCCCATTTACAAACTTAGCAATCAATCAGTATAGTTAGTGAAACCAACTGGCTCCCCTCCCCCTTGGCCTTTACTACGTCCAATCTACCTACCAATTCTACTGTTCAAGAACGCAGACATATCCCTGAAATCTCGCTGACTTGTATGTGTTAAATCAATAAATCATCTTTCAGATTTTGCTTCCAGCGTCGGCAGTATAAAAGCTCCCAAGATTTCTCTGATGATGGGCTACTTTGATCTCATCCTAACATTATTGGAAAACATGCCTATTCCAGCCTACCCAAACTGTGTTGGGTTCATTAAAATCAAACTCACTTTATATGGCTAGACCCACAAAGATATTCACATAACATTATTGGAAAACATGCCTTTTCCTTCTGATAAGCCATAATCGATCGATGTGTTCTTTCTTAGCCTTTTCCATTACATTTTGGACAAACCATAATGCAGATTACTCTCCCCTGAAAAAAGCTAGCTACTTGTCATCCTACCCTCTAATTCTACATGTGACGTGCCTGAACCACCTTGTTTATTTCCTGGAAGACAGTACTAATTATCACTGTTTAACCCTTTTTGTTTCCTATCATGAAAATAGTATTCGGATCAGATGGTCGGCTCCTCTTCACTTCTGGTCTTCAGGGACAGCAGTAGATGACTCAATTGGCAGAGGTTGGTTGGTTGGTTGGTCAAACTTTACTTTTGACTCTTGTAAGGGGTTAGACAGAAGCGTGTCAGTACAAGTACTGCAATAAGCTGTCAATGTACTGTCCAGTGAGGTGGAAGTGGTAATAAACAATTTCCCCTTGTTTAGGACATTTTTGTCCAGCAGCAGCAGAAGCATTCAATCCGTTCACTTCGTTACTGCTACTGTATTTTTTATTTTTATTTTAGTTTGTTATAAACATCTGGCCCGCTAGTGAATTATTCTTGTTCATTTTGGCCTATTAAGGAGAACGGCCCAAAAGAAAGAAAAACGTACTTGTTGAGTCCATTCTTGAGATATGGGCTCGTCTTTTGGCCCATTATTTTCTTTATACATCAAATTTTAATTTGGGCCCAGATAATGTTTCCGAATCTAATAGTAGGGAACCGGCCCGTCAAAATATACAAACGTTCATGATATTCCGGATTCCAGATTTGGGCCTGTCAGGTCCACTATAGGGCTAATTTGGTATCCTAATTTTTTAAAAATTTTAAATTTTATAAATGATGATGAACCTATTATCATTTACAAAATTTATTTTTTATTGTCGAAATTATCCTTTATTTAAATAAAACACCAACACTTATCTATTCTCTTGCAGATTAAAATAATTTTTTCTTTGATGAATATCAAAATCAAATAATTTTGGTTTTATAATATTAACTAACAAAACAGATGATTAATTTTCCTAAACTAATGATTTTAAAACATCAAAATTCATAATTTTATATACCAAAGGATCATAATATTGAAATAATAAGAAATATTCGTTTTATTTGATTAGTATATTTAAAATTAAATTATAATAAATTATATATATTCATTATCAACTCTAATTTTATTAATAATTAATTAATTCATTATTATTATATTTTTATTTTATTTTCCAAATTCCGACAATTCCGTTACAGGAACCAATACAAAAAGACCAAAAAGGAAAGCGAAAACTGTGACAAAAAGGGAAAGCCCAGTTATTATAGCAAGCTACTGACACGGGAGCCCAAGTGAGCCATTTTCAGTAACATAACAAACAGTTCGATTCAATCACTTTCTGGAGAATCCCAAACCCAAGGCGACGGCGAGGATGAGCAAAGGTAACAAGATTTTCAAGAGCTTAGCTAACCCTGAACCAGAGCCAGCCGCCTCCTTAGGCGGGGTTATGGGTGAGATTGAATTGTATTTGTCTCCGACGATAACAGTGGAAGGGTCAATGTCACCGATGTGGTACTTCTTCATCATTTCTTTCGCTTGTGGACTATGGCCTACATCTTCAAAATAGGGAGTTCCATCCTTGGCTGCAGAAAAAACCCAGTTTCAGAGATTCAGATCACTGGGATGAAGAGTTCGTTCCAAGGGATTAAAGTTAAACAATTACCTGTAGCGCCCATCATAACCTCATCTCCTCCAGGGTGGTCAGGCAAAAATGATGTCACGTCATATACCTGATGCAGTAGTTGTTCAGATTAACCCAAAAAGAAAACTCCAAATCGTTGACCAGTCTGTTCTGATCCATTTAATCCATTTAAGAACCAGACTAGGAATGTCGAACCAACTAGAAACGAGGGTAAAACACTGACCTTTCCATGAATAAGAAGCCAGCAATCTTTCCTGGTATTGTGCTTAGCTAGCTCATCAAAATGAATAATTTTAGAGGCCATCGCTCGCTGCTTTTTATTGACTGAAACGTGTACCACCCCAGAATAACAGAATCCAAAGAGAAACTAGAAGCTAAACCCAGAAAGCAAAGAGCGTTTCCTTGTAGAGAGGAGAAGTTGTTCGCTGGGCGTGCACAGACCACACTCGCCTGATATATGAATATATATATAGCAATACTCTCATTATGTATTTTTTTTACATCAAGTGTAGCCTTACTGGAAAAAACATAAGAAAAAAGACTGCTTTCACTGTCTGAGTACAGCTACCTACCTAAAAAAAATGTGAAGAATATGGGGTTTATGGCCACCCACTTCCTACGTATCTTGCTTTCCTTCGCTTTTTAGCCCAATTGTTCATTCTATTGTTAGGTAAGAATCTTTTGTCCCAATGAGGGTTGAGTAATATAAACAAACAACCTTGAGCCCAAAGTGCACAGCCTGCTACGATTATTGCTTGATTAATTTGAAATATATTTCTGTGTTTATGTCTAAAATTAAAATTCAAACTTTTATCTTTGTTAATTAATACATTTACTAAAAGGAAAAAATAAAAATCAATCTTGATTATTTCAGAAGCAAAGATTGCAACTGGAGTAGCCCACTTAAGGGTGGAAACAGTAGTGAAGGATCTGTAGATTAATCCATGCCATCTTCTTGTCACCATGCCATCTCTTGAGGTACGTTTTATTTCCTGAATATATATATAGAGAGAGAGCAGAAGTGAAAATCACTTATTTTCTTCTCAATTTTCTCTGCCATCAATTAATTCTCTCCGTGTATCACAACATCGAATTCATCACCTGGTGATCTTCCCGAAAGAGCGAGGCGAACCCCGGGATCAATGGAAGTGCATGAAGAGCTGTACATGATGGAGTTGTTGACGAGTTGAACATTGCTGTTTATGAAAGCTCCCACAGGTGGCGGAGGAACCTTCGCCTTTCCTTTGTGGGTCATGTCACTTCTGAGGCTGCTGCCATTCCTAGGATTTCCTTTCTTGGGAAGTAAATGAGAAATACCCTCCATGGAAGCATCTCTGTTTTCGCCAGGCGCGGCTGTGATCACCCTGATGATTGAGTCCTCCTCACCTTTAGAGGCCTTCTTACGGTTACCTTTCCCGTTTGTTTCCAAACCTGTGGCATGTTCTGGCTTGCCAAGATAAAACCCGTCACCAAAATCCCTCTGTGCCGGCTTGGGCTTATCGAACGTCTTTCGAACCAACGCATCTTTTTGCACTTCCACCAATGAGAACTTGGGTGCGACTTCTGCATCCGACCTTACCAGCCGGGATGGATGGAGACCATTAGATGGTGGAGCCGTAGGCTTGGGCGTTTGAACTGCAGGCATAATTATCCTTGGAAGTGCAAATGCCAAACGTAACCAGGGATCGGAACGAGGAGGTTGGGTTGTCATTTTGACAGGAGCTTTGGATTTAAGCTTGAAGGAAAAAGAAATCTATACGATTAAGCACAGGTATTAAGTCGCTCATCTCTGTCGTTATTTATATCCATGAGGGCTTATTCCAATCTTCCATGGAAACACAGAAAATCAGCTCATGAAATATAATACGCAGAGAAAATAAACTCAGGTGGAGGAATAAATTAAGGAAGCTGCAAAGCAAGACTGGTGGCGGCTTTTCTACTTGAATTAAAGAAACATAATATACGATAAACCATTCTGAGAATGCGAACATGTTTGTTGTTGGATCAAAAGTAGGGCACGATTTTCAAAACCACGAGTGAGATCGTTCGTATTTGATGCAGAAAGAACATGATTCCCTATCGATTCGGCCACCAGAGTAGAAGAAAGGAAAGAAAAAGAAAAGTGATGGAATCTAAAAACAGTATAGTTTTGCATTTTTCTAAGGGCTAAAATGTGCTTAAATTTTGTTCAATAACGATGAGCCTCATTATTTATAGCCCTATAGATTTGAGCAATTCATTCATCGCAACAGCCAGACATGCAAATATAGGGCTTTCATCACATGAGAATACAGCAGAAATTTATAATTTATAATGATTCTCTCGGATTTTCAAAATTCGAATTATCTAAATACCCTTTAATTATATAATTAATTTGATTAATTGACATTAATAAAGTGATATTAATTGGTTGTTAATTCATTCTGGAGAGAAAACAGCTGGAAGGAACATTCAGTTTGTGCTGTATTTGCGATCCCTTATTCATTCCTAAACAGGGAGGGAATAAATCACATCATCTCTGGATTAAGAGTCAAAATGCTCGATCTTGCAATAATAATCGCAGATTAACCCGACAAATGGCAGAACTTGTGTTCATGTATGGCCTCTATTTTTATTTCGCTTGGTGAGACAAGCACTTTATGCTTTCACATTTTTCTTTTCCTCTATGTCGGCCTGCACAACTCTTCGCATTTCCATTCCTTCAATGGACGGAGGAATGTGTTTGATTTTTCCAACCAAGAAAGCAGCGGTAGGATTTTCCAGAGATTGGATAGCCCGGAGAATAAGCATTGTTGTTTGTCGTTGCAGAACATATATAGTTCTCGTGGCGGCCGCTTATGTCTTGTCTCATCTTCTTTTAAGTCTTGATTCCTCAGTTTTAATAGGATGCTAAAATCTTTTGGGATGACAATCTTTCTCAAAAAAGGAAAATCTCATCTAGGTGCCCTTTATCAGTTGTCTTATTTCCTTCTTATAAATGTAGTATTTGTTCCTTAAAAAAGGATTAAGGGGCTTCAATTAAGTAGCATAACATGCCAAGCTCGCACGAGAGTCTATTCTTATTATTAATAAAATTATTGTTCTTTTTAGACCAATATAAACCTTAAGTTTATAAGTGGTAAAATTATTTATAATTAAGATACATTTTTATATAGACCCATTGGGTTTTGTAACATCTTCTCTTTCGACAAACTTTTGAATGAAATACCATTAATGTTATTTTGGAATTGTATTTTTTTTTAGTTACATAATATCATTTATTTCGAAATAGACATTATCTTTATTGGACCTTCGTTGTGTAAGAAGTAGCATAGCGTCGAACAAAGGCAACTTATTCCCCAGTGATTGTGACGACCCTCAAGATTGAAACCTCCGAATCCGAAGAAACCTTCTTGCGGTTGACTTTCTCGTTTGATTTAAGGTATTTAGGCAGTTCTTTCTTGGCAAGATAAGCAGCGTCGCTGGAGTCAGGACTGCCGGCTATATCCCTCTGTGTCTTAGGCTTGTCAAACATCTTCTGAACCAGCACCGTTTTTTCCTCTGCCACCAATGGGAACTTGTGCTCGGGTTTTGCATCATATTTTATTAGGAACCGAGGGAGGCTTCGAGAAGGCGGTGGAGCAGTGGGATTGGGCTTAGGTAAATGTTGTGGTGGTGTTTGAATCGCAGGCGTGATGGTAGGAACACGAGGTGTGGGGGTGGTGACAGCTTCGGGGGCAGGCGAATTTGGAGAAGGATGGACTGAGGCTGGTACTCTAGTGGCTAGTTTTAGAAACGACGGCACCGAAGATGAAGTAGTAGTAGTAGCAGTAGCCGGAGGCACCGAGGCGACTGGGACAGGAGCAGTTGGAAACTTAACTGAAGGAACAAATGACCTTGGAGCTGAAGCAACAGCACTCGCTGGCCGTCCTGAAACTGTTGTTATAACACCTCCACCTGGTGGTGGTGGTACTAATGTCACGGTAGGAGGAAGTGCTGCCGGAATGGATTGTCGAGTTTGGGTTGGCAAAGGCTGACGCTGAACTGTTGGTACTTGAAATGGACGAGGAGTAAGTGGCTCAGACATTGGTGCTGGAGGTGTTGCAGAGGTTGGACGGATTGATGCCAAAACGAACCAGGGAGTAGAAGACGAAGACCGGGTTGTCATTACGGAAGGAGCTTCGGGTTTAAACTTGAATCAATCAACACATATTTATGAATTGGCACAGACATTATGTGTAGATGTCTGTCGCTATATATAGCCCAGGAATTGTGTCCAATCTAGTGGTCTTAAAACACTGAAACAAGCGGCTATTATTCCTTTCCTTGTATGAGTGTCTCTTTTACGGATGGTATATTAATTGTTTGCTGGTAATTACCTCCAGAGAGAAGCCAACCAGAAGGAAGACGAGTCACTGTGTGCTGCTAGCTGCATTTGCGGCTCGCTTTCCCTCCTTCGTTCTTTAGCAAAAGGAGAGGGAACGAATCTCAGGATTCCTCATTAAAGACTCGAATATGCTGCATTATGCATAGTAATCGCTTATCAGCCTTGCCAGACTTGATAGCCACCGTTGTCAGTTGCTGTCCTCCTCATTTTCCTTGAGGAGAACAGCAATTATTCTCGGTTCTTTATTGATTCCTCTGTCTCCTTTTTCCATTTAACTCGGCCCGTAAACTTTCAGTGTTACCTGTAATAACCCAATCGCATGTGGAAAATGAATTGAGACGATCTTAGATTTATATATGCAGTATTGTATCTGGAAGGGTCAATGCGAATGAAGGGGATCAAGGGCCAGCGGAAGGGCCACGAAGAGGAACGCGGTCAACGGTTTTACCAGTTCGTTACAAAGATTACTCGTTGACAGAGATAGCAAAGTAATCGACAGCATACCAGCGTGATCAATTAGGAATAGTATAAATATAAGAAATACAGTTAGAGAAAGGATATCGATAATTGTGAACTCTCTGATTCTTTTTTTCTCTTCTTATTTCTAGCTACATTCTCATCTGTTTCCTGGAACTTAACTCCTTCTTCATTGAAAGGAGCTTCGTAATATCAATTGCTCTTTACTTTTCTACGGAAGGAAATTTGCATTACTGCATTGGTGCTTTTCATTGAGCTCTGCGGAGATGGCAGAGTATAACACTAGGTTTCGTGCATTGGATATAGAAGTCACCACAGTTCGGGAAGCTCAGGCTAAGCTTCAGGTCGATTTTAAAGCCATGGCATTGGATTTCACTTCTATGGCTTCGTCCTTGGCAGAGCAGTCTAAATTGCTGGCTGATCAGCAACTATTGGCTCGTCCAGTCTCTACTCATTCATCTTCATCCATGGGCGATTCTTCGGCTCCACGTTCAGGTTCAGGTTCTGCCTCTATCGGTCCCCACAGTCGTGGCATGAGCCAACAGACGCGACACAAACTAGCATCCGTTGAGCTCTCCCGTTTCTCTGGCCTTCATGTTGATCGCTGGATTTCAAAAGCCTCACGTTATTTCGAGTTTTATGAAATTCAGGAGGAAGATCGTCTGTCCATTTCTTCGTTTCACTTTGACGATGCAGCGACGGATTGGTACGACTGGATGTATCGTAATCGACAGCTGGCTGGTTAGGTGGAATTTGTTGAATCTTTGAAGAAGCGGTTTCGTCCGCGTGATCTGGAGTCTCCTGAAGGACTACTTGCAAAAGTCCGTCAAGAATCGACAGTGGAGGAGTATCGTGCTCGTTTTGAATCGCTGATGAACCGTTCGATGCTTTTACCATCTGCATTTGTTATCCGCTGTTTTATTTCCGGGCTTCGGGCTGATATCAAGGCTTCAGTGCTTATGCAAGAGCCTACTGATCTAGAAGAGGCTATCCGTTTAGCCCATTTGCATGAAACCAGAATTTCTATTGAGAAGATGTCCAACATGCCCAAGTTGGGTGGCCCGGGAATTTTGCCAACACCAAAATCGCTTCCAGCTTCTTCTCCAGGTGTGGCCTCGCATGACTCAGCAACTCTTGCAACAGGAGCCAAATTTCCTGTTCGACGCCTGACCCCGGCGGAGGTAGCACATAGACGAGCTTAAGGGCTGTGTTACCAGTGTGATGAGAAGTACAGTTGGGACCACAAATGCAAGGCGAAACCACAGTTGTTGTTCTTCTCCGAGACAGATAGCGAGGACCTTCCAGTGGAGTCTGTGCAGAGCATTGAGCAAGCTATACGCGAGGACAAGGGTAAAGGCCTTTTGGACGATGTGGCTGATACAACAGTTTGCCATTATGCAATCGCGGGTAGCACGTCTCCGTCGACGCTTCGGTTCTGTGGATGTGTCCGAGGGACTCCAGTTCAGGTACTTCTTGATGGCGGTAGTACGCATAATTTTATACAATTCCGCACTACTAAATTCTTGCAATTGCCGGTTGAGTCTGTGCCTAGCTTTGGGGTTTTGGTGGGAAACGGGGAGAAATTGCTGTGTACGGGTTGGGTGCGCCAGATTCCACTTCAAATACAAGGAGTGGAGGTGTGTGCCGATTTTTTTGTATTAGACCTGCAAAGCTGGGACATGGTGTTGGGTGTTTTGTGGCTGGAGTCGTTGGGACCAGTGGTTATGGATTATGCGCAATCCAAATTTGAGTTCAGACTTAGGGGGAAGAACATTGTTTGGAAGGGAAATTTGCTGGACTCAGCGCAACTAGTTTCTCTGCATGCACTTCTCAGGCTTTCTTCCACTCACGCAGCCGCAGCGTGCTTTCGTTTGGAGTTTATGGGGCCTTCTCTACCAGTGGTTGAGCCAATACCTCTTGAATTGCAGCAAATTTTAACAGACTTTGAGGATGTATTTCACAAGCCACATGGATTGCCACCATCCAGGACTTGCGATCACACTATTCCTCTGCAGCCCACGGCAACGCCAGTGCGAGTTCGTCCCTATCGGTATCCCTTCTTTCAGAAACAGGAAATTGAAAAGCTCATTAAGGAAATGTTGCAAGAAGGCATCATACGACCAAGCCATAGCCCGTTTTCATCTCCTGTTTTGTTGGTTCGGAAGAAAGATGGATCATGGAGGTTCTGTGTTGACTATCGCGCTTTAAATGCCGTCACGATTCGTGACCAGTTTCCTATTCCATCAATCGAGGAGCTCTTCGACGAATTGCATGGTGCAGTTTATTTTTCGAAGTTGGATTTGTTGGCTGGGTATCATCAGGTCCGAGTTCATCCAGATGATGTGGCCAAGACAGCTTTTAGAACTCATGATGGGCACTACGAGTTTCTGGTTATGCCCTTTGGATTGACCAATGCTCCGTCGACATTCCAGGCTTTGATGAATGAAGTGTTCCGCCCCTTCCTTCGCAAGGTGTTCTTCGATGATATTCTTATCTATAGCAGTACCTGGTCTTCACATCTACAGCATTTGAGGACAGTGCCAGATACCTTGCGACGACATCAGCTGGTTGCCAAATACACTAAATTTCAGTTTGGTCGAAGCCGCATAGGTTATTTGGGGCATATTGTCTCGGCTTCAGGGTTGTTCGTTGATCCTGACAAAGTAGCTGCAGTTCAGCAGTGGCCGGTGCCAAGAAATGTGAAAGAAGTCCGTGGTTTTCTTGGTTTGGCAGGGTACTACAGGCGATTTATCCGAAATTTTGCTTCCCAGGCTGGTAGCTTATCGGATTTGCTGCGCCAAAATTGTTTCCGTTGGAATGACGACACTCAAAAATCGTTTGAAAGGTTGAAGAACTTGCTGAGTGGCGCACCTGTCTTGTGTCTGCCCTATTTTACTAAGCCTTTTTGCGTGGAAACAGACGCATCTAAGGTGGGCATTGGAGCTGTCCTGACTCAAGGAAAGCAGCCGGTTGCGTATTTCAGTCAGAAGTTATCTCCTCGTATGCAACAGGCATCGGCATATCACCGTGAGATGTATGCGATAACATAGGCAGTGGCTAAATGAAGACAATATCTGTTAGGCAGGAGATTCACTATCATTACAGATCAGCAATCTCTTAAATATATCGCGGATCAGGTGATCCAGACTCCGGAGCAGCACAATTGGTTATGTAAGCTAGTTGGTTACGATTTTGAGATTCAGTATCGGGCGGGGACACAAAATCTTGTTGCGGATGCATTATCTCGGGTACCTGCTGCCGAATTGCTTGCTTTTCAATCTACTTTGGCAAATCTTGTCCATCAACACCGAGATGAAAATGCGACGGACCCAGAATTATTGCGCTATCAACAGCAGCTTTTGTCAGATCCCCAGGCACTACCCGAATTTCAGTTTAAGGATGGCTTGGTATTTTTGAGGGACCGCTTGGTTGTGCCTACCAGTTCAATGCTTAAGCAGCACATTTTAGCTGATTTTCATGCTTCTCCAGTTGGGGGGCATGCGGGAGTGACTCGGATGTGGCATCGCGTTTCTTCCAATTTTTTCTGGAAGGGTATGCGGCTGGACATAGCTGACTTCGTGCGGAAGTGTCAGGTTTGCCAGAGGATGAAGGACTCCTCTTTGAAACCTGCGGGCCTGCTGCAACCCCTAGCTATTCCCGATCAGGTATTTGAATGCCTCTCTATGGATTTCATAACAGGATTGCCTCGTTCAAGAGGTAAATCAGTGATATTCATGGTTGTTGACCGTTTATCTAAATATGGGCATTTTATTGCGATGTCTCCGCCATTTTCCAGTGAATCGGTGGCTGCTTGCTTTGTGGCTGAGATAGTTCGTTTACATGGGGTTCCAGTCTCTATCGTTATTGACAGGGACCTGAAATTTCTAACGACTTTCTGGCAAGAAATTCATCGGCTGCAAGGGACTAAGCTATTGACGAGCACGTCCTATCATTCGCAGACCGATGGGCAAACAGAAGCACTAAACAAGACGCTGGAGATGTATCTACGGTGCTTTGTGGGAGATGCACCGGCAACATGGGCAGATTACTTACCTTGGGCTGAGTATTGGTATAACACGTCATACCAAACTGCAGCCAAACTCACTCCTTTCCAGGTATTGTATGGAAGGCCTCCTCCGATCATGTCTCGTTATATACGAGACTCTGCGGGGAATCCGTTAGTAGAGACGCAACTGATACAGAGGGATGAAATGCTTCAACTTCTGCGCTGCAATTTACAGCGTGCTCAAGCGAAGATGAAGGCCTACGCCGATAAGGGCCGTCGTGATTTACAGTTCGAGGTTGGAGAATGGGTTTATGTTCGCTTACAACCGTATAGGCAACATTCCTTTCGGTTGCGGTGGCCTTGCAAGCTGGGTCCGTGATATTTTGGCCCTTTTCAGGTTGTTCAACGGGTCGGACCGGTTGTTTACAAGCTCGAACTTCCGGAGGTGGCTCGTATTCATCCGGTGTTTCATGTCTCCTTGTTACGGAAGTGTTGCGGAATGCCTTTGCAACAGGTTACGCCCTTACATTTGGTAGATACTACCACTACTCCTATTTTGAAACCGGCAGCGATTGTCCAGCGACGACAGCTTCGGCGGGGTTCTCGTTTGATGGAACAGTGGCTTGTTCGCTTGGAAGGGCTGTACCCGGCTGATGATACTTGGGAGGATAGTGATCAGCTTCTCAGGAACTTTCCTGATATCAACCTTGAGGACAAGGTTTTGTTGGAAGGGAGAGGTTGTGTTGTATCCAGAAGAGTCAATGCCAATGAAGGGGGTCAAGGGCCAGTGGAAGGGCCAAGAAGAGGAACGAGGTCAATAGTTTTACCAGTTCGTTACAACGATTACTTGTTGACAGTGAATAACAAAGGAGTCGTCAACAAACCAGCGTGATCAATTAGGAATTGTATAAATAGAAGAAATACAGTTAGAGAAAGGATATCGATAATTGTGAACTCTCTGATTCTTTTTTTCTCTTCTTATTTCTAGCTACATTCTCATCTGTTTCCTGGAACTTAACTCCTTCATTGAAAGGAGCTTCGTAATATCAATTGCTCTTTACTTTTCTACGAAAGGAAATTCGCATTACTGCATTCAGTATAGTATCATTTATAACAAAATATATATTTTGATCTTAGACAAAAATATTATATATATATTGTGATTAATAACTCCAGAGAACTGGGATCAAGTGTGATTGTCCCGTGAGTTGTACCCTCAGCTCTTTGTTTTCCGTTCAGAGATCTCCGTCAAGGCTGTCAAGTATGACGGTGGTATTTCGGGAGCTCGGTACAACTCTAGGTCTTTTTGCTTGTTTTATACTTGATTTAAGATTTCAAATTGTTAATTCACCATCGGTGTGTTACTCACTAAACGGGTTACTTTAATTATTCATGAACTAATACGGTATTAAACTATAAAATTGATTAGAGAATATAATAAACTGAATAATCAATTATTGAAATAGAAATTGAGCCTCCCAAAAGCTCGGATATTCAAAATCGAAACTAGATCAAAAAAGTCTAGCCAAACATAACTATTATAGCAAACTAAAACTAAAAGAAACTAATATGAGGGAGTAGAATTCATTGTGCCTAGTCACGGGCGTGGATCCTGAATGATAGCACAAAAAATTTAAATATTTATCTATTTAAATTTTAAAAGGCATGAGATAAAGATTATCTTTTGGAGTTGAGGTCTTCAATGAGTGTGGATATTGGAGGTCAAAGCCAAATCTGATATTTCTCTCCCAAAATATTCTTAAATTCCTGTAAATATCTTGAACAGAGATTTTCAGGTAAGTTTATCAAAATATAATCAAATTATACCCTAAAAATGATGTGTTATCATATGTATTTAATTTTGAAATATATTGGTTTTAGTTTTACAAAATTGTTAATATAAATCTCCTTATTTTAGGTTTTGAAAATAAGGATGACCACAATATTATTTACAAAATTCTAAATTATTATTTCTTTAAATAAAACAAAATAAAAATAAATTTGTTTGTAAAGTCTTATTCTGAAGAAATAAATAATTAATTAAAAATACAAGTTTAAATATGACTAATTCGCCTTTAATGTTATAGGTCAAGAGTCTTTTACTTTAATTCAAGTTTTGCTTAACGAGTCAAGAAAGGATTTCAAGTCAATACCTAAATTAAGGTTGGTATTTTGTTGTCTTTAATCTTATAGAAAAAAAAAAAAAACTGGTTGATGATCAACGAGTCGGTTCCTGCCTTTGATTTCCTTCTCATCGCGCAGAAGGGCAAATGTCACTTTCAATACGAAGTGGCAAACTGGAATCCGATTAATAATGATGAATTTATGTTATAATTATTATTGTTTTCTCTTTTCTTGACCGTCGAATTTTATAATCATATCGTTTGTCTTTTTTTAATGTCTCTTGATGAACAGCGTGTGGTCTTTAAAAAAGGTTGTCCGAAACAGCGAAGATATTCGTTATTTAAGCCTAAAACGACATAAAATGTAGACGTAGAGTTTCTTTTTATGCCATTATATGTTATTAACTTATTCCCCTCGATTACGAATGCGACTTGGGATCTTATCAGCCACTCGATATTTCTCGAAATTATTGGAGAAAGAAAAATTTTAAAAAATATATATAACGCATCCTCATGGGCTAAAGATAATGCAAATAATATAATATCCGTAAAATATATATGGATAGAAACTCGTTAAATATTGCTTATACAGTCTCTCCACTTCTGGCTGGTGGGTGGATTGATGTTATGACTTGAAGTGACTTTAGAGTTTAAAGAAACATAAGAAGTTGTAAATATGACTAATATTATGTTACCTTTCGGGTTAGATTTAGATAGGACGTGAATATATGTTTATATTAATGATACGAAAGTAAAAGAAAAACTATAAATTTTTGTTTTTTTTAAGAGTATTTCAGTTGACAAGTTAGACTAATCTCAGGCTCGACCATTCATCTTACTTTGCAAACATTTAGCCTGTATCCATGGGTGAGGTACAACATCCACTTTTGGTAAGGACCACTGTCAACAGTATATTTCTCATACCTAACAGTTTTTTGGGATTGAATTCGGTATCTTGAGTTAAGGAAACGTATCAAGTTGTAAACCACTGGGCCAACACTTCTTTGATCAACATAAACTTTTACTACTTGCGCATGATTAATCTAAAATGGATTTAGGCTATCATCCATTCCTTGGGTTAGTAAGCAAACAAATTTTTAGCATTATAGATCAAAAACCTGCAGGAGAACTCACATTCAATGAACAGATGGCTAGAGCATCATTATCATATTTTCACAAAAGGGTCCCAACAAATCATTAATATTTCTTGTCACCTCTACTTAAAAAACAATCCATCCTTGTCGGGATCTTATCAAAGACATACAAGCTAAAATATACTACTCTATCTGCTAAATTATAGTAGAACTTTAACTGCTTCATCATATGGTCTTCATCCAAATTTGCAAAGAGCAGGTTAGCGTCAACTTTTGGAGGGTATTAACGGCCAGTAAATGCCTATGACCTCACCAAACTTGAATTCGTGCTGTTTAGCACCACTAGTTAGGCGCTGGAAACTTTGATTTCCTGACATGGTTACTTTCCACGAAGAACCAGTCTAGTTCTCTAGTACACGGTGTGGCTATGCATGATAGGCTGGAGGCAGAATGGCACTAACAAGTGTACAATGTATTGTAATAAAAATACTGGTTTATAGACATAGTGGTTGGCAAGTCGCGGTAGGCAGAAAACGGCGGAGAAACAAAGGAAGGGACAACTTTACCTACAAACAACCTTTGCTACCTTTTCAGTTTTCACTCCCCAATTTTTATTGACTTCTGCAAGTTTTGAACCATCAGAGTTGCTCGCAATTGGTTGTTTATCACTTGTATAAGTTACTGTCCGGCCCGTTTTATATAAATCTATGCGGACTCCTAAAATTCTCCACTCTCTGTCAGTCTTTTTCTCTCTTCTCCCACACCGAATTCGCATCTTCTCTCCCTACCTATCCAGACAGGTTCCGAATTATTAGAATGGTGATGAAAGGGTTACCCATCAAAACCCATTTTCTTACTCTGTTCTTCACTGGGAGATGAGATAGTAACTTCATTTAGTTCCAGAGTTATGGGAAGTGTTTACAGCTTATTGTTTCTCTTGTTCATAGTCGTCATGCTGTCATTCCTGCTCCGTGTTGTTTTATTCAAAACGGGGCTAATTTATGTTGCCAAGAAATGGTGGAGAGCAATCGAAGATTGTTTTCACGTTTATCAGTCCTTCAAAGTTCCAGAATTCAACGAGAACATGCAGGAGAATCATCTTTACCGCAAGGTCTCCGTTTATCTCAACTCGCTATCTACCCTCGAAGACTCCGACTTCACTAACCTCTTCACCGGTAAGAAGTTCTATGAAATCGTCCTCCGGCTAGACCCTAATCAGGTAATCCACGATAACTTCCTCGGAGCTAAGGTTTGTTGGACTAACGAGATAAGAAACGACAAAAGCTTCGTCTTGAAAATCAGAAAAGCCGACAAGCGGAGAATCTTCCGCCCTTATCTCCAGCACATCCATACAATATCCGATGAGCTCGAACAGAAGCTAAAAGAGTTGAAGCTTTACATAAATGCCAACACTTGCTTCGATCATGAAAAGTACCCTGCAGGGCCCTGGAGATCCGTTCCCTTCACGCATCCTTCAACCTTCGACACCATAGCCATGGAACCGGATCTTAAAGGCAAGCTCAAGTCGGATCTGGAGTCGTTCCTCAAGGCGAAACAGTATTATCACAGGCTAGGCCGCGCCTGGAAGAGAAGCTATCTCCTCTACGGCCCTTCAGGCACTGGGAAGTCCAGCTTTGTTGCCGCAATGGCTAATTTTCTCGGCTTTGATGTTTATGATATCAATCTTTCAAGAGTTTTGGACGATACGGATCTCAAGTCGTTGCTGATGCAAACGACGAGTCGGTCGGTGATTGTCATCGAAGATCTTGATAAGTTTCTGGTAGATAACAAGTCAACGGGTGTGAGCTTGTCGGGGTTGTTGAACTTTATGGACGGGATACTGAACGGGTGCTGTGCGGAGGAGAGGATTATGGTTTTCACGATGAACAGTAAAGACCAGATTGACCCGGTTATTCTCCGGCCAGGGCGGATCGATGTGCACGTGCATTTCCCTTTGTGTGATTTTTCGGCTTTCAAAACGCTGGCCAGTAGTTACCTGGGCGTGAACGACCACAAGCTGTTCCCTCAGGTGAAGGGATTTTTCCAGACCGGGTCAAGTTTGAGTCCGGCTGAAATCGGGGAGCTGATGATCGCGAATCGGAACTCGCCGAGTCGGGCCTTGAAGTCGGTTATCACCGCATTGCAAACGGAAGGTGATGGAAGGGGGTCTCTGAATATCGGACGGTGCTTGTTCAATGTTGGCTCAAGAAAGTCAACGGTGGACTCCAGTGATCACTCGGGAACATTTTCAAAGGACAGCGTGGCCATCAAGGATATCAGGAAATTATATGGGCTGTTGAGGTTGAAAAACAGCGGAAAATCGGAGCCATTCGATTTCTCATCCAAGCAAAAAGATCGATGATCCGACGGTGCAAAATATTCGGGGAAATATTGGTAAAAGTGTTGATAGGAATATAGCATAATTAGGCTTATGTAATTAGCATATAGAATTATTGCTCTTTGGATGCTTTGGATCCACCAATTGAGGAATATGATACCGACATGATAGTTCATTTTCGTATTATTGAAATCGTCCGAATTATGATCGTCATATTTTTTTTTAAAAAAAAATATTAAATTAACTTTATAATAATTTATCTAATCAGCATCTCATCAGTATAATACATAGTTTGCATTGGCTGGATGATTTGCAACTGAAGGTTACTTAGGATTAAATAATTGGGTTGTTGAGTTTGTTAAATAATTCTTTTATTTTTAAGACAAAACATGAGAGCAAGAGAGAAACATCATTAAAAGTAGATGACATAATTGAAGTTCTAAACATTTGGTAGGCCATATAGGTAACATGTTTTGCCATCATCATTAGAATATCTTAGTGTATAAACTAGAAGGGTTGGTATGATTCGAACCTTAATGGTTACGATTCTAACATGTCTTATCAACTCAAGTGTATTTCTTACATTTATACCTTAAAAAAAGATGTTGTTTTAGTTGTTGGCCTTAGGGCACGAACTCCTGAACGGAGTTAAGCGATGTCGTGTCGCCTTGACCATTCACTGCGGCTTTGCTGCTGCAATGCCTAAAACTTGTTCAAAAAGACAAAAACTAACACATTTGCATCAAACCCTTTAATCGAGGAAGGAAGAAGATCCTTTCACCAAACGATTTTCTCAAGGATTCATAGAACCCAGAGGGGAAATTGCAGAAAAACTGTTCGTCAAAGAAAAATTACGGTTCTTCTTGCCCAGTTGGAGCCCTGCTCGAATCTACCTGTCCTGCTCCATTTATTATATAATAAAGGATACTTAGTTAGCTAGATCGGCATTAAAAGTGGAACCAAGGAAGCTTTATGCCAGGTTACAGGAAATTACGCTGTCTTGGCGGGATTGCTGGGGCTGCTAATGTGGACCAAACTGTTTATAAATAGCGTCAACCACCAACATCTTTCCTGACACAAAGGATTCGCCCCACAGCACCAGCTTATCTGCCCTGCCCTGAGCAATTATGACGAGCATTGCTAGATAGAACAGCCGAAAGGAGTAATAAAACATATAAATTCTGATCCCTGGAAGATTTCAGAAACGGATGGATGAACAGTGACAATCCTGAACTTTCCCATGAACAATGGAATTGAAATCGAAAACTGCCCAGAAAAAAGAATCGGAAGTAGAGGTTCTTAAGGTTTTTCAATCCCTCGATTCTTTGCATTGCAATACAGTAATAACCATCCTACAACAGAACCCACTTCTCGAACAAAACCGAAGAGGTACAAATGGGAAGTAATAAGTGAAAGCAGTAGTAAGATACAGAGAGCCAGAGAGGAGAAAACAGAGCCAAATTTAGCAGGAGCAGGCAGATGATTTCTTCATCTCACTTATCTCCAAATCAGTTCCTGATATCACATCGATCTCGGAACCTTTAAGCTTCAAAACATGATCACCGCCGCAGGAATTTCCACCGACATTTCCTAGTGCCTTTTTCGAAATCGCACCGTAAATATCTTCTAGCACCCTGAAGAATGCACTGTCCACATTGTCTCCATTAAGAGCTGATGTCTCGGAGAAAAACAGGCCCTGCTCCTCTGCGAACTCCACTGCATCCGCCGTTGGGACCGCCCTGAGGTCCACTAGATCAGCTTTATTCCCAATTAACATGATCACTATAGAACTATCTGCATGGGCCCGGAGTTCCTCAACCCATCTGGCCACATGATCGAATGTGGGTCGCTTGGTGATATCATACACCAGCATTGCTCCTAATGCCCCTCTGTAATATGCACTTGTGACTGCTCGGTACCTACAAGACATTGGTACCCACTGCCCATTGATTTTCTTTGAGAAGATTAAGATTTAAACATTCGGATATCTTTTTTGTACGTACTCACATTTCACTCAATCCGGCATCATCAAACAGTGTAATGACATGAACATCGAGTTCTTAAGGTACGCATTTCCAGAAGTTTTTAGTAATGTTAGAAAGATCTGTCATATCTTTGCTCAGCAATAAAAGAGCATCTATGCTTCACAAGAGCAGGACTTCTGAAGCAGTTTTCGCATGAGTTTGGACAGATCTCGATAAACACAAACAAAACTAAGAGAGGCACTGGCAACTTTAAACTGGAATTTGCTAGATAAATAAGCACTTGCACTGACAGTCAAAGCTTTTAGATAGATACTCTTTGCTAAAATAAAAAGCTAATGAATTGATTATATCTAGCAGTATTTTCTGTGCATGAGTGAGGAAGAGAGCAGTAACCTTTCTTGGCCAGCAGTATCCCAGATCTGGGCCTTGATGACTTTTCCCTTAATTGTCACCGTTCTCGTCTGGAACTCAACACCAATGGTGGACTTGGAGTCGAAGTGGAACTGGTTCTTGGTAAACCTGGAAAGAATCTGAGTCTTGCCAACCGCCGAATCACCGATCACCACCACTTTAAATACGTAGTCTATTTTCTCTTGTATAGAGTCATGATGATGATGATGATGATTCTCAGCGTCAACACCATTCATCTCTTGATTCATTTGTAACCCACTAAAGAGTGAAAAGACGCTGTTCTGCTTTTGATGGGTTAGACTATAGCTTCTGAATATGACTCTTTGAAACTGGAGACTGGTGTTTAGACTTTAGCCCCGGTGGTAAGTGGAGCAAGTAAAGAAGAGAATAGGACAACCGGACAATACTTGGTTTCCAATGGTTCTGCTGCTCTAAACAGTGAAAAGGAGAGGGAGCTGAGAAACACGGTCCACTCTCTGTCTCACTTTTAGTGTTTTATAGGGGAGTCCGATGCATTATTTACTCAAGGACCATGATTAGTTATGAATTAAATTAGTGCAAAGCTATCTCTCCAAACTGAAAATCTGATTGCTGCTTAGTGGAATCGTCACTGTAGCTCAACGTCCCTGCACAATATATTCTTCGTCTTAATTTCTGGCAGAGTCTCCGGATTCTGTACCTTCTTTCAAATGGTTTTCTATGGTTTTCTGCACAATTCTTGTTGGGTTTTACTTCTTAGCTGTGCTTTTGAGCTATACAATATTGCCGAAGAGACTTGGTCCATTTAAATCTTCTTTTGAATTGCAGGAGTGGTTGATCGGAGGAATGACAGGAGAGGATTGAATATGGTCTTACAAATGACACCAATTAAAACCAGGACCAGGCATCTGCTTGCATTTATGTCGAACCAGACCCACGAAGAATCAGTTGTCTTTAGCTGTGTTCTCCTTGACTAGAACTGGACGTCCTAACTTTTAGCACCGACAGAGTTCACTACATCATGAAACCCCACCTTCCTAAGCTAGGCATGTGCAGTGCAGCCATAATCTGGCTGATGATCTGGTTTATGATTAAAGTTCTAAGTCATACAGGTTTTTCCTTTCTTGATTTTCAATCCTGAGTTCAGCTAAAATGCCCTTCTGAGTCTATATATCTTTTTGTCCGAAAAAGAACCATTAGGTAGGCAGTCGAAGGTTTTGATCGAGGAACAGAAAATGGAGAGCAAAGATCTACAACTCCTGAAATTAGGTGTGTAAATTGTATTTATTGTAAATAATACTATATTTTGAGATGAAAACGATATTATACTAGCTTAAATTATGGGATTTAGACGGGTAGACCATAAAAGAAATTAATCTGATTCGGATTTATACATTTTACCATAGAACATGGGAGAGATTCTGTCTTTTCACTAACATCTCTTGTCCCCACGGAAAATAATTGCTAGACATTAAGACATGTGGCTTAAAGACATAAAAATTATGTCATGTTTTATTTATATTTGAAAATAAAATCGAAAACTCAGAACCATGTCTTATAAATTAGTTGAATGGCAGTCGTTTGATACTATATCCTAGTACGAAATTAATCTCACTGTGCTATTATGCTTTGTTATATAAACAGATTATAGACTATAGCTATATTGCATAATTCTATTTGAGAGAATAAATAGAAAAGACTTATAACATACACATATGATAATATAGTTTAATATTGCATATAAATTAGTCTGCTGAAAAAGATTAATTACCGGACAAAAAAAAAGAAAAAAACTGAGTTCTTCCGCTGCAACCCGACCAACAGCATAGCCTCCAAGCTCTTCCTTCTCTGTCTATTTTTCCTTCATCCATGATGTCCAATTTAGTACCCAACCATGGAAGTCCATGCTTTCTGTACTCAACCCTTCGAGAGCTGCGCCGGTTGAAGTCTCCCCATAAATACCTCATCAACAAACTTAACTAAATCTCCGACAGAACACTTGATCCTTCGATAGTCTAAACGATGTTTTGTTACACTTTGCTTCAATCTCATACCCGACCCAAGGTTGGATCGGCCGGTCTTCTCCTCTCAATCGCCGCTGCCCGATCTTTTTCCTCCACCGACAGTAGTACTGCACAGTTACAATCGTACACGGTAACACCCCCGATCAAGCACTGGCCTAAACGCCTCAACCCAAAACGCCTGACCTTTATGATCACCCGCCAGCAGAATCTGGACCTTGCCCTCCAAATATTCCATTACGCCGGGAAATTCCACCCCGGGTTCTCCCACAATTACGACACGTACCATTCCATCATCTACAAGCTCTCTCGCGCACGAGCTTTCGAAGCCGTGGAGTCTCTGCTCTCCCAGTTACGCAGCTCCCAAATCAAATGCAGCGAGAATCTGTTCCGCGACGTAATCCGCGGGTACGGTCTCGCTAGCAAGCCCGATCTTGCTTTAAAAACCTTTGTTAGAATAAAAGACTTCAATTTACAACCCTCTGTGAAGGTATTAAACACGCTTTTAAACGCGTTCGTGCAAAACAAGAGGTATGATCTGGTGCATTCAGTGTTCAAGTGTTGTAAAACTACGTTTGGAGTTGTGCCTAATGTTTTCACGTTCAACATCCTGGCGAAGGCGCTTTGCAAGAAGGGCGACGTAGAGGGTGCGGTTAAGATGTTTGACGAAATGCCGGAGATGGGTATGATCCCAAATGTTGTGACTTACACCACGATTTTAAGCGGGTATGTTTCTAAAGGCGATATGGTGAGTGCTAAGAGGATTTTTGGCCTTCTTTTTGATAGAGGGTGGTTGCCTGATGCTACCACTTATACGGTTTTGATGGACGGTTATTGTAGGCAAGGAAGATTGGATGAGGCTATTAAGGTAATGGATGATATGGAGGAGAATGGAGTGCTGCCAAATGAAGTCACTTACGGAGTTATGATCGAGGCTTATTGCAAGGAGAAGAAAGCTGGTGAAGCCCGTAATCTGCTTGATGATATGCTAGGGAAGAAGTACGTACCGAGTCCGACACTTTGTTGTAAGGTTATTGACGTGTTATGTGAGGTTGGAAAGGTCGAGGATGCTTGTGGACTATGGAAGAGGATGCTGAAGAAGAATTGCATGCCGGATAATGCCATAACAAGCACACTTATACATTGGCTTTGTAAGGAGGGGAAAGTACAGGAAGCGAGGAAACTGTTTGATGAGTTTGAGCAGGGAAAGATTCCCAGTCTTCTGACGTATAATACTCTTATTACAGGGATGTGTGAGAAAGGAGAATTGACTGAGGCGGGAAGGTTGTGGGATCATATGGTGGAGAAGGGTTGCAGGCCTAATGCTTTCACATATAACACGTTAATCAAGGGATTCTCCATGGCTGGGAAGGTAAGAGAGGGGGTTAGTATCCTTGAGGAGATGTTCGATGAAGGATGCTTGCCTAATAAATCCACCTATACCACAATGATCAATGGGTTACGTGAGCTGGGCATGGAAGGAGAAGTTGATAAGGTTATTTCCATGGCCATAAATAGAGGAGGAGTTGACCCAGATTCCTGGGAGCTTTTCTTAAACAAGACTGTTAGTTGTCTGGATTCTCGAACAGATTCTATCGACGGATTGTTGACAGAGAATCCTACCTAGAAGTCCATCCAGTGGAACCATAGTCTCTTTCGGAGTACAAATTCTTTCATAATTTGTTGAGATTGGTCTTAAGGTGTATACTAAGCAGCTCATGATTTCGTATTAGATCCTGTAAAAGTAATTTTGGACGGTCAGTAGCTCATGATTAATCTTTATTATGAAGAAAGATTAATAATCTTCATTATAAAAAAGTAATTTTATCATAGGATATTCTTCATTTTAAAAAAGAATTTTATAATTTACAGATATATATCAAGATTTTTAAAAGATTTTAAGAAAGGCCAGGCTACTATGGGTAATGGGCTAAAAGATTATATATAGATTGCCGGGTGGTGCTTTTCTCTAATTCCAATTGGGCCGAAATAGTAACGAGCCCATTTATTATAAAGGCTTATCAACTCTTCGCGTCAGTCACAGGAACCGTCTCCATAACCAAACTTGGACGCTCGAATCCGTCCTTCCCCTTCCGGCAAATACTAGTAGGTACCGTTTCCAATATTCCGCTCTGTTTTGATTTTCGCAAATGAAGCACGGTAACAATTCGAAGCACTGCGTTTTGATTTTCAGGCATATTCTGATTTGGTTTCGTTTGGGTATCGGGGTGTGATAGACTCGGTTAGGGTTTGGCTAAAAATGGCGCGGCCAGTGTTCGTGGGAAACTTCGAGAACGAGACTCGCCAGTCAGATCTCGAACGGCTATTCAGAAAATACGGTAGAGTCGAACGTGTCGACATGAAATCTGGTAACAAACCTTCTGCTCTTACTTTGTTCTTGTTGCCATCTTTTATGTTTGATGTGGTTTTTACTTTTAACGTTTGAAGAAAAAGAAATTTCCAGTGTTGGTATATGTGTTTTTTTGGTTCGCTTATAGCGTTTCTGACTAGGAGCTCACACTGCAGTTTCTTTTTATTTTCCTAACCGCTCTGTGAAGAACAAATTTGATCTCTGGGTATTTTGAACTATTTGTTAATTTGGTTGCTGACTTGACATCCTTAGGCACATAATAAATTTTAATTTGTTGGTTGATTCTGTACCGGGATTGGGAATTTTATGCTAAAATTCAGTTTTGACATATCTTACTGACTATAGAGTGATGATGCTTATTGGTCCTGATGTTTAAGTAGAAGGGGAGATTTACAATTTCTTTATAAGCATGTCCGTATCACATGTTTTGTTTTGACGCAGGAACTCCTACTCTAAGGAATACTGAGCTTCTATCTTGTCTCTGCCATCTTCTCTACCAATGATTTCTAATGGCTTGGACACCTTATTACTTGCCTGCTCTTCTTCTACTAACAGACGGAATCTTCATTCTACATTTTCTTCACACATCTCTCATCCGGACTGTAACTTGCCTGACTAACCACCCTTGGTTGTCATTTCACCGGGAATGGTAGTGGCGAGATGGATCAATTTATTATGTCATGCCTACCACTACTGATAATAGGAGGATCAATGAAACTTGTCTTGCCATGCCCTTCCATTTCTGAACTTGTGCCGTCTGAATGCCGAAGCATGCATAGCGAATGATATCTCAGAACTGAAACTTTGGATTTAAAACTCTAATATTCCAACATCTTCAATTAGTCATCATGCAACGCCTCTACCATCTACATCCTTTTGTGCATCAGTCCTACACATATTTGCAGGTGTTGTATAATTTTCAAGTTATTATCAGGAAAAGCATCCTGATTTGTTTGGTGTACCTTGGTTGAATGGATTTGGTTCCAAGGCTTTACTCTGCCCATTATGCATCTAATTTGAGTTCTATTTGCTGCAGGGTTTGCTTTTGTTTATTTCGAGGATGATCGAGATGCTGCTGATGCCATTCGTGGTCTAGATAGTGTGCCGTTTGGCAATGACAGGCGCAAGCTATCAGTGGAGTGGGCTAGGGTATGTTATATATAATCTTTGTCTTTTTGGGTTGAATACATTCCTCCTTACTTTATTCGTTGGTTAAGTTATTTTGAGTGGCTAGAAAGTTATGTGGGTATGATTATGGTACTTCTATCAGGGTGAACGTGGTCGAACTCGTGATGGTTCAAGGTCAATGTCAGGCCAGAGGCCCACAAAAACCCTGTTTGTAATCAACTTCGATCCTGTTCGCACCAGGGTCCAAGACATAGAAAGACATTTTGAACGTTATGGAGAGGTTAATAATGTACGGATAAGACGGAACTTTGCATTTGTGCAGTTTGAGACACAGGAAGATGCAACCAAGGCCCTTGAATGCACACACATGAGGTCAGTAGATGTCTATTTTCATTTTGCTTTGCTGAACAACAGGATAGAAATTTTTGGACTAAGCTGTAGTAACGTTCTAGAATACATTGTGTTTCTGCAGCAAGATATTGGATAGGGTGGTGTCTGTCGAGTATGCTTTGAGGGATGATGATGAGAGGGGAGCGAGACATGGTAGCCCTAAAAGAGGAAGTTACCACGGAAGATCTCCAAGTCCTGGATATCGCCGCCGCTCAAGCCCTGACTATGGTCGAGCTCGCAGTCCAGTTTATGACAAGTACAATGGTCCGGTGTATGATAGGCGCAAAAGCCCTGACTATGGCAGGCACAGCCCTAATTATGGTAGAAACCAGAGCCCAGAGTACGATAGATACCGCAGGTAGATTTCAACTATTCTCTGATTTACTTGTCCTGGCCTTCATATGAGGGTTCTCATATTTTATTGTCCTTATTCTCCTTTATATGTACAGTCGATCACCTGTTCGTAGATCCAGGACTTAAAGGAGTAAGAAAGGAGGTACTTTGCTTCGTGTCCTCCACCTCTTCTCATATACTTGCAAGGGTCATTTGTAGAACATGGAACTACATTGTGGAGTATTGTTTAATTTTTGCCTATGGACTTCTCTCATCATGGATTCTTATTTCATCTAGGGTTTGTTCTGCTTCTGGCTCTTTTATTATGCTGTTTAAAACTTGTGTACTATGGCTTCGTCTTCCCCTAGAAATCTCTATTATGCTGTTGTAAGGTTGTTTTTATATACTGAGTTTGTTCGGGTCTCTGACCGAGTGGATTTTTCTTTATAAAAATCCTAATGCTTCCTCCTTAACCGATGTTTTTAAAATCGAATCGGATAATTGAACACAGCTAGTTAAAAACAATTGAAAGCGTGAATTGAATAATTAAACTGAAATTGTTATTATTATTATATATATACATTAATTCTTAAAATGTTATAATGATATAGATAACGTGAAATTATGTAGTTAAATTATAATTAAAATTTGAAGGTAGAATAGACAATTTTAAGTAATTATTTCAAAGAAATTATAATGAAGCTAAAAAGTATATGATTGGATCGAATTGAAAAAACACATGAAAGGATAGGGTGCATTCGAACACTTGCAGTGATGGGGTTTTCACGAATATTCAGGAATCGGAGGAGCTTCGCTGGGTGGGTACGGCATTTGCTGTCGTATTTCCCAAATTTACGTATTTTGGGATGCAAGAGAACGAAGCTTGGAACTTGAACTGTCTAATATCATTTTGTCTCAGCTTTAGTTGTCTGCATTTCTTTGTTTCTTCCTCTCAGTCTTTCGAATTCAATTTTGTAATTTACTAACCAGTGCCTTACCAATGATCGAAGTTCCTATGCAAAATCCGAATGTGTTCTAGTTCAGTTTATGCCAGAAGAAGCGATTTACTCTTATAAGATGCAGAGAAGTGACAATTGTCCTTACAATACAACGATCTTGTTTTTTTTTTTTCTCACGAAACTGACAGACATGGATAAGATAAATCAGGAGGTGGGTTTCCTCAACTCTTGTTCAATTGCCTTCTCAAGCCAGGCTTCGGCGTCCTGCATCATCTCAGGGCTAAGTCTGACCATCAGAATGCAAAATTCTGTTTCGTTCAGTGCTCCATCTCCATCAAGGTCGCCCTCTCTTACCATAGCTTCGGATTCTTCCTTGCTCATGCCATCTATGCCCAGGAGTGCAGAATGCTTCCTCAGACTCTTCGATGTGATCAACCCTTTTTGGGGGTCTGCCAGAAGCCGAAACCCCCCACACAGCTCAGAGACAAAGGCTTCTACATCAAGCTTCTCTGCCATCACCGGTAACAAATCCTGAAACTCCCGGTTTGTTGCGGTACCTGTTAGATCTTTTTCCATCTCTATGGACGAGGAGGAGGAGGAGGAAGAAGAAGGGAATTTTCACCCAATATAGTGAAGTTAGACAACAATGCTCATAATCTTACAAGTTCATAGACATGATTGATGTATAAGCACATAAAACAGAGGGTTGTGAAGACCTTTTATAAGCATGAAAAACGTCAATCCTTTTCTGATACCCAATGGCTCCCAAATGAATCGAATCTTGCAGTTTCTGCTTGAGCTTAAAAAAAAAATTGCATACATAGATATTACGAACCGTTTGATCAGTGGGGTCGGGGCACATATGGCGATTGATCTCCGCAAACTGGCAAGATCAACTAATCCTCTCATGTTTTCTTTGTATTATTCCAGACTGTGGCTTCTAGGAAGGTGCATTTGGTGGGGAATATGGGGATCCTATGGATAGACGCAACTGAATAATTGACAGCTTAAAATGTCCGACGGGTGATGTTTCTGTGAAGGTTCCTGACTTATCTGTCTTTTCTCTATTAATTTGATACTTGGATTCTTCTGTTTTTGCCCCCTATTTGCCCCATTTGTCATCTCATTCAATAAGCTGCCAAAGAAATGAGGCCAGAGTTGCTTAGGTCCTGCTCGATGGATCCAGCCTTCTTCACGGATCATCCCTGATGTTATTCACTTTGTGCTTATATTTATCCTTTAAGTGAGCAAATCCAAGTAATAGAGTATCCATTCATTAAATGCTTTTCTTATCGGTTCGGGTTAGGTGCCGTAGCCATTTAAACAACAAACAAGTGTTGGAGAGGCTATCTGAGTGTGTACCCAATTCCTCTTCTGTTTCGACCTTAGCAATTAGATGAAGACGAAGTCTTTTAGCCCCACACTCTCTTGACCACAAGAAGGATCTTTTATTTGCTACCATGGTTGGAATTCTGTGGAGAAATAGACACATACAGGGTCAAGAGTTCTGCTATAGATAAGAGGTCGCTTTTCCATCAAGGTCTCTTTTCAGTTTTCAACTCTAGAAATGACTAAGTCCTAAGATTCCTTACTACAACTAATTTAGAGAAGTTAATTTTCACAGGGAAATTCTTGATATTTAGGAAGTTAGATCCAAAATTTGTGGACAGAAAACAGAGAATCATCTGCAGACAGAACTAGATGAACTCAAATTGATGTACTAGTAGTCTGCAGAACCAAAAGGGTTACTGTGAGAGACGTGCTCCGCACCGTCCTCTCCCCATATCGGGTATTGTTATGTTCATATGGTTCACAGTACACCCAGCCCACTGGTCTTTTGCACTGCTGCAGCATTGTGCTCATGGGCCAGAGTTGCCAGCCTTTGGGCTGAGGGCTCCTGGTTGCCGGTTGCCAGCCGTGGGCTGAGGGCCGAGGGCCAGACAATACCTGATATGGGGTAGGTTCCTCCTGGGAGGGTTCCTCACAGTTACTTTTGCTACATGTGAACATGGTTCAGTCATGGCAGGCATGTGAAAATGTTAAAAATCCCAACTGAACAGGAAGCTGACCAGAAGCTTCCTTATGGGAAGAGATCCAATAATGGTAGAAATATCATCTTCAATTCCCAGAATCGGCAAGACCAAAGAACCTCTCTGCCGTAAAACTTTCATTCCAAACACCCAGTTATGAGTCAACAGTTTTTTCCCCACATAAAAAACCAATTGCTTTGACTACAAATGAACTGAAATTAATGCCTTTGTACAAAAACAAAATCAACAGATACTTTTGTTGTGATCTCATATGTCTGCTACCAGTTTTCCTTCACAATCTTAAACTTTTCCAGTATTAGTTTCCCTTCTTTGTACTTCTGTGATTCTTCATAAGCTTTCTCATACTTCCAGCCCAGTTCCTCCCCACAGCAGGAGCAATACACATCCGAAACCGTGTGGAGGCCAGTCATAAGGTGCCGGTTCTCCTTGGGCCCAAAAGTAATGTTCATTGCATGGGAGAACAGGAAGGCTCTCCCACTGGCCGCCTAAATACACAAACAAAATGAACAAAGTATGAAAGAACACACCGATCTTCTTAAGCATATCTGATGGGCAAATATGATTATATTCATTCTATTGATTCGAAGTAATTTAACTGATTTCAAGATAGTACATTAAAAAAACCAAAGAGAATCGTCAGGTTCACCTGGAAACCTTTGGAGACAATATCATCGTGACGTGCTACTGGGTTTTGGCACCTGTAGCAGCCATAGAGCCGCGGCCCAATTGCGTCCGCCATTGGAGAATATTGTTATTACCAACCCACTTCAGCTCTTCAAGGAAATCAGAAAACCAACAACGGAAACTGTGAAACAATCTATCAGTTATATATAAAGAGATGGTTTAGATTCATGGATCAGAAGCAGCTGTTCCTCGTGAAACATAAAAATGAGTGTCTCATCTGATTCAACAAGCTTTTGGGCTGAAGGTCTCAGAAGGAGATGGCAATCATTGAAGGAGTGTTATCTGAAAATGGATAGATACTATTAAAATGCTTGAGACAATGCAGATTCCAACGAGAAAGTATAGTTAATTGAATTTAAAATCGAGGTTGATGAAGACACGGTTGGTAGGTTAGAGTAACTTCAACTAAAATATAAACAAAAAGAAAATCAAAAGCAACACTCTACCTCAAGAAAAGGGATCTCCAGCATCATTACTTGTTCTTCCTTCCTGCGTATTGGTCAATCAAGCCAACCTCTTGTCAATTCCACCCTACAGGATTTTCTCCGTAGATTCTGATAATAATAGGAGGGGATTAATTGCCTATATTGATCATCATTCACCACTCTTTTCTAATGTTTGGTGGGTTTGCAAGGGCTTTTTCTGTCGCCAAGACCTACGACAGAACACAGTCGGCGGTTGTCTTATTATTTAGTTTTGCTGTGTAAGCAATCCAATCCCACATCGAAAATACTAAAAAACATTTAGTTTTTAGTATAAAAACCCGACTGAGTATTATATTTGTGATTCCGGGCTGAGCCGGAATAACAAAATATAGACAAAAGCCCGACTAAAGTGTTCTACTTGTAATTCCGGACCGGAAAACAGCAGCTCCAAATAAAGTTTCAACAAAGAAATAAACTGTCTGGGAAACAAAAATAAACAAGAACTGTCTCGGAACACAAAAATTAAGATCAATTTTGGTATAATTTGGCAACCCTGGAAACAGAAAGGAGTGGACAATGTCGTTAATAATGTTATTGTTTCGTCAATGAACAGACAGCTTCTTCTTCGCAATCCATCTCCTTATGGTAGCCTCGAGTGCCTCCTCCTTCTTTCTAGAAAGCTCTTGGAACCAATTCTGATATCGTTTTTCAATTGCATCCAGTTCCAGTTTCAGCTGAACATCTAACTCTTTGTCCGCCAGAGACAGAGAGGAGCAAGAGCTTGCCATGCTCACGACATCCGATGTGTCGCTTAGCTTTGGAGATAACAACTCGAGATTCACAGCAGATTCGTTCATTGACACCAATTCTTCAATATTGATGTCGTTCCTTTGCAATTCACAGTTAAAAAATGGATCCCCTGGTTCTGATGTGCGCGCATCTTGATCTTCCAAGTTATTTGGAGGGTCGACAGGGCTGTTGGGGAGACTCTTGCTATGATCAACATTGTCGGAATCTTCAGCTGGCTCTGATGTCTCCGCTCGCATACCAGTTAGCTCGGAATCCCATGGGTTCTGGTCCTCTGCAAGGACTGGCGAAGTGCAAGAACTTGTTAATTGACTCGACCAACAATCAGACAAGGGCTTACAACCAGGAAGAAGTTTCATAATAAGATAATTGATAAAATCTGTAATGAAGACCACGTCTAGTTCCGGCAAGTCTAGTTGCTCAACCATCTCACATGCAACGGTAAGTGCTGTATCACTACCGAGAAAGAACGTAAAGTTAATATTCTTCACTCGACCTGCAGGTAGTACAGACCAACTTCAAGTACTAGAACCAGTGATTTGGTAATGACAAGAAGGAATTGTTTAAACTCACCGCTGGTCTCGGCTATGATCATGTTCAATGACACTGAGTCTTCGTCTTCTTTACACCCGCTGAACCTGAATTCGTTGTTCCTATGTGTCCTCTGGTATTCTAAAACTGGATGATGAGAACTTCCTCCGTTGCTTCCATCCCATGAGGTCACAGAAAAGGTGTCTACGTCCATTGAGAGAGGCCCAAGTGACGGATGAGGCAACTGCAAGGGATCATGGCTTGGTTCCATTGGATTCTCAAGCTGGAGGAACGAGTCCTTGAGAAGCTCCTTGGCTGACAATCTCTCTGATGCTGGGACCAAACATTTCTCAATAAACTGCTTGATTTCTGGGTCATTCACCTTGGCGAGTGATGCAGGTTTAACGCCCTACACAACCCAGAAAATGAAACTCTTTGAAAAATGATTATAAAGAGTTGCCATTATCGATCATAAAGATTAATCTCTTCCCGGGTTTTGATCAATACTTAGGCTATTAACAGACAAGATTATAACGTGAGGATTGAAGAACTTACAGAGGTGACCTTTCTGTAAATTTGAGCAGGATTTCTACATTCACAGTAGGGGTACTCAAAGGTAACCATTTCCAGTATGCACATCCCGAAAGAATACACATCAACCAGTTCATTATATTCCTCCTCATAAAGCTCGGGAGCCATAAATTCAGGAGTTCCTGATGTGAAGAAGGATAAATTTTAGGTCTTTCCATTAAAGTTAGCTTCATAGACATCGAACGAAAAGAGTGTAAACCTAATTACCAATAACACTTTTAGCAGTAGCTTGTTGCATAACAATGGCCAACCCAAGGTCTCCGATTTTAACCTCTCCATGATTTCCATTAACAAATATATTGTCACACTTTATGTCTCTGTGAATGACAGGCGGATCATGATTATGAAGATAGACTAATCCTTCAAGAATTTGCCTAGACCAGTTCTTTATTGCTTTCATATCAACATTCTTATGCTTCTTACGGTATCTGGAGAAGAATGGCGGTAATCACTGATCCAAGTTATAAAGGAAGGAAACTATGCATGGAAGGAAAGTGGGAACATACTGCCTCAAGCTCCCAGATGTAAAGAGCTCGGTAATCATGTTGATCGTTTTCTGGTTTTCATCCACCCAAGAACCATGGAACTTGATGATGTTCTTATGATTCAATGCCTTGAGGAGATGAACTTCAGAGTACAATTTACCCAAATCTTCTGGTGTCTGCAGGACATCGTCAATTCTGACTTGGTTCCAGGCAACTTCTATTCCCTCCACTTCATCAAAGGCCCTGTACCTGCAAAGAAACCCCCAGCCAGGAATTGAAATTCTCGCTCATTATTAATATTGGTTACCAAGAAGTAACCTCAAAACTTGTACACCATCTAAGAATAGGAGAAGGAACCTACACTGTCTTAAAAGCACCCCTGCCCAGAACTTCCTCGTACTGTTAACACCGAGAAAAAGGAAATCAAAGTCTTAGATTATTGATGGGTAAGAGAAGAAATAGTCTCACGAAGATTTTCCACGAATCAGTAACAGAAGCAGTAGTAGAAAAATGTGCATAGTAAGTTATATTTATGTACCCGACCATATCTGTTGTTAGGGTCTTTTTCTACGAAATCAGAAACACACTCAGGAGGTTCCTTTGCCGAGTAGAATCCATGATTCTTCGATGCCAAGACCAAACTGTCACAACCACCTCCAGGTCTCATTCCCGCCAATAATCCAACAGCAATCACCAAGAAGAAGAAGGAGGAGGAGAAGGAGGAGGAGGAGGAGGAGGAGGAGGAATAAACGGAAGAAGAATTTTTTTTCTCTAACTCCTCTAGACTCGAAAACTTCCAACTCGCCAAAACCAACACTGACGCTGCTATTCCTGTCTCGTTTCCCTCCGACAACTGGAATGACGGCAGTGCTCGGAGAATGCTTCGGACGCAACGGAGGACGAATACAACACCGAGAATCGAGCCACCGGAACCCGGCATCCGAAGTCAATGACAATGTGTACAGCGATGAAGACTTTGTTTCCTCTCTGCTTTTGAGGCAATGAACGCGCGCAATTCATAACCCCAAATGCCAAGCCTACACACCTACTTTCCATTCTCAGACGAACCCCGACTCTAACAACATCCTTGTCTGGGTACACGACACCCTACGACAAAATGAGTTAGTGTGGTTTCGTGTCCCTTTTTTTTTTCTCTTTTGATGGCGGGAAGGAAGAGAACGGACGTGAGAAGAAAAAAAGGCAGACGAAGCGGAGAGGATTTACTTTATTCCATAACGAGGAAAAATAGGGCGGAATGTTGGTTGCGGTTTGTGCTGTTAGGTACGCATAAGGTGGTCCGATCAGACACTTGTATGGTTTCGTATCATTAACGGATGTCCTCAAACAGTCAACTACCACTTCGCCACTAAACTTTTGCTGTCTTCCTGTCCAGTCCTTAGTTGGCGGTTGATCTTTTCGGGCGGAAGCCCTGCCGTCATCTGTTTGTGTCCTGCCGCAGCGCCACCTCGGCCCCGTTTTTTCAGTTTTCCACTGAATTTAATACAGACTTCTAATATTAGATTAATATAGTTATTATTCAGGAAAAAAACTTACCTTATACTTGAAGTATATTAATATTTCGATCGAGTAACCAAATTAGACTATGAAAACCTTATCTACGAACTATGTATAGAGATTTGATTCTCACTCGTGCCAGACGTTATAAAACTTATAAATTACATGGGATTTGATCTGATGTCATCATTGTAAATATACAATCTGAAAGGAATAAAAATATTATTTTCAGTAAATAAAATTAAATTTTTTTTAATGATAAAAATTATTCCAATTTTTTTTTCCAAATCTAAACCAAAACTATAAGTTGGTGTGGTATTCCTTAAAATTAAATGGACAGAATATGTTATAGACGATTATGTCCAACAAAAAAATTCGAAGTTAACCACGCACATAATATTTATCGAATAATAATTAATTTTTTGTTATATATAATATGAATCTATTTTATATAATTAGAAAAATATTTTTTTAATTAAAAAATATAATTTTTTTTAGCTAACACGGAAAATAGCAAATGCATTTTACCTTAATTTCATGCAAAAAACACGGAAACACGTTCTTTTGGTGTTTTTTCCTTTATAAGCCTAAGTACCGAAACATAAATACACGGGACAAAGGGTTGCCTGCCGACGAGTGTGTGGGCCTTATAGATGGGCCACAAGAGTTGTAAAATCCGATTATATAATTTTTTAAAAATAATATATTAATTAAAGAAAAATTAAGTAATTGTTTTTTGATTTATCACTGGTTTTTAATATTTTGTTGAGTGGAGAAAATTCTAGTACAGGTATAAATAAGGATCGCTGTTTCCTCTAATGTTATCATCTTTATCGTTGATTTGATTATTCAGTCAACTAATTCTGTAGATCCATCTCTGTCTTCATCTCCCAATGTCCACTTCTTTTCCTTGTCTCGTCCATTAATGCTCTCGGCCAGGAGTAAAGAACGGCTTTACTGCTCAATCCACTCTAATTCCTCTGTCTGGCCGGGCGACAAGCGAGCGTTATGGAGTGCAGAAGGGGAAGACGCCTCTCCGGAATTAAGCGGAGAGCGGACTTGGCAGCAGTTCTGCGGAAGTCGTGGTACCATCTTCGCCTGTCGGTGAGGCATCCTTCCCGAGTTCCTACGTGGGATGCTATTGTCCTCACTGCCGCTAGCCCCGAGCAAGCCCGGCTGTATGAGTGGCAGCTCAAGAGAGCCAAGCGTATGGGCCGCATCGCCACATCTACCGTGACTCTCGCCGTTCCTGACCCCGAAGGCCGTCGGATCGGCTCCGGCGCTGCCACTCTCAATGCCATTTATGCCCTCGCTAAGCATTACCACACTCAGGTGAGCGCCAGTCAGTTAATTACCAGTTTGATCTTGTCCATTTGTGTTCTTGTTGGTAATTTTGTTATGTACATTGGTTGTACTTGCTTTGGTAGAATTGATTTCAGGGTTGACACGTCGTAACGCGGTTGGTTTAAGAGCTTTGTCTGCTTGATGAGCTAGCTTGTTTTTTTTTGGAAATGATCGTTAGGTGGGGCCTACGCAAAATGGAAGTGCGCCGCCAGTGGTCGAGTTCTTGGCCAAAAAGCATATACTGTTGCTTCATGCTGGAGGTGATTCTAAAAGGGTTCCTTGGGCAAATCCTATGGGGAAAGTTTTCCTACCGCTTCCATATTTGGCTGCAGATGATCCTGATGGGCCTGTTCCACTGCTTTTTGACCATATTCTAGCAATCGCTTCCTGTGCAAGACAAGCTTTCAAGAATGAAGGTTGTTTATTCTGCGTAGTGCTTTTAAAATCTATAAATTGTCTTCAGACAATCTTGTTTTGAGTGCTTACGTGTAAATTCTTGTCTTTGCAGGTGGAATATTGACCATGACAGGGGACGTTCTTCCATGTTTTGATGCCTCCACATTGCTTATTCCAGAGGACTCGTCCTGCATCATCACTGTACCCATTACCCTGGATATTGCTTCTAACCATGGCGTTATTGTGGCATCTAAAGATGGAATCTTATCTGAAAATTATACGGTCAGTTTGGTTGACAATCTCCTGCAGAAGCCCAGTTTAGAGGAACTAGTAAATAATCAGGCAATTTTAAATGATGGTAGAACGTTGCTTGATACTGGAATAATAGCAGTTAGAGGCAAAGCATGGGAGGAGCTTGTGTCACTCGCCTGGTCCTGCCAACCTATGATTGCAGAGCTTCTGAACAGTGGAAAAGAAGTAAGCTACTGGGTTTTCAGTTCCTTTAATCTTTTTTATTTATGAAGCACTGTTAAAAAGACATTGGCTCTTTGTGATGCGACGATCAATAAACGATTTAGTTGTTAGATTTGGATCTTTGTCCATTTTTATAGGCTAGTCACTCTGTGAGATGTGACTGCTTCAACTTTGTCTCCTTTGAATTGTAACTTATTTTAGTTGTTATTATGTCTCCTGCACATTGAATTTCTTGAATTGTTCTTTGGCACCCTTCAAACTTTAGCCTCAGCAACATCTTGGTATTACATTTTTTGGGGTTCTGTGCAGATGAGTTTATATGAAGATCTTGTAGCTGCTTGGGTACCTGCAAAACATGACTGGCTGGAAACACGCCCTGCAGGAAAAGAACTGGTCTGGAGTTTGGGAAAACAAAAAATGTTCAGCTATTGCTCTTGTATGTTACAGCTCCCTGAAGTGTTCGTAGATTTTTTTCTCAGCCGCATCATATGCTATTGTAGTGATGTTCTCCATTCTAATTAAATGCAGATGATTTGTTGTTCTTACACTTTGGAACCTCAAGTGAAGTACTAGATCACTTAAGTGGGGCTAGCTCAGAACTAGTAGGACGAAGACATTTGTGTTCCATCCCAGCTACAACTTCATCCGACATTGCAGCTTCTGCTGTCATTCTTTCTAGCAAAATTGAACCTGGGGCTTCAGTTGGGGAAGACTCTCTTATATATGATTCATCCATTCCCGATGGACTGCAGATTGGTTCCTTATCAGTTGTTGTTGGTATTCATGTCCCAGGAGACATCGGCAGGACTGCAGAAGGTTCATTTAGGTTCATGCTTCCAGATCGTCACTGTCTATGGGAGGTTCCTTTAGTCGGACGCACAGAAAAAGTGATAGTTTATTGTGGTCTCCATGATAATCCAAAAATCACAGTTGCTAAAGATGGGACTTTTTGTGGGAAACCATGGAAGAAAGTCTTGCATGACTTGGGCATTGAAGAAAATGACTTGTGGAGTTCAGCTGGTTCTCAGGAGAAGTGCCTATGGAATGCAAAAATATTTCCAATTCTGTCTTACTTTGAAATGTTTAGTTTGGCTTCATGGTTCATGGGTTTGAGCGACTCTAAAAGCTTGCTTTCTTTGTGGAGAAGTTCTCAACGCGTAAGTTTGGAGGAGTTGCATAGATCGATTGACTTTTTAGAAATGTGTATGGGCTCAAGTGATCACCAGGCAGATCTTGTGGCTGGAATTGCTAAAGCGTGCATAAACTATGGCATGCTGGGCCGAAACTTGTCTCAGCTGTGTCAAGAAATTCTACAAAAGGAACCTTCGGGAGTTGAAATATGCAAGGACTTTCTAGATCTATGCCCCAAACTTCAGGAGCAGAACACGAAAATCCTTCCAAAAAGCCGTGGATACCAGGTGCAAGTTGATCTTCTTCGAGCATGCAAAGATGAAACGTCTGCCTGCCAGCTGGAACATAAAGTTTGGGCTGCAGTTGCTGATGAAACTGCTTCTGCAGTGAGATATGGTTTCAAAGGTAAAGTTCAACACATTCGTGTATTGTTATAGAGAATTCTCTGAGTTTGATGATGTATGATTTGAATTTTCTTTGTTTCCAGGCCAGTCCTTGTTATTTCCATATGTTTCCATGGTTTTCTTTTATGCCCCCTACTGCTTGATTAAAACTCATATGGCTTCCTTTTTTATTTTCTTTTAGCTGACTATGATTTTGGAACTCCTTTTGTTTTGGTACGCAGAACATCTTCTGGGGTTCTCAGATAGTATCCCTGCTTCAGTTAATCAAAATGATCAGTTGGATGGTTGTGCGGATTTCCACTCCAGAAGTGTAAAGGTTGAATTACCAGTTCGTGTGGATTTTGTTGGGGGATGGAGTGATACTCCCCCTTGGAGCTTGGAGCGTGCTGGTTTTGTTCTGAATATGGCAATAAGTTTGGAGGGTTCCCTTCCAATTGGTACAATCATAGAGACCACAGAAAAGAGTGGAGTTCTGATAAATGATGATGTAGGCCACCAGTTATGCATTGAGGATCTTGCTTCCATTGCCCCTCCATTCGATGGCAACGACCCATTTCGACTTGTCAAATCGGCATTACTTGTGACCGGTATTATACATGATAAGATTCTTGTATCCACAGGCTTGCAAATCAAGACATGGGCTAATGTACCTCGCGGTAGCGGCTTGGGGACATCTAGTATCCTAGCAGCTGCTGTTGTGAAAGGACTTCTTCAGATTACTGATGGAGATGAAAGCAACGAAAATGTTGCTCGACTTGTCTTGGTATTGGAACAACTCATGGGAACAGGAGGTGGCTGGCAGGATCAGATTGGAGGTTTGTACCCTGGGATTAAGTTCACTACAAGTTTCCCTGGAGTACCATTGCGTCTCCAAGTCGTTCCCCTTTTGGCTTCTCATCGGTTAGTAGCGGAATTGCAGCAGAGGTTGCTTGTGGTCTTCACCGGTCAGGTAAGTAGCTGGCCTTTCGTTTCTATTCTAGATTAGAGATTATTCTTGAACAAAACACAATCACAATCTTTTACATAAGAGGGCCTCTTCTCACGTTTCACTGTTTCTCACGCAGGTTCGACTCGCACACCAAGTCCTGCAGAAGGTGGTAACCAGATACCTTCAGCGGGATAACCTTCTCATCTCCAGTATCAAGCGCCTAGCTGAATTGGCAAAAATCGGAAGAGAAGCTTTAATGAACTTTGACGTGGATGAGCTAGGGGATATAATGATGGAAGCTTGGAGGTTGCATCAGGAACTTGACCCTTACTGCAGCAATGAATTTGTCGATAGGCTTTTTGCTTTTTCCGACCCCTTTTGCCGTGGCTACAAGCTCGTCGGTGCCGGCGGTGGAGGGTTTGCTTTGTTACTCTCCAAGGATGTCGAGAGTGGGAAGGAATTGAGGCATAAGCTACAAAATTCAGATTTTGACGTTAAAGTCTACGACTGGAGTATCTGTTTAGAAAATTAGATACGTCTAGCTAGAAATAACTCTACTGCTACCCTTCACATTATACCTGTAATTCTTTATCGCTATCATCATAAAGGGGAGCCATTCTTCCACACGTATAAATATGATATGAAGGTAGAAGAAAAAAACTTGGGTTTTGATTGTAAAACCCAATTAACATTAAGCAATGTATCGGCTGTTTTTGTTTCATTTTCTTGCTTAATCTGAATTCTGAAGCAGTGGCCTTGCTTATGTTCTTTAGGGAAGATGGATAAATCTGCAATTGGGTAGATTGGTAGAGACAAACAAACCTAAAGAAATGACAAAATGATTATGTGTCAATGGTGGAAGTAGCCAAGGGATCACTTGTCAACACAGCAAAGAATCCGAAGCTGCTTTGAAGTCTGCTTTTCCTTCAGATAGGATTACCCTTTTGCAACGAAAACAGGCAGAGGCCTTGTTCAATGTTCATTGCATCAGCTTATGATTAACATCGGCAACCATCAGGACAAACGCCTACATAGACTTTGTTCCTTTCAGGTTCCTCAAAGATCTCGTTTCTTTTTACCCTTCACGAGATTTGGGAACACAAGAGATTGGAAATAAGTCAAGTGGAAAAGAAGAAAAAGGTAGGCAACATGGAGAATTTATCATAATGGTGGTCATCATTATCCATCTGTATCTTTTGCTTTTGGAATATAAAATCATCCGTCGTTATTATTACTACTACCAATCTATGACAGCGACCTTTTTAGCCTCAAAAAATATATAAATCCAGGAGGAAATTTGCCTCGAATATGGGTATATTTTAAGCCTCAGTTTTTCCAGTGTATCCCCCGTAATTTCTGCGGTACTGCTTCTGTTAAATAAACTTCACCGCGCTGGTGTATGTGACGATAACAGTGTGAAGAAGGGAGACTAAGAGAGGGAAGGGAGATGGGTCTGCTCACCAACAGAGCGGAGAGAAGTGAAATCAAACCAGGGGATCACATCTACACTTACCGGGCCGTCTTCACTTATTCTCACCACGGTCCGCATTTTCCTCTTTGACTTTGATAAACCTGCAATGTGGGTTTTTTTTTTCCTGATTTTCATGATCTTCTGTTTCCCAACTCTATTTACCCTCTTTTTTTTGTCTTTATTGAGGTGGACATGTCTTGCTGTTCGTTTATTTGCTTGCTTTCCATTTTGTTCTGCTGATGATAGTATAGGTTTTGTTTCATGTAATCTGCGTTAAGCTTTTGAGGGATTATTCTCTGAGAGTTTTGCGGTTGATTTGTAGCGGAGGTGTATGAATTCTTACATTGACGTTTCTTGTAATGGGCTGGTCTGTTGGCTATAAATCTTAGACGGCGGTTGACTAAATTCTCTCTCTCTGTTTTATAGTTGTTAGAATTATGGGTGATCACAGGAATTGTAGTTTGAACGCTCTAAGAATGGTTAGCTTCACTTCAGATTCTGTATTCCTTTTTATCGTGGAGAAATGTATTGGCTACTTTGGGATGTTTTGGGGATTGTATTGACGGCAACAGCTTGCGGACACCATAGTTGTTGTCTGGTCTGGGTTAACGATGGTTTAAGGATATTCCCTCCTGTGCCTCTCTTCTTCTTCTTTAAATGATAGTATTTGAACCTATTATCACTCTCCTTGTAAGAAATGTAGTGGAAGATGTTTGGTTTCTAAGCATTCACAGCCTGCTCTTACGCTGTTTGAGTGATTTTGGTGTCTGTTGGAAGTAGAATTGGCTGGTTGGGATCTTTTTTGTTTTTAGATTCTAATGGTGGCATCTCATCGATGGTTTATGCCAATCAACCATTATATCTGCCTCAGGCCTTAGAATTATATATACTTCATCATGCCCCTCAAGCAGTAGTAGTTCGGCTTGTGATCTTCTGTTCTCAGCATACTCCTCTTTCTGTTGTTATTTCTGTACAAACAAGGGTCTGTTTGAATATATACAAGCTTGTTTATTGCTATGGTCATTTGTCAGAGTCATGTTACAAGATGCTTAAGGCTGCAGATGCATATTTATACCACCAAACACCATAATTAGCGACAAGTTTAGTCGGCAGTTATGGTGTTCGGTGGTATAAATACCGTACAGAATCTTGTGATTTTGTCGGTGCATCTAGATGTTGGTTCTGTTGGAGGTTGGTTTGATATGTATTTACAAATAGAAGGGCATCTGTCATGCTGTACCCATATTCTTCATTAGCTTTAATCTTATTTCAAACTTTCTCCAGTATTATTCATAAGCTTTAGAGATTATCATGTAGAAGTCTCCACTTGAATGTTTTCTCCAATATAGCTTATGTATCATTCCTGCTAGAATTTACTGCTCCTATATTCAGAATCAGGATGGAACTTGGCAGCCATATTTGATTTCTAATTGTGTAGGTATCTTTGTTGGAGGAAGCAAAGTGGTTCATTTTAGGCCTAGGCAGAACGCAAATTCAAGCTCTGAGGCATCTCAAGACTTGTATGATTCTATATCAAGCATTCCATCCTGTGAGATATTTCCTGATTGTGGATTTAGGCAACAAAATAGCGGAGTGGTCATAACATGCCTGGACTGCTTCCTTGGGAAAGGATCTCTTTATTGTTTCGAATATGGTGTTGTGCCGTCGGTTTTTCTCGCAAAAGTACGTGGAGGCACATGCACAACAGCAGCATCTGATCCAGCAGAAGCAGTAATCCACCGAGCAATGTATCTTCTTCAAAATGGATTTGGCAATTATGATGTGTTTCAAAACAACTGTGAAGATTTTGCCCTTTATTGCAAAACAGGCCTTTTGATTATGGACCGGCTTGGGGTTGGAAGAAGTGGGCAAGCTTCTTCTGTTATTGGTGCTCCATTGGCTGCCATTCTGTCAACTCCTTTAAAGTTGTTAATGCCTAGTCCTGTTGGTATTGCCACTGTAACAGCCGGAATGTACTGTATGAGCCGATACGCTACCGATCTAGGTGTTCGTACTGACGTAATCAAGGTGGCTGTTGAAGACTTGGCTGTAAACTTGGGCTGGGCAGACCCTCATGAAGAAATAGCAGAGGAAGATAACGAGGTTTCTGGTAGGCTGCTTAGCAGGTGACCCGAATTTTATGACTCTGCTTGTGAACGAAAAGTACATATATCATTAGCATTCTCCATTAATAAGAATTCATTGATGCCAGTGAATTCCTTGGAAGTTACTCAGTTTCTTCCTCCATCAAAAACTAGAACATATTCGTCTCTGAATGAAATTCTTGGAGTGGTTTGATGTTTAAGTTGTCTGCTTCCTGAAATTTGAGCTGTGATCATTAAGCATTCCGTCAAACCTATAGAAATATTAGTTCTCAACTTTCCATTTATCAGAAGATGCAAACACCACAGTTCTAATTCTACCCTGGATATGCAAGAATAGGTCGTCATCATTCTGTTGATAGTATATTCATCTTAATAGATATCCATCAAAACTTGAAATATTAACACTATTAAAGATAATTAAAAGAGAAAATACAGGACAGAACATCCTGGTCGTATGGCCACGAATATATCATAGTATTGGTACAGTGATCTATTATATACCGTATTTGGATGTGGTATTATAACAGTTTCATGGTCCAGGATTTGAAAACTCATTCCTCTCTGGGTTAACCTCTTTCTAGGAAGTTGTTACTTTGGTCGGATTTGATATATTCCGTAGTCAAAGTTCTCACTGGGTTGGATCACAACTTGATTGCGACAAGTTGGTAAGTTTGTGAGCTCGAAATTGGTGGGTTTTTACCTTTTTTGTTTGTTCAACGACAACTACTTGGTCAGTAATAGCGACTTGGATCTGGAACTGAAATTCGATGTCTAAACTACCAAGAAATTTAATACCAAAAAATTATTGCTACAACGGAAGACGGCCTTTAAAGAATTAGACAATTTCTCCGAGTCGTCTGTCCTAATTGTGTCAGCATTGGAATTGTCAAAATTATAAATTAAAATTCTTTAGTAATTATTAAGTATCATGTTATTTGCGTTTTTATTAATTTTTATATATTTATATTTTATAATTTAATTTTTATTACAAACAATTATTTTCATGATTTTTTTTTTCTGATTTTGATATTTTGTCATTAATAAATTTTTTTTTGTCTATCATCCTATGATTCAATCATATAAATTCATTTTCACGAACTCTAAACCGAAATCATAAAAGACTTTAGTTGCATAGATTTCGAAAAGTAAACTCAACGTACAAAACACAAGGAAGGACCTGCTGGATATGACAGGTCGGATATTGTTAGATGTTTTGATTTACAATATATCCATAAGACCTATTTTCTTTCATTTACTGCTTAGTGCTTATTTATTTAATTGGAAATATAATAAAAAATTAAATGAAAATCCCAATCTAGATATTGTCCGGGAAGACGTGACACGCCACGTTAACACCACATGCTGATGTGTCCTTGTCCACCTGACTTTTAAACCTGGGCATTCAGTTTTGCATTCCCCGGAGGACATGGATAATGCAGTGGTGAATAGGAAATATATATTGGTCTTATTTCATTATTGGCCACAAAATTTTATAATATTATTTTGCATTTATCATTTTTTTCCAGGAAAATTAGTCTATGATTGCAAGATTCTAATTTTAATTCCAACAATTCTAATAAATTCCAGAATAACATGATTTGAAGGTATAGAGATATCCACCATCGACCTAATCTCCTAGGGTGAGTTCAGTTGGGCCAGAATTTTAAAGTATTCCATACCCAAAGACAAGAATCGAATTCCTGAACTTTGGTTAAAAAAGGAGTCTTATCACTCTACCACACCCCCGGGTTTAAACCTCTTATAGATAAATTGGATTAGGTCAAAATTCCAAATGTCTTTCTAACTATTATTATTGTCTTAAGCTTATGGTTTTTTTTATTATCTGTTATTAGTAAGATTTTTTTTCCAAGTTTCAATTGGTATTTTTAAAGACATTGTAATAACAAAATAAAATTTATTCATACATTTAAGATTGGAATTTAAGATGTTAGAGTCATTCTCTACTTAATCCAACCCTAATTGAAGGTCATTTGAACCCTAGTTCAGGATAACTATTCAGACAGTAAATGAAAGAAAATTTATCTGTTCACAAGAAGCATGAGTTCATGAACTAGAATATGAACAGAACCAAAGTGACAAAAGTAGCATAACAAACCAAGCATGAAGCAGAAAAAAGAGAAGGAACATTAAGAATCCAAGATCAAGGGCAAGAGATGATGTAGTCTGGGCTGTGGGAAGGAGGGAAACAATGAGACTTGTTCCATGTTTTCAGATGAAACCCTAATATCTCCATAGCCCTGTCCTTAGTTTTTGCTTTGCATCCGCCTTCCACGACCAATCGAATCTTGGCCACGCCGCCAACCTCCATAAATTCTTGCGCGACATGGCCACTCTTGCATGATTTGAAAACCCACGAGAACAAAGAAACGGCTTTGTCATTTCCAACGTGAGACACCCTCAGGATCTTTGATAACACAGCTGCGATGGCCATCGGATGCCCCAAAAACGCCTCCCTCCCTTCTGCTGTCCTGCATAACTTTTCTAGCACAACCAGCATCATCTCGCACACGCGCTTTTCATTGTTCTCGGCTAGCAGTTCAACGAGGACGGGGACACAGCCTCCCTTTATTGCTAGCGCTTGATGTCTACCAAATGGCAAAACTTCCATTAAAATAGACAATACTGCTATGCTACCATGATTTGAGTTTTGGTCCTTGAGTATATCCGTGATGCTCTCGAAGAACTCTGCTTTCATTCCTTCCTTGTAATTGGCGTCCACCACTTTGAATATGGACATTAGGAGACGAGCAGCTTGAATCCTCAGCTGCAGATTGCACGTGTTTTGTGCCATTAGCGAACAAAGTGAACTGATTAAAACCCCATTACCATTTTCCGACACCGTCTTTAAGGCCTCGACGGAAGGTTTCAAAAGACGCAACGTAGAGACGATGTCGGATATTATCATCAATCTGTCGTGATCATCAACTAGATCTGCAACAGTACTACTTGACATGCTTAGAAGTGATGCCAGGAGAGGAAATAAGCTATCATCGTCCACAAGCCAAGTCATGCTACTATCATAATGTTCCTGGATCAGTGACTTGAGTTTTCTGAGAGACCTTACCTTGAAGAAGGGTTGTTTGATCTCTTCAATAAGCACCTCCAAGGCATCCTTTTGGCACTTCTCATCTACAAACTGATCAGTAGATGACGATTTTCTGTTCAAGTGCCACGACTGGATCAATCGAAGAAGATTTGAGTTCGGGGTGAGAGTAAAATCCTGGAGGGTTTGATTCGTAACCGGACAGGTGACTTTACTGTAAGTGACCATCCATTTCTCGATGCTCTCTCGATCAAAGGTCATCCCGGTGGAGATCGTTACCGGATCTTTCATCATTTGCAGGGAGATGGGACAGATAAAGAAGGATGGCACATCAGTATCCTCCATTTCGTTAGTTTTCTTGCACCTCTATATCGTCCCCTAACTTCAAAAAACTGATCGGACTCGAGAACCAGGAGCGTATTTGACAGCTAAACTTGTAAGCAACAAGCAAGGAGTACTGATGGACAGAGACATATGGTTGAATAGTGCAGTTGACATTTGAAAGGTCAAAAACAAAATGCTGCACGTATTAAAGTGGAAATCAACTTGGAAAGAAGGAACTTTCTTGCACCAATCATCCGTCATTACAGGCTAAATAAAATATTGATAATCGCATTAATCTCCATTATCCGTATTAATTTTTTCGGAATCTGACCCAGGATCATATTTTACCAAATTTTCGATGAAATTATAACAACCTATATTGGTTTATCCATACATAGAGTTGCTTCTTGAGGTAACCAACCTGTCACTGTAACTATCAAATTTCTCACCATCACTGTCTTGCGGAAAGAATATAGTTATAGAGAAGAAATTCAATTCAAAAATGATGTGGAGAATAGGTTCGTCACAATCTGCCAAAGAGGGAACCGTTCTTTCTAGTGATTATAAAAACTACTACTAACCACTGTGAGGGTGACAGAAAAAATTTCTTGAACAGAAGGAAAATAACAGTCCAATTATATATTGCTTGCGTGTGACGCCTGAAAATGTTGACTCAGTTACACAATTGAGAAACTCATTATAAAATAAATTTTATATATGACTAAATATTAGATAATACTGGGAATTGCCACTATATAATTATATATACAAATTTGACCATACCCTTATTGTCTGCCTACCAATATCCTGCAAGTGGTCAAACAAAAATAAGATTTCCTTTAAAGGACTTCACTACCCCACCAATCACGTAGTTACATCCCATTTCTGTACGTCAGATCGAATTTTTTTAAAAAAAATCTTACCAATCGACAAAGTATATTATTTTACAACATTAAGATAATTATTTATTATTATTTTATTAGGTATGTTTAATGTTATGTTTGCGTATCATTTATCATTGATCTTTTCATATTATATGAGAGTTAAAAGGGTTAAAATCTTAATTTCAGATATTGAATATTTAAATTTTTTTGAATTAATTAATATTTATAAGATAATAAAAATATTAATCAGAAAATTATTTTTTAATAATAATAAAAAAAAAGAGCCGAAGCCCCGACGCATGTTCAGGCACAGAAACTTATGTCTCCGATTCCGACCGTTTGGGGTTGGAGGAAGAATTGGACTTTTGTAGAAGAGTTGGGCTTTCTTCAGCTGAAGTTCAGTCTGGGCCTAGAAATTGGTTTATCGTACGGATACCTCCATCCTTTCTGCTTTAGGTCCTTTATTTGTTCTATGCTACGGCCCAGCCTGATTTGGTGCAGTAGGAGAAAAACTGACTTGGGCTGCCCGCTAGTTCGGCCCTATCTGAATGTTAATTTATCTCTCTCTCTATATATAATTTTCATGATTAATTACATTTATTGAGATAATTATCGTGCAAATTATCACAGCCAATCAATACTGTTGGTTCGAAGTTAACCGTCAGTTTTATTAAATTGAGCGCCAGTCGCCGTGGCAATCAAAAACCAAAACGAACAAAAAAAACAGAAAAGGGAATAAGAAAAAAAAAGAAAAAAAGAAAAAAAGAAAAGGAAAATAACCGGCAAAGGGAGAGAGCTGTTGGAAAAGATAATCGCAACCCGATCAGCTGTATACAGGAAGAAGAAGAAGAAGAAGAGGGAGGAGAAGTAGTCGGGAATATTCTCGTTATAGTGTGAGATGAAGAATCTGTACGTGAAGGCGGTGCCGCCGACGGATCTGAATCGGAACACGGAGTGGTTCATGTATCCAGGGGTGTGGACGTCCTATATCCTCTTCCTCTTCTTTTCATGGCTAACGGTCCTTTCAATCTTTTCCTGCTCTCCTGGCATGGCTTGGACCATCGTCAATCTCGGTCACTTCCTTGTACTTCCCTTTTTCTTTTTCTACTTCCGGCATTTTACCTGTTTATTCAATTTTCGTTTCGATTCTATGTTTCTTGCCTTTTTTTTTTTGGCTTCGATGCAGAGTTTTGAGCTTGGGGATTGATTGATTGTTGGGGAATATGGTTCATGAAAATTGGGTTGTGATTGTTATTGCTCTTCATAGAGTGCTGCCTTGACATAAAACATCTTTCCGTGCTGTTCCCTATAAATGATGATTTGTCTGCTTTAGGCTTGATATCAAACTAGTTAGTGGTTGTATATATGATGGAATTGTACATTGCAGAAGCGAAGATAATGGGAATCATACATTTTAGTAGGTTTAAGAAGCAGGGGAAGTGCTTTTGTTTTATACATGTTTTACTTTGAATTAGTGCATTAGGGATAGTTTCCTAGCAATTTTTTATGCTCTTACTGGTGGTTTAATTTTTCTGAATCATCCATCAGCTCACCTCTCCTTTAAGGTGTACTGAAATTATTACACGGTCAAGTTTCAAGTTCGGTCTCCTGTTTGACCTCTTCATATTTAAAACTAGCACAACTTTTCCTTGGCATTTGTTTTTTGTCCATTGACATAGTATGATGCTTCAACTTTTAGATCACCTATCACTTTTTCCACTGGAAGAAAGGAACGCCATTTGCTGATGATCAGGGAATATATAATGGACTAACTTGGTGGGAGCAGATAGACAACGGAAAGCAGCTGACACGCAACAGAAAGTTCCTTACCGTTGTTCCTGTTGTTCTGTAAGTAATCGAGCCTTTTTTTCTATTAAAACAAATAATCCTTGCATGTTTATTTATACTTTTTTTTCTTCATTTGGTTTAAAGCCAGTGCACTGACTGCAAACTTCAGCATATGCATCTTCGGAAACTTTTCTAGTTGCTATGTACTGTCATTTCTTGAATTTGAAAGTCTCAGTTCAGCCCTGAGCGAATTTTTATGATCTTAAACTTTAACCATGCCATTATTCTTGTGATTTGGGTAGCTTTAATACCCATAGGGTCATTTGAAATCTCAGTTCAAAAAACAAACTTGTAGTTAGTCTTGTCGTGTTGTGATTTGAAGCATGGTACTGGAACCATGAACCTCTAGGATCACAAATTCATAATATTACTTGAGACATCTAGACATTTTAAGAGTCTCATTACTAGGATATCTGTCGAAAATTTAGCGATTTTTTTTACAAATGTGAGTACTGTGTTATTACCTGATTGGCTGCCTGGTGAAGGGAGAGAAGAACTTGTAGTTGGTAATCCTAATTACTTAAATAAATTCTGTTTAAAAAAAAATAAAGACGACGGAGATGATCCTATCTTATCAAGAAACTTCACCTCATTATTTTACGAAAGAGATGTTCCTTTTCGTAACTTAACGTTGTTATTGAATTCTAGTTATTCTGAGCTAAGTGCGTATGGTTATCAACGCCTCTGAAGTATATTTCACTGGAATACTACAAAGGCATATCATTTGGTTACTAAATATATTTTTGTAAGTTGAAACGCTAACAGGGGAACATAAAAGTTCAATGCTGATAATTTGATTTGAATTGAATTTAAAGCTTTTTTTTTCTTTCAGTATCGTAAAAATCTGGTGTCTTTTTCCTTTTCTCTGTTGGACTTTGATACGAGTCTTCATTCACTCTCAGCTTCCTTTTAAGATACTTCCTTCGATGTGAATGTCAACAGATTTTGCTTCCGCACATGGCACTCAATATATTACTGATGCCCATAGACACACAACTCTTGTCTATTTACGATGGATTAACCATTTGTGCCGTAATATTACACATCAGTCTTATATAATTACTTTTGGGAGCTCTTTTAGAGATCATATTTCCTTGCTTTCTTTCCCAGGTACTTGATAGCCTCCCACACCACAGACTACCAGCATCCCATGCTATTTCTTAACACTCTAGCTGTGCTAGTACTCGTTGTAGCAAAATTCCCAAATATGCACAAGGTTCGTATCTTTGGAATCAACTCGGACAAGTGAGTCGCACCTCCGTTGGAAAAGAGTTCGTTTACATGTGAAGAAGAGACACTACTTATCCTTCCCGCTGTTGTACTGTGATGGGTTTATACATCTCTGTATACAATTGAGAATTGGAAGGGAATTGGAGTATGTAATGTCTTTGTGCTGATGACTGATTTTACAAAGCTTCCTTGTATGGTGAAGAAATAAGTGTATCGAGTTATCTTTGTACAGTGCAGAATTATGTATCCTCACAAATTCTAATGGTACTTTTCATAATCTCCATGAATTTTACACTTGCGTACTCACGAGGCTAACAATGAAGAGAATCTAGTTTAGTCTTAGCAACGCTTAAGGCCCAAGGGAGACCATGCCCAATTTCCAGACATCTGTATAGCTATAGTCTTTGTATGTGAAGGAACTGGCATTTTCTGTAACTGTCAACATCATCAAAACTTCAACTTTATAAGACAAATGAGATCTTTGTACTTTCTTTATCATGGACAACAGACAACCCACATCGCCCAGATACTAATTTCTCCCACCTTATCAATAAAAATACTGTACTCCTTGTTGGTCCTGGCGTTATGTATCTCTTTTGCTTCCACTCATTAATCTCTAACTCAAACAAATTATATTATGAAAAATGCATAAGATAATAATTTAGTAGTCGAATATAATTTTTTTAGTTAAAAAACATTGTCCTCGGTTTTTGCAGAATAAATAAAAATCTATATACAGTAAGAGAGAAGTGCTTACCTATTATGGTTGATTTTGGCTTTTAGGATGTGCCAAGTTGAATAAAGATTGAGACAAAAGTAGAATCGCTCACCTAAATCGCAATACTGACGGGTACCGACCAAAACCAAAGGGAAGAGTAATCAAGGCATTTGTCTTGGGACGAGGATATCTATCTGCCTTTACGGTCTGTCAATATATAAGTACACTCCAATAAATGGAGTACTGGAGTCCAACACCTGGAAGTAGCTAGAAGCCCAAACTGGGAAAGAAAATCAAGAGCCTCCATTAGGGTTGGTGCCAAATTCATTTCCACCAAAAGAGTTACATCCATGTGATGTACAGACACCAGAATAGACTACATAAATGATGGAAACACAGAGACATGTTGATGGACTTGATTAATGGTAGGTTGTGGGGATCATTTCTTTGCACGCCTGCCCAGGCGAATGTTTTAGGAATCCCCTCCGGGCCAATTAGAATATAGAGAGGTGGGATGTCAGGTTATTCTTCGATTTTTAAAAGAGAGATATCAAATAAGACGGGCCTAGCTAGTGGCTAGTGATCATTCCTGTAAATGCGATGACGGTAGGGTTAAGCTGTCCGCCAAGTTGAGTGGGTGACTATGCCAGAAATATTAGGTTAGCTTTTAGTTGGGGCAGGTAACTTGGTTTTCGAGTAGGATTTGCTTGCTGATTAACCCATTTGTTTATTCTAATAGCACTCTTTACCAGGGAGATATGGAGCAAGAAACCTCGAATGGAACCTCTTTGCAGTTTCTTCCTGGTCAAACCTGTAACACCAGACACAGTACCCAGAAAGAACAAGAGACCGAGAGTACGTAGTATATTTCATGTCTCGAATTCTCATTATGTGAATACAGATAAAGGGTCCTAAGTAATATAGGGATCTATGATCTATCATACACTGTGTTTAGTTAATTTTAAGGTTTTGGGTTGGATTCGATACCCCAATTTAATTATGGAGAGAGATCGGCCACCGAAAGAGATCGATCATCGAGCCATGAGGAGAGAATTTCACAAAATGTAATATAAAATAGTGCAGGGTGGTGCAATTCTGATAGAAGAATTTATGAATACAAGCCAACGATTATGACAGAATCCGGGAGTCTTACATTCACATCTTCTTCTATCTTCACATCATCATATATGTGTAAGGAAATAAAAGGATTTTGAAGCCAAAAAACCAAATGAGCTTCAAAATTTCTGGACTAATACTCAAAGAGCTAAAAAGAAAAGAGTGAAAAAAGAAGAATAAAAGGCAAATAAACCATGTCTATCTCTATATGTACGATCTAGAGTGCTGAACAACAAGCAACCAACGAAGATTTGAAGAGAGAGTCAAGAGGAAAGAAACAAAGGCCGGTCCGTACTAGGCTCTCTCACTCATCTTTCTTCTTTCTTTACCATGATCCGCCTCCTAACATTCCATTCCAATATCCAGTTGAAGATCCTTGCCCCTTGTTTTGATCAATTTCGCCTGAGGTTGAAAGCTGTTTCAACTCACCAAAAGGAAACAAAATCCTTCCAGTACCGTTCTCTTGAACCCCATACCTACTTCCAAGCCCGTCGACAGAAAAACTGAGAGATGTTTGTTTGAATTCTTGCATTGTGAACCCTGAAGAGTAGAGCGTGTTTGAGTCAGGCATCGGTGTTGGAACAAAAGAATTCAAATCCCTGGAAGCAATCCCACTCCTTAGTAGCTCCAGAGCTGAAAGAGGAGATGAACCATAAGAGGAAGAACAAGAACAGTACTTATGCTGATTGCTGCTGTTATCATGAGTTTTGATCACTTCAGTGTAATGACAAGTACCTTGACTCTCTTGCATGACAGAAAAACCAAGATTAAGATCTCGGCCGTCATGAATCTTCTGGTTCTGAGATGAACAAAATTGCGAGAGGTTTGGTGGGTTCAGATCAGGGAGCTTGGACGAAGCGGATGCGGGTGTTGCTGATGCAGATCTCTTGTTCTTTCTTGAACCTCCACCAACAGGAACGTTTCTGAGAGACCCTCCTTCAGTCCAATACCTTCTGCAAGTCTTGCAGAAGTATCTGGGTTGAGTGAGGCTATAGTTGTTATAGTAACAAAACTTGGTGTTGGTTGAGTTACATCTAGGACAATTCAGCTGCTCCTGAGGCCTTGCTTTCCTCTCTATTATCGGCCTTGAACTGCGACTATTGGATGAGACCTCTTCCATTGTTTTTTACCAGTTTAATATCCTGCAGGTACTAAAACCAAGTTGCAAAAAGAGATCCTTAAATTAATCAAGACCATTAAATCTTCAAGCTTGACACAAGGTTGAGGAGATCACCAGCAGATGAAAGACAAAATACTAGTGGAAATTATAAAAAAAAAAGAAGAAAAAAAACCCTAAAAGCATCACTGCTAACAACTGTATATATATATATATATACCTTTAATTCCCTTATCAGTTCTCAGCAAAGCAAAAAAGGGTGGAGATAGAAAAGTACAGTGGTTACAATGTTTCAAGAACGATTTAAACAGTATTTTTTTCACAGGGAAAGGGAGATTGAGATATAAAAGGACTTCTTGCACCGTCCATGAGCGTTTCAAATAGGAGTCTGCAGGTTCAAAATGCCACAGGAATGACATCCTCTCAAAAAACCGAACTAGTGGAACATGATCGATCATCTCATAGCATGAAGGATCTGATAGCTAGCCAGAGAGCTTTGTAGAAAGGAAAACTAATTAATCACCAAGTACAAACAAATATCTACCCACCTGAAGGCGCAGCAGCACCCACAAATTCAGAAGAAAAGGGAAAGAAAAAGCTACTGATGACTTTAGAAAGAGAAAGGGAGAAAGGGAATTCACCTCCTTTGTCTGCAGCTGTCCTTAATGCAAGAAAGAATGTTTTAGATCGTTTGCGTGCTGGCTTTATGTGCTGGCCTCACTTTATTATCATGAGGATGGAATTGAAGTCGACGAAAAAGAGAGAGATGTGTTTGTTTTGACTACACCACAATATTCTACTATATATCTACGTTTAATGTGGCAATTTTTGTCTAGATTTTTATTCTCTAGTGCATTCCACATCTGCTGAGATTCATTGTGTGTGGAATTATGAGTGTGTACTGTAGTGCGTTTCTGCTTTTTGACCTGATAGTCTTTTGATTCTTGTTCTCCTCATGTCTCCCTCTTCAAGTATTTCCCTTTAGGACCACTCATGTAGAGAGGTCTGCTTTTGTTTGGTTTAACCAAAAAGATAAGATTTTATGATCTGCAATTTGTCAAACGATCCATTCCCCTCAGCAACCCATTTCTTCACATGCTTTTACAGGCAACTTCCTATTCTTTGCTTGCAGAGTAATTAACCCATATTTCCACTCCAATTTGCTATTTATTTCTCATAAATTATACTAATTTAACTAAAGAATCCAACCTAATACTATAAATTGGTATGATATCCTGTAAGAGTGAATTATTCCCAATAAATGCTTGTTTCGTATCTCAATTTTGTGAAATCAAACTGAGACTCTCAATATTAAAATTAAAATCATTGAATGATATAATAAAATATATTATTTAATTCACTATCGTGTATTTATCATAGGAACAATGCCAGTTCTGTTGGGTCAATTTAGTCCTGACTAATTATATAACCTATGACAAAAGGTTTCTCCAACTCTGCTTACGTGAAAGGAAGAGAATTCGAACCAATCCAGAAATGAATAAAAATGGAAAGGGAGGCGAGGCGATCGACAGGAGCCGACAAAAGTAAAAGTGCGCGGGGCCCAAATAATGCGCGTTAGGATGGAAGAGAAATTCCAGTGTTGGGTGTCTTTTTCTTGTGATGATGACATCTGATGCCTTAAAAATTCTTCGAAATCGCCAAGCTACCGAATCTCACTGGCTGCTTCACTTGGATTTCTAACCTAGGATCCCCTTAGTCCAAATTAAGGTGAATAAATTACCCAGAGACTAGACACCCATTAATAGATACCATATATCCTTTAAGAACTACTTGCCTTGGCTTCGTGCTTTATCCATAGGAGACGATGCCCTTTCCCATTCTTTAGAGTGATAATTTTCCTTTTCTTTTTCCCTCTCCTTGAACTGAACCTTCGTGTACTAATCATAAAAGCTTAGAATTGTTGGCAACCTTGCTTTTTACCCATCTCGAAAGCATTGTATTAAACCCTTTTTATATATTTTTTTAAATTTCAATCGATTTATATTTTATATTTTCCTATCACAAAATTGGAAAAAACATGAGTAAACTTAGTGTACCAATCCATGCAAAAATTTAGGGCACGTTTTAATCTACCACGCACGAATGAACCGACAGGTTGTTGCTGTATCTACTTTTTCTCGACATCGATGATCTACGTGCGAAACCTCTTTTTTTAGACAAAACAGCTCGATTGACTTACTGTCGATACACTCGAAAGCGGTGCTGGGTGGGGAAAAAAGGTTGAAAGTCTCTCACGGAGGTACTGAGGGTTCTGATGTTGTTGTTGCGGTGGTGGTTTATTTTCTTTTCAGAAACCTGAAGCCTGCAGCTGGTGGAATACACACGTCAAAAACCCCAGGTTTGCTGCCAATTTAAGTGTTCTTCCGAATTTATAACTATTCCCTGCTCTTGAGTAGTGTAATGAAGGCATGTGGTAATGAACCAATCACCTTTCTCCAACAGGTTAATATACCAGAAGGGGGACTTGGAGAAAACTGAGTGTCTCTGTGGAGTTCCATTATGGATACTGTGCTGCCAAGTGAAGAGTTTGCCATCTCTAAGACCATTTTTCTTAAATATGGAGGCCCAAGTGAAGTGAGGATTGATTTGGGCTTTAGATCCAGTGAATCGGATTTTGACTTCTTGGGCTCCAGTTGGATACGGTAGTCAATCCTATTGGGCCACGTAAATAAAAAAATGTCAACAGTCATCACCAGCCACCGAAATGAAGTCTGGTCGTTTTGATATTTTGGTATAAGATATTGCTTTCTTGGTTGGTGATATGGAAAAAATGGCAAAAGCCATGAATAAAAGAACCCAAATGTTGATAATCGTACAATTCTTCGTATGACTGTAGAGACTAGAGAAGAATTTTCTCAATTCAACTCTGTTGAAAGACTACTAAAACAAGTTTTTTTTGAATGAACTACTAAAACAAGTTCAAGGTTGATTTTGGTACTGTCAATTTTCCATTAAATAATTGATGTAAATATGATAAATCGAAGATAAATATTCTTTAAATTTTTAAAAAATATATATATAAATAATTGTCAACTGTGAACTAAATGTTGTTGGTGTCTATCACACGATTTTATTTTGTTTCAAAGTAGATAACGACGTTAGAGATTGACTTTTATTTGACTCCAAAACAGTTGGAAGCGTGAGAAATTTAAGAGACATTGTTGTTTCAAACTTTGCTACAGTTAGTGTTTCAAACTTTGCTACATTAGTAGTAAATTGAGTGCCTGAAACTTGAAAGAGAGATAGTTAGTTTAAATTTTGTCATAAATATTTTATTACAAGTTTTAAGTAAGAAATTTATGACTCTTACAAATTTGTGTCAAATCTTAGTCCACTAATTTTACTTACTTAGTGGCGTTATAGTAGTATAACTGAATTATTATTTTGTATAAACCATCGCATACCACAAAATAATAAATAAATAAAATATATCCATGAGTTTTGAAAAAGATCAATTAGGTTAATCTTAATAATAAAACCGTACAATTGAAACTAGAAAAGAGTTTTGTCTAGTCAATCTAAAAAGACATACCCAAAAACAATCAATATTTGTGAAAACCACCACGGTAAGGAAATGATCTTAACAGCAGCCACATATGACTCGTACTGTGTTTTCTTCCTAGAGAACGGCAGATGATAAGAATGGTCGTTGACTGCGTGCACAAGAAATGGACGAAATTATGCTGCCTAACAGCCCTCATTAAATTCAATCGTACGTACACGTACTAGAAAATTATATATATAACCCTTGCGTTCAATAAATAGTTCGTTGTAATAAAATTAACCGGTTATAAGGGGAAATAAACTTGGGAGTTCACAGGCTCCCTGGAGAGTGGAGATTCGTCGATCTGTGTCTTCAGTCTTGTTCCTCAGAGCTTCCCTTTACTAGAAATGGGAAGGGCTCCTTGTTGCTCCAAGGTTGGGCTTCATAGAGGACCATGGACACAAAGAGAAGACACGTTACTGTCCAAATACATTGAAGCTCATGGTGAAGGGAATTGGAGATCATTACCTAAAAATGCTGGTAACCATATAAATGGATGGCTATATATACATACATATATGTATATAGCCCTTCTTTTTCTTTGCTTTTGGTGATTACTGATGAATTTATAGTATCCCATGCATCTTTGCTAGGTTTACAAGAATTCCACGTAAACAATCATCTTACATTAGCCATTGATACACAGTAGAACTATATCTTGACAGGCTAATACACTAATTGGTAAATATTATATATAATCTAGAAGGATATTAAGAAATTTTAACTAGGAGAAAGTTGGTTGATATTAAATGAGTAGATCTCGGATAAATTGTTTTTCAGGTTTTTGAATCAAGTTAGCTCGCGTTATCTATGAATCATTGTACGAATATTTGACATATTTGTTTCTTTCTGAAATTAATTCCTTGTACATGCAAAATAATAGGACTCCTGAGATGTGGTAAGAGTTGCAGACTAAGATGGATGAATTATCTTCGGCCGGACATCAAGAGAGGGAACATCACACCTGATGAGGATGACCTCATCATCAGAATGCACTCTTTGCTTGGCAATCGTTGGTCTCTCATCGCTGGAAGGCTTCCAGGTCGAACCGATAACGAGATCAAGAATTATTGGAACAGCCATCTTAGCAAGAGCGTTAGAAACCAAGGAACCGACCCTGATACCCACCCGAAGTTATCAAAACCTGCGCATCAACAGGCGAGGAAAAAGAGAGACAACAATGATAACAGAAGCCGAAGCAAGAGATCACAGAACCAAATGAAAATCAAGCCAGAGAAGCCCAAGGTCCATCTCCCTAATCCGGTAAGGCTCACATCCTTTTACATACAAAGAAATGACAGTTTCGAGAGCACCAAGGTCGCTAGTGCATCTTCAAGTCAAGGATGGGAGGGAGGTTTAGGCACAGAAACTACTGAGGAAGTTGAAGTTCCTCATCGCAACTTCAAGAATGGTGACGATGAAGTTAGCTTTCTTGTTGGAGATGTCGACGCATCGGATCTTGAATGTCAATCTTCTGGACCAATATCAATCACCCTAGAGAAGATATACGAGGAGTGTTTGCAGCTCCTGAAGACAGATGACGATCGGGCGCAAATGGATTCCTTCGCCGAATCATTGCTGATGTGAAAATGCATCTAAACAGTAGACACTATTATCCAAAATAACAATGAATAATTTATTCTCTAGTATTGTAAACACAAATTTAAAAGTATCGAATCCTTAATTTTTTTTAAAGATAAATAAATATTATTATTAAACTCTGCCGTTGAAATTAACGCATGTCATTAGACGTAGATGTATATATGTTACTCGTCAAAGCCTTCGTTCTTTAATTCTTCTGACTTCTGGAGTCACCACAGATGGAATTGCAGCAGCGTAAGGGACTTACCACATGCATCACTTATCGTACCTAACTATTTCGAAATTTCTGATACGGAGACCTACACATCATCAGTATTCATATTAACCACATGTTATTGTCTATATTCCAAAAGTTGAATACTGTTTTTTATAACAAATATTGATATTGTGAGGACCTCCCTCCAGAATTAACCTACATCCAAAGTATTGTCTGGTCCTCTGGCCCAGGGTAACACCAACCGGCTACCAGGCAACCAGAGCCCTCGGCCCAAAGGCCGACAACTCTGGCCTATGACTATTCGATCCCCTGACTGCAGCCACTGAGACTCGAACCCCTGTCATAGCACCTTTTATTCCTCCTAAGAGGACGCCTCTTACCAATTCAGTTGCTGCAGCTGAATTGGTAAGAGACCTCCTCTTAGGAGGAATAAAAGGTGTCATGACAGGAGTTCGAGTCTCAGTGGCTGCAGCCAGGGGATCGAATAGTCATGGACCAGAGTTGCCGGCCTTCGGGCCGAGAGCTCTTGGTTGCCTGATTGCCAGCCGTGGACTGAGAGCCAGACAATATCTGATATGGGGAGTGGTTCCTCCTGGGGGGTCCTTATAGATATAATATTTTTATTATATCGATTTCGAATTGAATTTCGATAATATATATTTTTATATAAAAAAACTAGTTTATTCACTTATTCAATGACTATAAGGTCTAAATATATACAAATTATTGTTATTGTAAAATTGAAAACTGTATATAATAATTTAAAATATTTTAAAATTTTGGATTAATTAGTTGAATTTCTTATCGGACCCATTTATTAAATAAGCCCAACTAATGGGCCTAAAAAGAGTTCGACTGGGCCCTCAATGGTCCGCTAAGAATAACTACATTGCAAAACAACTGCAAACGAATTGCTTTTCCCAATCTGAAAAAAAAGGAAAATTAGAAGCGAAGAAGAAAGGAACGATGGCCACGTCGTCAGTTGCCGTGGCTGCTCCATGGAAACAGCTTCTGCTAAGTGCATTGGAATCAAATTCTCACTTGAGGCACTCTTCGTATTTCCAGATGGTACGGCCACCTGAAGTTACCTAGAGATTTAATCTGGCGGTGATTGGCTTAATTCTGTTTACTGTTGCAGGCAACCGTTGGATCCAGTGGCAGACCTGCCAATCGCACGGTTGTTTTCAGGTTTTCTCTCATGCTTTCTTTCGGATTTTGAACGAAAATATGACCGTATGATGTGATTGTTTCTGGTTCTGCAGAGGATTTGTAGACAAAAGCGATAATATCCTAATCAACACTGATTCCCGAACTCGAAAGGTTAGCCTTCTTGTTGATGTTTCGTTAAGTATCGCGTTTGTTGTTGAAATCTGGTTTTGTTTCGCATTTGCAGATTGAAGAGCTTAAACATTGTCCATTTGCTGAGGTAATTGTTCTGTTTCCTTTTTTTTTTTTCTTCTTGTTATCTAGTAACTAATAAGTTATTTTTTATACAGATATGTTGGTATTTTACGGATTCCTGGGAACAATTCCGGATCAACGGAAGAGTTGACATAATCGATGAATTGAATCTCGATTCCGCTAAGCTTCAGGTTAATACCTAACTTTTACTTGAGCCTATTTTTGTATATTTTAATCCTATACTTGTGTCTCTCTTGTATGTTTTGATCTTATAACATGCAGATTGTGTTAGCAGTCACTGTATATAGCTAATTCAAGTAATGATGGTTAAGTTATACTTGTGGTGGAGCATAACAGCACGATACAAATACAAAGGAAGTAATCTACTTAAAAAGAAAAGTCTATATGGGGGTGTTGAAATGGTTAGTGGTAATTACTGTGAAAAATAAACATACAGCTGCTCCTAATTGCGGATTTGATGTTGACATTACCGAAATAACCAGCCGAGAGGAGTTACATATTCACCCTTTTTCATAGCACATATTTTACCTTGTCATAGAACATATTTGCCCACTTTCCATCTTTGTGGAATAACAGCTTCTGCTTCTGTTTTTTTCATCTCTTTAAATTCACGTTGCAGCAAAGAGAGAAATCCTGGTTTGCTAGTTCTGTAAAATCAAGACTCCAGTACATGGGGCCTAGTCCGGGACTTCCTTCTCTAAGTGATCAATCTTCCAATGAATCTTTTGTAGATCCATCTTCAGCCCCAGTCCCCTCGTTCTGTCTGCTGGTTTTGGATCCAGATCAGGTCTGCAAGCTTCTGAATGTTATTTTATCTCTTCCATGAAATTTTTTCACACTGCAGTAATTGTGATATTTTCACTTTACAGATTGACTATCTCTCCTGTTTGTAATTGTGAAGTTTTCACTGTGCAGGTTGATCATTTCTCGTGTTTGTAATTGTGAGTTTTTCATTTTGCAGGTTGATTATCTGAATTTGAAGAGTAACCAAAGGATGCTTTTTACCTCTAGACAAAGTGCCAATGGAGATAAGTGCTGGAATTCTGATAGGATCAATCCATAAAACTCTGTATCCGCACGCACATTTATTAGCTTAAATACAAACGATCTCATCTGCAAAGTTAGAGTTCCTCTACACCTTGGTTTATCAGTCACGAACTCTTACTGTAGTTGCTTTCAATCCCTCCTCTGCTCCAACTCTAAACCTTTTCCAACGTTTAAAAGCCTTGCCAATTGGATAACAGAGATTCAATAAACCGTCCAAATATTCTCACCAAACCTTCAGCACTTGTTAGCCCTGAAATATCATGCATCAGTCAACAGGTATCAACCTCCGGAAAATTGTCTCCATACTGTCCCTTATCCCTTTTTACCATCTCCCAGCTAATTTAATATGCTATATTTAGGATAAGAGTGGTCTAACTTTTATACCAACCAAACATGTCATCAACATTTTGATTTTGTAAGTTCCACATCTACCATGCCTTTCTTTCGATATGAAAAAAAAACCCGACTCTGTAACGCATCAGCCTCCACCTAGATGGGACTGTTAGGCTTTTGGTGATGCCATATTTTCTTTCCTGAGTTTGTTCAGTTTTCGCTCCTGGATGTTTCATAAAGGCTAGGATTTTCAATCAATGGGGTTTGCTATTGTATGCTAGTTCTACGCTGTATCAAGATGTAGGCTGTCCCTAGTGCACCGGTGTAATTTAGGTTTCTTTCTATCTATCAGGGTTCCTCCTGGTTAAAGAGCTCTTTTCCGTGAACACTAAATGCACTCATATAACTAGTCATCCAACCACATTAAAGATTTTAAGTTCAGGATCCTGGCATATCCATATCTTGTATATTGCAATTGGCTGAAAAATTTTGCCGAGCACGCCTCTGTTTGCATTTCCAATACCAAGGCCCGGTATTGCTATCGAATTTACTTATTATCTTATTATAGATTTTTTAATTCATTCTTAAAGATTTGGCTGAAGTAATTCATTTTTGCTCCATAGTCTGTTGTTAAATCTACCTGTAATCATTGTACTTCGCCACGCCTTTGTACTACATTTTAGTACAGGTTGTTCTGTATGGAGTAGGTACCTATTATTTATTATATATCAAATCTTAAACTCTGAGAGTTGAGAATCAATGTGCATATGTTTGTTCGCTCTCTCTTGGTTCAGCAGATGATTCCACTGAAATATGCTGTCGCTACTTCAAATTGTCTCTATAAATATCTCAAAATGATGCAGATGTAGAATATTTTTGTCTTTCCATTGGTTCAACCAATCTGGATGGATGCAACCAATAGCAAGCATATAAAGGTAAATCTAACTCCAACTTTCCAATTTTCTCCAGATTTTTCCAAATTTGCTTGACGACTCATATGTTTATGTAGACAATTGACCTTAGCCTATGAGATTGCCATCTAAGTATCTTAACTGAATTGATACTATTAGGCTCGCCTCGTTTGCTGACCGTCTTATATGCCGAGGTAGGTGTTATGTTCCTTAATATTTGATTCCTTTGCAATTACTGTTGGTATTTTGTGTAATTTTTACTGATTTACTAGCTCTAGCTGTGGCAATGAAATTTCAAACAATTTGAATGAATGTGATCCATGCGATATGTAAGAATACTAGTGAGAAGAACGGCAAGTGTTCAGCACATAAATCTGATAAAGTACTAGTAACTTTTTTTGTATAATACAGTGCATATAGTTTTTGTTTTTTGCTAAATATTATTAAAATTTCTTAAACTTCATTCTATCTCTCTATTTGAGAATTTTTTTTGTTATGAAAAATCTCCACCCCATCATACCCTTACATCATTTATCAGGGTTTTTATGTTTTCAAAAAGTAATTGAATGATTTTGATTATAAGACTATTTTATTTTCGAGTTGGGTCAGTATTTGTAAAGTTGGTCAATTAATCTTTTCATCCAATAGATTTGAAGCAATTAATCTTTTCCCACTAGGAACAATCTTTATTGGTTCTTCACCCTTTTTAAAATTGTAGACAATGGAGGATATCATAATGTTGCAATCTCATTACCAAAAGACTACAACCAAGGTGAGATTTTGGAGATTTATTAGTACAAATATTGACTTCTTCAAACCCATAATTTTTCAGAAAATGAAATGCACTTGTATTACACACTTGATCTAAAAGAATCCTTGATCCGAAAGATCACAAACCCTCTGTCTTGTTCAGCTTCTTGAGAAACCAAAACCAATGGCTCTGGCCCTAACAGCGGGGCATATCTGCTGGAGGATGAGGAAGTGTCTCTAGATGCCCTTTCCCATTCTTCACAATCAAGGCCGTACCTAATCCCCAAGATTGATGCAAGTCGAAGTGACAATGAATAAACCAAACCCCTAGAAAATAGATGTCATTAGGAGCCAAAACAATTGTATAGATTAGAAAACCAAGTTTCTATCTTTTTAATGCATCAAGAACCTTACCCGGATTGTCTGCTTCGAATCGAATTGCTGCCCATCCTCCTGACGGAACTCCAATTGTGTTCATGTATGGCGGATCAACTAAATTGAAATTCACAGTCTGAGGGTTATAGTTCCCAGTCCCAAAACCCACCACATAGAAGCTATAGCCGTGAAGGTGTATAGGGTGATTTTCAGTTGTCACTGTTCCAGTATCCTGCAAGATGATTTGCACCCTGGTTCCATATTCAAGCACCGTGACCCTAGTTCCATTCATTGAGTTTGTGTCATTGGGAGCATTGTTAGGTGCTCCATTAACGAAGTCATAGAATCTCAGGGGTGACCCAGGGAAGTCATCGGTGAAGTGACCTTGAATACCCTTGTAATAAGCTTCTAAAACTGAAACTGGAGGCTTGATGAAACTGATGTTGTTCATTGAGGCAGCCATAGTTCCATTGTTCATGCCTTGGCAATTCTTCTGAGGTGTCTTTGACCGACACTTGTTTACGTTAAGCCCAATAGTTAGAAAAAGGTTGGTATCGATCTCTTTCGGAACCTTAGAAGTGTTAAGACCTCTCAGGCCATCCATAACGGTCTTAACGGCTAGATTATCATTAAACCTGGGTAACTTTGCCGGCATAGACAAGCCGTTAGGCAAGGCACCTAAGTAGTGGAAGTAGGCTACTGCTGTTATGTTCTGGAATGAGACACCCCGAGCTGACACGTAAGGTCCCATTGCCATGGAATATCTTGCGATGGGCTGATCAGCTGTCACGAGGACGTTCATGGTCTGTCCAGGTCCCAGCATCACACGGTCAGTAGTCAATGGTTGTGTGTACTCCGCATCAGCTTCCACGATGATCAACTTGTGATTAGCTATGGCAAAGAAGTTCTCCGTGTTTAGGCCTGCGTTTATCAGCCTTAACATATATGTCTTCCCTGGGACAACGTAGATCTTGTATACATCTGAGACATCAACGTCAAAATGGGGAAATAATGGATTATTATAGTTGATAGTGGTTGGATTCTACTGTTCACATATATCAATACTTTTATGGTATATTTTAACAGAGATGCCGATCAAAATCAAAATACGAAGAGATAAAACATAGATTTGACCGATATTACCATTGGCAGAGCAATTGTAGTTAGGGCCCGGGTGACCATTGATGGTATATGCATTTGCTGGTGGTGGAGCTCCACCGCTTGCCGAGGTCTGCCTCTCAAGTTGCACAATATCTTGCAGCCAATACTCACCTAACAAAATAACAATGATTAATTATTTTCGTATTGTAATCGTAAACACTAATTATGGATGGATGGTGTTTTATATCCAAAATTAAAATTTGAATTCTTAATTTTTTATTAAAAATATATGAGTTTTATCACTCAATCACATTTAAGAACCTCCAATTAATAACTTAATCCTCTAATGATCGAGGTAACAATAACAAAACAAGAGCGAGGTTAATTAATTATATACCTAAAATAATGATGTGCTCTTCATAAGGGAACTTAAAAGGGTAGGGAACCCCGGTCTTAGGATAGACAACCATGGCACCATACACTGTGCCCCTAAGCCAAGACACATGAGCATGCCAAAAGAAGGTGCCCTTTTGGTTCACCATCGTGAACTCGTACGTGAAAGTTTGTCCTGGTTGAATAGGACACTGGGTGATATATGAAGGTCCATCGAACCAGCACGACAAGATTTGCCGGACACCATGCCTGAAATTGTAAAGAAACGAACATGATTCATCCAGTATTCCTTATTAATGTAGTATTGACACCTTAATTTTTACAGGAAACAGATGTTGTCTAGATCATATATGTGCATTTGGAATAACTACCAGTGGATTGTGGCATTGTAGGGTGACTCATTGGTAACTTTGGCGATTATTCTATCCCCTTCTTCAGCATAAACAACTGGTCCCGGAAACTGGTCGTTGACAGCCACAATCTGGTGGGTATTGCACAGTTTATTAATGGTCTTGATTTGTATCTGCAGGTTATCATCGAACAGTTACATAAAAATTCAAGCTTGTAATTAAGTAATATCTCATACAAGAAGCATATTTTCGCAGAGAAAAGAAAGGAGAATTAGGAGACCTTGAAATCGTAGAACCTGGTTGAACTTCCTCGGGGCCAGTGTGAGACAGCGTGGACATTGTAAGCTAAAGATATCAAGCTGAACCACAGTAAGAAGGAAGTGGCTACGTTGGCCATGGCTTTGATGGGGGGAAGTGAAAAGAGAGTGATCGTTGAAGTGAAGGTTAGGAGGCTGAAGGTGACCCATTTAAATAGAGACTGAACTGGCATTATCTTTTAGCATGAGAAGGGAAACAAGAAAGGGGTAGTTTGATTTTATTATGTTTGTCAGCTTTCTATATTCCTCTACCATGGATTCGTTATAATTAGGTGTTGGGGGCGTGGTTGCTTAAGGTGACCCATACCTGGGTAAGGGTTTATGCTGCTATGCTTCCTTAGTATCTTTGTCTCTTTAGAAACATAACTATGTTGTTCTTCCTTTGATTTGTAACCTATCAATAATCTCCAAAGTCTTGAACTCCACCGTTTGTATGGATTTTTTTAAATACTTCATGACCAAAGCTTATATTTTGTAAATGATTTTATAATTTTTGTAGTTCAAAATCAATATTTTATGCACTTTAAAAAACTGATGGATTAGGGAACTTTAATTGGATTTGTTGCCACTCATTACAGTCATCAGTAATTGTCTCCTATCTCACAGCTAAACATATATAATAACAGAGAAGAGACCGAATAGAAGTTTCTTATGGGTATCCATGTCTAGCTACTCGTGCCATATGCATCTGCTCTCTAACCTGTCTGTCTCTGAACAGTTATGAAAGTCACTTTCCAACTAGTCAGAGACGAAGCGTCAAACAAAGCCCTGCAAAGGGAAAAAGAGGGGCGAAAGATAATCAGACCAATACAATCATGTGTCCATGCACAAGCATCCAAGCTAGCTCCTTTCCAGCACTCGAACCACGGCAAAAAGTGAGTGAATGTAGGGTTCGTTTGGCTGTGCTTTTTGAAGACATCTCTTTTCGTCTATCATAAGCATGGTTGGTTGGTGCACGCCTTCTCAACCCCATATACTGTCCTCTGTAATATGGTAATAATCCTAAATTAGACTATCATGATCCAAATAACAAACTTATATTTATATGTCCAAGATCACCCGTAAACCCGTAATTAAGTACGGCCATAATGATAACATCATCAAAGGGAGTAAGTCACCGTATGCCGGATTGCTTTGTATCGTTAAAGACCATTACGCTTAATTAATTCTGTGAGTGTAACCATAGCAAAGACCTTTTTGCTATCTATATGCTTATATCTTTTTCATGTTAGCTATAGATACCCATCTACCAATGCCACAATCCCACATTGATAGGACATTGAGCTTATTTGTCCTTTAATAAATATGATGCATGGATACCGTTGAATCAATGTATGTACGTCCCAATTTTTTAATGTAAAATAATCATGTAAGAGTAGAAATATGATTTTTATTTATATAGGGAGACAAGCTTGGACAAAAAGTTTAGTTCTAAATGGTTGACTATTGATTTAATTAACCTAGCCCGAGGGCTACTCCATAACTAACCAGCATGATATTTTTCAATAATTGCTTGGCTTTCAGACTGAGAATATTATTTTAGTACCTAAAATATAATAATCCAGAGTGGGTGTTTAAGATTTATAGTTAGTATGTATCGGCTTCTATTTAATCCAATATCATTACCTAGTCTTGTACATATATATTGTGTTCATTAAACCAACCCCTAATCTTCTTTGGTGGGTAAGTTTAGAAAGTTGATTGGATTATAATAATCCATCGTTTCTTTCATCAATATGAAGAATATCATCTTCAATTAGAAGATTAATTTCTCATCAGATTCCGATTAGGCAAGATTATAGTGAAATTATCCTCAAAACAATGTCTATTCTATTCATAACGTGATACTTAAATGAAATATCGACTTAGGAAATCATCTTTTAGGTCCTATCCATACATACTTCACACTTGAGGTGTAAGCAAAGGGTTTTCAAGTTTTTACAACTCTATCAACAATGTCAAGGAATTGGAAATTATATTCCTCCATTTTTGGGAATATTAAGCTGAAATTGGTAAGCCGTGCATGATTGAATATTCCTCAAAGGATGGGTCGGTCTAGAAGAACCAGGACGAGGCATTACATGGGTGGGCAGGATCTCAGAGCGACTGCATCCATAATTTGCCAGAAGTGAGTAATGGACAAAAGAAGCAGAGGAGAAGAAAATGACTGATTGATTAATTAACAATAGTAGTTTACAGAAATACCTATTTGCCAATAATGTTTGTTGTATTTTTATGGATGCGTCATCGAATATGTTTGTAGCACTCATTCAAGCACATCAATTATATATACCATTACTTCAAAAGCAATCCATGCTAATCTCACCTAAACCTAACCAATCGGTTGAATGAATAATAGAGTAACACTAGAAAAGGAAAAATCAGAAAAAAGATAAGAGAAGCAGACAGCATACCTAATCTAAAGTTGATATCACGAGAGTGGAGAAAAAATCATATCTAGGCATGTAGAAGTTAAATTGTTAACAGTGATGAGCATTGAACCCGAAGGATGTGATTGAGTGATAAAACTCATCCATCTTTGATTATCCATCCTTAACCAAATGTCAAGGGTTTGTGAAGGGGTGTTATTGGATGAGCCAAGACTGAAATTTGCGGATATGTGTGAGATAAAGAAGAACCTTTATCAGCCTAATGTGAGAACAAGCTGCATGTTCTTTATCATTGTTTTAGGCTTTCCTAAATTTGACTTGTCAATTTCATATGCAAGCCTTTCTCACCATAGCATCTCAATCCTATAGTTCAGATTCTTTCGGCCTCCATTCTTTGTGGGAAGGGGGATCTATGCCTGAGATGAGATGGAGACAGAATACAAAGTATACATGTGGACTTGGAGGGTATATGTCCATGGCCCAATTGTGTGTTTATTTCAGAATCATGGTGGCCTTTGAAGCATATACATGATCTCGCATCTGAGAATTATCCTTAAGATGAATACAGAAGAAAGCAAATATAAAATATGCTCGACGTTCAGGAAATTTTAATCTGATGCGGTGTGATAAGGGGTTTGTAAAGCTTTCCAGTCAGTCATTCTTACCTCGCCACAGCAAGCATTTGAAGTAAAGTAAAACATCTGTTTGTGTAGCTACCATCCACAGAGCTATTCCCATCTGGTACGTGGTTTAACGCTTTAATCTGGCATTTGAATCACCAAGACGCTGAAAAGAAAAAAGAAAACAGATACAATCGCATGAAATAAAGCCATAAACACAGGTAGTCTTAGCAAGTTTTACCTTCAGTTCATGCTCCAGTGGTTTCTCAAAACTTGGTGGCCATACTTCATATGATACGTTCGATCCTTTTTCACCTTGAAACTCCAAATAGAGACTACAAATAAGATCATCCTACTTCACCTGCACAGAAATGCCCTCTGTCTATATGACCACAACCTATCATGCATATGGCTCTCAAAAAAGCAAAGCAATCACTTTGCTTCATTCCTTGTTCAATGTAGAAAACTAATAATGTTTGTATCATATCAATTCACAACCACAACAGTCCTAACAGTAGGTTATAGATTCGATCGCAGTCATTGGACACAGGCCTGAGTATGGTTAAAACCCGAATGGCCTTAAACCTATACGACCCAAAAGTTGTTTCAGAGACTACAGGATCACAATTCGCAGACGAAGGCTAAGCAGAGAGGATTCTTGGATGAAAAAGAATGCAAAAGACTCTCTTAGCCTTAACCCTCAAAGAGAAACCGGCCTGAAGCGAAGCCAAGCGAAGATCCTCTTATTTGAAGCATGGGAGTAACCATCAACCCAAATGTTCAAAAAGGGAAAATCACAGTAAAAAAACCCCAAATTCTAGAGACCCAAAGCAGAATCGATCTTTTGCAACTGATAAACTTTAATTAACGAAAACCACATAAATACATAAGAGCAGATAGTAAAAGCCATACATACAAAAGCAAAAGAAGTGTAGTCCGATTAGCAACAAACTGAAAACGTAAATAACCTAATAGTATGTCGTTGATCACCCATTGTCATCAGGCAGCGACCTGCTGACCTTCCGCAGCTGTGGGAAGGGGATTGGGGTTTTCGTGGGAAGCAGGGTTGGAGGCAATGAGAGGGCGATTATGGGCCTCTTCATCGTCTTCGAAATCTTTGGTCTCAAGATTGATACAAGAGCACCGCTCCAGCGACGCGAAGAAGGCGGAGGCAACGTTGGCACCGACCCAATTGGCAACCCGATCCAGCTTCTCGCACGACATGAAGTTGCAGTTACTGGCGTTGCTCCGGTTGTCCATGACAAGTATTGCGTCCGTTTTGCAATAATTGTATAACTGGTTGGTTAATTAACGGTCTAGTGGTTATGGAATAGTGGAAGGAAAGAAAACGGTTTTCATATCGACTTTGATGATTAGAATGAGGGAAGAAGATCACAGAAGCGTCCCACGTGTATTCCCGTCATGGTTTGAAAGTTTCTTTACGGATTTAACGTCACTGTCTCCATTTAAAAATATAAAATAATTCTTTTTATCGTGAGAGGTAAATATTGGGTTGGAAGCCATCTAACTGTGAATAACATTCTTCTTCAATAGGAATTGAAATAGTTCATTCTCTTTTTCTTTTTTTCTCTTGACAATGACAAGATTTGTTTGCACCCAGGATGTTATGATTCTGTTGACTAGAATATTTTTTCGACAATAATAATTATTTTTTTCTGTTTCTACTTGAGGGAATCTTGAAGGGACAGCTGGTATTTTTTCAGATACAGTTAGTATATTGGAAACATTGAGTCGTCTGATTATTTTTGGCCTTTCTAGTTTTATTCCTGTAAAAACCATCTGATTATAACATAATTGGTATAATAGTATAGCATTTCTGACAATTGTCGAATTTGAAGATCTTGAAAAAACTTATAAAATGCTGTCAGGATTATCCCGAGACTAGTACAATATCTTACAGCTTTGAGCTCCTATTTGAAGCTCTCGACTCAAATAATCGAAATGTGATATAGATTGTAGCTGCTCTAGCAGTTCAATGAAAAGAGGAGGGGAGTAAAGTTACAGTTAAATAGCACCATAAGCAAACCATAAAGAGTAAGACCACAGATTATCCACCGCAGTTGGATGTAGGTCTGGTAAATGGGGATGGACCTTGCAGGGACACAGGAGTTACACTAAAAAATCATTGCGATGACCAAAGGAGTACGGCTGTGGTTTGTCCTCGGCGGTTCTAAGTTAACTAAGCTTGAGAGATACGAGAAATATTTACCCCAAAGAACTATTGAGGTTTGCAGGACCTCAGCGCTTTTGCAATATGGCCAACCGAGATTAGTAATGCCCCCCATTGACACTTAATATACGCACCCACAGAGTCTCTTTGAGCATTGGAAGCTGTTTTCATTGTTTTAGTAACTTAGCCTTCTTCTTGACCGACTGAACTAAGGATGAGAGGTCAGAATTCTTCATAACTTTAACATCTCTGTTCTTCAATTTTTCAACTTTTTTTGACGTCTTTCCCTTTGGAGGCAACTGATCTTCCATGGCCTTCTTTTTAACGGATCTTACCAATGAAGATAACTCGAGCTTCTCTTTCTTTGCTGGCGAAACCTCGGAGAATATGCCATTGTCTCTGCTTTTCTCCGGGTCATCAGACAACAATCGAGTTTGCTCAAGTTGTTCCACTGGCTCTGCTTGCACAGAGTCTTCCCGACTATCCTTCTCCTGCCTCATTGCACACTGCCTCAGATAAACTGCACTCCTGTAAATCCAAACACATATTAGTTACATTAAGAGGTAAAACAGCCTTGCATCTTTTCAGAAATTGATGATAATCAACACGTTAGGAATATGCAATTAAACCCTCACGTTGAAGTAGATTGAACAAAAATGCATATATTTACTAACGTAGGCAATTTAGAAAAAAACAAAAAAAGCAACATGGAATACCATTTGAACATCGGGTCAGTGGGATCCCGTGCAAATTTAGGTGATTTGAAGACAGCTGAAAACCGTGGATCATAATCAATAGTTGGCATTTTGTCCACTTCAAGAGCTTCTTTGCCCCGTTTGCCCTTTGTCTTTTTAGGTTTTAGGTTATATCCCTTGACACCATTTTGAGCTCCTTTGTCATCATTAAACAATAATTCGAGCTCTGCTCTACTAGCCTCGGCTTCCTGATTAGTATCCTGGGTATGTCCCTTGCCTCGAGCATTATTATTCTGACCTTTATCAGCCAATGGCTCCTCAATGAAGAAATCATCTGGTTGTTCCATTCCTTCTTCATCTTCATCACTACTTTCCTCTTTTGATGAATACTTTGATTTATTTTTTCTAGCTTTCTTCTTCTCATGTCTTTTCTTGAGGTACGCTTCCCATGCAGTTTCTGCTTGCTTGTCCCTCTTCTCTAGGATACGTTTGCTTAAATCATCTAATCCTGTATTGAAAGTAATCTCCATGTCCTGGCCTTCCTCGTCATCTTCATCTGAACCACCACCAGTATGGAGTAAAGCACGATATTTATCCCGTATGGTGTCCTCACCCTCAGTTCCACTCTCATCAGAAGCCAGGAACTCTTTCAGCTCCAATTCTGCAAGCTATACAAGGTAAAAATTTGATATTAGAATAATCAGATATTTAGATTTTGTAATATCTATGCACATTTTGTACTTTTTATTATCTGAACTCTTTTGTCTTGTCTGCTTTGCAGGGCAATAAGCAATCACAACATCCAAAACAGAAAGACAAAACTCAGATAAAAATTAAGAAACAACTTCTAATGAGACGACAACACCTGCATGGAAAACGACTAAAAACTAGAAGAGTAGTATAAAAGACATCATGAGAGAGCCATAGAAAGACAACATCTACACACAACTCATTAAGCAATAAAGGAAAACATCAAGAAAAAATAAATATATTATAACTTCTGTTTAATTTTTATCTTCTATAGAAAATAGACAGAAAGTCTGGCTTTACAGAAATACAGAGAAAAAGATGTTGTACGAGATATTCCCAGCTAATGTATGCAAGAATGGAATGAAGAGCACTCGCAACAAGCATACCAGATTCAGATTAAGCTAACTACCTGGTCATCATTAAATTTCCTTTTGAGAGTCTTTGCACGATGTGGTTCATCTTCATCCCAGGACACTCCTGGGTTAGTGTGTTGCATGGATTTAGTAAGGAAATCCAACTGCTCGTAGTCATTTGGAGCCTGTGTAACAATAAAAGTTGTCACATTTTTATCAGCTATTTTTTAATTAATGAAACCAAACAATCTAACAAAGTGTCGACTCGGTAAAAAGATAATATTCCATCAATGCAGTATACAGAAGACAGGATGGTCCTTTGATAACCCACTTTCCTTTATTAAAGGTGTATTGTAAATATATGATGCTAATTCTAGGACGCAAAAGATAATAACATAACATACAAATTCCTCATTAACATTATGAAGATTAATACATACCTCTGTTGCAACATCCCGAGGTGGATGTTTAAACTCCATAGAGTCGGGGATAAATCTCAAGTCAAGCACATTGGAAGATTTTTCAAACTCCACCCCATCACAATTTTTGTATAGATGATCTGCTGTTGCAACAGAATCACATTCTACTACAGCAAAGTAGTACCTTCAAAAGAAGATAAGAAAATTTTATCAAAAAAGTGATGGAGATTCAGATGCGAAAAATGTGAACTATTTATTATGCAACAAAAAATGAAAATTTAACCAAAGGTAATATAGATTTGGAAAGTATTATATGAAATTGACTTCCATTCCTGATCAACAAGGACCACTTTTTCACATACAAATTTAAGGAAACTGAAAAAACCAAAAAGAATATTCAAAATCTCAAACTCAGTACTTATAAGGAATCACAGCATGAATAAAAACATGAACCCAACCATGTAGCAATTCAGGTCTGACCCTTCCTTCAAATGTGTTCCCCTCTGTATTTGTAATAAAAGTTGCGGCAAGCAGATTGTTGTGAAGCTTCCTTGAGTGATCTTTCTTAAACTAAATATAAGGTAGCTTTAGTGGAATATCCTCCACAGATAGCTAAGCCTTTGTGCCAAAATCTCTCTTTTGATAAATGAAGACAGTAACCTTGGTTTTTTACATGTATTTTGGTCCCATTTCAATAATTATTTTCACACATAGAACAAATATTTTGCACCAACAATCATAGGGTGATTAACTGCAAATTTTCAGTATTCCTTCTCCAAATGTTCTAATAAGGTCTCTTGAACATAGGAAGATTATATAGAAAAAAGAAAGAAAATAAAGGGCCTTGTTGATGACACAGGATAAACATGCTGACTATTACCTTAGTCTACTTTTCTCATAAGCAATCATCTTCTCATGATCAATCTCATCATCATCATCATTATCATCGTCAAGCAAACCAACAGGACCTCGAACTTCTTCTTCTTTCATACGCTGAAGTCCAAATTCGGATGGATAGACAGCCACGCTCATAATTTCTCCACCTCGTGGAAGAAATGAGCACAAGACTATATACAAGTCAATAGCCTGCATAATGGAAATAAAAAGAAAAGCTTCAGACAAAACACAGCATTAGAAGACCAGCAAAAAGTACAGTTCAAAACAACTACCGAGAATTGAGACTTCACAAACCACAAACATGATTAGAATCTTCATTATTCCTTATAAAGGTATGAGAAAACCATTGGTTTTACACAACAAACAATGAACAATAAGAATATAAAAAAAATAAAAAAAAATATTATTAACATTTACCCGAACATGCCTCCAATCCATGTTAACAACAGCAAGCCTGCGACTTGACTCTTCAGTAGCTGCCACATTTTCAGTCTGTCACAGAAATTCAACGATAATGTAAAATATGAGGAGACTGGTTACACAGCTCAGACAGTTTTCCATTCTATTTTACCAAAAAAAAAAAAATCAAAAGTAATTTTAAAACATAAAAATAAACTCAGCTCAAGACGTACCTCCATAACAGGATCCTCGTCAAACTCCATCTCCTCGTCTTCTTCATCAGAGCTCGACTCCATGTCACTCCTCTCCCATTCGTCCTCCGATACCGATTCACTACTAGACTCTACCTCTTCTTTTTTCTTCTTCGCCCTTTTATCATCTTCTTCCTCCGATTCCGATTCGCTAGTCGACTCCGTCTCCACCTCTTTTTTCTTTGGCTTTCTCTCATCTTCTTCTTCTTCCAGATGATAATACTGGCGCATAGCATTCTGGCCTTGCTTCTTACGCCTGCCTCGCTTGTCTAACGGAGCCGTAGAGGTAGCAAAACTATCGACAGTGTACATGCGATCAAAACGAGAGTCAATGGCGACTTTGATCTTACTCTCGGGAATTTTCTGGAATCTAGGGTCACTATGCACCTTAGCGAATCGAGGATCCTCGATGATATCGTTCCCGCCTCCATCGTCTGAGCCTTTGCTCCTTTTGCTTTTGTGTTTATTCTTACTATTCTTCCTCTTCTCATCGGCACCTTTGGAGCCCATCGTGATCGATCTTGAGATATGAAAGCTACAGAGTCCAAGTTTCGGGCGGAAGCGGCAGAACGGCAAACCAAAGCGCGGCAAATCAAAGTGGCAAAACGGTACTCCTGTCTACTACAACTTCTAGGTCTTACAAACCCTAGTAAGTAAAATTTTGAGAATAGAATAAAGAGATTAAATTAAAAGTAATAGGATTGGGTTAATCTCCTCGATTACAATATTTGGTATAAATATAAATACTGCAATGCAATCAGAATCAGAATTGAATATATTAATATTTTATTAAAATATTCTTTGATATATATTATCATAAAATTTTGTATTTTAATTTATACTATAACATTAATGAATATATATTAAATTTAAAATTAATAATTACATATCTAGTAAAAGAATTATTAATTATATTTATAATATTTAATTTGAACATATCAATTTTGATAATTTATCACATATTTTGAATAAAATAAAATAAATAATTTTATAATATAACGTATTAAAGAATTTTATATTTAATATGATTGATATTATATTTATTAAAAATAAAAATATTATTATTTGATGGAAAAAGAATGTCTGGTATATTCTTACATATACCCTATAAATTATTCATATTTTAAAGAAATTTAAACTAAAAAATCTTTTGCTTGCCACACATTCCATCTAATGACGCGATCCAGACGAAACGATTAAGATATGCGGATAGCAGCGCGCAAAGCATACAATCAAAAGACAAAAGAGTAGTTTTTGGGCCCCCGACATGACATAGCATAACATAATTGGAGTTACTCGAAACAAAATCTGGAAGTGCTACATCTGCTCTTCTTATGACCGTCAGATCTTGCGGGAATCTATCACGAAAGAATCGTGTGGTAGGTGAATAATAGCTAACCCATCTGAATACAGTACGTAAAATAAAGTTTTTGCTGATGAGCATCCGGCACAAAACTAAGATACTACTACAAAAGCTTTTACTCAATTTGGATGCTTTTAACTTGGGTAAACTATTACCTTATAGAAGATTTGCCCTTAACACCGTTCCTTGCAGCTGAATTGGTACCCGTCTGATGCTAGCCCAGGCACTATTTGTCAAACTCCCATATGACGCCTCCATCCTCTGAAATGACGAAACAGCCAGACGGTATATGATTTAAGCAAAATCCAGGAAAGGGCATCATGTCAATACAGCTAGCACTGTGAACGCTTCCAGTAGTTCGCGACCACTAGGTGTAGCTTAATTAACTCATAAAACAAGCAATGACAAATAACTAAAGAGGGTTGCTTTCAATTCTTTGTGTAGTAAGGTCATTTCCGAAGTTACTCATCACAATACAAAAAGTAAAGAATCAACCATCATCCACAAATTAGTCACCCAATATGACCATTTTATCAGTTAACAAAAACAAGATTCGCAGCCACGACAAGAGCAATTCCTTAGTAAATGAGGAAATTCAATCATCTCAAGGATGATACCTAGAATACAAAGAATGAGGAAGTCAGATTTTTATATAAAGAGAAACTCCCAAAAAATGATTAGAGGATCAAACATACAGTTAACTTTTAGGCAGTAGTAGTTAGTTGAATTGGATGCCGCAACGTCAATAAATGTAATGCCCAATAGTTATCCAACTGTCCTTAAAGTTCCGGGCAAGAAGTTTAATATAAGGGAAATCAAGCAAAGAAATACCTTTGACTTTCTTGTTTATCCAGGTCTCAAGTAGCATGCCAGCACCAATCCCCCCTGCAATCCATGCGCCATAGAAAGCAATGGCAGATGGTAGAGACATCCGAGGAAGAAAATAGAACTCTGGAACTTGTCTAATCTTTTTCGGAAGCCGCTTCTTTATAACTTGTTTAGTGCCAGCACTAGGGTCATTCTGCAATTCAGTACCGATAGCTTTCCAGTCAACCCCGTTAAATGGATCTTTTGGCACTTCATTTGCCATAATGTAACTCTGCGTTTCAGCTGCCAAACTCTTAACTAAAAGAGCTACAAATCCCACACACTGATCTTCTAAACAAAAGTGGAGCACTGGAAACAAATAGGGATGGTAAATTCAAATAAAAAACATGCACAAGTCCGGGAGCTTACACTCACAGCACACTTTTCAAGTTAATATAGCAAATTCAAACAAATACTTGTATAATCAAACAATCAATCTCCAGTAAGAGTGATATACAACCGACTTTTACCGAGAAAATTAAAGTTATCCCTACTTAGCGTGAAATTTCGAAATGCTTGCTATTTTCTGCATCAAGGCAAACACCCCAGTACGTTTCCCTACTCGAAAACCAAAATTTTCAAATCCAACCTAATTTCCCCTCTAAATCATTCCCAATTTACATACTACCAAAAAGCAAATCGCTCACCCATTACTTCTAATCATGGCAATGAAACACGACATTTCGCTGAAGGCAATGTATGTAAACGCTAACCTACAAAGCAACCAAACATATATATCCAAGTGTTTATACCCCAAAGAACGCGGAAATTATAATTCTGGACAAGGAAGACACAGCAAGCAAACGAAGCAATAACATTCGATTGTTTTCTTAAACACGAACAAATCCACAGAGGACGGCCTAAATTGAAAAAAAAAAAAAACATATATCACGACGATACAGCCAGAGTACTACGACAAAAGAAGGACCTGCTAGGTATCAGAGGCCAAAACAATAGCCTTACCTTTAGAACCACCGTCACCGGAGACGCTAAAGAGGTGCCCGATGATAATGTTAGGGCAGAGGAAGAAGGCGAAGTTCTGAAACCCCTGGTATGCAAAACGCGCCGTTCTGCCTTTTATTTACGATGGTATAACCGTAATTTAAACACAGGCCTACAAATGAATCATAGACTGTTTATATTTAACCAAAAAGAAAAGAGGATATACAATAATATGATTAATTAGGAGATTCATGGTCCATAGATGATATAGCTAAAACATTTTTTATTAAATTTTGAATAAAAGATAATTATAAAAAAACAAAAAATAATATTTTCAAGAGCCAACAAATAGTTTCTTTTATTTTTTTATTATTTATTTAATTATTCTTTAAATTCTCATAAAAAATGAAAGAATCACAAATTAATAGAAATGAATGAATATAAAGTAAAGTGTTTTGCAATCAAAGTTTTGTTAGCTTGAAGAAGTAATGATTACCTTTATACCAACACTTCAATGTCCAAATTAATGTTTACGCTATTACTATTTGTGAAATTATGATAATTACAATACTAATTTATAATTATTCTAATGACAAAATAATTGAAATATCATGTATAATATTCCAATCTTACTGTATAGAAAAGTAGTAGACACAATTAATATAACATTTTCAGTATTAAAAGAGTTATTACATTATTAAAATCTTATCATCCAAATATTAAGATTTCATAACTAAAAACAAACCAAAGTGAAAATCAATGAGGAATACCCGACAAGAAAATGGCTCCAGGAAACCACTCAGCTGGAGTGGGCGAAGGCGGAAAGAGGAAGCAAAGAAGCGTCATTTCTGTTGTGTAGCTATGACACATCATGGAAAACCTGATAGCTTGAAGTGAAAAAAGCACAACGAAAAAGCCCACAGGCGAGAAAGGAGGATTCCATTCTCAACCGAGTTCCTAGTTAATGGACTTGGAATCGTGTCACTGTTCCTTTCTGAAAGGTGGTAATCAATCTGAAGTATCCGGAAGCTTTGATGACCACAAGTGTCTATTCCAAGCAACAATCATTCACCACCCCCAACCACCACGCCCACCACCGTCATGATCACATTTTATCAATCACCTGAGGTGTGGTAGTCCATTATATAATGATTTTAGGCTCTCCATTTCAGTGGCTACTATTGGGTTCGCAACAATGCCTGGGCTATTTTCAGTGAAAACGCCAAGCAAAGCTACGCCACTGCACGCTTCACACCATCAGAACGACAACCAAGTCCACCTAAACGGTAATGCTGCTACCCTGTCATCGCTTCTAAAACGAACTCCCTCCCCTTCCTTTTTCAAGAATTCAAAGAAGACTCCGGAGAGTCTGCCGATCGATGATTCGAGTCTGGACAATCCGGATCTGGGTCCGTCATTGTTGAAGCTCGCCCGAGATGCAATTGCGTCCGGTGAAAATCCGAATAAGGCCTTGGATTATGCGTCCAGGGCGTCTGTTTCGTATGAGAGGTGCTCGGGTCCCGGTTTGGAGCTGGCGATGAGCTTGCAAGCTGTGGCTGCGATTTACTGCAGCTTGGGCCGGTTTGAGGAGGCAATTCCGGTTCTTGAGCGCTCCGTTGAGGTTCTGGGTTATGTGAAAGGATCGGATCATGCGATGGCCAAGTTTTCTGCGCGCATGCAGCTTGGGGACACGTATTCTATGCTGGGGCAGCTGGAGCAGTCCATTTCGTGTTATGAGTCGGGTTTGAGGATTCAAATTGACACTCTTGGGGATTCGGATCCGAGGGTTGCTGACACTTGCAGGTATAACATCAAATTTTCCAGTCAGACATTGCCTTTGCAGTTTCATCTTGCAGTTTTAAGTATGCGTTTGATCTAATTTTTTGCAGTCGACATGTACGGCTAAGTGGTAATGAAATGAGGCTACTGACCGTAAAAATGCAGGTACTTGGCTGAGGCCCTTGTTCAGGCAATGCAGTTTGACGAGGCAGAGAAATTGTGCAAGAAGGCTCTTGAAATTCACAGGCAGCATAGTGAACCAGCATCTGTAGAAGAAGCTAATGATCGTCGACTTATTGCTATAATCTGTGAAGCAAAGGGAGATTATGAATCTGCTCTCGAACATCTTGTCCTTGCTAGCATGACAATGGTTGCCACTGATCAGGACTACGAGGTCGCTCTAATTGACCTTAGCATTGGGAACATTTATTTGTCCCTTTCCCGCTTTGACGAAGCCATTTTTTCTTACCAAAAGGCGCTAACCGTCTTCAAATCCACCAGGGGTGAAAACCACCCTGTTGTGGCATCTGTGTTTATTCGTTTAGCGGATCTGTATTGCAGGACGGGGAAGCTAAGAGAATCCAGATCATACTGTGAGAATGCGTTGAGATTATATTCAAAGCCGGCTCCTGGAACAGCAATGGAGGAGATTGCCAGCAGGTTGACAGAAATCTCAGCCATCTACGAAGCTCTGAATGAGCCTGAGGAGGCATTGAAACTTTTGCACAAGGCAATGGAGGTATTAAATGACACCCCTGGTCAGCGTACCGCGGTGGCAGGGATAGAAGCACAGATTGGTGTGATGTTTTATGTGGTTGGTAGGTATGGGGAAGCTCGCACCTCGTTTGAGAGTGCTTTAGCAAGGCTTCAAGCCTGTGGAGAAAGCAAGTCAGCCTTCTTTGGAATTGTGTTGAACCAGATGGGATTAGCCTGCATACAACTGTACAAGATCAATGAAGCTGCTGAATTATTTGAAGAAGCAAGACAGATATTGGAGCAGGAATATGGCTCTTGTCACCTGGATACTCTTGGGGTATATAGCAATCTTGCTGCAACTTATGATGCCATGGGCAGGTGAAATATCTCTCTATTACAAATTCTGCTTTTGTTTTGCACTGATTTTAGTTCAATCATAAGCCAAATGTATCAATGGTCTTGCGATATCAAAATTCTCTGTTTCAAGACCCCGTATTCTTCTAAACTGGGACGAAAACAATATTCCTGATTTATACATATCCTCAATGCACATGTTGGTTCTTGGGTTCTTGAATCCCGGTGCATCTGAGCTTCGGTGAATCATTTCTTTTGAAATTAAAAAGTATTTATCGTCGACAATAATGAGTAATTCTTTCGGATTCTGTTAGTTGCATGAATCAATTGATTATTGTTCTCATGTGAGAGCTTAATGGTGTCACAGGATAGCAGATGCTGCTGAGATATTGGAATACATCCTCAAGGTGAGAGAAGAGAAGCTCGGGACTGCAAACCCAGATGTTGTGGATGAAAAGAAAAGGCTAGCCCAACTATTGAAAGAGGCTGGGATGTGCAGGAGCAAGAAGGGAAAGTCTCTTGAAAATCTCCTAGGCTCCAACTTCCGGGGAGTGAAGGAGTTGACAAAGAAATGGCGCAGAGTTGGGTCTAGAACTTGATAGAGCCTACGGTTTTATTATATAGATTCCTGTGGAGAAGCACAGATTTGTGTGATGTAAAGATAAACTTCCCTAACATTGCAGGAACCGCCACCGCTCTCTTTCTTGAGAGCTGCGATGCGAATCACAACTACACTCTATTTCATAAATCTCTATCTATCAATGAAAATGAAAACTCAAATGCATATGGGATTCAACTGAATAAACTTAACTCATCCATAAATTATTATGAACACAATCTCTTAAGTCTAAATCTTAAAAAAAAGGTTGAATTCTTTCAGATGTCTCCTTCCTCCAGATTAAATTCCAAATCCGCTCAACTTGGTTGCATGAATCACCAGAAAGCCAACATGACAAAGGGATTCCCTGCCATAAAGGTTCCATCCTTCGGAAGAGTTGCCAAGAGTGGTGGACTCATGGATACCCCAAGCTATTTCAGTCCCCCCATCGCATCTCTGGCACATTATTGCTCAAGTTTCTCGGACCATCAAATAAGGAAGAAGGAATCGAAGTCTTAGTCCCTGCCTGGAATCAGCAATTCAATGGATGTGGACAAGCATTACTTGAAATATCAATCCAGCCTGTTGAAAGCAAAATCAGTGCATCCTGTTTGTGCTTTTCTTACATTTTTTGGTCTATTATTCTCGTTGGTTGGCTTACAAATACGCACACTTATAGCCATTTGCTTTACACAAGTTATCTTTCTTTTGATTACTAACGAGGCAAGCAAAGCAGATAGTATACATATCATTCCATTGCGAGAACCCAGAACTGTTTCATCCACAGAATTCTGACCAAATGTTCTTAATGATATCTTTTTTTTTTTTTTGAAAGATACGATTGCATTGTAATATATTCAAGCAATATCACCAAGCTACATCATCCCTGTATTACTCTATATACAATCAGACCCAAAATTCGCCAAACACCGCTGTGAAGACTTGAGTTTCCAGAGCTAGGCTTGGAAACTGAGATATTCAGTTTACACTACCTGGTACCAGTCCCTTATTGGAAGCAGCTCATTACTGCTGCAGATGCTAGGATTCAGGTTTACTCTTGCCCAGCTAATGCCTTGAAGAAGTCCCTCCGTTGCCACTTCCTTCGGGCTTTTGCAGCCTTCTCTAAAAGTCTTGTTGTTCCTAGAAAGCCAGATGCTCCAAGCCACTGATAATAGTATGCATTCCCATATTTTCTTCTTCTTTCCGTTAATGAATATGCTCCCCCACTGCTGTACTAGATCATTTACACTCCTAGGTTGTACCCATTTCACTCCCCAACGATTCAGAGCTTCGGACCAACATAGCCATGCGTACTTACATCTGAGGAGGGCATGATCTGCATCTTTCTCTACTTCTATGCACCAAGGACATTGTTGCTCATTAGTATCTATCATCCTCAGTCTAGCCAGTCTTCCTTTCGTCATTATTCGATCTTGGCAAGCTAACCACACAAATATCTTGCTCTTCATTGTTCCTTGCAAACTCCAGACGTTAGTAGATAGTAGTTGCTCTTCCAAAGGTCCATTAGTTGCAAAGGCTGTGTCTAGGGCCTTGTAGCCAAGAGTAGTAGAGAATGGTGCCTCTCCTTCATCCCATACCACACTATCATTTCTAATCCTGTGCAAGGTCACATGGTTCAGCCAACTTTTCAACTCTTCAAACAGGTCTTCCTCCCACACAAATAGTCTTCTTCTCCATTGCAGATTCCAATGCCAACTCTCCTCTCTCCACTCTCCCATCTGGCTCACTGTATCCTGTTTCTGCAATGAAATCTCATACAGCCTAGGGAACTTTGTTGCCAGCATCTCATTAGCCCACCATTTATCATTCCAAAACAATACTCTATCACCCCTCCCCACCTTCCATCTTAGTTTTTCACGCAAACATACCGCCGTAATAGAATCGCCATTAACACATTTTAGGATATCCCTCCACAATATGGATACATTACTCGTATTGAAGATTATCCCATCAGAAGTCATTCGCGGTTTATACAGCTCCCGGAAAATATTAGCAAGCTGGCTGTTAGGAGTTGTGATAATCTTCCAGCACCATTTAGCTAGTAAGGCCGAGTTTCTCAGAGCCAAGCAACCCACTCCCATCCCACCTCTGTCAGTATTAGCGCAGACTCTACTCCATTTCACTTTATTTACACAGGGTCGTTCAATGTTCCCCTTCCACAAAAACCGTCTCATCATCCTTTCCATCTCCCTCTCAACCTTCTTAGGTAGTCGGAATATTGACATGAAGAATATTGGAATGCTATGCAGAACCGACTTGATCAAGATCAGCCTTCCGCCTATCGAGAGCATTCTGCCCTTCCAAGCCGCTAAACGTTGTCTCAATGTCTGTAGGACAGGCTCCCATGTCTGGTACTTCCTCGGGTTTGCTCCAAGAGGCAGACCGAGGTATTTAAATGGCAATGATTCTGCCTTGCAATACAGACCTTTTGCCATCTCTTCAGTGTCTTCTTTCATAAAATTAACTCCAGCAAGGCTGCTCTTGTGAAAGTTTACTTTTAAACCTGTAAAGAGAGCAAAGCACCTCAATATTCTCTTAAAATTCTTCAGCTCTTCCTCCTCCGGACCACTAAATAGAAGGACATCATCGGCGTATTGCAAGTGCGTAAGGTTAAAGCCTCCCAATTTGATTCCTCTGATTAGTCCTTTTGCTTCAGCCTTGCGTATCATCCTAGATAACACTTCCGCTGCAATATCAAATAGCAGGGGAGATAATGGATCTCCTTGCCTCAGCCCTCTGGCCATTTTGAACTCTTGTGTAGCAGACCCATTAACCATCACCGCAACCTTTGCAGTAGATATGCATTGATAAATCCATTCTCTCCATTTTTCTTTGAAGCCCATCTCCTTCATTACTTCTAGTACTGCCCCCCACCTTACTGTATCATACGCTTTGCGGAAATAAATTTTGAAACACCATCCCCTCCTCTTGCTAGCTTTTATCGTATGGATTCAGTTGCTAACATCACTGAATCTGATAAGCATCTACCTTCTACAAAGCCAAATTGCAGCGGGGAGATTAAGGATGGCGTGACCTTCTTCAGTCTCTTAGTCAACAGCTTTGCTACTACCTTGTACAAACTATTTATGAGACTAATCGGCCTATATGCCTTGAGGGACATTGCTCCTGCTATTTTTGGTATAAGCACCAGAAAAGAGCTGTTTATGCCTTTTGGAAGGGTCCCCGTCGTGTGAAACTCTTCTACCATTGTCATGACATCCTTCTTGATCACCTCCCATGCATTTTTTAAAAAATGGAAGTTGAATCCATCCGGTCCTGGAGCTTTCTGGCTTCCGCAATCCCATACAGCCTCCTTCACTTCCTCTATCGTGAAAGGGACTATAAGCCTGCAAGCTTCTTCCTGTCCTAGCCTACTGATCTCTAAGTTTTCGATTCCCAACCCCGTCTCCCCGTAAGACCTGAATATTCGTTGGAAGTATCTTCGAGCTTCTGTTTTTATCTCCTCTGGATTTCTCGTTATCCTTCCCTCAATTTCAAGTGCCCCCATGAAATTTCGTTTATGTCTAGAGCTTGCGCAAATGTGAAAAAATCGTGTGTTCCTGTCCCCTAACTTTAACCACTGCACTCGTGCATTCTGTCTCCATTTAGACTCAACCTGACTCTTCAATTTCCACTTTTCCTCTTGCAAGATTTGATATTTTCTCTCCTCATCTTCGCTTTCCTTTTCTTCATATCCTCTTTGACTATCAATATCATTTATTTCTTTCAGTATCACCAGCAATTTCTTCTCCGGATCTCCCATATCATTCTGTCTCCATTCTTTTAGTCTCTCCTTGAGGAAGCTCATTTTTCTAAGTAATGTGAACTTCCCGGGGTGTCTATCTCCTGCTGCTACCCAGAAATTTCTTACTACTTCAAGAAATTTTTTTTGTCCACCAAAAGTCCCACGATCGAAACGGCTTCGGCCCCCATTGTACCTCTTCTTCCTTTAAAATGATTGGTGCGTGATCAGATAGCCCTTTGTCCCCGGCGATCAAATAACATTGTCTAAAATCTGCCACCCAGTCTACGCTTGCCAAGGCTCTATCAATTCTGGAAGCTTTGGTGGCTGTAGACCACATGAATCTTTTTCCTAGTAGCGGCATATCTACTAAACCGAATCTTTCCATGAGTGTTCTTAGCGCCTCCGCTCCTCTTCCATCAAACCTTTGCCCTAATCTTTCTTCAGGATACAGTGTCTCGTTGTAGTCCCCTATCATCACCCTTGGAAGTCTGCTGATTTGTCTCGATTCCCCTAATTCCTTCCAGAATTCTATCCTTTCCGCCGGAGAATTTGGTGCATGCAGGCCGACACAGACGAATTTATATCATGAACATAGAATTTCCACTTCCATTTCAATCCAGCGATCAGAGCTAATTATGTTGTTCACTGTTATCATTGTACTATCCCAAACGGCCAAAATGCCTCCAGCTCTACCACGTGAGTCCCTTGCAAACCAGTTTCCTTTCTTTCCTGGCCAGATCTTGTCTACTAATCTATTACTCATCTCCTCCACCTTCGTCTCCGCAATAATGCATAACGCTAGAGAATTCTCTAAGATGAGCTTGTTCACCTCCTTCAGCTTCCATCTACTCCTAAGTCCCCTTATGTTCCAGAAACCTATATTAATCATTGATCTGTGCACTCCTCTGGTTATCCTCTCTCTTTCGATTACTGACAACCGGGATTCTCCCATTCCTCGATCTCTTCTTCTAACAGCTCGGTAATTTTCTGCCTTATTTCTTCCCTGGAGCTACGAGTCATAAGTTCCAGCCTCTCAATCATAATGATAGTTGCCTCTGCTTCTTCCTCTACCTCCCTTGCGTGCTCTGTCTCTTTTTCGTCTGATTCGACTTCTACCGAGTTAGGCACTCTCGATAAATGTGGCAGTGATTCAGGAACAGCCTCCATTTCATCTGATTCTGGAGCTTCCAAGCGTTGATCCTGCTCTCTATGTACTCCCTCCCGCCCCTGAATCTTTACAGCAGTGAGTTTCTCCTTCCTCCGTCTCTCCTTAATTTCCTCATATGCCTTAGCAATAATTATGTCTGATGGGAAGCTATTGTTATCAGGTCCACTTGCACATTCTCTTGTACCCTCGTTCATTCCGCCTTGGACTCTATGAATTGTTCTTTTCTTGGGAGCTTCTATCGCATTTTGTATCGATTCAAGCCCCAATTCCTGGCCTTCTCTATTTGTTTGTTCCTTCCTCGACATGTCTTCAGCATAATGTCGATCTCCTTCTTTTCTGATCATCATCTCTCTTTCGCATGTACCCCTACAACCTTTTTCAACGTTGCCTTCATCATTAGGATTTTCTATGTCAAACTCTTTGTCAATTTCAAAAGACACCTTCCTTTTTGGTGATTTTCCTTTCATGTATGGGGAAAACCCAGTGTTGCAATAGCTAGACATGCCCTGTTTCTCTCTTTCATCCGTCTTCTTCTCTCTTGTCAGCAGCCCCTCGAGTACCGTGATAGAAAACTGCTGACCTTCCACCAATAGATTAATCCTTGCATGGATATCTTCTGATAATCTGGTACGAATGCAGACGTTCGCCACTTCCAAGTTGCTTCGGGATAAGGTATCAGAGTGGATCTGGATCACCTCGCCGAAAGGATTCACCATCTTCCTGAAGGACTCCTCCGTCCAAGTGTGTAGGGGAACACCTTTCAGTTGAACCCAACAGATTCTGCCCATGCTGATGTCTTTATGAGTCCATGGATGAAACTCGACAAAGATGTCATTCCAAGTATTAATATTAACTGCTAGTTCTTCAGCCAGTGCTTCATGGGACGGGAAGGTGATTAAGAATGACTCGGACCCTAATTGACTGCATTGAACTGAACTCGGTAGGCGATGCTGCTTTAGAATCCCGTCACGAGTAATGCCCACTAAACTGCGATTCAACCATTCTTTCATAACTACAGATGGAGTAACTTCCATTGTTAATATTTCCTCATTTCTCACTGTCCCTGTAACCGCTTCTACGAACGTCTTCGCCCCAAACTCTTTTCGTTCCACTTGATTCTGTACATTCCACTCTCCAATATTGCTTACTACATTTCTCGTAGGTTCCTCCAGCACCCGGTCTTTACCCATCGCTGGGGTAGAACCGTATCTAGCTAAACTGAATCTGAGACAGCAACCATCGAATCTTACCTGATTTAATTTCTCCATCCTCCGAGTCTCCCCTTCTGGCATCCGAACAAATCTTACAAACCCAAATCGTGAGTTACGAACACTCCTCTTGAGGGGGATAAAGGCATCCACAATAGGCTCCCATATCTTAATGACCTGAAAAAATTTTCATGTCGACCATTCCTCAGGGATGAAATCTACGAAATAAGTAACAAATTTTTGGTCGGCGAAGACCCTTCTTGGTTCCCATGTCTTCGGATCCCTTCCCTTCTGTCCAGGATTTGGCTTGTGAGAGGTTGGGGGTGCGGGGTTCTTTCTGGGGTGAGGGTGGTGCAAAGATGAGGGTAACGCGTTGGATTTGTTGGGGGTAGCAGACGGTCCAGGGTCAGGAGAGTATACTGGGTTTTGGGATACTTTGGTGTTGAGGGGTTGATCGATGGCTGTAGTGGGGCTAGGCTGGGGGGCATTGGTCGGGTTCTGGTGGATGAGTTTGGGGGTGGGGTTTATGATTTGATTTGGGTGGGCGGGCATAGTTGAGAGGATTTTCTCTCTCTTCGGGGTACTAGTTTTTAGCTACAAGACTATGAGACATGACAGCATGAGACAGCAGATGCTGCTGAGATATTGGAATACATCCTCAAGGTGAGAGAAGAGAAGCTCGGGACTGCAAACCCAGATGTTGTGGATGAAAAGAAAAGGCTAGCCCAACTATTGAAAGAGGCTGGGATGTGCAGGAGCAAGAAGGGAAAGTCTCTTGAAAATCTCCTAGGCTCCAACTTCCGGGGAGTGAAGGAGTTGACAAAGAAATGGCGCAGAGTTGGGTCTAGAACTTGATAGAGCCTACGGTTTTATTATATAGATTCCTGTGGAGAAGCACAGATTTGTGTGATGTAAAGATAAACTTCCCTAACATTGCAGGAACCGCCACCGCTCTCTTTCTTGAGAGCTGCGATGCGAATCACAACTACACTCTATTTCATAAATCTCTATCTATCAATGAAAATGAAAACTCAAATGCATATGGGATTCAACTGAATAAACTTAACTCATCCATAAATTATTTATGAACACAATCTCTTAAGTCTAAATCTTAAAAAAAAGGTTGAATTCTTTCAGATGTCTCCTTCCTCCAGATTAAATTCCAAATCCGCTCAACTTGGTTGCATGAATCACCAGAAAGCCAACATGACAAAGGGATTCCCTGCCATAAAGGTTCCATCCTTCGGAAGAGTTGCCAAGAGTGGTGGACTCATGGATACCCCAAGCTATTTCAGTCCCCCCATCGCATCTCTGGCACATTATTGCTCAAGTTTCTCGGACCATCAAATAAGGAAGAAGGAATCGAAGTCTTAGTCCCTGCCTGGAATCAGCAATTCAATGGATGTGGACAAGCATTACTTGAAATATCAATCCAGCCTGTTGAAAGCAAAATCAGTGCATCCTGTTTGTGCTTTTCTTACATTTTTTGGTCTATTATTCTCGTTGGTTGGCTTACAAATACGCACACTTATAGCCATTTGCTTTACACAAGTTATCTTTCTTTTGATTACTAACGAGGCAAGCAAAGCAGATAGTATACATATCATTCCATTGCGAGAACCCAGAACTGTTTCATCCACAGAATTCTGACCAAATGTTCTTAATGATATCTTTCTTGAGAACAAACGAACAGCCATGTAATTTGGAACGGCAACCTTCAACTTCAGGGTGGCTTTATGAAATCTCTTTCCCAGTACGAACCTTTGAGAATTAGAAAGGCCACTTGGTCCACCTTTGCTGCTAGCCCCCAAAGGCCAGTCGCTTTTAATTTAAGATCACTGTTGCGTGAAAAGGGTGATTTTCCTATATCATGAAATTTGGCCTATACGTATTAGACATATAAAATAAAGTATAAAAACTATATTTATCAAGAAATTTTCACATATTTTATGATTGAGAACCACGAAAAGAGACTTATTAGGTTGACTCTTAAAACTCAATCGAGTCCTTAAGTACATTACTGCACGCAAGAACCCAAGGAGTAACTACAAAAGCAAACTACATAAGGGTCAAAAGATGCTTTGATCAGACACCGAATCTCCCAGATAATTTAATCCAATCTTGGGAGCTCCGTCACCGAAATGCTTTTATTGCTTTAAACGTTTCCCATTTTCTTGCCACTTAGATTATGCATCCTCTCTAACAGCCAATCGCAAACCAACACAAGAAACTTCTTTTATTACTAGTTATTAGACAACCTTATTTTCAGACAATTGTCAATAAAAAGCAAGTCTAAAAAGAATCCGTCAAGCTCACGACTCCTCAAGAAACAAATACATACGTAAATGATAATATAAAAACTGTTATTTTATAATTATTATTTTTAGACTAATGTATACTTTGTTAAATATATAAGATTCTTTTTCATATCATTCATATATGTGTTGCTGTGTTGTTTTATTTCTGATATTTTAAAAAGACGGTAGTTGGACTTGGATTGGGACCTTTGATATTTCCTACGTGGCACCATCATCATTGGTCCTCCGGTAAAGATAAACGGTCTTATCCTATAAAAAGCGGGCCCACCTCCAAAATCGTCACCCTTATCACCCGCCACGTCAACCGGCATTCGGACAAACAGCTCCTGGTAAACTGCGGGCATAGCCGCAGATACAAACCCTTACCGCCCAGTAGCGTTACAAACTCCACTGAAGGTGAACGTGGACCACGCTAGAGAAGGACAGCGGTGTCCAAACGACGCAGTTTTACTGGGATTTTCTGTTCTGAACAGAAAGAAAGGAGAACTTGGCTTGCCATGTGAAGGTAGAGAATGAAATGATACCTCAAAGAACCAAAATCCAAAAGCAAAAGCCTGACAAAGAGAGAAACATCCTGTCTCTGTGGTCCCTTCTCTTTGATTCAGTTTATTCCTGGGTTTTTATGGAATCGAAACGGTTTGTTTACACTCTTTAGTATAACTGCACAGCTTCAATAAATTCAGTAAGATCTATGAAGTAATTATACCGAAAATAGTAAGAACAAATCTACCATGTCCTTTTGTTGCCCTGATGATGCAACCCATGTCCGCTTTATCGGTTTATATGTTCTCTTGGTGTTTGATTGTTTGCGTACTTTGTGGTGGTTGCTCTGTTTGCACGTTAGATCAGTGCTTGGTTTTTTTTACCCATGGTGGTGTTTGATTCGTTTTTCTCTTTCTCGGATGCTGTGAACTGTTTTTTCTCTGTCGTGTCTTGGTCAGTTACTAAACTTGATTCGGGTTATGTTTCTTGTTCGTTTTGAGGAGGTGAAGGGAAATAGATTCTGGTATCTGATTTCACTGGTTGCTTGCTGCGTAGTTGATACTCTATCCGATTGCAAGTCTACTACCGGGAAGATGTTATTGTTATTGTTATTGTTATTGTCTTGGTTTTGTGAATCTGACTCGCTTTATGTTACGATGTTGGTCTAGTCTTGGTTTGGTTTGGTTTGGTTTGGTTTTGTTTTGATCTATGGTTCGTTTGTCGTGTGTAGGGTATGTTTGAAGTGAGGAGTGGATAATGGCAGCAGCAGAGGCAAGGGCTGTATGGCAGAGAACCGTGAATCGTTGCTTTGTACAAGAAGATGCTAAGAGAGCCCCAAAATTAGCTTGCTGCCAGTCGTCTTCTACGCAGTCCACACAAGTTGATGGAGTGCCAACAAATGTAGCTGACTTGCCGGATGATCATACGGGAGGTTTCAAATCCCTCAACCCCAACACCTCCTATTCAGATCTACCCCCAGATATGAGATGGTGGCTTCAGCTGCAACCTAGTTATGGATACCACAAGGGTTTTGCTTGTGAACCCACGGGTGTTCCGGATGCCAAGGCAGAAGATTTAAGAGATCAAGTTGTGAGCTCTCCTTCGAAGATTACGAAAATCGATTCACTAGATGATAGAAGCAATGCATTTGTTGACAGATACCGGAACGCTGACCCTGAGGTAAAGGTTATGTATGATAAGAATATTGTAGAATTTATTGATCTGATGGACATAAAAGAGAATTCAAAGCCTATAGAGATGGATTTCGCTGCGTGCCTTGAACTGCAAAAGAGAAATGAGTCCGATTTTGATCCAGAGTCGCCATGGATAGGAGGTGAGAGGAATGTTCCATGGTGGCGGACGACAGATAAAGACGACTTGGCATCCTTAGTTGCACAGAGGTCTCGTGGTTATATTGGCAATTGTGATCTTCCCCCTCCCCAGAAGTCGAACCTGAGAAGATACCCATATCGTGGCCCTGGTACTTCAGATCATGAAGCTACACTATTACCTTCTTTAGATTTGAAGGGGCAAACTGGTTCTATATCTTCTCCTACTCCTGAAAGCTCACTCGGAAGACGAAGGCTTCCAACTGATGGCCACTCATCAAGTGGTTCCGAAAAGCAATTCAGGTACTAGCTTAGCTTGTAATTGACTGATAATCATGTTGGTTCTTTTTCAAGTATTCTGTTCAACCATGGTGTTCACATTTCCTGACCTCCATTATGCAGTGACTCATGTGCCCTGAAGGAGGACACAGTGGAAATTGGACAGGTTTCTGAGAGTGATCCTCTGAAGGCCCAGTTACTGGCAGCACTTCGCCATTCTCAAACTCGTGCAAGGGAAGCTGAAAAGGTAGCACAACAAATCTACGCGGAGAAGGAGCACATTATAAAGCTCTTTTTAAAACAAGCCTCTCAGCTGTTTGCCTACAAGCAGTGGTTCCATCTCCTGCAGCTTGAAACTCTTTACCACCAAATGATAAACGGTGAGCCGCCCATGTTCCCTTTCTTCCCTGGACTCCTTCCATGGGGAGCTCAAAAGGGGAGGAATCCGCGGAAAAACTGGCAGAAGTCCTCAAAAGTTAGTCGAGACAAACGAAGCCGATCAGGACATGACATTGGCACATACGCTGTTGCTTTTGCACTGGGGTTGAGCCTTGTCGGTGCTGGGTTGCTTCTGGGCTGGACGGTGGGGTGGATGTTCTTCTAGAGTAGTAGTCATATACTATATATGCTATTGGTCGATATTATATACGAAGGGGGTCAACTGGTTGGTTTCGTGTTTCTTTCTTTTATGTATGTAGTCTTTCAATTTTCAGATCACTAGCTCTTGTATATAAATTTTGAACTTTTGCTGTCCTCCTTGTCCCGAAATCGAAGGAGCTGCTTGTGCATGTTCTGTAATGAGACGTGTTAGAACAATTTCAGGATTTCGTCAAACATTTCCTCTGATGATCTATGAATGTAGATTGGTCTTAAATTAATGATGTTATTGAGTTCTGAATTTAAGGTTTAATATTCGAGTCAATTAACACAAAAGAACCAATATTGTATTCTCTAATTTAAGAAAACGAGGTAAAAAAAGTTGGGAAAGATATTATACGGTAAAAAGAGCGAGGTAAAAAAAAACCCTCAAATCTAACGAATGGATCATCGTCTATCAATGGGCTTATATTGTTTAGGGCAGATACTATATTTTATCGGGTTTGAGATCTATTTCTATTTTGGGCTTATAAGCTTATGAGCTTATGGGCAAGTGGTGAATTGGGCCAAGAGGACGGGTCCAGTAGTACTTCAGAGGAGTGGGGCTATAAAACCTATTCCTTCATCTACAAGATCCGAAAGCCGAACGAGCCAGAAATTCGTAGCGAGAAAGAGGTGTACAGAAAGCGGAGGAAACATGCCGGCGATGGAAAAGCTGAAGATTTTTGCGGTGCAAGAGCCAATTGTGTTTGCTTCTTGCCTTATCGCTGGTGTCGGTACGTCCGTTAAAGCTCTCTTTTTTTCTTTTTATTCTATCTGAAACCCATAGAAGGATCCCTTTTTTATGACCTGGGATTTTCTCTATGATGGCGTGATCCTAGCGTTGATGGGTTATTTTGGTTTTTCCACGTCGTTATCTTACTGGTTGATTAACTGTAAATATTTTGGAGGATTTGTGTTTGATTTTACTTGGTGAGCACTCCGTCGAGTGAATATTGAATATTGGTGTTATTCGTTGTGTTCTGGGTAAACGTCAGGGATATTTGGGTATGGTATGTGGGAGGCTAGGAGCGTGAATCGCTGTGATGTAAACCTGGGTGCTTTCGGTGATGCTCGGAATTCAATTATGTTTTTGGAACAAACGGACACTGCTATTCAGCTCTTTGTAGTGGAGAACAGGGAATAATTTTGAAATATAATACTATTATGAGCAACCGGTTAGAATAAAATTCTTGATTCTAATGGTTTGGTGCTTTCATCATAAATTGATTCGTTAGGGTGTTGAGGACTTATCTTTCTGAGAATCACTGTTGTGACGAATGGGAGATGAAGACAAAGTGAGTCTCTTTTGGAGCTATTTATATGTATTTCCATCTTATGCAAGCCGAAGATGAAGTGAGTTTTTTGGGGGCAATTTGTATCCCTTCCATCCCGGAGGAAAATAATCCTCTGCCTATGTCTATTGATTAGAGTTTCGCTGCTTTGAATGAGTCATTGACAAGATAAGCATTTTTGAACACTTGATCACTTTTTTTATTCAAAATTCTTTAGAGTTGATAACTGTTTCTTCTTATTTTTGGTTGTGAGGCATGTGCATTAAAGTTCTATGCTATACTTGCTATGCTCTAAGCTCTCTAAGGTCTTGCTTAATTGAACTCGGCACTTTCAACTTTACTGACCCCTTGGTGAAATGAGAAGTGCTACCATAAAACGGAGCCTTCATAACAGTTTGTATTTTCCTGGAAACTAGATGTTAGTGTATCTATATTATAATGCTATTTGTTTCATGGATGTTGCATTGTAAAATTATATTCTGACTGTCAGCATTTTCCTAAATTCTTAAAATAATTCTATTTTTCAACCGATAAGGTTTTTAATAGTTTGTGAATCGTTATATTTGCTGGGGATTTGGAATTATTCACCTTAAGGACAGCTACTTCGTCTTGCTGCTTATGGTTGTGTGTGTGTGAAAATTTCAGGTCTTTTTCTTCCAGCTGTTGTGAGGCCCATTCTGGATTCCTTAGAAACAAGCAAGCAAGTCCCTCAGCCAAAATTTACTGATGTGAGTATTAGATTTTCAGTTTATTTTTTTCTTCTAATCGGGAGTGTGCCATCTTATCGTTGTCCTTTAACATTGTCGATTTATAAAACTTTTTGCCATGTTCTTTCACCTGTTTCAACAAACATGTTTCAAATGTAAACTGCTGGATCATGTGCAAAACCTTTTAGCACCACTGCTGAATAAATTTGTAATTCAAGACTAGCAGTAATTCATGGGTTGCATCAGTTTTGATTGGATTCACGGTTTTAACTTTCAAAGGGTTTAGTTCCTCTATCTCATTGACTATGAAAGAATGAATCTATTATCTTTTATGCAGAGACAAATAATGAATGTGTGGGGTTATGACAAATGGTTACAGGAATTAATTTGGATGCAACTCATTAGATAACAAAAAATTTTCTTGTTGGTATATTGTATTATGATGTTTCTATTGAACATTTCCTCGATCACTTTAGAACAAATAAATTGCCATTTTGCATCTGCCATTTTCCTCCTTTTATCTGAAGTATTTATGTCTTTCATTGTTGCAGATTGTTGCTGGTGTGACGGGTAAAAGGCCGAACTGATTCGTCAAAGTTAAAGACATGTTTTCAAACTTAGGTTCTACCCATTTTTCTTTCATTCAAGCCTAGCAGCTTGAAAATAAGCCTTCTTTTCTCTACTTGTTGAACACCAAAATATGGAATTTCTGAGCATGACCATGTTTTCTTTAACATATGAATGTTTTCTCGTGTGTATTTAGTGGATTCTTTGTTAAAACCTATCTTCTTCCAATCTCTCTAATGGAATTTAGTTGCTAAATCAAGTATCATCAGCTGCTTTGAAACCCAAGAAAAGGGTGCATTTCTTTGTATTTCATGTGGATAAAAAAACATATCAAACGCTGGTTTGCTTTTTAGTATAATAACCTCTATTTTTTCAGATCCTTGCACGCCATGGATTTCACTAGAAGAATAGCAGTAACAACTTGGCTTGATATTGGATGCATAAACTTGCATTCATACATTAGATAAAAACCATGCAAAAGCAAGATAGCATAGGCGTTTATCACATGGGAAACCCTTGAAAGAAAGGCTTCGAGGAGTACTCCTCCAGCACTAGAACGTGGACAATAGAAATAGAAGTCAAGTCTCACAACTCACGAGAGCACACATCTTTCTTTGGTTTTCTACTCCTCCATGAGACAACCTGCTTCAATCCCTCATAAATTGTAACCTGCAACGTAGATGTAGCTTAAATTTCTAACCAACCAAAGTTGGTTTTCTTCTAGAATTGAAGACTCAAAGATAGTAAAGGAGTTTGAGACTTGAAAACTAACCAACAATTGAGGCTTGGCATGAGAAGCATAGCTCCCTGACCTTGTTATCTTGAACCTTCCACTCCCTTTTGCGTCTTCATCATTTTCGTAAGCATATTCTTTACCCCCGGAAGATGGGAAGACGCAACTTCCCCCACCTGCCTCTCTTTTATCCTTTAGGACTTTTCTTCTCCAACTCCAGGAACCCAAGAACCCACCCTCTTTTAGCCTCCTCTTGCTCTGGATCATACTAAGCCGGCCTTTCTCAGGACTGAAGCTCCTACGAAAGGACCCGTACAACTCTTTCTTGATCATCCTAAAGGATGAAGACTGAAACTTCCGCCTTCCCATATTGTAAGGCCCATCAAAGACAGTGGTTGGTGATGGCATATTGACATCCGTAAACAACCTTGGAGGCAGCTCTAGAGTTCTAAGGGACAAGTCAACCCCGAAACCGAGAGCAGTTGTGCCTCCCCTGGGCTTGCCTGGCTCTTCCTCCCATCGAAATGGGACAGAAGCTGAGCTGTAGTGAGTTGGGGATGGCATCTCCAACCTCTCTGGTGACCTTGTACCTACATATGAATGTGTCGACCTTCCTAACAACGAAAGCCTCGTTGTGGAAATCTCCTTCGCCCCCTCTGCCTCGTATTCCATTGACTCGCTTTACACCCTCTCTCCCGGTGCTCTATATCTATTGAGACGTCTGTTCTTAAGGAACAGCTCCACTTTGTAGTAAGGAGTGCCAGATGGAGCCTAGTTGAGAAGACTTTACGAGCAAAAGCTTAACCTTTTTCTAGCCACCATAATCATTCGAGGGCCTAATATCTTAATTGCATAAGCATTACCTAATGGTGATACCCAAGACTCTGTCTGCCAAATCTATATTAAAAAGAAAGATAAGAAGGGAAAGAAACAGCGGAAAGTAAACAAGCAGCAATTGTTGTCTTCCTCCTTGGATGGTTGAATCATAAGAGTCTGATTTGAGAGTAACTTTTAATGTGTAAATGAATCTCCTTTCAAAATATGTAGGCAAACGACAATCCAGTGGCACTTATTTCAAAAATTTTAGCCTGCACCAGCTTTAGATTAATAGGATCTGATATGTGTCTTGTTAAAGAGAAGCATCGGATGCCAACCTGTGGTGCAGGATGATTATTCCTTTTCCAGGACCTGACTTCTTCGACTTTGACAGATCCATAACATAGAAAGAGCTTCTGAAACAAAAATGCTTTTCCTTGTTAAGCTAATTCTACGGCAGCAGAAGGATAATTTCAGAAAGAATCCCAGTATTTTGTCAGATACAGACTAGATATTGATATTTAGGTAAGGATTGAAGAATCTACGATTCAAATACAATAAAACAAGTTATTATAATGAATTTATTTCGAATTAGCTGAATTCATCCTGTTATTCTTTTTTTTTTAATAAAAGAATATCTCAGTCGATAACCAGACTAATCTCTCCCGTAGTTCGATCACCCGACTCACTTCACAAGCATTTAGCCTGCAGTCATGAATGATACGGTACAACATCCACCGATTTGTTTGTGTGAGACCACTATAATAACTCCCTTAATTAGATTTTATGCCCGGCATCATAAGAAGAGTCGAGACGGGTATACCACTAATCATTTTTTTTGCCCGTAACCCAAATGACAAGAAGCGACCAATTTAATGCGATTTGTCTTGTCCAGGAAAAAGTTGTAGCTTATCGAAGCAGATAATCATTAGCCACGATAAAGATAAATTGAAACTCCTGAGGGAGATGGAAGGATTTAGCTTAACTTGTAACAAATCACAAAATTGAATTATTTACGTTAATTTTTAAATATAAAGCGCAATAATTGAGTAATTGACATATAATCTGCCTTGCTAAGTAAAGGATACTTATCTTTTAGACAGAGCCCATTGGAATTGTTTGCATAGCTAAGGCCCAAGGTTTTCAAAAGGAGGCCCAATTTTGGTTCTTGCATCTTCGTTAAAGCCCATGTTCTTCACCAGCGATTTTAAGAACAAAAGGCTCATTTATTTCCTTGCCCAAGTTCTATGACTTAAGAAATTATCATTCAATCATATTTTATCCGTACGTTTTCTGTGCGAGGAAATAGGCAAATTCTCGTCATTCGAGGCACATAATCGGTACCACTATCACATAGACACGAGAATGGCAATGACCCGTCCTCCTCCCTCTCCCGCTCCCGTCCCCTACATCAAACACAGTGATCAGCTTCCTGCCATATATCTGCAAGGCAATACATGACTACCTTTAATTTCTATGACTGTTCACTCTGACAGGGCACCATCCAGGCCCAAGGCACGAGAGCCTGAGTAGGGTCCTGATGGAAGAACCCAAAATCTGGCCAAGAAAGAGTCACATGTTTTCGTCAAAAGAAAGAATCACATGTCTCAGGATTCAGAAATTCCTGCTAGTTCTACAGAACCTAGCCAGCTATCTCTCCACTTCCGCTTCTCATATTTCTATTTTTGGTGAATGAAGCTGAGTGGTCAGTACAGTACTGACAACGTACTCAGCATCTTCTTTCTGAATCAAAGAGCTGGAATCCAAAAACACACACACTAAGCAAAAATCTCCATGGCTGGAATTTTTAATTCTTCGAACAAACAATCTATAGCATTTAACTGCACTAAACTGAACCTTACATGTTTGAAAACAACGATACACTGCCATAACAGATGCATCAGCCCTTCATTTATGGAAAGGCAAAGGCACATGGAGTTTCAGCTGTGAGTACACATTGCATCCTGTTCGGTTCCCGATTATCTATAACGTGCGCGGCCCATTTCAAGCTTCATCTTTTCTGGGTCAGGACACTACATTTCCTTTTGCGACTATACAACGCGAGGAAACCGACAAATGAAGAGGTTTCCCATTTACCAAATCACAGCCATCGATGGACATTCATTCAACTGTAGCCATGTCTCTAACAACATGAGCAGCTCGTTCTACGATGAAGGGACCGTCCTGGTTCGGTATGGGGAACACAACAGAGTAGCATGGATGATAATAATAAGTTTTATAAAGACATTCAAGGGGACTGACTGACTCTATTTGTGAGGTTGTAATAAAAAGGAAGCAAAAGGGTTACAGGTAGGTAGTCCCGTAATAATACAGAGTTGGAGGTACCACCCGGGCCCTGACTCTGTAATGGGCTGTCAAATAGGCCTACACTGGTTTCGTTGCCCAGTATGTACTGTCGATATTCGATTAAATTTTATCGTTCAGTTATATTTTTTAGGGTTAATGTTGTTTAACCAGTGTAGTTCTCAACCCGGCAGCACATGCAGGTTCTAGGACCAAGGAGGATTGGTGCTTTGGTCCATCTAATCAGCTTTGACAAGCAAATGTTGTCCAAGGCAAAATCAGAATGTCCCCAAGTTTGGGACCAGCAGCTACGACAGTTAATAGACCCTGAAGGCTTATAGACCACACAGAAAGAGGGTCCCAAGGGAAAGAAATGCAGAGAGCCATACAATGGTCCTAAAGTAAATGAGAAAAAAGAGGTCAAGGGAAAGAAAATCTGGCCATCATCTCTGCAGGCTTTTCCCCAGAGGAAGGGATACAAAATATAATGGTGAAAGCTACAGGTCACGGCTTCTACTAACAAGAAGTCAAAACATATGCCACAAAAAAAATACAAGTAAGCTTATAATTTACAGGCTAATTAATTGAAGTCCACACCAAACCCACAAGCCACTATGCACATTCCATTCCTAAACCTGACTCAATTATATTAAGTTCACTTCGGTTTGGGAAGTCCCTAGCTGAACCTTCTACTACCAGGACCCAAAATATACTGTCTACAACCCTAGTGCAAGCTCCAAAAAAACAGAGCAAACTGAACCACACCGACTACACTTCTCACTGCATGTCCACATCCTCCCCAAACTTAAGTAAATGGAAATTTGTTAAAACCACAGAAGGTTTGAACTGACCCTTCAAGCATCTGATCTATGCTCTGACTCCAGGCTTATAACAGTGCCTTCACCCTCTAAAGAGGAGGTGTGGAGCTTGGATTGTGAGCTCATCTTCTTCACTTCCTCCCTTGAATATATGAAGATCTTCTTTGCCATTTGGCAAAACTCCCTGTGATGTGTGGAGGATTTATTAAAAGCTGCAATTCAAAAGGAAAAATAGACAAGGAGAGTACACTGACTAAGTTACTTACAGCCATGGATCGTCACCCACAAGCATCATATCACCCTCGTCATCAGTGAAAACAACAGCCCATTTCTCACGAGAAGAAAGCTCTCCTTCTATTTCAAACAATTTCTCCAGCTCAGTTATAAGATCCGCATAACCTTTCAATGCTGTTAAATCAACAGCACGACCAACAACAGCTCCCTGCATTTGTACCTTTTTGGAAAAAAAAAAAAAAAAAACCAAAATTTGAGTTTTAGTACCATGCAAGAAAGACAAGAGCACATGAAGACCAAAATAATAATAATAATACAATCTCTACCTTTGTACGAGTTCTTGTAGAAGTACTTGAAAACTGCTTGGCACATGTCTCCTTTGGTACTGCATCTGCTGAAATTTGCTTCTGCTCTTTTGAAGACAATGAAACACCCATTGCATGAGCCTTGTCAGTCTCACACAAGACAGGTCCTTTATTGCCATTGGAATCAACAGATTCATATGCAAGTCCTTTCTCAGGAAGATCAGCAGAATTAGAGTTGCTGGTCAAATCAATTCCAAATAACCGACAACCTGAAGAATGCTCAAGCTCTCTATCTTTGTCCATCTGCTCGGGTATCAGACCATTGTTTTGTCTCGATGGAACGGGAGGCGTAAAACCAGAGATGCTTTGCTGTTTCATTAAAGTTTTGCTGTCCTTACTTGAATCTTGAAAGAGATCAAGAGAAGCATTCATGCAAGGATAACTTGGCCAAATTCTCTCTGCCCAGATTCTTGTGTTGCACAAGCTGTTATTGTTGACAAGATTGCTATCAGTTTCCTTCTTCCTCATGGACCAAAGAACTTGGTTTTCACTATTTTGACCTTCAGTAGCAGTAGCACTAGCCATAGGAGTTAGTTCATGGGACTGGGTTAATCCGTGATACCAATAGGCTGAAGCAGCTGAATTGGTAGTAGCTTCTGCATTCCAATCAATGAATATAATCTAAACGAATTGGCAGTAACTTCTACCATTTTTTTTGGAAAACCAAGGTAGCATTTCCCCATACCTGAAGCTGGAATATCAACTGGTCGAGGTCTTTTGCTCTTCACTACCTGCTGCGCAGGATTTGGGGAAGCAGAAGCTGAAAAGGGCTCTATGTCCCATGGAGACACTCTCTCTGGCCTGTGGACCATTGCAGGCTCATCCCATTGAATCTGTAAGGAAAAATAATTAAGGGAATTGAACATCAAAACAGAAAATGAACAATTCAGCATTGGTTCAAAGCAGGAAAAAACCTTCAGTGAACGCCACTTAGAACCTGACCACTCAGAAGAAATATCTCCAATCCCAACTATAGTACCTGTAAACCTGATCAACCACTTCAGCGGTAACTAAAGATCATCAATTCAAAGAAAAAATCATAACAGCGGAGAAAATGGTAGACATACCTCCTCTCAGGAGAATCTTCACCCTCAAATCTCATTTTGAAGCGCATGCCAACAGAAAATCCGTTGTTAACAGACTCCAGATACTTGTTCAAGCCAATGATGAACTGGCTCGTCCTAAAGAAGTCCAATAAAAGAAGCTAATCAAGTTAAGAAAAACATGACCAGAAAGCCATTGCAGGAAAACAAAATAAACAAATCTAACCTTGGCTTATAGTACACAACAAAGAGAGTCTGTGTTGTAACAGCATGAGAAGCAGTCGCAAGCACTCCTAAATGCATGCTCTGGCTGGATATCACAGATGAAGGCATTGAACTTTGCTGACGTGCATGACGTCGAACACCAACACGTAATTCCCCATTATCACCTCTGTAAACCACAAAATTTGAAGTTTTGAATAAGAAGCATGCGATGCTACCATATTCAGAGATGGAAGAATTTCGAGAGACAAAACAGATGTAAAATCAGGGTCCAACAACCTAAGAAACACAAAAGCATCTCCGGCAACCAGCCTTTTAGACGTGACAAATGTACTCCAGCCTGTTGTTAGCAAGTGCCTCCGTGGTTGACCTAATCAAATGAATAAGAACAAAATTGGTTATAAAGTTTCCATATATGCAGTAGAGGTAGAATTCCTGTTCTCCTCGTTTGTTTAGATAAGATGCATACCGATTCTTACTTGACAAAAGATAAGGTGAAAGACATTTACCTCTGAATATATGTTTAAATCGCCACTCATACCCATGAAGATCTTTGGCAGCCAGCTCCTGGGTTGGAATTGCTTGACTCATGTCCTAACCAAGAACCAAAACGCACAGCCGGTCACATTATTTTTGAAAGAAAATGTCAATCAGGCGCCGCTGGGAAGAACATTACATTGCAAGTAAGTGTTATTACCAAGGGAGGCAGACATTCAGTAGCATGTTTTCTAAGAACAGAGAACCCTCCGTGGGTGCTAGTGTCGGATGCAGTTAGAATTTTGCAAAAAGAATGAACTGTCTGCCTTGGCGGCTCAGGTAGATAGGGGTCGGGGCTTGCAGGTTCCGTTTGCTGAAAAAATTACGTCGAGACATCCAAGTTAATAATAAAGAAATCTAAGTGGCAAGGAAAAAGCCTTGGATAGTCAAATATACAAAGGAAGAATTAGAATACGAAGTCTCGCACTCGGCCACGACCCTGTTTCTTTGTTCACTTATCTTCCGGAATACAAACCACAAAACAAAAGTATTTACTCACATCTGATTCTGGGTGCAAAGTTATCTGAGCATAAACCTCGTCTGTCTCTTGTTCTGCCTAGAATTTGAATGAAAAAACCAATAATTTGAGTTAGCCTCCCCCAAAAAACACCCTGTAAAAAACCAAACCGATTCTGGGAAGAGTGAACAGTAGTGACAGAATACCAGTAGCTGAATGTTGACAACACGACAGAGGATCTTGGAAGGAAGATTGAACCGTGGGATTTGCTGATTCAGTTCTTGATTTGTTGATGCTTCCAACTGCAGATGATAACACAAGAAGAAACAGAGGGATTACGATCTCTTGGTACGAAAGGTAATGAAAGAAACGAAGAGAAGAATAAAATTTGTATCATTGAATATGAGAAAGGAATCATACTTGCTCCATGTGTCCTTGAGGGAAGTAGAAAACTCTCTCTCCAGGCCTTGGCACCTCCACCAATGGCCCTGCACATGCCTTCCACAGCTCCCCATATAGATCATCACCTCCTGCACCCATCACAAAAGCCCACACCAAATGACAAAACGATTAAAAAGCTCAAAACTTTACTCTATATGCTTGCTGGGGAAGTGCAAGAAACTGCAGGTTTCCATATTTCATTCATAGAAACACATTTCCCCTGCTTGTCCTTTCCATTCTGAAAACATACAGAGCATCAAAAAAACCCATTAATTCCTCGCTTCATTTCCTCACCTGTTTCCGCACGTGGAATTGATGCGCTCCCGAGATTGCTCTCCATATAACGTTAACCCACAACACCAAACCACGTCGTATCGGAGAAATCAAGCAACCGAGAACAACAGAGAAGAAGCAAGAAGCAGAGCACTTCACCTTGCGCGCTAAAAGCTAGCCCATTAATGTGCCAAAGACAAAACAAAAAAGGTTAATCAGACGGAACGGTTATGTAAGTATTCACTTCATTTGCTTAACAACAGCAGCAGTAGCAGCAGAAGCTCGGTAGCGGTAGCAAGTGGAGTACTGTAATGAGGAGCTGTTATATATATTATCTCCCTTTTTCCCCCTTCCTGTGGCTCTCTCTCTCACTCTCACTCTTTCAGTTACAAAACCACTTTCGGCCTTTTGTCTTCCAGTCGCACAAAAAAACGATCTTTTTTCTTAGACAACACAACAGAACACTTTTGAGTTCTTAGCCCTCGGCCTTGTCGTTGAGGTGATTTTTCTAAATCCTTTGGATCAAATGTTGCCAGAATTCACGAAACTCCCACTAAGAAACACCCTTGTCTGAATTCCAATACTGTAGTGTTGTAAGAATTCCCTCACTCTCACCACCCACGTTTTCTCCCTCTCTCTTTAACTTACTGGTCAGTCTAGTTCCCTCCATTCCCCACCACTCCCAGTTCTCTTTCTACCCTCCCTATATCCTTTTCTTTTGGGTGTAGTCTTCCACTGATTTTCTCTCCATTTACTCTACGTTACGCCAATGTAGAATATTTGGACCTTACCCACCCTCCACCTCAAATCAAAAAGCTATTTCCCAATTTTTTAATTTTAGTTTTTTTTAAAAAAAAAAAACATTGCAGTTTCTCGATACTCTTATGACTATATTGTAATAATAGTATATTAAGAATGGCATAGACTATTATTACAATTGGGTCTTGATTTGATTAATGTCATCTTTCTGAAAGTCTCGGAAAATTTTTATTTTTTTTTACATATATTCAAAGATGATATCAAAATATTAATTTATTTATAGATTTCAATCTTAAGATTCTACTTATAATAATGTGTTTTGAATTATGATTATTTTTTCCTCAACCTTTACCTAATTTAAATTGAAAAATCTGGATCTGATATTTTATAGGAAATTTATTTGCTTGTCTGTGAAGACGTCATACGTTCCCGTCCACGTGATTGTTGATTTTTCAAAAAAATAATAGTAATAATATTTTTTCGAGAATAAAATTGTCTGAGATCAAATATGTCACTATCACCGGGTATATGAAATTTACACACTTAATTTATCTTATTTTTATTCCAAAAAAATACCTGAGATCAAACACATCCAATTATTATTATCTATGCTTCATATTTAGAGAAAAAATAATCATGGATTTATAATTTATTTATTTATTTATCAATTTTGGATTACATAACTATGTATTCGATTCAATCTAATTTTTAGATCTTAAGACCGTGTTTGAACATGATTATTTTCCAAATCGAATCAAAATCTTGAAAAAAAATTAAAAGTGATTCAAAATTAATATAATCGATTCCTACATTATTTTTTACAAAATCCCATCTTAATTTAGCCGAAAGTAAGAATAAATCACATATCTTTTTGGTATGCAATTGATGCCATGTCTTCTTCTTTATTTTGACCATGGTGCTATGCTTCCAAGTAATCCAATGGATTCGCAGCACTTTTAAGTTCCATGACATGTGGGTGCTGTTCATGTGCCTGTAATAGTGCTAAATAATAATGATATATAATAGCTCTTTATTTTCTCTTCGGTAACCTAACACATGCAAAGGATCCGAGTAGGGATCACGAGATCACCATACGGCTACCATGCCAAATTGCCCAACAAACATATGAAGCCAATGCCTGCCGTCTGATAAAGGTGGCGTGACGTAATAATGCAATTACACGTCATTTCCAGACAATGACAGCCTACATGCTTATTAGAATTGGAGCAATTTAGTCAATCAAAACTGGTTATTCATTTGATTTATATGATTTTTTAATTATATTATATTTAAAATCCGATTAAAACCGATTTAGTTTGGTTATTTCTTAACAAATTTTATCTTTATTCTTTATTTGTTTTATATAGTGTCCGATTTTAAAAATTTCGAACAACCTAAATAAAAAAATGAATTTATAAATAATATTATTTCTAACAAATTATATTTTTTAAAAGTTTAGATGCCAAGAAAAGCATTAACCTAGCTCCGTTCCGTTTTAGTGTGGTGCCACCGTTACGGTTTTGTCGTCTCTTTCTTTGTCTGCGTCATGGCAGGCAAAGCGTTTTGGTTCAGCGGCTGGCTCGTGTAAACCCGGCAGAGAAATTTCGGGACTTTATTTAAGAAATAAATTCCTTATAATAAAAATAGAACTTGGAGAAGAAGGTTAGGTTTGTGATATTTCGATTCGTTTTCCTGGACATGTCAGGGTCATGATTCGAGCTCATATTTTTCTTGTTGGGACCCACACTAACTGCGTTGCCTTGTTGTGTGTCAGTTTTGAAGCGCGGAAACTCACCTTCCGTAGAATCAATACGCACAACACGCGCCCAATGTATCGCAAGACTACATAAGCAACATAACGAGCGTATTTTTGCACGCTCTGAAAAAGAGCGTGGAAAGGGACTTCTGTTCAAGTCAGTCATACCCTTGTAGCTATTTCCGATTTTGTTAGGTGGTCCCCGAGTACACGGCACAAACCGGTCTTAATTAAGATAGGCCACGTGGTTTGGTCGTTTTCGTACCCACGTGTTATTATTTGACCTGTCTTCTCGTCTTGGATGCAAAAGACATTCTTTTTCCATTTTTTCTTAACCTGCGTGAAACTTTGAAATAGATAAAAATTGGGAAAAAATAAAAACAAAAAGAAAGTCAGGACATTGATAATTTATTTTTATTGAAAATTATAGGGGGACCAACTTTATTTATAATTTACCACATTGATTTTATTCCAGGGAGGCATCTTTCTGTAATCGGAAATTCTTAATTTTGACTGGCAATATCTTTGTGCTTTCAACATTTTTTAAAGAATGCATCGATTCTATGGGGTAGTATAGGTCAATATCAATATATTTATTGGGGCAATGGGGAAGCTGATATTAGAGGAGCTTATCTTAATTTAAGCCTTGCTATAAGATAATATATTTTAATCAATTACAATCTATATGATTTATCCCTTTAATAAAAGAGGATGAAAACCAACGAGCTGTTGGCGCAGTAGTCTACAACATAATGCGTTTTCTTAACTCAAGATACCTGGTTCGATTCGGAAAAACTGCGAGGTATGAAAAATACATTGTTGGTAATCTGATTATCGACTGAGATACTATGTTACTCGGCCCTGATATTTTTAAGCAGTGTAACTCTGGCAAGACATGTAACTTTTATTACTGAATCAAGTCGGGTTTTCGAAACAATTGACTTATCGATGGAAGGGTGACTAGCTAGCACTACTATATTGTGATTGAGAAATGACTACTGACCATTACGAGGGGATAAAGGACCTTAATTTGATAGTATTTCCAGTGGAATAATGAACAAATGTAGTTGTAATAAATAGCCTTATCGTATAACTTTTATCGTTCGGGGCTGTGGATTCCTTCAGGATTAGAGATAAGAGATTTGAGATTAGATCCGTCAAAATTTGTGGAGGCCAGATATTATCGGATTATTCGTTTGCAACCAACCGGAATGATTCTTAATTTTTCTTTTTGTCCCGAAATCATGACATTATCAAGTGCTCCCTCCGATGCTATGCCTCGGTTTTTTTTTTTTAAAAAATGAAACACAGTAGTATCTTGAGTTTGAATCTAATATGATTTTTTTAAAAAATTAAATAGATGAATCAAACTAACCTAATTTTTTAAAAATATTCTATATTTAATGATTCAAATCCTGATTTTTAATAAAAATTAACGTTAACTACATCTCTCTCGAATTTTACAATAGTAATAGTAAATTTTACGATTGGCGGGGAGAGTCAATTTCTTGAATGCTCACTCCCATGTGGAGACCAGTTCAGTTTCTGTTACATAGTTGCCTTTAAACGTAGCAAATGAAAGACACCCCACAGGTCTGCAAGGGTCTCGACGTCCACTCGATCACTGGGGCTGCTCTCTTTTTTTCATCCCGAGTTTGAGTGCACTTGATGTAGGGTACCCTACAAAGGGTATTAGGGAAGAGGAGTACTCTATTGTCATAGATTAATGCCATAGCAAAGAGTAATTCTTATAGTTCAAGAGGATAAAACCTTGCGTTGAAATTTATAATACAACATGTGAAGAGGAAGATAACCCTGGGAATCCTATACAAGAAAGAGGTTTTCATGAAAGGGTAGAGACAGCCTTTTGAGTCTACTGTTAGGCTATGTAGCCGTTTTATGCTTATTGTCTCCGTGTCCGTACGGAGGATGCTGGTTATATCGAAAATAAAATATTTATTTATATAATTTTTCTATTTATGTATTTATCCCGGTTCTTTATTCGAGAGTGGTGTACTGGGTATTATTTCTTTAGTAGAAAGGCCCAAACTCGTGCATAAGTACGGTAGAATTGAGTCTGGTGGGTGGGAAAGAGTAGGTGATCGGGCCGGGTAGGGTGGGGGACCATATACATGGCGCTGCCCGGGCAATAAGATGGTGGGTCAACCCGAAGGCGCTCTCATCCGCACGAAGTTCGCTTCACAAAGGAATGGGGGATTTTTTTTAATCAATCCTCCAATAGGGATAATAAAACCGATTTAGTGGAAAGTTAGGCTGTCTGGCAACATTTAGCATTATTTGGTGAACGAAATATTAACTTGTGAATTATTCAATTTAGTACTAAAAGCATCATATGCAGCCGAGGAAATAGAGGCTGCTACCGAGGAGAGAATGATCCATTCACTGACCATTTCTTTGATCCAGTTGAGTATTTGCCCGTAAATTTTTGAAGGCCCATCCGAAACAAAAAGACGTAAATACGCCAAACCAATATAGCAGAGAGCTCAGTCATGGCCGTTAGGGAGGAGCTAACAAATATTTTTTAAGAAATGCCATTAAACTTTTTTAAAGAAAGGTAAGTAGGTCAAATCTTTAAAAACCGACCGTCTATAAATAGATGTATACGATTGAAAAGATGAGCCCCGGCTAAATGCAGCAGAAACAAAATACAGCGAAAGATTCGATTTAATGGCAAGATGTGTCCCTCCCAAAAACTTGCACCGATAACTGACGAAAAACATCTACTCCGTAATATGCCCCTCCCTCCTCACAACTTGTGTGTTCCTGGCTCACAAACTTCCGGTTACGACAATGCATACATGCAAGCAGACTGACTTTACCACTCGAAACAAGTAGAAAGCAAATAATACAAATTTACTGACAAGTGAATGCAGAACACGCGCTTTAGGAACTTCTCCAAAACCCAAGTTGCTTTTGTTATACCATACTCGGACGCCGTCCTTGTGGTGGTGAATTGTGACCACATAATGCCAAGTTATTGCCCCCATGAGACCTGTGGAAAATGGCGAAATAGATGAGTGAATAAAGTGAAGATATGAACTACATGAAAAGCTTCCGTCTACTCACCATTGCACGATGAACAAGCTGGATGAACTCTAACCACTCCGACCTGGTTCTGGACAGGAATCTGAAATGGAATATAAAAAAGGTATGGTGAGACCATTCCATTTACAATAGATTAGCATGCTGAGTATAAAACTTAAATGAAAGCAAATGAAAAAACAACAGAAGGCATTCCAAGTATATATCAAAACGTCACAGACTAAAACCATTCTGTTGGGTTCTTTAGCCTCAGCCTCAGGCACAAAATTGACTCGGTGAATGGATTAAAAAAAACAATTACCAAGAACATTAGATCCTGTTGAATAAAGAAACAACACTAGTTGTTCAGGGTTACTGATAATAACAAAAGCGCAGGAAGTATGAAAAAAATCAGGACAAAACCAGGCGTACAACTAACGGGGGGCTAGCTTCTCATGAGAAAACATGCACCAAATCCTGACAGAGCTATAGTCACAATCTCTACTACCATAGTATCATTTAATCATGCACCAAATCCTGACAGAGCAGCAAACAGAAAGAAGATATAGTCACAATCTCTACTACCATAGTATCACCAACATGTTCAAGTTACAAATTGCAGTTAGCGGTACAGTTAGATATTTGCACTCCGCCAGCTGTTTCAAGATAGAAAATTTATATAATTCAATAACCAAGCCCATTCATAAGTACACAACACATAAACGGATGTCATACTAGAGTTCCTATATAGATATAAAACTTGCTGCATAACCAAGCCCCTCTGTACAATTTTCTTGCAGTATAAGCAAAATTCTGAACAAAATAACACTTGATCCATAACATAAAAAACGAAATAAGAAACCATTATAAATATAGACTAAAAATGCAAATCAAAGTGCTACTTACTCAAACAATTGCACACTTGTAACTATCACACAGCTGTAGCAATGCAGCTTGGTTTGAGGCATCCAGATTCTCGTTGATAATCTGGGGATATCTCCCAGGGGAAACAGCAGATAGCCTTGATAGAGAGGCTACTAAGAACTGTTTTGGATCTTTTATGTCGTTCAGAGGATCTTCCTCTTTCTTCCCGGCATTGTAAAGATTCACAAACCTACCAGTGTCACCAAAATTTTCTGCAATGTCTGGAACTTCTGGTTCCTCTTCAACTCTATCTTCCTCTGGCCGTGAAAGAAGGGTGACAATGCTGTCCAGCATTTTTCCCCAGATTCGGACTGATGCAGCATCCAAAAGTGAAGAAGATTCACAGATAAGTCTAGTTGAGGCAACAGCAACCAACTTAATCTCAACATGTCCAGAAATTTGCTTAAGATTTGGAATCCAAAACTGCTCCAATATCACTAGAAATATATTTGGTTGAACTGAATTGATTGTGTCAACGAGGTTTGCAGAACCATGCTTGACCAAAAAGAGTGACATACATATCAATAGAGACTTGATAAATTTTATGCTCCCCCTCTTTTGCAGCCGACTGAACAAGGCACTCCAGATATGACCCATGTATGAAGAAATGACGCTATAATCAAGACTCTCAATAACAGTATTGAGCACATAGAACCCTTGTTCATCAGTGCTGGGAGATTGCACAAGCATCTGAAATATTCCAAGCACCTCTCCCAGTCTTCCTCCTTGACTAAGCTCATGCGGTGATTTCTGAAGGAACGCCTGAAGTAGGCGCACAAGAGCTGGGACATTTGACTTTCTCTTCCAAGTATCAGGAAGGAGGAGAAGCGTGAAGATTTGCATGTAATTAGATGTAATGGGAGGTTTATTCAACTCAACAAGTTGGGCCAAAAGTTGGAATGCATAGGGTAAGAACTCAGTTACATCATTTCCCAAAATTATCTGGAGGCTGGGTAGAAGGCTTGATTCAAAGGCTGGCAAAAGTGAGATATCCCTGTTACATGCCCGTCTAACGAGGACAGCCACAGACTCGAAGAGATAGTGATTGAAAATTGGATTCTTTGGATTCTTGCAAACTTCATTGAGGATAGAGGTTAATCCAGCAATGCAAGGTGCAGCAATCTCAGTTGATATGTCTGCAACACCTAATACTCGCATAATACACTTCATCACATAATGATTCTCCTCAGACTCTGGAAACTTAAATGCATTGAAAAGGTTAGTCATCAACAATTGCAGAAACATAGCCAAATCAGCTGAAGAGTATCTCGCACGTCCACCTTCATCCTTGACTAGCAAGAGTTTCTCTATACAACTTGCAGCATAAGAATGAACCACATTTGACTCAGCAGTGAGGAAACGGATCACATCGGGCAACAGCTGATATCCAAGAGGTTTTGGTATCTGATTTCTGAACACGGTAAAGAATTTCAGACCACCAGCTTTGAGCATTGGAAAACTATTGACATTCTGATTCTGCAACTCAGGAACTATTACGGAAGCAAAAAAACTCTGAACATCTACAAGATCTGTTGAAACAGAAGAACCTCCAGACTTCTTAGTTGCAAGTGAAACAACTAAATATATGGCGCAATCCTTGTCCTTCCAGTTTGCCGCTGGGTTTGCAGCGTAAGAGCTCAACAGGTTCTGTACCTGAACGGTAACTACCTCCGTGACCTGCTGCTTATAGTTTGTGGCAATACCTTTGAGCAATTCACAGGCAATCCTCCTCCTAGTATCAACGTCACTCCCCTCCATATCCCTCCTAATAAACTCGACATAATTCATCTCAAAGAGCTCCTCGTCCTCATCCCTCAACCTCACATTAGGTATCACAATGCCTTCACAGATCTGTGGTATAACTCCGTGACTTGCAAACAGTGTGTGGTGCACACTCGTACTCACCGTAGTCAAAAACTTAATTGCAGTCACAGCTAACCTGTCACGACTTGCAGACTGGGATACTTTTCCTAACAATGTCCAAACAGCAAGTGCGAAACCTTGCAAGTAATCCTTGAACTCCTCCTCGTTCTTCTCCATATAGAGACTAATATTCTCACAAACTGCTGCTCTAAGCCCATCAGTAACCTCAAGTCCATCTTTAATGCCCTCTAGCATGGGATACTCATTCGACAAATATTTTTGAAACTCGGTCATCCACTCTTTCATATGATCCTCGAAGAACTCAGGCAACTCCTGAAAATTCAACGAGTAAAATATCCTGCAGCACAACCTCTGCGACTCGAATAGAGGCTTTAGAGTTGCAGGTGAGCTGCCGCCAGAAGCAACCATTGAGTCAATCAAACCAGCAGTCCTAAGGAAAACCTCCAGCAATGGGGAAGCAAAGCAATCGAGACAGTACTTCAAATCAAGTAAGAGATCATTCGTTTTGTATTGGTAGCGGAATTTTTTAAAAATAGAGTTGGCAGTTCCGAGGATACCATTGATAGAGTCATAATCGTTCGCCTGAGAAACAGTGCGAAGGTTAGAGATAAGCTCCGGAAGTAGTCCTGGCCATGATTTCGGGAAATCGTACTGCCCGATAAGAGATAGCGCATCACTGAGCTGCGACTGGATGCGACGGGGGGCAGACAACATTAACGAGACGATTAGGGTTTTGATCTGCTCCTTCTCACCGTCAGGGAGAGGGGCGAGGGAGGAATCAGGAGACGGAGCCCAGCGGGAGCGCAAGTGATTCTTGAAGTTGACCGCGGCAGCATGGCGGATCTGCTCTTCAACCGCGGGTTCAGCCACCAGGCGGAGGACAGTGAGGCAGTAGTTTGGGCTGTCGGCGTATTCGGCGAGTTTGGCCTCTGCCTGCCGGCGGGGCTCCGGAGCATTGGAGAACGTGTGGAGGAAGCATTCCGCGAGGTATCCGGGATTCAGGTCCATGATTGCCAAGAGAGCAAGAGAAATGAATCCTCTTCTAGGGTTTAAACTTTAAAGTGAATCCAGATACAAAGCGAACCCGGGCTGCTACTCCGTAGTGTATAATGAAAAAAAAGGGAGGGATTAGCGGAATTGGGCAATTTTGAAACAGTGTACAGTGACCGGGGTAGCTTAGTAATTAGATTTGGGTTAGAATTCTGACCCGTTTAGTGTCTTCCTCATGGGCCCAGGTAAAGGCCTCCATCTTCGCCCTCATAAAATCAGATGCCTATAAATAATTATATGGTCTCAGAAAGCCCATATAATTTTGCGATGCCATTTCTTTACATTTCAAATTCTCAACCGAGCCCACACGCATCACCTTGGTGTTTTGGGAGAATCATCCTTTCCTGCCCGTCTTCAGCGCTGGCTGTGGCCAGAGTTTTTATAGTACCGTACTTACTACAAACAGAACCAGTGCAATAATGCAAATCCAGACAAGTCAACCTCACTGCAGGGGAACGGAGCCGTGGAGTCTTCTCTCCATCACATATACATCATCTGCTCAACAAGGTCAATAAGAAACAGTTATTAAAATGCTTCATATTACACAGGGGATGATGGTGCTTTGTCTGCTCAATCTAATAGATCGCTCCCTCCATATTTTTTGCTACCCACTGTTTCAAAAAGGCATCGATCTATCGATCCATCCGAGCAAAATGTTTCTGTTTTTCGGAAGCCACTATTGTAATGACATGCTGTTCTGCTTGCCGCTGGATATTGTGGAAAACGTTTTCTGCCTTCCCATTTTCGCTTGCCACAAATGGGACGACATTTCCAAAGGCGCGCAGAATACACAGGAGCGGAAGCGGGTACCTTGACTTAATAATGCATTATGTTAGGACAACCCTGTCTGATAATTGAATCCCTCAAGGACACAGCATCAAAGAGCATTTATGTTGGTAAGGGCAAGAGGACTCATGAATCATTGCATGCCAGCTAGATTAATATTCAAATGTTTCAAACCATAACTTGTATAATCATTGCAGAAGCTGGAGAATCAGTCTAATTATTGATGATAAAATACAATTAATGTTCACATCACAACATATCTCATGATTTCAGACCAGTGGTTGATGAATAATTATTGATACTAAATATTCCATTCTATGTTCATACCACAATTTAGGCCCATTCACACTACAACCAAAACATATCAGATTTTTTAATTTTTTTAAATTAAAGAGATATTTACTTTTGATAATAATGATTAATGACTATTTTTTTCAATCGGTAAATAATAATTATGGGGTCAACAAACCTAAAATTTTAGAATATTTTGTGTCTAAAATTAAGATTCCAACTCTTAATATTTAATTAAAAATGAATGATTTGCTTGATATATGATAACCCGACTACTTGAATTCTTTGAAAGTTTTCCATTTTCAGCTTGGCGACAAAAGAGAAGGAGATAAGTTATTTGTAGCGGAGGTTGCATGCCAGAGTTGACGTGCAAGCTTGTGTGGAGGGACCAAACACTTTGTGTTGTACTGATCAAGACTCAATAGCATGACCATTATTAAAGCACACCTGCCTGTCGTAGATGTTTGTAGATTAACCACAACGTGCACATTAAATAACCAAGGATAAGAAGATTTTTCTGACCCTCGACGTCACAGAAAACTCTTTTTTAATAAAAAAAATATTTCAAAATTGGTTTAGCTGAAATAGATTGTTCCAATTAATCGAATCCAAGATGAAGTTTCATATTTGGTTTGGTGTAATAACAACACCACATTAAGAATTATGTAATAATTTATGATTCCGGATTAGATTCGGATAGAATTGAGTTCTAAGTAAAGAGAGTAAGATTAGAGGCAATGTTACACTCTCCAGGTTTTCAAACCCAAATTAGAATAATAGAAAGAATACATAATAATGGTAAACGATGAAGGCTCAAGCAATTACTGTGCCCATGATCTAGAGTTTATGGCTAATCAGTAATACATACACTCTCCATGTAGGCCAAATTGCTCGTGATTTACTAGCTAGCAGGGAATGGGATGAGAGTGAGCAGACAAGAAAATAGCAAAACATAACCTATTTTCGCGACACCTACATGCAAAGACAAGCTTGTCCACCAGGAAGTGATAAAACGCGAACCGCGAGCAACACCTATGCACGTTAGAGATACGCCATGAATTGCTGTGGGGCTTCTCCATCTTGCCAGGTGGAGTCGCTACCCAAACTGCTCCATCCACAGGAATTCCAATCGCAGGCACTACTATTCATCAAGATCTCAGGAAGTTCAATCTCACCCCAAAAGTCATCAATCACGACGTCACAGCGATCACCATTTGTGGCTTCTCCGTTTTTTTTCGCTGTAATCATTGAATGTGCTGCCTTCGCCGCTGCTGCCTGAATATCCCTAGCAGTAGACGTTGGTGGCCTGGGCAAATCCTCGGCCTCGTCAGGAAAATTGAGCTGCGCTTTACGACCTTTGAGACAGTACGCAGCTACGTCATATGCCTTGGCAGCCATTTCCGGAACTGGAAACGAACCTAGCCAAATACGTGACTTCTTCCGTGGCTCTCTTATCTCAGACACCCATTTGCCCCATCGCCGCTTCCGAACTCCTCGATAGACCGGATGCCGTGTGCCCCCATGTGGGTTGTTGGTTGTTACGCAACTTTGATCGGTGGTAGCGGTGGTGGTAATGGTGGTGGTGGTCAGATGATAATCTTCAGTACTGAAAGGTGGTTGCTCCATTTCAATAAGCCGATGACTTTTAAGTGTCGCGACATTTATACTTATACAAAACCTCACAACTGTTCCTTCAATTACCGAATTGACCTCTTCGTGAAAAAAAGGCCTGCAACTACAGAAGACCTGACATTTGTCACCATCCCAGTTCCTAAAGCTTCGACACATTTTCGATAGAACTGCAGCAGTTATCTTTACAGGTAATTAGTATCATTGTCAATGACCTAATCTGGAACGAGGTTGGTCCATGCAAGGCTGTGGAAGGTTCATACGGTGGATGGCTGCACGGGATTTAGATGACATACTTTCATGTCCTGAGGGCTTTATGTGTGATTTTTTGCTTGATATTTGATGCGTAAAACTATTGGTTGGTTTGATAGGGAAGAAAGCCATCCATCTGCTGACACAACATAGAATCTTACTGTAAAACCATTTATTTGATTGTGACATTAAATTTTCTTTCTCTTTAATTATTAAATTCTATTTAATGAGATGGTAAGGATTATTTTTATCTTGAATTGGAATATGTAACAGCATTAAATTTCCAAAAAAGAATTTACAACCCCGAATTCGCATTGATAATTAATTTAGTTAGATTATGCAGTATTAAAATTCATTATTTTCTTCTTAGCTTTTTTTTTATATATATATTTTACTTGTGCAGTTTGTCGTCCAAATTTCCAACGTCTAGCAAATCCGTGAGGAACAGTTTTTTCCATTAACCACACATGGAAACAGAAACTCATCAAAACGAATGACGTTTCGTACGACAGGAATCAGTTTGTTCGAGAATTCAGTGCCGTTAATATTACAGTGAAATGACTGACAAAGACGGATAGTTTAAATGGAGTACGATATGAAAATGAATTGACACTTCCCCATCTGTTATGTAATTTTAAATCAACAAATTATTTTTTATTTATCGAAAATAAATATAAAAATTAAAAAATCTTATGACAAAGGATCAAAGTCGGACCACTCCATGTCGTATCGGTTTCATTGTTTGAAATTATATAACTTTCATGAGGTGCTGGTACTTCTAGTGAAACAAACCCCGTACCAATATTTGTTTTATGTTGTCAATAAACCATGTTCTTTTCACGAGGACAGTTTTAACCATGTATCGTAGAATACTACGTATTTAATTCTTACAAAAAAATAGTGTCGGTTGCAACACATTTTTGGTCAATAATGTGTCGTACTCTGCAGTAATATATATACGAATCCATTGTATATACTTTATTTGCGGTTGGTAGATCCTAATATTATATCTCAATAATACTGTTGATTTAGAATGTCATAAAAAAAAAATCTATGACGATCCATATACTCATTGTTGGACTGACAATGATCCATTAATTAATGGGAATTTAAATTTTGAGATTGAGTTAGTCTAGAACCAAGATCCAATAACTAATACCATATTCAAGTTTCTATACCTTACTCTTTAATGTATCAAAAGAAAACGCACAAGTCACAAGTTTCATAACATTTGTTTTTGTCCAAAACACCGATACTTTACATTAATCGTTGTCGTGGCTATGGGGATGACTTGTTCTCATCCTTAATTAGCTAGCTGGTAATTTTGGAAGCAGGATGGGCCGAGGAGGTTTGGCCTTTGGTTGACGAAGTTTCCCTTTCACTGAAAGACCACGATGCAGAGAACATGTCATAACGAAGCAAAGCAGACTAAGGACAATGCATGGACCCAAGTCAATAATGGTGTAACAGACTGGCAGCTAGATGACGAAAATTCAGGAATTGAAGGGATACCAAAAGTCGTGTTACTTGACAGCCTATTCACGTCTAAACGAGTTGCAGTTCCATTGGTTCTGCTTAAAGAACTGTATGTTTTTGGCTATGTTCGTAACCTATGGTTCTGGGCTATATGGAGAAGCGTCTTTAATTCGCAACAGACAACCTATTATTTAGTTAAGTAGCTTCAGGACCAGTGTACAACGATGGTTGCTAGAGAAACTAGATACCTAGAAAACGAGGTTTCAAACAGGTGGAAATGGATCTTCTAAGCCGATTCATCGGAAAGGAAGAGGAGGGGAAAGATGGAGGGTTTGTTCTTACTCGTCTGGTTAATTTGTTAGACACCCACGACACAGACTATTTCTGCAAGTTTCTCTGTACTGAAAGGAGATTAAGATATTAGAAAATAATGGAATCAGGATAGATTTGCTAAAATTTCTAATATAAAACATAAAATCCAGAGATAGCGTAGTACTAATTCATTAATAATCAATTAATTTAAATAAAATATATTTTGTTTATATAAAAATAATAATTTATTAAAAAAGGCATAATTTTGGATTACCCGATCCGCAGCCCATCCAGGCTCAACTATATATATATGGTAGCGCTATAGCTGAAAGGTGGAAAGAGGCTTAAATGGACAAATTGTGGGCTGCAATAATTTCATGTCCAGGTTCAGGAGTTCGAACGAGCCCATGCAGGATATGGCTTGGACCGGACATCTAGGCTTTAGTCATAATTATATTTTTAATATTGATTGTCCGATATCATATCACTTAAGACTAATTTGGTATATGACTAATTTAGTCATAATTTTTAATTTTTTCGGATGAAAAACTATAATCTTATTATTATGAAAAATATCATCCAAAATATACTGCGGAGCAACCCATTAGCTGCCCTTTTGCAGTTAGATGCTTAATCGGAAATACCTCCTAGTCACGAAGACGGGTAAGATAGGCGTGGCATTATCTGATACCTAACACACGCGAAGCACGTTAGGACAGTTTCCGGTGTGATGCCAAAAGGCTAATATTAAATGCCAGTCACGTTCTTCTCGCGCATCGTCTCGTAATTTGACATTTTTAAGGTTTTGAAGGGATAATACAAATGTTTTTCCGAAAATTAATACTACGTTTTTGGCGAAAATTAATAAATTTTAGATCGAAACTTCACAAGAATCGTCCTTTGATCGACACGAACCTACTAGCTCTCAGCTAAGGAATGCCACGTGGCATGATATGACAACCCCAACGTCTATGTTTTGGGACCGGTTAGATGCCTCCGCTTGGGCCACGAAAAACGCGTGATGCTGTTGACAACGAAACAAACAATCAATTTGCGTGAAGGCAAAATAAAACACGACGTCAAGCTTTGTTCGGATTTATATTATTCCAGGGGACAGTAATTCATTTATATTTCTGACTTCGTACATAAAATTAGAAATATATATTTTAAATTTTTTCTCTATTTTAAATATTAATTATAGATAAATATAAAATATGATTATAATATTATCTAATAGTATTATAATGGAATATAAAAATATATTTTATATTCATATAAATTGTGGAATATGTCTAACACATCCAAAAAACTAATGTTCACAAAAGGCGGTGAAAGGCGGTGAGAGGACTGATTTCCAATGCAAATGAGCCCACAAGCAGACCATGGCCGGTCAATTCTTTCAACTCTTGTTCACCTCACATTGGACTCTCCGTAAGCTTTTCACACTGATTAAGCCAAATAGACAATCATCTTTAATAAAAATGATTAAAGATTAAGAATAATTTATCCATAATTAATATTTATAATATCAAAGATAAATATCTCTTTATTTTTAAAAAATAAATCATATTGATTCTCACGTGATTTCCTTTTGGTTTGTCTTTGAACGTCATAATGTCCAAATATCAAACGAACTTTTTTTTTCATTTGCAATAACTAACGTTAGTTAACGACTATTCTGATGTGATATAGCAAGGAATCATAGACCGTACGATACACAATCGAAGTTTGTAGTATTCCTCAACGGACCACATGGGCACCGCGACAGTCGACACACTGCAGCTTTTTACTTTACGCGTGCCGTATACTCTAAAATTAGGAAAAGAACAAAAAAAGTGTTATTCAGTAAAAGAATGACTATGACCCAGAAAGACTGATCATTCTAGAATAATATCACCAGCGAAGAGCAACGGAATGACGGTAGCGGGATAAAAAATTCTCGTTGGCCCATTTGGTATGAAAACAGAAATTAAAATTAAAATAATATTATAAAAATAATAAAATAATTTTGTAATAATAAATTAAATTATTAATATTAAAATACAATTTTTTTATTTTGTCACGGAACGAACACCGCCGTACTGTTTGTTTGGAACTTTGGTTCTAGTTTCCTCACAACGTTAACGGGTCAAACTTAAAAGCATTAATTTTGCTCTGATATATCTGTCAGGTCCACGTGTTTCCTTAAGTATTTCATGTTTTATTTAAGGCAAACCTTACGACCCCAACCAACAAAAGCATGTCAAGCTCGCACGGTAACATCGTTTTCTTTTTTTCGTAACGTATTTATTTTATTTTTCAAAAAATATACTTTTTCCATCTATCAATCAAATAATATAACCCGATTTTAAGGAGGAACGAATGCAGTAAAAAACGATTAAATTTTGTAAAACAAATCCCATAATCAGCGTAATTATGTATTGCAGTCAGTGATATGATGATTAAGAATTCAGATACGGACAGACGAACATTTCATTTAGCTCGATATCATTTTTCAGTGATTTAAGAATTAAAAGATATATATTATAAGATCTGAGATAGATTCCCTAGTTTTTTTTTTCCAAATAGAGTGATATATTCGAGTATTATTACATGATTGAAGTTGTTTTTTTGCAACTATTTTCGTTCATGTGTTCAAACCTATTCCGTGCCCTTATTGACAAGACGAATCTCTCATTTTCGTGTCCCTGTCGTGTTCCCCCCAAGCCAAAGCTTTATCTTTCCCGTTAGCCCTCCTTTTTTTACATATTCACATACATACTCGTTATCACCAAAGACTATTGACTACAAAACGCTATCCTTCCTAAATAGATCCCATAAAAGACCCATCATGTGTAGAGCAACAATAACACTAACACCACCAAAACGTGACTTACCTCTACCGAGCTTTAATTGGACGAACAAACAACACAAAATAGTTGCCGACTACCCCTCAACTTCCAACAATTTTTTTTTCCCTTTTTCTTATTTGCCCTTTTGTCTTCCTTTCAATCAGCCTTGTAACCATGGTTACTTTTTGCCTCGAGTGTATGCTTAACCACGGTCCCCTCGACGCAGTTAGCGCTTTAGGGAAGCAACAAAGAATAATATAACCTGTTCTCATTCTCTTCTCTTCCCTAACTCTTTTATCTCCCGACACACTTTGGAAAGAAGAGAGGAAGCTCCTTTTCTCGCCATTCCTTATTGTCCGTGTGAAACTTAACTGATTGTTTGGCTTTCCTGTAAAAATTATATTCCTTAACTCAAAACTGTCACTTTAAACCTGAAAGATTTTCGGTTGCCGAGGGACACTGTTACTTGCACTGCCTTATACAACTGCTGTCTCATGATCCCAATTTGGTTGCTCTAACTGGTGTGTATTGTTTGTTGTTTATATATTCATTTGTTTTTTGTTGATCTTATATTGGTTTTCGATTTTTTCTTCTTTTTTCTGCGACATAATTGCCGAGTTCTTGAGATCTGAAATTTCTCTTCAGTATTGTACAAGAGGAGGGTCCATGTGGGGGGTTTTGTTGTGTTTATCATTTCGCATGCATTAGATTTAATGTGTTTTTTTTGGTTTTGTGAATCCGTTTTGTTATTGGGGGGTGTAAGAGATGATATTTGATTTTTAAAGTTGGGAAAGTTTGGTTTAGTGGGTGCATTTCAATCTGATTAGATGTTGAAGCTTGAAATTTTTAGGTTACTGGGCAGTTTCGGTTCGGGGCTCTGAGATGAAGCTTGAGGTGGGTATGGGAGGTGGGGCATGGAGTCATGAGGACAAGGCCATGGTTGCTGCAGTTCTGGGTACGCGGGCTTTTGATTACTTGTTATCCAACGCAGTTTCTAATGAGAATCTCTTGGTGGCGATTTGCACCGACGAGAATCTGCAGAACAAGCTCTCTGACCTCGTGGAACGCCCCAACTCTTCGAATTTCAGCTGGAACTACGCCTTTTTTTGGCAGATTTCATGTTCCAGCGGCGGTGATTGGATCCTTGGTTGGGGAGACGGGTCGTGCAGGGAGCCTAGAGAAGGTGAAGAATCTGAGGTGCCAAGAACGCTTAATCTATGCATGGAGGATGAGACACAACAGAGGATGAGGAAGAGAGTTATTCAGAAGCTGTACACTACATTCGGGGATTCTGATGAGGGTGATTATGCCATGGGATTGGACCGAGTTACTGATACGGAGTTATTCTTTTTAGCATCCATGTATTTTTCATTTCGGCGTGGGGAAGGTGGCCCTGGCAACTGTCTTGCATCTGGGAAGCATGTTTGGATCTCTAATGTCCTGAAATCAGGGTCTGATTATTGTGTGAGATCCCATCTTGCAAAATCCGCAGGGATTCAGACCATTGTTTTGGTACCTACTGATGTCGGAGTTGTTGAACTGGGTTCAGTGAGATCCATTGCTGAAAATGTTGAATTGGTTCGGTCCATAAGGTCACTTTTCTCAACTCATAATTCTAGTATCAGGGCTAAACCAGTTGTAGCCCCTTCAACCATACCTCTAGTAAGTGAGAAGGACGAAAATTCCCCATTTTCGAGTTCGGGAATTATGAAGAGGGTTGAAGTTACTCCAAAGATTTTTGGTCAGGATTTGAACAACTCAAGTCATCGACAGGGACATGGTGTGAGGGAAAAGCTCCCTGTCAGAAAGATGGAAGAGACTCCAGCATGGGATGTTCACCAGAACGGAAACAGAGACGCATTTTCCACTACTAGAAACGGCCTTCATAATTCTTCTTGGTTGCATGGTTTTGGTTTGAAGCAGGGGAGTCAGGCGGAGGTCTATGGTTCACCAGCCACAACAAATAATATGCAAGGGCTTGTGAATGGGATGAGGGAGGAATTCAGGCTTAACCACTACCAACCACCAAAGCAGGCGCAAATGCAAATTGATTTTTCTGGAGCCAGTTCAGGCCCTTCTGTTGTAGGCCGGCCAGTTAGTGTGGAATCCGAGCACTCAGATGTTGAAGCAGTATGCAAGGACGAGCAGTCGGCTGCAGCTGCCGACGATAGAAGGCCTCGAAAGCGTGGCAGGAAGCCAGCCAATGGAAGAGAAGAGCCCCTTAACCATGTTGAGGCTGAAAGACAGCGACGGGAAAAGCTAAACCAGCGATTCTATGCATTGCGAGCTGTGGTGCCCAATATTTCCAAGATGGACAAGGCTTCTTTGCTAGGAGATGCCATTTCTTACATAAACGAGCTTCAAGCAAAGCTTAAGATTTTAGAAGCTGAAAAGGAAAAATTTGGAGGTGTACCAAGAGACCCTTTGTCTTTGGAGGTTAACTCAAGTGGTGAAATTCTCAATCGATCCCTTGATGTGGATATTCAATCTTCTTTTGATGAGGTGATCGTGAGGGTAAGTTGCCCAATGGACCTGCACCCTGCTTCGAGAGTGATCCAGGCATTGAAAGACGCACAGATAACTGTAGTCGATACAAAACTTACTGCGGCAAATGATACTGTGCTTCATACATTCGTGATCAAGTCTAATGGATCCGAGTCATTGACCAAGGAAAAACTGATGGCAGCAATTTCCCACGAGTCCAACCCATTTCCGCCATTATCATGAATTGGATAGTCGAGGGGTTTGCTTTACTAATAGGTGGCCATAGCGTAAGTACTTGTAGTGAAGAATCTTTCCCGAGCTTCTTCATATGTTTTGTTCAGACAGAAGGGATGTTTAGAAGGAGCTAAAAGCTAGAAGTAGAAAATAAACAACTACTGACCGCATAGGGCAGCAAATTCTCTATTCTTGTTTATAGTATAACATTATCTGCCTTAAAAGAAGAATTCTTTCAGGACCAGTTTAACTCTTATGTTGAGTTTCTGACCAACTGCTAATTAGTTGGTTTCTTAGAACTGCATATTTACTTTGTCATTCTTATGCTTAATTCCCTAATTCATTAGTTCTTTCCTATTTATATCCAGAGTGCTGGTTTCAGCTGAATCCATGCTTAGATTTTTCTTTTTTCTTGTTTCCCTACTTCCTCACAGCTTCAAAGGGGAAGACCCAAAGGAGATGCGAAAAGGAATTAAGAACCCTGTCTGTGAGCTTTCTGCAGGGATTCTCCGTAGTGGTAGTCCAATTTCTTACTCTTTCTCTCTCGTCAATCTACCCTTCAGGATGAGGTGCTTGATATTTTTTTGCCTCCTGGGTTAAAATAATAGATTAGGTTTTGACGTAGAGGCGAAGGAAGGCTATCTTTCGTGGTTGGCATTCAATGACTCTGCGCTGATGGGACAAGTTAACGCCACGTTCTTCTTGTGGTATTACTATCCTCTACCCAACGTATTTAATATGATGGGATTGGTCGGCCGGTACAATTATTTGAAAGTGAGGCAAATATTCTCTGCCAAGGGGGGTAAATTATCGGACACAGAGGCAACCCGGGCTGGTGTCACAGGGAACATTAGTAAAATTTGACTCTTTCTCTGTTAATATTATATTGTAAAAATCCAACCCCCGGGAGACCCACAACCTTCGGGTTACGTTTCTGAATTTTGGATATAACCCACATCTTTTCCTTGCCTCTGTGGACCCATCTCTACGCGTACAAACTCACCTTACATGATGTGAGGTGGGGAAGTACTGTCTGATCTGTACTTTTGGACCATCCATTCACTTGGTCCAGATCTCTCGTACATCAGAGAACCTGTAGACATCTGTACGTGCTATTTATTTCGCTATAAATATATAATTATGACATAAACAGCGGACTCTAGCACATGGTTTCGAGGATTACATTGGCTGGTGTTTTTTATATTTTACTTGCATTTTTGAAGCTGAACAGGCAAGAAAAACGTGAAAAGATTCTGTGTTTAGATCTTCTTTTTCTGCACTGTTTTTTATTGTGGTCCGTGTAATTAATCAACTGGAGTTTCTTTCAGAAGCACATGAAAAAGAGGAAAGAATAATTCCTATTATTCAACCCTAATTTGTAGCCCATCGCTATAGCTCTCTCCCCTTTCTATGAAGTCAACAAAGAAAAAGGAAAAATCAAAAGGCATGCGATAGAATAGTGAATAAACTTTTTCCGAATAAAACGTTGTTCATATGTCTGACTAGCTCTCCATTGTCCGAAACAAACAAAAACGATGCGGATCCCTTTAAATATGTCTGGTCTCTCGCGATCACATGCATCCACTTATTCGAGAATGAAAATGCAATTTATATTCTAAAAATTTCGGACGATTTATTAATAATTAATGTTATATAAAAAATTAATCATTATTATCACAACAAATATCCTATCAGTTTTTTTAAAAAATAAAAAAAGAGACAAAAAATAAAGTTAAGTGTTCCATGAGTAATTAACGTAGAAGGCAATAGCTACTAGACGACTTTGAAATCCCATGGAAAACGTGACAATGACTGGTTCTCTTTTTTCTTAGCCTGCACTCCTTCGTTGATGATAGGCTAGCCCAGTCACAGTCAGAGCAGTAAACTTTTCTCCTAAAAACGTTTCGCAGAGTTGTCGGGTACTGAGGCCAGGGTTAATTTTCACCGTTGATTCTTTTCTCTTTTGCTGTCCAATAACGAACACTGATCTCCTTTATTTATTTAAAGAACATAACTTATTAGTCTCACAGTGTAATAATGTGACAGAGATAGGCAAGCGAGTCTGCCACGTTCTTGAATCGAAAAACATGAAAAACGATGTCGTATGATGTTACAGGCCACATATCAATGGCCCATTCCTCTACCCTCTTCACCGGCCCATTTTAATTCTATATTTATTTTAATAATAAAAAATATTTCAATCAAATTATTATCTTTTTATAGTTATCCATCCAGACTATCCAATTTTATGCTTAGCCATCAATAGAATTACATTTGTAAGAAAAGAAAGATTCCACCATGTGGAGACAAAGCATGTATCTGTATAGCAATATTTTTGTATCCTTCCATGATGTCTGTGCAATTTCCGATTTTTAAGACTGTCGGTTGCTGGAAACTATTGCTTCTTATAGGCCGGCTGCATATAGAAATATTGTTGATGGTATGATTTATGTATTTTTGGTGAGCAATATTAAAATTATTTTGGACAGATTATTCAATAAAAAAAATATTTTGGGCCACTTTATTTTCTTTGAATCCAACTTATCCAATTCTAGGTGGGCTACAGTTGGAAATAAATCGGTGATCAATTTCTTCTCGGGTATAAATCGGGCTGCGGTTGTTTCTCATTAATATATATTAATTTTTACTAAATTATTAATTGCATAATTATAATTTTAAATTAAAAAAATTCAAATCTTAAAAATCCATAGCCGACGCGAGAGAGAGCAAAATAGGTCTGTGATCCCCAGAGTTTCTCTCATAGTCCGCCATGTTTCAATCCAAGTGCAAGGTTTTAATCCCACGTTTCCTTATTTTTGCTACGTATATTTTCTTAAATCCAATGGTGGTACTATTAAATTATTATGATTATTATTATTTTTCACTTTGATTTCTAGCTTTTTTTCTACTTGATGTGCTGTGGCTTTCACTAGCTTACTTCCTGCTATCTCTTCTGGGTGCGCTGGAAAAAATGGTGAAAATTGATTGTATGTTAGGAATGCGAGATAAAAAGTAGTATTTATGAAATATTTGCACAGTTTTGAGTATTATTAGATTTTTTGACTCTTTCTGTGCAATTATTTTTTTTTCCTGCTGTTCCATTGACCTGATCCATTTTGTGTATAGAGAGGTAACGAAATGGTGTTCTGGAATGTAATGTCCCGTTCTGAATATCAGAATTGTGGTTCAGTCGGTGAATTTGAAGGAATTATTATTTATTGTAAGTAGTTCTTTTGGCCTTTGAGTTTTGATGGAATTTTCAGGGAAATTTTAAGAGTCTGAGGGAAGACATTGAAAGGCATGAAGAGAATCTGAAACTTTTGAGAAGAGAGGCTGACCGTTTAGATGGTTCTATACTTGATTTGCAAGGTGTGCCCATCAGTGTATTGCTTAAGCTTACTATGTCTTTTACCGCGAAAGATGTGATACTGGTGCTGATGTTTTGTTAGAATTGAATAAAATCTCTTAATGAATCAGGGACTGCCAATTCTTTCCAATGCTTACCATGGTTGTTTTTTCAGTGAGTCTTGTGAAGTGTCATTCCTCAAGTGTACCAAAGGGGTCAAATTTAACTAGAGCTTCTCAGGATGAGGAAGAAACTAGGAAACAGATATTGCAGCAGAGAAACTCCGCAGCTGGCATATTGTGCCAGGTGGAAACCCATATTGCAATTCAGTCGTCAAACTTGTCATGGGCCAAAGAAGTGCTAGGTGTTGTGGCTACTCTTGCCAGAGTAGAAAATGATAATATCAGCAGGTTAGTGTCTTTGCAGCCTCACCCTTTTGTCCTTTTTGGCATAGGCTTACTCGGAGATGCCCTTGCTCGATCATGTATATATATATATATAAACTATACAAAGCCATGTGCATATTCTTGTTCTGATGGATTGAATGGAACCAATGTGTCTGTTTCAATGAACTATGATTAATTAGTAGATGCAAATGCTCCATGTATTTGTCGGGAGATATCAGTAAACATCGTTCTGAACCAGGCTTCTCTCTGAATACTTGGGACGAGAGGCTATGCTGGGAATAGTCTGCAAGACGATTGAAGGCGTCAGGGCTTTAGAGAAATACGATGGAGAAGGCAACATAAATATTAGCACTGGATTGCATGGCCTTGGATCGTCTATTGGGAGGAAAATTAGTGGTAGATTTCTCGTCATTTGCCTTGAAGAATTAAGGCAAGAAGCCTATCTTTTGTGGTTATACTAGTTCTTATTGCCTTGAGGGTTTTTAGAGACGCTTGACTGTAGCTTCATAATCGTTTAACAGGCCATATGCTGGTGGTTTCAAGGCCAATGATACGCAGAAGAAGCTTTCACTTCCAATGCCACAGCTACCAAATGGCAGGTGTCCGTCTGGTTTTATTGACTTCGCTGTGAACATGGTCAATTTAGATGACGAGAACTTGTCTTGTATAACTTCGGATGGGAATGGGTTGAGAGAGACGCTATTCTATTATCTATTTTCTCGACTTCAGATCTACAGTAGCAGAACAGAGATGCTACTTGCTCTGCCATGTTTAACTCACGGAGCCCTTTCTCTGGACGGTGGGATGATTACAAAAAGTGGCTTCTTTGCTTGTGGAAATAGGTAATCATTTGCATCTTTTAAGATTGGTATCTTGACAGCATTTCTTCCTGTTCTTCTCTGTTCTCCGGCTTTGATGTGCAAATACGCTTCAGTGCTTCTGAACAGACATTTCAATGGTTATATCCTTTTGGGTCCAGAAAAGATGTAGATATCACATTCCCCATCATCTCAGGCGGTTCTGAGATTCCTTCCCACTTCAGTCAGGTTGATGACAGGATCAAGACACTGAAGCGGGAAAGACTTGCTATTGGTCAGGATATTGAAAGAGAACAGTTGTTGCTGGCGAAAACAAAGGCCGACAATATTTCGACATGATTTTAAGCTTAATCTGTTTGTGTTTTCTGATGAGATAGGTGATAGTTATGGTGTTTGTGAAATTACAGCAAATCGTTTTATAATCCAATATCTAACCTTCTTGCATATTTGATTAGAAAACCAAAAAAAATGTTAAGAACCCAACAGCTAAAGAGCAAATCTTTTAACAGATGAATATTTGGTTCGATCCTCTAGTCTTAAATAACCCGAGGATTAAGAGATTCTGAATTAATGCAACCCCAAACTGTTCACCAAGATGTCCATCACCTTGGTTCTAATTCCCAGGGCCCGAGTACTATACATCTGAACCGGCAGGCTTAGATAAATTATTCTCCAGCCTCCAATTGTTTGCTCCTTTCAACCTCTTGTTATGACAGTGTCTAGATATATGCCCTCTCCTCCCGCAAGAGTTACAGATCAAAGGCTTATTACCAGGCTCAGATTCCTGCCTCCTCCATCGAAACACTGGCCTATTCATCTCTTTCACCATTGATCCAATCTTATTGGCATGAAGAGAATGCAAAGAATTGGAAGGCAGACGAGGCTCTCTTTGCTCTTCATGTTTCCGGGAATCTTCCTCAATCCTCACATTCTCCATCAGAGACCAGAAAGGCAAATACTCCATGCGCATCAGCTTGACGCTGAAGTCCTTCCACGATGTCGGGAGCTTCGAAATAATAGCACTAACGTGGAAGTTCTCATCAATGAACATTCCACTGGCGACAATAGTATCTGCAATGCTGTTTAGTTCTAGAATTTGGTTGAGGACGGGCTTTTCATTAACCATCTGATATTCAATATACCTTTTGACTTGAGCTCTCTTCTTTTCGAACTCCTCGCCAAGATAAACTGCCTTTAGCTCTTCCCATAGTCCTTTAGCACTCTTGGTGTTCTTCAGATATTGATAATAGAGAGAATCAGAAAGCGAATGCAAAATGTTGTGGCGACACAAATAGTCATCATTAAGCCACCTCCGTTCAGCAGCTTTGGCTTGAGCAATTTCACTACCACTGGCATTCAAGCTCAGAGAAGCATCTGGGCATGGATCAACAAGCACATATGCAATATTTAGTTGCTTCAAGAAAAATTCCATCTCTGCTGCCCACTGCTGATAATTTTTTCCCTCGAATCGACTGATCTCAACATGCACAAGTTCATGAGGAGCAGCAGAAGCAGCCAATGATTCAGGTAATTGCTCATTTTGTCTCCCATTGCAGTCAGCACTGCAGTACATTGATTCAAAATCAAGCAATCATTTAGCTAATCTCTATTTTCGCAAATATGCAATGTCTGAGGAAACTAACAATGAATCATAATTTCTTAGTATCATACAATCAGTGTGTATTACTTGCAGAACTCAAGAAACTAATGAAAGATGACATATCTATGTTCACCTCACATATGATAACAGCATCCCACCTTAGCTTCGATTGCATCCTTTCGATGGCTTCTTCTATTGCCGGGACACTGTTCCTCAGCCCTGACCATTGTTCAACTGTCAGGCAAATTCCTGAAAATACAGCAGCGTAGACAAACTCTTTCAGCTTGTATGTCTCAACAACAAGTACAAAGGTACAAAGGTACAATATATTTGTGGCCAGAGGCCTAGCCACGACCAAATATCATCCCATCAAACTATTTCCCCCAACCCAAAATGCCTTTAATGGTTTGACACCACAAAGGTTCTACAACTCTGCTAGTGTTCGATGGGTATAACTATCACCTAAAGGGATGAAATAGGAGAACCCAGAAAACTATATACTTTGAATCTATTACAATGCTCAAAAGACATACTCAATATCTTACAAAGTATTACAGTGCTCTAAAATGATCATTACCTTTATTAGTAGGCACCTGCTTACTATCTCTATTATGAAACTCCCTGATGTTTACATAAGCTTTCCCGCGGAAATTTTGAACTACCACGTTCCTTTTCTTCGATAGCTACACAAAACCGAACGCATCTCTGTTAGGTATTTTTTTCAAAAAAAAAGAAAAAAATTTAGGTCTTTTTCTTTCCATTTTACCTTACAAATAACGCGGTTCCTATTGCCGTCGACTTCTCTTTGGGGCACTCGCTCCTCCTCCCCCGCACTCGCGCCCACCTCTCTGGTCTCCTCCCCAACACCCGCACTGGCGTCTCCAGCTGCCTCTGTCTCCAGGGAAGAGAGCAAAAACGACTCAACAACGGCTCTGATAAAACTCTTGTGCTCGACATCTGTTAAGTCGATTCCGAGTCGCTCCGCGGCCATTAGTCGGACCTTGAACTCGGTCATCACCTCCATATCTCCGTGCTTAAGTATGTCGATTACAGTCGCCTCGATTTGTTTCCGCCCTTCTTCAGTGTCCATCTTCAATTTTGAGAGCAAGAAAAACCAAAAAAATTAAGATTTATGGTGAATTAGCAACTCAACAGAAGCAAGTTATGGTAAATTAGGAAGTTCTACCAAAAACATATATTTCAAGGTTCCACCGAGATTTGAACTCGGGTTACTGGATTCAGAGTCCAATGTCCTGACCACTAGACCATGGAACCTCAGATGTCGTATGGAGTTAATTTACTTATCTTAAACCTTAACTGAAACATGCTGGCAGGATTTCTCCTCGTTTGCCTGGAGGATCTGAGGCGAGAAACTTATGATCCTGTCTGCTGTAATTTAATGTTAAATTCGTCGTTATTACAGATGTTTGCCCTTAGCTTTGTAATGCTGCCTGTGTGGGAAGATCCATAACTCAATCCTTATCTTCCCAACTCAAAACTACCAGATTAAGTCAACAAACTCTCAGCTACGCCAGCATATGTTGGTGTTTGCTAGGTGGTTCATGAGCACTCCACTTTCCATGGTTAGAGTAAGAATGTCATGCAAATGTTGTTTCTTGAGGTAGGCATACTAACCAGAATTCATTAAACATTAACTTTTCAAAACTAAATCCGAATCCAAGACAGATGGGTATAAATCTGTGGATACCCTTTGTTCATGGATTTGTAGAGGTTGTTCATGGATTTTGGTACCTCTTGTTCGTTCCTTCTATGCATAGTTCTCGTTACACATTTCGTTAGACATCTCATACTATGGTGGCAAAATGAAAGATCAAAGTACAAGTTCCGGAATCTTCCTCCAGGCCCACCGAGATGGCCAGTCTTTGGCAACCTTCTCCAGTTGAGTCAACAACCCCACAGGGACCTGGCTTCCTTGTGTGACAAGTACGGGCCACTGGTTTACCTTCGGCTGGGCAGTGTTGATGCCATAACCACGAATGATCCAGACATCATACGGGAAATCCTTCTCCGACAAGATGATGTCTTCGCCTCCCGGCCGCGAACACTCGCCGCGGTCTACTTAGCGTATGGATGCGGAGACGTGGCATTGGCTCCGTTGGGTCCACAGTGGAAGCGAATGAGGAGGATTTGTATGGAGCACCTCTTAACGACTAAGAGATTAGAGACTTTTGCCAAGCATCGGGCCGCTGAAGCCCAAGATCTGGTTCAAAATGTATGGGCCATAGCCCAAAATGGAAAGGCCGTGAACCTGAGAGAAGTCTTGGGCGCATTCTCAATGAACAACGTCACTAGAATGTTGCTGGGAAAGCAGTACTTTGGAGTTGAATCGGCTGGCCCGCAAGAGGCCATGGAGTTCATGCACATAACACACGAGCTGTTCTGGCTGCTGGGACTGATCTACTTAGGAGACTACTTGCCGTTCTGGAGGTGGATTGATCTTCATGCGTATGAGAGAAAGATGAGAGAAGTGGAGAAAAGAGTGGATGATTTCCACACCAGGATCCTCCATGAACACAGGAAGGCTGGCAAGTTCAGACAAACTGAGATTGGTCGAGAAGATAAAGACATGGACTTTGTCGATGTCTTATTATCATTGCCTGGAGATGACGGTAAAGAGCATATGGATGACAAAGAGATCAAAGCTCTTATTCAAGTGGGTTCTAAAATTTCCTAGCTCATCAATATCGTCTGCTCTCTAAGACTATCATTACCCGTTTTCCTGATGTGCATGTCTAAGAGTTCAACTGTATTAAATTAACTATATTTTGTCTTAAACTAGGATATGATAGCTGCAGCCACGGATACCTCAGCTGTGACCAACGAATGGGCGATGACGGAGGTGATCAAGCACCCACGTGTCATGCGCAAGATACAGGAAGAGCTCGACTCGGTCGTGGGACCAAATCGAATGGTCACAGAATCTGACCTGGCCAACCTAAACTACCTACGATGCGTCGTTCGCGAAACATTTCGCATGCACCCAGCCGGGCCATTGCTCATCCCGCACGAATCTATCCGCGCCACCATGATCAACGGTTACGATATCCCTGCCAAAACACGTGTTTTCATCAACACACACGGACTGGGACGGAACACTAAGATTTGGGCCAACGTGGAGGAGTTTCAACCGGAGAGGCATTGGCCGGCCGACTCGAGCCGGGTGGAGATAAGCCACGGAGCCGATTTCAAAATACTGCCATTCAGTGCTGGCAAGAGGAAATGCCCAGGTGCCCCACTTGGAGTGACTTTAGTGCTTATGGCTCTGGCTCGGCTTTTTCACTGTTTCGATTGGACCCCACCTGATGGGTTTGGGCCCGAAGATATTGACACGACAGAGGTCTATGGCATGACCATGCCCAAGGCCCAGCCCTTATTGGCCGTGGCCAGGCCACGCCTGCCAGATCATATGTATCGCTAATGAAGAAGTTATATTTGCCTGTAGCCTTATTTCGGACTCGGAGACAGGCCCTTTTGCTTGTTCTTCGTTTTAATTAATCCTGCATTTACTGGCTTAAGAGCCGTATATTTAGAATTGAAGAAAAGAGGGTTTCCGTACATATTTTTATTTTTTACAATAATAACACATCCACCTCAATGCTTTCCTTTAGAATTTCATGAGAAACAAAAGAAGCTTTTGGATGACTTGCTTGACAGAAAAAGGGGAGAACAGCTAAAGAAGGGAAAACCTAAACTAAAGCAATCCCATCTTTTTACTGGATCTACCACCGGCACAGGCAGCTCTATATTGATTTCTGACGACTAACATTGTTCGCTGAGATATTCTTCCTCCGTCGTCAGTTAGTTTTCTGCCTATTCTGTGAATTACTTTATAGTGGAAGCTCGAGACCAAATCCTAAATAAAATCTTGGCTTTTGGTTTCTTTTGACATTTTTAGGTAACAGCATCATCACGCACTACTGTTGATATCATCCTGTTGGTGCAAAGAAATGCGATACTGATATAATTTCAATCCAAAAAGATAGCATTAAATGATTTGTCGTTCTCATCGGCCTTAAAATAGATGTATCATGCACCTCATGCGATGTTAAAATATTTTGCTTAGTTTTAGTGTTGTTTCCAGGCTATCTCTTCGCTTTACTCATCTGGGTTTTCATCGACGGGAGTACAACCTTTCCCACCCTTTGCTGGTGGGACTGCCCCACTTCTTTTTGTCCTTTTCCTCTTTCAGTTTACTCCAGAACAAAGGAAGCCATTTCACACCACTTTTACTTTTAGTGTTCTCATCTCCACTGCCAAGAAAAGACAACGTTGTACACAGAGGTAAAATTTCTGAGAAATGCCGGGCTACCTTGTTTACCAATTTGAAAGTTATGGCATCCAACAAATCTATGAACGTAATTGGCATCAAAGAGGAGGGCTATTTCTGATCCGCTCGGCGAGAAACGACCACCATTCACCTGTCTTTCCGGTGAAGGGGAATAGGACAATAATAAGAAGCAGGGCAAATGGAAGTAATACATGAAGAGTTATTTTTATTCACTGTTAGTCTTTTAAGAAAATATGAACAGTTCCGGACAAAAACTCCACAGAAGAACTGCCCTATTCTACACGCGCGTTTCCCTTATTTATACTCCCTCACCTCTGCTTCTATCTTGTGTTTTTCTTGCTCTACTCTCTCCCTCTCCACCTTCAATGGAAGTAAAACAAAGAGCAGCTCTCCTCTTCTTTTCGTTTTCTATTTCCCTCTTCCTCTCCACCGCCACTCACGTTTACTACCAGTCACTAACACTCACTTCTCTCCCTCATCCCTCCAGTTCTCTCGATTGGTCCGATTCCGACGCAGAAGTCGAGTCCTTGACCACTTCATCAGAATCATACACAGGCTCCGGCAATGCACTCTCTTTGTCCTTGCTGTTGCATCATGTGGACGCCTTGTCGCTCAACAACACCCCGCAAGATCTCTTCAACTTCAGACTCCAGCGAGACGAGTCGCGTGTTGAAGCTTTAACCTCGCTTGCTGCGGCGGTAGGGTCAACTAATCGCACTCGCGCGGCTGGAACGGGGTTCAGTAGCTCCGTCGTTTCAGGGCTTGCTCAGGGCAGTGGCGAGTACTTCACACGTCTCGGTGTGGGGACTCCTCCGAGATACGTGTATATGGTGCTTGATACTGGCAGCGACATCGTTTGGCTCCAGTGCGCTCCGTGCAAGAAATGCTATTCCCAGACTGACCCGGTTTTCGACCCGAGAAAGTCCAAATCTTTTGCTGGGGTTCCTTGTGGGTCCCCCTTGTGTCGCAGACTGGATTCTCCAGGTTGCAATAAACAAAGGCAGTTATGTCTTTATCAGGTTTCTTACGGGGACGGATCTTTCACTTTCGGCGAGTTCTCCACTGAAACACTTACGTTTAGGGGCAATAAAGTGGCTCGTGTGGCCCTCGGATGTGGTCATGATAATGAAGGTTTGTTCGTTGGTGCTGCCGGGTTGTTGGGGCTTGGCCGAGGGAGGTTATCATTCCCGTCTCAGGCCGGCCGTCAGTTCAACCAGAAGTTCTCTTACTGTTTAGTAGACCGATCCGCTTCGTCTAAACCGTCTTCTATGGTCTTCGGCGACTCAGCCGTCTCCCGAAGCGCCGTGTTCACTCCATTGGTATCAAACCCTAAACTAGACACCTTTTATTACGTTGAACTACTAGGGATCAGCGTTGGTGGAACACGCGTCCCCGGCATCACCGCCTCACTATTCAAGCTCGATCAAACAGGGAACGGTGGGGTCATCATCGATTCGGGAACGTCCGTTACTCGTTTGACCCGCCCAGCTTACATTGCCCTCCGCGATGCTTTCCGAACCGGAGCATCTAGTTTGAAGCGGGCTCCCGCGTTCTCGTTGTTTGATACGTGTTTTGATCTGTCAGGGAAATCAGCGGTGAAGGTGCCAACTGTGGTGCTTCATTTCCGCGGTGCCGATGTCTCGCTACCTGCTTCGAATTACCTGATACCGGTCAATACGGATGGGAGCTTTTGCTTTGCGTTCGCGGGTACAATGAGCGGATTGTCCATCATCGGAAACATCCAGCAACAGGGTTTCCGGGTGGTGTATGACTTGGCGGGCAACCGGGTCGGGTTCGCACCCCGTGGGTGTGCTTAAAGGATAGCTTTTTACTCTTTTTCTATTTTTCTCCTATTTAAATATGTGGTTTCCAAGAAAAACATCTTTCTTGGATTTGATTTGAGTACTTATATATAGACTAGGATTTGGGTATTCATTACAATGAGAACAACTAAGGGTATAATTCAATAATAAAATTTATTTCTCTTTAATTAAATTTTGAATTAGTTAAATTTACTCATAATATTTAGATTATATAGTTGGATAATACTTTCCAATATATAGTTGGATAATACTTGCCAAAATATAAAACTTTTTATATTTTCTGGTCGAGGATCGAAGGTCAGATTTCCATGATTGGCAAATCGTCCGGATATAATTGCGAGATTGAAGGATTCATGGTCTTTTTCCCCTTGTGAATCAGATTTAGCAGACTCGAGATGTGAACTGATGTGGGGTCACAGACGACGACAAAGTAAGGAACAGACGGGAAATTAACGCGGGCACCAGTGGCTGTTAATAGGCTCAGAGCATGGGTCAATATTAATTTTTTTCTGTTCTGTACTGGGTCATCGATGCCGTACTGTTTGCGGTCCGGCTCGTTTGATAGTGGCTACTGGGAACTCAACCGGACATTACCTAAAACCAATACCCGTAATAATTGTGGAGGCAAAACTCCCCGGCGGCTTTGTTTTCCCCCTTGTACAGTCCTTGGATCATGTAGTTAATTCCGGCGTGGCCGACTTTGGTAATATAGGAAGTTACTCCTTTTTTAGTATGCATCTAATTCCACGGTGAAGGTGCTGAGACCCAGAAATAGCAGAACGGACAGAGAAGGGAACCATTTGGCTTATTGAAGCCACAATTTCATGGGTTCGACTCGCAACCAATCTTCTATCTTCCACCTATAAAGTGGAAATGCACATGCAAGCACCGTTATTTAAGTGCTACGTGCCCATGTTGCACATGGTTAGGACCGGTGGGTCAAAGAAAGTGGCTAGTAACAGTGCGCCACTTATGAGAAAAGTATCAGCATCTGTGTCCACCGTTTTCGATATTATTAATCGCAATATCGAATTCGAAAATTTTGATTAAATTTTTAAAATATCTCATTTAGATATTTTATATTTTTTTTCCTGACCTAACAATAAACTTGATGTATAAAATTTATCAGATAAAGAGTTCAAATTTTTTCTTAATTTTTTTAAAAGAAACATCGCGACTTTTTTATGGCCAGCCATGACTTTCACAATTTGTTATATCATAAATATTAATTTTAGATAAATATAAATAATTCGAATTTTTTTTAATTAATAAAAAATATTATAGTCAATGAGATTTATATAGATACTTGGTAAAATACTAGTAGTAGAAATGGTGACAGTCATATTATGGATAAATTCTCATGTGCATGGGCCACATACTCGCCCCTTTTTGGATCCTGAGCTTCTTTCAGCCTGCCAATATAGGCCCAGAAAGATTGGCAATTGGTCCAATTAAGATTATGAAAAGCCCAAGAACCATGGCAGATAGTCAAATTATTTGCTAACCGATCTATTGACTTTAACCGCCTTATGACTATTTGTTAAAGAGAAGAGGGAAGAAAATAAACTATATTAACGAACGATTAGATATTGTCATATGTAAAAAAAACAAAACGGTGATTTTTCAAAGCCTCTGCCAATTCATGCTTCAATGGAAACGGAAGAAATTGGGGGAAAGGTTAGAGCTTTAATAGAGAAAGCCACTAATTCAACGGCGCCACACGTCGACCCGCGTCTCCTAGGGGCCATCAAATCGGTTGTCCGAAACTCCGATTCGGAGCTTCGGGTCGCCGCCAAAATCCTGATGGATCTCATGAAACGTGACCATTCTCAGGTATGGCTTATATTTTGTGATATTATCTTATCTACTGTCCCCTCGTGTAACCTTGTAGTAAAGATAGGTGGAGTTGATTACGTTAAGTTTTTTTAAATCGTAAATGTCTGTTAGTCTTGAGCTTTTCGGGGACGGGAAATTGAGTTTGAATTGTGCTATTCAGGTTAGGTATTTAACGCTTTTGATAATTGATGAGCTCTTCATGCGCTCAAAGTTGTTTAGAGCTATTGTTGTGGAGAATTTGGATCAGTTATTGAGTTTAAGCGTTGGGTTTCGAAAGAATTATCCGCTTCCTGGTCCGCCGGCTGTTGCCTCTGCTATGCGTAACAAGGCGATTGAGTTCTTGGAGAAGTGGAACTCTTCGTTTGGGATTCACTATAGACAGATTAGGTTGGGGTTTGATTACCTCAAAAACACTCTTCGGTTCCAGTTTCCTAATTTACAGGCAAATGCAGCGCGAATTCAGCAGGAGAGGAGGGAGAGGGAGACGAGGACGAAAGAGATTTTGCTAAACAAGTTTGAACAGTTGAAGGAAGATTTCTCTTCGGTAAAGGACGAAGTAAAGTCGACCACTGATGAAATTAGTGAGTGTTTGGAGATTCTTCGTGAGAAGGGAGAGAATGTGATGCTTGGTCCACTAGATGATGATGGGGATGAGGAATTTGAGGGGTTCCGTCCTTCAGAGCTGAGGCAAATCCGTCTTGATTCTTTGAAAGAAGCGGAGAAAATTCATGAGAGTGTGGAAAATAAGGTTGTTTTAGATGCCTTACGAGAGCTGTATAAGCTTCTTGTCACGAAGCATTTGGTTTTGGTCCAAGAATGGATATCAATTCTTATCAGGGTTGAAGTTGCGGATAATAGGTCTAGAGACTCTATGCTGAAGGAGTTAATTGATATCCGAAATGGCCTCCAATCAACAAGAAAGAAGTGTGTGGAATCCGGTTGTGTGCTTCCAGAACCAAAAAAGATAAACAGAGAAGAGGAGGAAGATTTTTGGGAAGAGGGGAAGATTGAATTAACTGAAGTTGGGAGCTCTAGCAAACCATCTGATCTCACCAATTATCAAGAGTCAACTTCAGCAGAAGTGGAAAATGATACTCTAGAATTCAATGATGAGAAGAAGCCAAAATGCCATGATACCGAAAATGATACCCTTGAATTCAATGACGAGAAGAGGCCACAATGCCATGATGATGTGGTATGTCTTGATGGCGAAACTGATTCAAGCTCACTTCGCGCTAACCTCTTGACTGATGCTCCAGTGCTAGAGTGGGGCTCTTTCTTGGATAGCTGGGGTTCAAACAGGGATGTTTTGGCCAACCATAGGGGTTTAGAGCTTGAAAGTCATTGGGGTAGGGTAGAACAAGATGCAGTAATTCCAGCAAAGAAAATTGCAGAACTAAACCTCCGTGTTACAGTCTACAAAGAAGACCAAGTTCAGATTCAGCCATGCCGTGCTTCCCTACGCAAAGGTGGACTTTGTCAAAGAAGGGACTCCAATGTTTGCCCTTTCCACGGACCAATTGTACCACGTGACGATGATGGAAAGGCTATCGATTGTAATGAATCGACAAGCCAGACAACTCTGGATGTAGGGACTGATTTGGTGCAGCAATTAGCTGAACAAGCTGTCAAAAATGTTCGGGATAGAGATAACAAGGAAGCAAGGAAAAGAAAGGTGGACCAACAGTTGGAGAAGCGTGCTAAGCTTGCAAAAATACGGAAACACAATGAAGCTGTTCTAAAGGATGCTGCATTGGCTTCCACTTCAAGGTCTGCAGTTATTGGGGAAGATGTGGAGGTTGGAGGTGGAAAGTGGTCGACTAGAAACAAGAAGGAAACTCTTGCATCCATGCTACGCAAGAAAATAACCACAAAAGATAGGCTAGGCCGGAGACTTCTGAACACCCGAGCAAGTCAAGCAACGGTGAGAGAACTTACTCTTGGTGAGGATGCAAATTATAGAGAAGCCTTCGCTAATCAGTGGTAGATGGATATTCCTTTCTCATACGCATACGCTCTCTCGGAGGAGCAATTGTCTGCCAGCTTCAAAGGAATTTATGAAGCAGGGTTTGTGCTAAATCAGAGGCGTCACCTTCTTGAGAAATGGCCAATGAGTTTTACTACTCCTCGGCAACCATTTTGAAAATTGAACATAAATAAATTGATCCGGGGAACAGTTCAGACGATATAGGAGGGCTCGCTATTACACACTCTATAGAAAAGAAGAGAGAACCGGTGCTTAGCTGTGACAGTATGGGTGAAGGACAAAAATAAACGAGCTCTCAAGGAATGCTGTACCTTGAACTATCAATCTTGCATGGTCAGTCTTTTTGGCTTGCGCGCTGTTTCGTTCATGCTTGCTAACAGAGCTTATTGGCATTTTCATTATATACGACTGTAATTCAAAAAGATGTCAACATATTACTCTGGTTTCTGCATTTTTTAGCTTCAATCTGTACAAGGGATAAGAATGCCCAAGTTGTTTATGTCTTGATTCATGTAACAGAGACACAAGACTAGCTGTTATTAGACAAGAACTCATGTAAATTATCTAGTTCTAAGCACTGTAGCAGTTAATATACAAGCTATATTGCATAGTTCCAAATTCTAAGAACTTGCCTTTTCTTTTTTATTCGTTTTTCTGATCCTCCAATTCCAAGTTTTCTACCAGAGGATGTAAAATATACATATTCCGTATTCCTACCTCGAAATTCCATCCAAGTTCCTCCACTCCACTCTACCTGACCTTCTATCCCAGCAGAAACACTCGCGTTTCAGCCCACTTCGACGGTACGACAAATCGCAGAAACTCGCTCAGGAAAAAGCTCGCTGGTGATTTCCAGCAGGTGCGTCAAAGGAATCCAATTCCTCCAAACCCTGGCTCTGATTTTCGAAACCCTATAGTCTAAGGTTTGAGAGTTCTGGCAATTCTCCCGAGAATTTGATTTCCTTTAGATAGAGGGTAAGGATTTAGTTGAAGTGGAGAATGTAGATGGATGGAAGTGGAAATCGATAGATATAAATTGCATTCTGTTTGTTCAATGCCAACTTCATCACCTATTGCTAGGTATAATCGACTTTCTTGGATGAGCTATCCGCAAACTATCAAACTTATATTGCCTTCGTCGTTAAGAGCGACGAGTAGAGGAAACTATCCCGACCCCTTACTCTTGTTCGTGCCATCAAAAGAGGTGACCGAGCCAGAACAAACAGGGTTTCGTTTGGAATCATAAAAATCAAGCTGACATGAAGAGGAGAAAAAAAAATAAAAAATAAAAAAAGAAATAAATATTCAAATAAAAGAAACTACAACATTTCAATCAGAGAGCATTGTGCTAAATTTTCATCAAACAATGAGAAATCAGGGGTACAAATAAAGGGTAGTCCTCCTTGGCATGAAAGTTATAGACAGTTAGGGAGCCACATCATATTTGCATGCATAGCGTACCATATATAGATAGATATACAGGAATATATACCTATATTATCCACAGAAATTCAACACACCATCAAGGCAGAGATCGAGCAATCTCATCAAGGCGATAATCCATGATGTTGGATACAGATTCAAGGAATGCAGCTTCACTGGTGCCAGGAAGGGTGGAATCCTGAGCTTCTTGAATAATCTCCTCGATTATAGATTCCCTCTTCAAGGTCTCTCTGCACATTATGCTTCCGATGGCATGAGGAGTAAGCCCCCTCTTCACCCCCTTCTTCAAAAGCATTGTGGAGATGCGAAGCGTCCGTGCACATGCATCTGGTATGTCCCATCCATGGAACCTCAGAAGGGCAATATCCTCTTCAGCATTCAGAGACATTATGTAGTCAACTGTCTTTGAATCATATGGCTGACGAGCTTGGGGCCAATAGAGCCACTCAAAAGTGCAATCTTCGAACTGCAGAAAGGAAAAAATACATGAATGGTCTTTTAGCAAATAGGCAAGGAAACATATACTAATACAAAATATCAGAATTTAAATGGAAACCCTCCTGCAGACAGCCGTAATTCAATTACATGTTTCTCAACAGGTTGGACAAGATGAGCAGACATATAATAAAAGAGACTGCATAGGATGGAATGGATAAAGTTGCCATGTAACATTATTGGGTGAGATGAAAGACGTACACTTTCAGGCAAGCAGTATCCATGATCAATAGGAATCAGCAGAGTTTGGTTGTTTGCTGCATCTTTTTTCAATAAAATATTCCCAACATGTCTATCTGCGTTTGCCATTCTAATATCCAGTACAGAGATTTTATGCACTTCCTTTGTTGGGAAAGCTCCCGGACCCATGTCCTCACAGCTTCCATCATTCTCCATGAACATCTGCAAGGACCCAATCTTGACAGCTACAGTCCCAGGGTGGTTAAAACCTTTATGCAAGCACTTGACCATAACGGTGGGTGGGACCCCAGCAAAGCCTTCTTCATTAGCAAAAGATGATCTGCGACCACTTTCAGGATGATCCAAAAGGTAAGCTGCAACCTCCCTGAAAGCTCCTCCTCCGACTCTTGTACCCTTCTTCAGACCTTCACCATCAGAAGACAATGGCAGTCCCCGAGGATTGTTTAAAGCCATTGGCTCCTCGTCAATTGGCTTGAAGACAGAAATAATCTTCTGTCCGGACGAATCCTGCATGAAATAAGCCCCTCCAGTACCCTCCATTGACCTGATTGGATAGTTTCCAATATCTAACCCATCAAAGGTAGCATTGACCATATCCCAAATCACAGAAGGTACTTCAATTTTAGGATTGATGATAATTGGCTCCAACAACAAATCCCTACCAGTAAACTTTCTGGTCAGAATCTCTCTATCATTTTCATAACTTCTCCTAACGTTATCTTTGCTAGCATCATACTCCTTCCTACCAACCGCCCCATCATCCAACTGAGGTGCCACAATAGACAACTCAAAATTCTTCTCAACTGGCCTAGACCGAAATTTAACAGATTTTCTCACTAACAAATGAATCACAGCATCACTACTATATTTACAGATGTCATCGATAAGCCTCTCATCCTCAAGCTGCTCGCCATCACAAACAACTTCTTGCTGATAGACGTCATCAAATTCCTTCTCCTTCTTGGCAATCTGTTGTTTCACATACCCTACATCTCTCCCGCGCTCCACATTAAAAGTAAGCTCCTCCCCGCTTGTAGTAGTAACTTTTATAACCTGAAGATCAGAAAGCTTAAGAACTAAATGCAGGACTTTACCATCCTTTACACCATAGTCCCGAACACGGGAATCACTCCTCGCCAACTCCCGGCCCCCACATACCAATTTCTGATTATTCACCCTAAACCCTTTATACGACTGAATCCTCAGCTTCACAGACTCAATAGAATCAGACTCCATAACCCGCATCGGGACAACAGAGCCCGAAACTGAAAGATAAATCATTATGAATTCATCGCAAAATGGGATCTGCTGCAGATCCATAAAATTGGAAGCGAGCACCGGATCACTCCTGATCCTACTAATAGCAACACCAGAACTAGACATCTTTTCTCCTAAATTTTTACACCCTACACTCTCTTTTTACAATTGAAATGGAGGTCTAAGTTAACTATCGACACAAAGAATCATAACAACCAAAACACGTATCTTTTACCCTTAGAGGCCATCGAAACAATTGAAATGTTGATCAAAAACCCTAAACCAGCTCAACCCAAACGTTTCTGCAATATCACCCGAATCTTGACCAAACCATCAAGAATCGTGCAAAAACTAGGGCTCGAGATTGGAACAGCAAAGCAGCAGCGACGGAGTGTGGGGAGAGATTCTTACCAAATCGGAAGAACCCGAAAGGAGAAGGCGGAGAGGACTTGGAGCTTATCTTATGAAACCGATTTACGAAATGCAAAAGATTGGTATTCTTAAGCGTTCAACGGAAACTAAAGTTTGACGGGAAAGAGAGAGAGAACGATAGTGGAGGAAAAAGTAGGCAAGGACACGTGTCGTAGTCCACAGTTTACCAGGGAAGCGCGTCGTGGTTTTGGACTGTTATGGATCGTGACGTCGATCGTTAGGTAAGCTTCGGAATCAAAATATTATTATATTCCAATATTTTTTCAGACTTGGAGTGTCCTCCAAGCCTTTTAATCAGAGATAACGGTCGTCAAATCCTCCACTTCTTTTTTTCTTTTTCTTTTTCTTTTTTTTTCCTAATAAATAGAAACCACTTTCCCTTTTTCTTTTCCTTTCTTCTTTCCTTTTCTCTTGTTTCTATTTTGGCGTTCTTCCCCCTCAAGTCATGGCCACAGCAGCACGTACCAGTATCTGTTCTGGAAAATTTCCGATTTTCTGTTTTCCTACTCCTCGCCAGGCTTTGGAATCGCCGGGCATTTAGTTCAAAAGCTTGGACCTTGAAAGTGGAAGGCATCGCATCGCCGACTTATGCGAACGGTAGAATAGATAATACACTCTGAATAGTTCAACACTCACGTGTGGATACTAAATTTGAGGATTTATTTATTATTATTATTTCCGAGGGAATAATCGGAAAGTACCAAGAAATGCACGGATTTATTTTTTTAGTCTGAATTGTGAATTTTCTCACATGGATACCTTTGACTCGTCGCTGGTAAGTTTCTGCTCTTCTTGCCACTCCAGACCGATAACCCGGGCATATTCATCTGCCTCGTTAATTCATCAGTGTCAGAGTTGGTCGGGAAACAGTAATATCTCATCTATTTATAAGATATTTAATATTTAATAATGGATAATAGATAATATATCAAGGATAATCATATATTTTATTTTTTACTTTAATTTTTATGCTATTTATTGTTTATTTCTTACCATTAACTAGGTTGTTGTACTGGGCTTATTTAATCGTTGTGATGGGGCTTTGACGAGTTAAACTAAGGCTGAGCCCGCATACCAAGGCCCAAATTAAAAACTGATAGCAATGAGTATAAACTATGCGCGAACCGAAGTACTAAGGCCCAAATTCTGTGCACTGTTCTTGTCAATGTTTCTCGAGTCTATTTAATACGCCTTGCCCTTTTGGCGGGTCTTCTTTGTAAGGGACACAGCATTCATCTGGTATTACATCGAAAGCTGTTCAAAGGAAGACTGAGCATGGCCAGTCAACAAGCTGTCGGTGACCACAGAACGTACTGCTTATGTAAAATGCCATGGCGATTCTAAAGAAGTAGAACCGGAGGATCCCAACTTTTTCTTTTATTCCTCTTTTTCAACAGTCAAATGTCTTCCAGTTATTGGAGCATAATAAGTTACAAGAAGTCAGCAGGCTCACAGAGAGTGAGCCAAAGCTGTTTAACATGGCACTCACCGGGTCATAGACATGAATCATAAACAAAATTTTATGCAGAAGCCTCTCAGCTTACCACTACGCAACCCTGACAACAAAAACAAGCAACTATAATGCCAAGCACAGCGCCTGCAAAGACTTGTGATGGAGTATGGCCCAGGAGTTCCTTGAGCTTTCTTTGACTAATAGGATGCCCTTGAAAAAGATCCTCAACAATCAGATTGAGAACCTGAGATGAAAGAGCAGGAAATGCAGGTGTTAGTAACCGCAAACATCAAAGACAATCTATGTGATCGCATGATAAACAGCTACAGCGCGGTCGAGAAAATGAATCTTTAATTCTCTGAGAGGGTTGAAGCAGAAATGATCATTTAGTCGATTCATATGTACAAGGCCTTCTTTCAAGGCAATGAGCACCATGATCAATTACCATAGATAACCAGGGAGATCTAACGCTAAGCAGGTGTATTTACAATAAGCATATGCCATCATCTTGCAATGCTATAAACTCTTATGAAGCATAGTGATTCAATCTCCTTCAACTTAAATCAAATTAACATTGAATATACAGGAGAACACAGGAAGAAGCCTAAAACTACAGTTTCTTTACCAACACGCATCTCCTACGCTAACTATATTCCAATGCTATGTTCCCGAATGACAAGTAAATTTATCAAGAAAAACGCAATACACTATACTTCTTCCAATCTAACAGCACTTTTGACTGCACAAATTATTCCCTAGGACGAGTTATAATTTACTGAATTCAAAATTGATAGAGCTTGAGGCATATATTTAGACCAGATAAATGGTACATTTATTAACATTATCCAACATAAGCAGCATTGGACAAGAACAGAAACAATGGAATAGTAAAACAACGCATGTTCTTACAATTCCTCAAACAAGAGAAGCTTCAGTTCTTACCTCAGCTTGCATCCCCGCATGACGCCTAACTCCAATAGCGTCATACATAACTATAAGACTGAATCCCAAACAAACAGGAAACAACGAATCAGCCACGCCATGACAAAACGCTACTGACGTTGTCAAAGCAGTGCACAAAGCAGAGTGTGAAGACGGCATCCCTCCACAGGCAAACAGAATCCTCAAATCCCATTTCCTTTCCACAAAGAAATTCAAAAACACTTTCATCGACTGTGCCATACACCACGCCCATAAACCAGACATAAAAGTTGGGTTTGCCGCCAAAGTTGCGACGAAAGGACTAATCTTCACTTTAGCATTGGATGTTATGCTCAATAAAGCCAACCCAAACGCTCCGCTTTGTGCACAAGTGTCGCTGTACTCTTTCTTTGCTCTCTGCGACTCGTCACTGTATGCTTGTAACCGCGAGACCCATCTCCTGGTCTGTGAAGACGCTAAGCCTCTGATTCTTTGCAAAAGCGGAACCAATACCCAAAAAGGATCCCCAAAAAATGAACACTTATTGCATATTGGTTTTGGGTTATCGGGGTTCAAAGGATTCCTTAAAGAGAAACAAATTCTAGAGGTTCTGACTTTGCTGTTGGTGAATTTGAACGAAAAATGTTTAGAACAAGATAAAGGCCGAGTCTTTGTTGCAGTTGGATTGAAACGGAAATTACTAAATGTGGTCTTAAATGTTAAACAGTCCATGTATACGGAAGATTAACTTGGATAAGCTCAGAGTTCATTTGAAGAGGATAATTCTGGAGACTTGAAAGAAGGATAGAGTCGAGTGGTGAGCTTGCAAGTGCCACACAGGGAATGGCCCATTCTCTAAAACGGAACTTAAAATGGATGGACGCTAGTGGTGAAGAAAGACCGAAATAGTCCTCTGTTTGTTTGTTATCACGAATATGCCATTTAGATCACTAATTCGTCAAGGAATATGCTGATGGTGTCCCTGGTTTGTGCTCCAAAGCTACCCCCAATTGGATAATTAGAAACCGAACCAGAGGAGCTCTAGTGCCGAGCGCGGGACCATCTAGTTGTTTCTGTTCTAAAAGATTTGACTTTTTGGGCCTGAAAGATTGTAACTGGACTCAAGCATATGGGCTAATTATGTTGGACCTCTGATTTTGCTTCATGGCCCAGTTAGCTTTCGCCATCCTCCCCATGCAGTTAAGTACGCACTACTTTTGGGGGTCGTATGGTTTCAGTTAGTTCTTCGTCCATATCTTTTACTAAATAATGAAAAGTTATAAACTACCAAATGTATTATATACATAATGTTTGAAAATAACAAATGTTTAAAGGCTACTAAGATCAAATTTTCTTTATAAAACATAATAATATAAATATGTAATTTACAAAACTTTGGATATAAGATAAATAATAATAATAATAATTATTATTATTATTATCTGATAGCATAAAAAAGGAAGGATGATGCACTAAGACGGTAGAAAATTCAACGGTTGCTCTGCTTATTTAGTAACCGGCAAATTTTCAATTTGTTCCATTTTCCCGGTTCGTTCGGCAATCTCTCATTCTCCTTCCTCTGAGATAGTATCTCTCATTCTGCATCACACCCGAAACGCGCATTCTATCCCATTTTCTCTCGAACTAGAGAAAATTTTTAAAAAAAGGAAAAGAAAAAACACACAGAAGAACGAAAAAAGGATCACGAACATTAAATTGCAATTTGTGGCGACGGTTTAGACGACGCGATGGATAATCTGATAACGCTGGTGAACAAGATACAGAGAGCGTGTACGGCACTAGGCGATCATGGCGACGAGAGCGCTCTTCCAACACTGTGGGATGCATTGCCTTCCATTGCCGTCGTCGGCGGCCAGGTCAGGAATCATGCTTCCTTCTCCTTGATTCAGTTCTCTATTTCGTGGAAGATATTGCTGTCGTTTTTTTTTTTCTCTATTTTGCAATGCCTGATCTCTACATGAAATGTTGATCTAAAGATAAGGGAATCCGATACCGAAAATTGTGCATCATTTTTTTTTAGTTTTCCTTTGTTGTGAAAAATCTTAAATGTGCTAATGGTTTTCAGAGCTCGGGGAAGTCGTCAGTACTAGAGAGCGTTGTTGGAAAGGATTTCTTACCACGAGGTTCAGGTAATTACGCAGCTAACCGTTAACCGTTACGCACTCATTAACACACAGATGAGGTTGATGTTTTAGCCAGGGTGTAGATTTCTTTGTACATTGAATACTGCATATTTCTGTGCAGGAATTGTAACTCGGCGTCCTCTTGTCCTGCAGCTTCATAGGATTGATGAAGGAAGAGAGTACGCAGAGTTTATGCACCTTCCGAGGAAGAGATTCACAGATTTCGGTAATATTGTTCTGTGTTGTTTTTTTAATCATGTTTTTCAATGCTTATGTAACGTGTATTTTATGTAGCTGCTGTAAGGAAAGAGATCTCCGATGAGACTGATCGGGAGACAGGCCGCTCCAAGGCAATTTCCAGTGTTCCAATCCATCTCAGCATATTTTCCCCTAATGGTGAATATAATGCAATTGTATCACTTATTCTCAATTGCATACAGTGTTGAATTTATTTACGATTGATTGGATTTTTTTGTTTGATTGCGAATTGTGAAAACCTGATTCTAGAATTTTCCGTCTTACTATCTATTATTTGGGGCTCCTTGATGTATGTGTAATTGATTGACTCGTGGCAGTTGTGAATTTGACGTTGGTTGATCTTCCTGGTCTTACAAAAGTAGCTGTTGGTGAGTAAGCTATTTTCTGTTAGTAACTTTTTTTTTTTTTTATCCATGTTGCTTTAGTCATTCATGATGAAAAAGCTAATGGGTGATATCTTTGATACTACAGAGGGTCAACCTGAAAGTATTGTGCAAGACATTGAGAACATGGTCCAATCATACATTGAGAAGGTAATGACAAGTATATGAGTTTTTCGTAGAGGCTTGGAAGTCTTTTATGCGAGTGAGAGTCCAACTTCTTTTATGAGCTAAGATCTGGCTACATCTAATTCATTGGTTAAACAATTGTTGTGCTCATGTTCCGTACTCACCGATTCCTTCAGTGGATGTTTCCAAAGAATGGCTTTTACTGATATCTGTGTTTATTGTTGCAGCCCAACTGCATTATTCTTGCAATTTCTCCAGCTAATCAGGATCTGGCTACATCTGATGCGATTAAGATCTCCCGTGAAGTGGACCCTAAAGGTAGACTTTCTTCAGCCTTTTCTTTTAACACTCCTATGTGCTCTTCTCAAAGAAGAGCTCGATAAATAATTTCACATTGATTAATATAATTTTGATAATAAGTTTCTGAAAATGTACCTAAGATTATGAATTGTCCGGTGATAACTTGAGAATCAAGAAACGAAATAAGTGAAACAATTGAGGAACCATTTGCAGCATTTCGACACATCCTCCAAAAACCGAAGAGCAAGTCAAACACTTAACTTTTGTGTGGTAGATCAGTTATAGGTTGTTGATCACCATTTAATTTATTTATCTTCTATCTCTTTATCTTCTCATTTTCATTTTTAATTTTGAACCTCCTTTGGCCCCGTAGCAAAAACTGCGCGTTCTTCTATCAATGTTGTTATATGTTTCCATGTCGCATTTTTAAGACTTTGGAATTTTATGTTACCCGGCTTTTGTAGTAAGTTATACTCCTTTTAAGCATATTTAATGTTGTCAAATTATAGGGGAGCGAACATTTGGAGTTTTGACAAAGATTGATCTAATGGACAAGGGTACTGATGCCGTCGATGTAAGTTTTGTCTTTGTGAATTCATGCTTTTACTTTCTTACGGATTCATGAAGCCTGAACTTTCAATTAAAGACATTAATACAAGGGTATGTGCTGGACAAAGGCATGCATATGTGGTGAACTGTGTTTGTTATAGCCAAGTTAATGACATGCTTCAATTTTAATTTTTCTAACCGGCAAAGCTGCTGTCCTTTCTTTTGTCAATGATGACTCGTTTTGGAAAAACGATAAAATACTCTGTTGTGGAGAAAGCTCGTTGTTTGTTTTATTTTTTAATATCAGTAATATAAAAGTGTTCCAGTTATGATAGAATGACTTATGATGTTTGTCTTGGGAATTCCAGATCCTGGAAGGAAAATCTTATAAGCTACAGTTTCCTTGGATCGGCGTTGTTAATCGCTCTCAAGCTGACATTAACAAAAGTGTAGACATGATTGCCGCTCGTCGTAGGGAACGAGAGTACTTTCAAAATAGCCCAGAGTACAGCCATCTTGCTCATAGAATGGGATCTGAGCATCTAGGAAAAGTACTCTCAAAGGTATGAAAATTTGTTGATCAGAAAGATGCACGTGAATACACGGGTAAATCTACAGGGAGCACCGTGCTCCCAGACAAATTTTTTAAAATACTGACGTCAGCATCATGAATTATGTATCAGAACACCGTAGATTTACCCGTGAATACACGCTTACACCTCTGCCCTATGAGTTGACATTTTCATTCGTGTGCTGAAGTTTTGTTTTGCTAATACTGCGATTCGAAATAACTGAGACACTATTAACTGGGACCAGAATTTGTTTGCGAAATGGAAATAACCTCTCTCCCTATCGCTCTTTTTTGTTTTGTCCATGGGATTTCAACTTACTGTGGGATAAAGAAGTTTTAGTCACTCCTATTTGTGTTGTCGTACTCGTAGCTGCTGACGTTGGATATGGTTAAATTTTCAGCACTTGGAACAAGTCATCAAGTCTCGAATCCCTGGTCTTCAGTCCCTTATTAATAAAACTATTTCTGAGCTAGAGGCAGAATTAAGCCGTCTTGGGAGACCTGTTGCTACCGATGCTGGAGTGAGCATTCTACTTTATTTTATTATTTAGAAATTTCATTCTTTTTTTCCTTTTTTTGGCTTGTCTGGATGAGGGTATCTTAGTTCCTTTTATAGGTCTTCCTGGTTCTTATGACACTCATGGATACGGAGCTTTTACGCTTTTGGACTTCTTTTTTACCAAATGCAGTATTATTTTCAATTATGAACCTATAGAATGTAGTATTATTAGTGTTTGAAAGTGGTTAACTTATTTTATTTAAATTGCAGGGAAAATTATACATGATCATGGAAATCTGTCGTTCTTTTGATCAAATATTCAAAGAACATCTAGATGGCGTGTATGTGCCAGTTTATGCCGTATTATCTTTTTGATTGAATGTTGTCGACCTCCTTTTTTTTTTTCTGTCTAACTTTTGGTTGATGATATTGACATCTGCAGACGTTCTGGTGGTGACAAAATCTACGGCGTGTTCGATAGTCAATTGCCTGCTGCTTTGAAGAGATTGCAGTTCGACAAACACCTGGCAATGGATAATGTCAGAAAGTTAATAACAGAAGCTGATGGATATCAGCCACATCTAATAGCTCCTGAGCAAGGTTATCGTCGTCTTATAGAATCTACTCTGATAACCATCAGAGGTCCAGCTGAGGCAGCGGTAGACGCGGTACAATTTCACAGCAGTTACAACTATATTCCATCCATAGCTAATATTTGTTAGAAACCAAAGTATATTTCGTTAAAAGCATGTGGTTTACGAAGTTGGAACTTGACCAACACCCTGCATGTCCAAGCTGATGTTTTTCCCTTGGGCAAATATGAATTTATAGTTCATCATGCTTCCGTTGTTATTTATCGTTACCTTTTATTATACTTTTGTTCCGATATCTGCCAAACAGAAGAATACTTTTCCAAATGAATGGTAAGCAATTTCTAATTGTGTTTGGAATGTATGCACTAGATATTTCACGCCCATCTCTTCCTCTTTTTTTTCTCCTTTGGTTACTCCATGCATTCTATATATCTGGTTGAATTTAGATTGATCTTATGTTCTTGTATGATTTCAGGTTCATTCTTTACTGAAGGATTTAGTTCAGAGGTCTATTGTTGAGACTCAGGCAAGTCACTGTCAATGTTATGTAAACGAACTGAATTGGCTTCTTCTCATATGAGAGTTGTACTGTCATATGCATATTGACTTTTGCTTTAGTGAAAATAGAAGGAAGTATCAAGATTCATAATAGAGCTGACAGATATTAGCCTGCACTATGTGAGACAATGAAGTCACATTTTTCCAGCTTCACTTGATCGAATAGCTCTCTTGACTAATTCTAAAACACTTTTCTTAGCAAAGTTTTCGTAAGTAGTTGCTCAAAAGGTTGGAATTAGTAGTATCTTCAAGATGGAAGTGGATTTTCTTGGAACTGAGTTTTCATTTTGTAGTCCATTTTCTGTCTAGGAATTGAAGCAATATCCCACTTTGAGGGTGGCAGTTAGCAATGCTGCTATTGAATCGCTAGAGAGAATGAAAGAAGAGAGCAAGAAAGCAACACTCCAGCTGGTTGATATGGAGTGTGGCTACCTTACTGTTGAGTTTTTTCGCAAGCTTCCTCAAGATATTGAAAAGGGTGGAAATCCCACACATTCAATTTTTGACAGATACAATGATGCATATCTCAGGCGAGTAGGTATGTTGATAGATACATGTGAGTCTTGTAGAGTTTGAGGTGTATGTACTATTTCCGAAGAAATGATTTGCCATTTAGATTCTAGACACAACACAAAGAAATGATATGTGGTGCCACAGTCAAGGTTTCATTACCTCTAAGTTTTTTCCTGTTTTTTTTCACGAACAGGAAGCAACGTCTTGTCCTACGTTAATATGGTTTGTTCAGGTTTGAGAAACTCCATTCCTAAGTCTGTTGTGTACTGTCAAGTGCGTGAAGCCAAACGCAGTTTGCTCGATCATTTCTTCGCAGAATTGGGTAGCAAGGAGGTGAGTCCAATATATTTCCTTAATGTTTTGTCATAATGAGAGAGAGCCGAATGATGCCAATTACCAAGTCTATTTTGTATTTTCAGACGAAACAATTGTCTTCCCTCTTGGATGAGGATCCAGCAGTAATGCAACGGCGTACCTCCTTAGCAAAAAGACTGGAATTGTATAGAAGTGCCCAGGCAGAGATAGACGCAGTAGCGTGGTCCAAGTAGAGGAGAATATGTTTTTTCTTTCCAGTTGCGTGGTTGCAGTTTGGATTAGCACAAACCTGCGATTCTTTGATTCATGATCACTGATTCTTAGAAATTGAAGATTGGGAGGACAGCCTGCATACAGTTTTCTTGGCTAATTCTTTCTTGTATTAACTGATTTTTTCACTGAATATTTAAGCCACTTTCTATTCAAGAACAATAAACAGCTCTCATTGCTCTGTTAATTTCTGTCCGTAACTAGATCCTCTGGCTTTCTCCTCTTAGACAAATGGAAAGCAGGGACATGCTGGGAAGCGAAAAAGACAGGCAGGTTTGATGGAGGTGCGGGGAATCGAACCCCGTGCCTCTCGCATGCGAAGCGAGCGCTCTACCATATGAGCTACACCCCCTTTTGACAAACAGCATTCTATGTTCACAAATACCGAATATTATTATTTTAAAAAAAGCATTTCATTAGCGCAGATGATCATACGAGTTATTAACTTGGTCTTTTCTTCTGCTTAGAACTGAAAGAATTTTCTCTGTAGTTTCTTGTAAAGCTCTCCAGCTATTGATATACACCATTACTTCAATGAATCAACTAACAGGAGAATGACAAACCCATAGGAAAGCCATGAAGGTAAATGGCTTGAGGGTGACCTGCATAACATGTATTACCTACCATGTGGAAAAATTATTCTACCATGTACGAAAGATGCAAATGGGATGAACTGTAACCATAAAAGGTATATAGATGAACTGTAGATGGATTTTTTTTATTTTTTTTTTGAATTGAGACGATTTATTAGTAATAATCAATTATAAAATCCAAAAACTATTACATATATAAATCTCTACCAGTCATGAAAAAGTGAGTTGCTCCTATATTACAGAGGAGTAGCCCGTATGTTCATCTTTCACCCTATTGCTTGGTGCCAATCTCCCACCGGCAATAACTCTAATCCTCTGCTTATTGTCCCAGAGATGTTGGCCCTTGCCCAGTTAATCGCGTGTAACATCCCTTCCAAAGCTACCTCTGTGTGCGTTTTGCTGCGATCCTTGAACACCTTTTCATTTCTAGCAATCCATAAGCTCCAGCAGATGGAGACCAACATGCTATCCCAGATACCTTCAAGCTTCCTGCAAATGTAAATACTCTCCCATTGATTGACAAGGTCCACCAAACTTCGGGGCACCTCTGCATCACTTGTGTCCAACATAGCCATGCCCTTCTACACTGCACCAAAATATGATCTGCATTTAGCTCTTCCTCGTTGCACCACGGGCATTGAGTATCTTCCATACTCCCCAACCTTAGGCGAGCCATTCTCCCTTTGGACATGATTCTATCTAAGCTAGCTACCCAAATAAAAGCTTTCCCTTTCAGTGGTCCTTGTCTGCCCCATATACTTGGTAAGCCCTGCACAACCTCCGTATAATAAGCACTCTCTAAGACTTTGTAACAGCTTTTCACCGAGTACTCTTCGTAGCCCTCTCCCCATATCACCTTGTCGTCATCTTCTTTATGCAGTAATATTCCTGACAACCATTGATGTAGCTCCTCCACTAGCTCCTCCTCCCACTGAAATAGCCTACGTCTCCATGTCCACTGCCATCGCCACCCATTTCCACTCCAATACCCCATTTGCTCAATTTTCGATGTCTTTTGCATTGATATTTCAAACAACCTGGGGAATTTCTCAGCTATTATCACCCCTCTCCACCACCTATCTTTCCAAAATTGAACAAGGTTCCCCCTGCCGATTTTCCATTGCATGTTTTCTTTTATACAACGCGCAGCCGGGCTGTCTCCATTCACACAATGGATGATATCCTTCCAAATCATAGAGAACTTACTTTGCTCAAACTCTATACCGTCCGGTCCCATTCTGGGTTTGTATAACTCCTGAAAAATGGTTGTCCATATTCCACCTGACTCATTCAGAATTTTCCAACACCACTTAGCCAATAAAGCTGTATTCCTCAATTGCAATATCCCCACACCCGCTCCACCTTTGTCAATGCCTCTACACACCTTAGCCCATCTCACCTTATTTACACATCTGCGGTCCACCTTGCCTGTCCATAAAAACCGTCGGGATAATCGTTTTATCTCAGTTTGCACTCTTTTGGGCATCCTGAATATGGACATGTAAAAAATAGGAATGCTGTTTAGTACTGATTTCGTCAATACCAATCTTCCCCCTAGTGACAGTAGTCTTCCCTTCCATGTAGCCAGTCTCCTTCGAATGTTATCGAGGACACCTTTCCACGTAGCAAACTTCCGTGGGTCAGCTCCTAGAGGTAACCCAAGATACTTTATAGGTAAAGTCTCTGATTTACATCGCATGAACCTGGCTACCTTATTCGTTTCTTCTTTCTGAATATTAAGGCCAATCAGTGCACTTTTAAAGAAGTTAATTTTCAGACATAATGGTTTGATTCATTATCAAAACTATTGATAAAGGCAGAAACGGTGGGTTTGATTCATGGCATACAACTGGGGGATACTAGAGTAACTCATTTGCAATATGCGGATGATGTGCTCCTGTTTTGTAAAAATCAGGGGGAGAGCATACAAAATTTGAAGCGGGTGCTTCGCTGTTTCGCTTTGCTCACAGGTCTGAAAACTGTAGATGGATTTCAAAACCAGTTATTGAGATCCGATCGAGTTCCTGGTGGTTCCTTGTTCTGCCATGAGAACGCGAATCAAATTTGTTGTCCGAGGAGAATGAACAAAAGAGAACCATAAGATTTTCGTTCTCTCTGTAGAAAGGATGGCATTGAGATCTTCGGTGAATTTGCAGGGACTTGCTTCCTGATTAAGAGATTGCTAATTCAAAGATAACCTTTTGATGGAAAAACTCAGGCTTTTGTGGGTCACTCTGAATGCCAGAAACAGATCTTCGTGATCATCTATTGTGTGGATACGAAAAAAAACTGCATTCTGGTCTTCTTCAAGAAATGGATAAAGGAGAATTTGGTTAAGATTATGAGAAAGCAAATAATTGTTAATTACGGGTGAGTACCAAAAGTGGGTACTTTTGTTCAAAATAGCAGCCACGAAAGTTTAACAGCTTCGGTATGTAGCCTGTAATGGCGTGGACAACTGGATTTCCAGTAACTTACCTTCATATTTTTATGTCGATGCAAACTCGTGTTCTTCCACGCCTCCCAGGAAGAACCCTTGAAGGAGAAAATAAAGAATTGGAAAAAGTAGGAAATAATACATTAGAACTGATATCCCAGTTCTGCATTATTGTACTTGCAAACATTTTCTTTCCCAGTTTCCGGGTACACTGTAAAGCAATGGAGTGGTCAGCATCTTCTGCAACCGAAGCTTATCTTGATACACTGAAACTGGTATTTCTCTGGATTTTCTGGCTTTCCTTTCATTGTCTTGAATGATATACTATTTAACAAGAAACTGAAAAAAATTTCTCTTTCTTAAAGGAGCTTAGGATTGTCTTTATTGGTCTTGTTCGAAATCTCAGTTCAATTTACTTTACAGCGTTTCAATGATAAATGGCGGTGTGAGTCATGTATGACACGAGAACCAGGCTGCAATGAGTTCCTATCGGCATTAGCAGCTGGAACAAAAGCAAAACTCATTGTGGAAGTTACATCCAGTGTTTCGCCGTCTACAGTAGCCTTGGCAGCCGCAGCGCGACTCACCGGAGGAAGGCTTGTTTGCATCCTTCCCGAGCCCAGTCTTGCAGAATCGAAGCAAATGGTGAAGGATTTGGGCCTTAAAGACCTGGTAGAATTCAAAACTGGTGACCCCAAAAAGCTGTTGTCAAATTACGAAAAGATTGACTTTTCACTGGTGGATTGCCACAATGAGGAGTACACCAGGTTTTTAAAGTTGCTAGACGTTAATCCAAAAAGGTCAGTTGTGGTGGCAAACAATTTGGAGGGTGGGAAGAAAGGGTTGGGAGGCCATGTTAAGGGAATGGAGGACAAGGCCAAGGTAAGGTCTATGAAGCATCTTATAGGGAAAGGCATGGAGGTTACCATGATTGAAGAATCCAATGATAGAGGTAAAAATAGAGGGTTCTTTCCAAAGTCCAAAATGATCGACAAGAGTAGTGTCAATAAGAAGAATCCTTCTTCCAGCAACTGGGTCGTCAAAGTTGATGAGGAGACAGGTGAAGAACACATCTACAGGGTGCGTAAATAGTTCGTCATCAGGATAGGTCTCATGAAACCTGTCATTGAAGTTCTGAAGTGCTCCTGAAAGCAGTGGTTAGGATGATCCATTCTCACCTCATATGAAATCACTGACGAGGAAAATTAAATATCCTGGAGTTTCTGGTGATGGATGCAAGTAAAGAACCATATCTATTCTTGCACCAGGCGTGATATCATTTGCTATGCTCATACAGGAATAGATAAGCTAATACTGAATTTCATGTAAAGAAAAAATGCTAATACTGAATGACCGTCGTAAAGAAGAACAATGCTGTTAGTTTTTCTCATTGTGGTTTCCTCTCAATTAGCCTCAGGAGGAACTGAATATACTGCAGCTATGTTATAATCTATCGCGGTCGGGTTCATGTAGGATATTTCCTATTGTCAGGGAAGGCCAGTAGCAACTGTTTCATAGTATGAACCGAATATATCAATACCAGAGTTGAATATTTCTGTTATTACTACATCAGGTTTGAGCTGATCTGCAGCACCCATTTGTAAACCAACCCATACAATTTGCAGCAATACTCAAGATTCTATAGTCTGTAGATCAAGTGAAAGTGCAAGGTATATTTCTATTGGGTTTCGACATCCACGGTAAAATAGACTACACCTGTTGAAATATGTTACCAAAGATTTTTCTGAGACCTTAATAGCTTAAGTCTAACTCTATTGGTGATAATTCTAACAGAGTTCTGTTCTCAAGAGTGCTTATTAAGGTACATACTTCGAATAAAGCAAATTAAATAGAACTTTGTTGACAGCAATTCATGTATGCTTAGTCGAATACGTGCAATACCTTTCTGGAACATGCTACTTTGGATAGTACACTCTTTCAGTGTGCAGAGGAGCAGCACGACATCACTGCCTGAATCCACACTAACATATGGCTGTTGAAATATATCACAGTATAAGAAGACCATTAAAAACAAGAAATCTCAGAAGTTCATTTGCTCGCTGAGACTAACAATGGTAATCGTGGCAGATGTTGAGAAAGTTAAGAATATAAGATAAGCGAAATATTGAGGATGAAAGAGATTTTAAAATTCTGTCTAATATGGTTTTATGAAACAGGACGAAGTATGCCTGTTCGAAGAGGGGAAAATGCCACTTATTTACAGCTCAATCAAATTAATAGTTCGAAGCAAGATGATATAGAGTCAAAAAGAGAAAACAAAAATACTTTCTTAAAATGCTGTGATCCAATATACCAAAATTCCTCTGCCTATGTTGTCAGCCAAAATTGCACCATGATCGGCCAGAAAAGTAAACCTCCCACAGTAAACCTGCGCATAAATCAAAAGCAAAGATCAGACAGAAAGTATCTGGCTACAACCTAGTTCAAAGCTTTTAGGTTCAACGACTTTAATACCCCGGGAAACCCTTCTTATAGATGCGGAGGAAAGAGACCGAATTTATGATCTTAATACGAGGCACCTCTAGTTGCAGACTTGAACAACACTTGGCAATAGCCAATAACCCAACTAATAAAAAGACCAGCTTTCTATTCCCAAACAGGCCCGTCACATCCAGATTGAATCATGTTTTGGGATATGGAATTTAATAGAAAGCGGGAAGAAAAGGTTGCAGGAGACATAGCAATACCTAAAGTAGCAGCATGGACTCATATTCCTCTATCTCTGGAATCTTACCGCCTACACGGGAGATGAAGTCATATAGAAAGTTTCTGCCAAAAAAATTGAAAAATCAACATTAGTTATGCGATAGTTACAAAAGACAACGCATGCAAACATGTATGGACATCCGTCTTGTCGATATACCAGAAGAATTCCGCTTGTGTTATACAAGTGCCATCAAGATAGTTGAACGCAATTTAAGGGGTGACATCAATGCTTGTGGAGAAATGAGGGGTGTATTTTCAATTTCCCTTATACTAATATACTCATCTATTTGTAAAAAAAAAAGATAGTTGAACGCATGTTAAAGGATGTGTAATTTGCAGAATAACAGAAAAGAGTGCAGTGCTGTAACACTTTGTTCTAGAGATTTTAAATTACTTTTCTAGCGATAAAAGAAGACGAAGAAGTGATTGACTCTGATGTTGAGAACAAACCTGCATCTTCAAAGAGGGCGGTGTGACTATGAGAACCAGGAAACGTTCAAGTGCCTTCAATTGCTTTCCAGAAAAGGCTTAATTTATTTGATAGTTTATTGTTCAGAACAGCAGTATCTAGGATCATATGGCGGTTTCCGTGCAGCCTTCATTTGAAGAAAAGCCTGTAGACTTGGGAAGCTCACTGCCTCTTACAACCCTGTTATATATGACTTTAAAAGACTGTGAACCATACGGTCGACTAAGTAAACTTATTGGCATTCTCACAGTCTGCTTTCTGTTTCTCCTCCCCCTAAGTAAAATGCTGAAAGTTTTCTCCCCATCGGTCTTTTCTTCACCACTGCTAATAGTGTTCTCTGTCAAAACTTTGTTTCCGTCTGCATCTTTCCCTGAAATTTCAATTTTGTACGGACTTGAATGAGAATTGTCCTTTACTTTTTCCAAGCGAGGCCCAGCCAGTTCATGAGTATTATTCGTTCCCTCTGGGTGAAGGTTCACCACATTCTTAGCTTCTTCTATACTTGAAATATCTGTTGTAAGACTGGGAGGCGGACTTGGGCTTCCCAAATTTTCAAATTGCATTTTCGACTCCAATTCAGAACTGATAACGGGATCAACAACAGCTTGTGGGACCGAAAACTCTATAGCATGACAACCAGGCCATATTGTCGTAGTTGGAATAAACTCTGGAACATTGCCATTCACATTGCACTGCCAAGAAAAATGATTATGATGGAAAGCAGAGCTAGTCACAGGAAAACCACTGGTTGTTACTGCCTGGGGCTGACGATAAGGAGGGTACATGAAGGGAAATGGCTGTATCATATTTGGGGTTGGTGGGGGAGATGAATATGGATGGTGTGTAGACATTGGCGAAACTGCGGGTAAAACAGTTGTAGGCCCTGGATGAAGAGTCATATTTACCGGCCAAGGTGCAATAGCAGGAACTGCACCAGGACCAGAAGGAAGAGAGATATTCATGGCAACCGGAGAAGCACGTGCAGTTGATGGTGACGGATTGAATGGAGCGGCAGAAGCAGACAACTTCTTATTGGGGAATCCCCTAGTATCCTCTGGATTCAAAATTAATGATTTGTCCTTCAAATCCTCAGATCCTTCAAAGATAAAGTTGGAATCAGGTTGGGCTTCCAATTCCTTGGATGAAACTTGCTCGGCAAGTTCCTTTGAGGGAGGATCGATTGGATTTGGCACGCTATCAGCCAATATTCTCCTCTCGGTATTTTCATGAACCTTGATACTACCGGATACCGGTTTGTGCATATCCTTAGGCATCGAATCGTCTTCTAGTTTATTAGCTGAGTGATTTTCTTCCTCTCTGTCAGCGATATCCTTTTTCAAATGATCAAAGTCCCCTGAAGCAGAATTCTTATTCTTCTCTTCATATCCGCACTCTGCTCCAATCACCGGTGTACCGGCATTTTCTTTAGCTTCGTTCGTCTCTTCATGTTTTGCAACACTGTTTTCCAGGTTCTCTGGAATGTCATTTCGGGGAAACCAGACCTTGGCAATAGTACCTGGCGGTGCCAATGCCACTTCCTTGTATGAAGGAGATTTCCCAAGGCTAACTACAGACTTCTTTAAAGGACCAATCTCATTTGGATTAGAAATTGAACCAGAGTTTGATGAAATTGAAAATTCTCCACCATTGACTGAATTCTTTGTTGGAGCATTTTTGGCAAATGGAGTAGACTTGATTCTGTAGGTAAAAGCTTTCACGATTCTCCGTCCAAATTTGGTACTCTGAGAGGAATTAGCTGTGTGGTGATCCATATAAGTTCCATGAGATAGTGCTCTTTTCTTTAAAAGGTAATACCTACTGTTCGGGTGATTATGCTTCGGAGAAGAGTAGTCAATGTCACCATCCACAATCTTTTTCTGATAGGTATACAGCTTTCCTACAACCCCTCTACGCTGCTTTAGTCTTCGCCCATATGAACTGGCCGATCTTGACTTTTGAACCGGCTGCCATCCATCTTCTGTTTCATTATGTTCCTCAGGCAATGTTTCATTCACAATGCTTAGTTTCTTCGCTGCAGCCTCTTCCACGACAGCTTGCTGATGCTCATCTTGCACAGAGCTTGTATTGTTATTATCATCTTCAGGCATTTGTAACTCTGCATCTGAACCCACTTTGGAAGCATCTTCTGCAGATTCAGCACTTGATACATTGATATTTGGGTTGGGTTTCCTTTTTGCCTGAAAATCAAAGTTACATATATTTTAACAATACAAAATTCCATAGGCAAGAACAAAGAAGGGACAGTACTTAACCAACAGCACTAACAATCATGTGAATCTACATCTCTCTGTCCTCAGAAAATCCAATTTGTTTCTCCATTACAAGAACGTGAAACATTTTTTCATTTTTTCCCGCAGAACATATAACAAAAAGGAATTACTTTGACAAAGTAATCTTAGAGGATCCAAATCTTCCCTCTGTTGTTTTTCAGGTTTCTTGTACTTGCATAAGAACTTCTAGATTAGCTGCTACAGTGTAATAGAAAATGTCAATAACCACGTAGTCTATCGGCAGTTCATACCTCCCAACTACACGCAATGTTTATGGTAGAAAGGATCTGAGGAAAACTATCTCTAGGCTTGGACTTCAAAAGAAGTTGATAAGAAGCCAATTTTCTAATTTCTCATCCCAGAGAAAAGTGACAAGACTGATTAAGTCCTGAAATTGACCCAGTTCAAGAGAAAAAAATCTCTCACATCATGCATTAATTGAAAGTAACGCAAGTTTTTCCGTCAGATCTCAGTTGAAAAAATAATATGCTTTATCTGTTTTGACCAAATATGACCTAAACTTCATTACCTTCATAGTATAGCTCTTCTTCTTTATTGACACAATATCTCTTCCTTTGGAATCACGATTTGGATTGATGTAATCCAGCAGATCTGACACACTGCAGGTAATAAACAGAATCAATCAGTGAAAGAGTGATATTTGTTTAAGAATTTGCATCAATCTGTCGATAATTTATACTTGCATGCTAGAACTCTAGCTTGCAGCATGACCACAGAGAATCCAGCATGTTTGTATTGCCAAAGGAAAAGAAAGTAATTTTTTTTTAAAAAAAAGGGTTTGGGTTTTAAGTTGATGCTTGCATGTATCCTACATAAAACACCTTTAATCAGATGATTTTTTTTTTCCAGTCATTTATCAGAAAAGTAGATGTCACAACACAGAAAACAACTAGAGCAATAACATGACATTATACGATGCTTTTATACAGCTGTTTTTGGTGAGTAAAATTGCTAACTAAGCCTCAAATGTTTTCATGCTTATATCTCCACAACCACAACACAAATAGCATTCACGTCTTCTTCTTTTTTTGCGCAGACAAAATAGAAAACCACACATTTTTTCAAGGATTAATCGTTCAAGAAAAGAACAGTTACTTTAAACCAAAATGTGAAATATTTCATAAGCAACTCCAAAGGAAAAGAAAAAAAAAAGCATTCAGAGGCCCAGTAGCAAAGTTATGTTGATCTACCTAAGGTGGCCTTTGCTAGCTATTGATGTATCAGGCTTCTTAGTACCATTCCGTGCAGCTTCTTGCTGTTCAAAAGCCTTTGACTCAAAATATTCAAGCCAAGCAGCAGCATCCTGCAAAATCAGAAGAATCTTATAAATTGGTTGTTCCAGGAAAAAAAAAAGAGAAAAAGAAAGTTGAAGGAGATAATTTATGTAGCAAAGAACTCAGATCATTCCATAGGTCCCTTGTCATGTTAAAAACCACAGACATCCGGAAAAATTAAATAATTGAAACATTCTCTCGATTTAACATTCAGATTAACAATCTAAGAATTAGGTTTCTGGATAGTTAATGCTCTTGTAATAAAAAAGGATGGGACAGCGTCATTTGCCTTGAAAAGAATGGTTCTGTTTGTTACCTGAGTGCGCAAATCATCTGGACCCAGCTTTGACCGGAGAATTTGTAAGGTTGTTTGTTCATGCTGAACACTTAAAGGATATGCTTCCATCAAGGACAGGGCAATTGCTATTGCATGGTAACTCGCTGCAGTCTGGAATCATTCAGACAAAAAAGAACAGTAAATAAAAGAAAGATTGCCACTTGATTTGAAAATACAATCTTCCAGAGACATAGTAAGCTGCTCAGTTGGAAGCATTCATGAAGATCCGGTGGATAGATATTGGTTTGAGACTTGAAATGCATGCAAGAAGGCGCTTGCAGAACTACAGTTGCTATCTGAATATCAACACAATATCTACATATACTTAACAGAAAAAACACACACACAAACAATATCTACAGATTAAAATAATCATTACATCCATTTTGTATAATTCAAGTGAAGCAATGAATTCATTAGCTCAATTTGATAAGCTGATCTTCATAAAAAAAGTATATATATATACATAAAGAGGCTTATGGGATGAGTCTCTAAAGTCCACAAGCCGGATATTTTCAATCCACTACCAGAGCCATTACAGTTGATAGCTTATCATGATTCCTTCTTCTTGTTTTAATTTACTTCAAATATCTAAATGGGCTTTTCAAATCAGTCAACCTAAACAAATCAACTAAAAATAGAAGAATCATGAAAAATATAAATAAAAAAAACCTGAATGTGGTCTGGGCCCAGTAGCCTTTGATTGCATTTCAAAGCTTTATGAAGATATCTGAGCGCAACATGTGCATTTCCAAGGCCTTCCTCCATCATAGCTACATTGATGTATGTGGCCGCAGTGTTTGGATGGGATGGACCACAAGTGAGATGAAGAAGATATAACGCACGCTTCACATACCTGATTGACAACAATAGAAACGAAGACAAATTTTTAATATGAACAGTATCTTCCTCTTCAAAGTGTGAACATGAAGGAATATCTTGGAAAGATAATAGTTATAAGGATACAACAACAGTGATCTCCAACAAGTGTTAGACTAATATTTCAAAAGCCAAGCATGCCACTAAATAGAAATTTAAAAAGAAACTTTAGCAACAAATTTACCCAGAGCTCAAATATATGCAACAAGGTTAAAAACAAGGGATTGGCATAAAATATCTACAGTATTGAAGTAATTGAAATCGGTTCATGCTAAAATATGAGGATAAGGAAGAAATGAGCACACATAAAATCCTCAAGGAAAATGAATACGCATAGTATCATCATCAGATAGACCTAACCATAAGTTACCAACTAATGTAAGAACATGATATCTTTAAAGCATAAAAAGATATCTACAATTTCCACGGTAACCAGAGCTTATGTAAGAATAAACTATACTTGAGCGCCAACTCTGTATACTGAAGTCTGTAGTAGAACACAGCCAGATCACCGTAACTCTTCATCGTATCTGGATGATCAAACCCTAGTTCTCTCTCATTGATATCCAAAGCTTTCTGCTGATATATAGCAGCCTGCAGCAAGAACAGATTATTGAGTCCACTTGAAAAATAACCTTAAAATGAAGGAATGCGAACAACTGACTCTGCTGCATATGGTCGCCATAATTTGGGACAGTGATGTGTTATCATAAGTGTTACATCATAAAGTTTTCCAGATCATCATTCATCAGGAAAAGAAAAATGTTTAATAAAGAGACCTGATTGAAATCTCCAGTGTGATACAGGACAACAGCAAGAAGGCTGTAAGCCCCTGCGGTGATTCGATGATAAGGACCACAAACTGCAACCAGCTTTGCAAGAGCCTATAAACACCAAATTATGAATCAGGTATCTAATTAGAGTATAAATACTGAAATAAACGTACAAACAGGACTCGGTGGTGGAAATTCCTTGCTCAAATGCACGATTTCAGAGGGAAGATACCTTTGTACCAAAGGTGACTGCATCTTCAAGCTTTCCCTTATCTAAGGCTGTCTTCGATGACTCTAGGAGTTGCCTTCCATCCGCAGAGGAGCATGCCGCTTGCTGCAAAGAAGAACTTGAGAAAACAATCCAATATAGGAATAGATATTTGATTTTTTCCCAACCATGGAAAAATACTTTCAGTTCTATGCATCACCTTATGCACGGGAACCAGGCTTACAACATCTGATTTCCTGAATGGATGTGGAGAATCCATATCAAAATCACGGGGAACCAACTCAATGCCCACCTGAGAGAGGAGGAAGGTTTAAATAAGAGACTCAGTTCACACGCTACTGCATTCATCTTCCCCACTAGCATAAATGATAAATACATTGCATATTCTGTATCTCGTAAAGAGGAATACTATAATCAGGAACTGGAACGAGCCGTACCAGCATCCTAATGTGGTTTGAAGCCACTATTTGATGTGGTGACCTTTTTACCTCACCAAAAATATAATGTAGAGAGCTATCAAATTGAAGCACAATGAATGCCTAATGATTAACCATACATTGTATCCTAACCTTAGTAGCGATTTCAAATAAGGAATCAGTGAAAGCATCTAATAAATTACACCAATTCTGGGTTACTAGAACATTTGAGATACAAAATAGGAAATATGCAAGAACAGCAAGCTGAGTTCTTTTTTATTATTCAAACAGCAAGGTAAGTTCTTTGGGCTAAATTACCTTGTGGCAGAGCCCACGTAAGATAGCAATTTTCCTCACATCTTTAAAGTTTGAGCTGCTCATGTCCCAATCATATCTTTTCTTCAGAAATACCTCCAGCCATCTCCATACTAGCATATGGACACGGTAAGATTTGCTTGAATCTCCATTTTTAGGAACCCCAAGCATCAGATTTAATGCAGCAGTTATTGATACTGCCATTTTCTCAGGGTCCATAACTGCAGCAATTACAGCACGAAGGATGTGCTTAAAAGCCCGTACAATCATCTCATGAATGCAGAGTGATTGCACGTGTGACAGCTTTTCAGAAAGTTTTACCTGGTTCACAAAAGAATTAACAAGGCTTAACCAAGTGGTTGTTTGCAGTAGATATTAGATTATTCAGGCCTTAAACCTGAGCTCAAAGTTTAGACCATAGACACTTCTGGGTTAAATTCAGAAAAAACCGCACTGGCCAACGAGCCTGAGCTCAATTAACTCCCCTGGTCTTAAGGATAGGGAGATACGGGAGGTTCCGGTTAGGTGTTAATAGGAGATTTAGGGACATATCCAAAAAAGAGCCACTCTGTCTAAGTAAAAATAATTGAACGCACATTCTCCTTGGTCGTAAAGATGTGAAAAACACAAACTTTTAAGGTTTTGTTTCAAGGCAAGAGTAAATAAAACTACAAACATGTCTTAAAGGTTCAAATGCCTGTTTTTATCAAGAAGCTTACAATATGCCCCAGTGAACGCAACCGAAGGCCTCTGGTATGCACAAAATCAGTCAGTGTCCGCCCATCAACCGGTGAAAGCTCAAGCGAACCAAAATCTGCCACCTGCATCCCATAACTGAAACTCAGTCTCTGAATCAACACAAACTTTTAGAAATAAAAATGGGTAAGAAAATTAGAAGAAAAAAGCAACATTAAGAAATTACCAATTTTGGAAGCGCAATTTCAACATAATATTTCTGAGACAAGTCAATTAGATCCTGTAGAGACTGTAAAATGACTTGGAACGTTAGTTTACAACATACTTAAAACACAAGAACATTATACCAATGCTATCAAAGACACTGCGTTATTTTTCAAACGAAAAAAAAAAATACCTTGCGATGAAGTCCAGTATCTGATTCTTTAAGTCGAGCAAAGGCTTCATCTGACAACAAGCTTTGAAGCGCAACCTGGTTGGCCTTTGCATTGATCTCTAGGTGAGAATCCATGGAAGCCAATGCCGCAGTTTCAACTTCCTCGGCAGTAGCATTACCGACGGATATTGAACTTTGGGGTTGCATTTTCACACTCTCATCCGATTTTTTTCTGTTGTTTTTGAGAGATCTAAGAGGAGTTCCCAGTCCCTCGACCTTCATTTCTGGTGCTGTGGAAGGCTTCTTATCCTTCTCTTTGGAAGCCTTCTTGTCCTTTTCTGTATTTTTCTGGTCTTGCAAATGCTGCATCCAGCAGGCACCAAGTTCCCATCTCACAGAATGATACTGCTCCAGTTCCTCCTCTTCGAGCTTAGCAAGACTTTTTTCCAGAAGTCTCTCTACAAAAGTTTCAGAAGCACAGAGTTCTTCATGCTCTAAAGTTTGTAGAAGTGGTGTTTGTTTACTGTGCTCTGAAGGTACTGATCCGTGAAGTAGTAGCCTCAAGCTGTAAAAAGAAGTTTCAGACATTAGCATGATGAAGCCGAATAACTGAAGATGACCAAATTAATGAACAAAATAGCATTATAAGAAACAACGATGAAAGGGCACAGCCATTAGTTATGAAATATGCATTTTATTTCCAAAATTTATTACAAAATGTCATGGAATAAGATAATAAAAACTTAACGAGGATCTAGTAATTAGTTCTTCTAGAATGTGAATTTGTTCGTAAAAAGCAGCAGATATACAGGTAAGAAAAAACAACTCATACATTATCTTCTCAAGCGCCTGACAACTGAGGCTTCCATCACTAAAATTTTGGATTGAAAATAGCTATTCTTATTCTCCCATGACTTATATATTGGCATGTGATAATCACAGTAGGAAAAAACAAAATACGCCTTAATTTGATGCTATGAGCTGAATTAAAGCAGCCGCAAAATTTTAACAACCGAAATGACTGAAAGACAGTTCAGTCAGTATCAAACAAATAATCTCTGCCATCTATATGGTATATGGAACTCGGAAATATCATTAGACGATAGTAGATAATTTGCTGGCAAACAGAGAGAAGAAGAACCTGTTAACATTAAGGGCGTTGGCACCACCTTCAGGCTGTTCAAGTTCAATAGTTTGTGAAGGAGGAGCGCCTTTCTTTTCGTCTACTTTGACCACGACAATGTAACCACAAAACCTCACATTCACAACGCCAAGGGTAACAATATCCTGCAGTAATAAAAGGGGCAGTTTTCTACCTATTTATCAATAAAAACACCATATTTTAAAATCCCCTAGGAGAATCATTAATCGGATTCATCTTCAGCAACTTACATGTGCAGCAGTGTTCTCATCAGCAGTGATTCCTTTCAGTAAGTTTCGTTGTACCAAATTCATTTTATCCAACCCAGATGCCCGAACCCCGTCAATTTTAGTGTCAACCTTAGAGCTTGCATTCGAAGCATCCTTCATAATTGTGATGTTCAAGCCGCCCACTTTCTCACTGTAAAGAATTTCATCCTCTCCAGATGAATACAATAGCTCTGGTTTTAATTGAATATTTTTTAACGACTTAATGGCTCTGAAGATGGCAATGTCAACAAACAGGCTGTGAAGAAGGAAAGCTTTCCTGTCCCTAACTTGTCTCTCCTCCGCAGTCTTGCAAGGCATTGTTTTAAGAAACGAAAACTCATCAGCCCAATGTATCGTGTCTTTTCCCCCATCTATTCCAAGACCACCTCCATTACCGCCCCATGTTTCGTCCTCTACCGGAAGTGGAGGGAAAATAGACGGTGACTGTGCCGCAAAAGGAGGAACAAGCCATGAGTTTGCTCTATACCCATAAGGAAGATTCCCGAACTGCAAACATTGACGGATAAAAGGTTAATGAAACAACACTGCAAGAACCACTGCAACTTCTTAAACTCCATCATTAACCGTTACACACAGTTCGTGACCGTATACCTTGTTACGTTCGTCGAAGGCTTCCATTAGATCACCATAAGCCTGAAACATGACCAAAGAATCGATCAACTTCAACTATTATTTCTTCAAAAAAGAACTTCAACTATTATAAAAGAACGAAAAATACGTTACAAAATTCAGCCAGAAACACTAATATTAATGACATCGGGTTAGCCAAACTAACGTTGTCAAAGGCTCGACTAAGCTGCCGCAGCAAATCAACAAGATTGTGACATAAAACTATATGTTTGCCCACACTGTAGAATCTTTTTTTGCAAGCCTCGACGTGCACCAATTTACCGTTGCACAGCTTCACCTGATCATCAAAACAAACGCCTCTCAAACATTTCAAAAACAACGTCACTGCAAACTCACAAACTGAAGAGTTCACTCAGGCCTTACATCGAGGGAAAAAAGATGATCATCCGTCGCAATCTCATCAATATCTCGTTTAGTCACCTTCCTTATAACTGCAAAAGCCATCAAATCTCCGTTATTTTCAATTTATCATCAGGTACAATTCAAAAATCTAAGATTCTGTAGAGAGTACATTGAAGAGGCGGAGTGAGGTGTGAAAGAGAAAAGAACTCGTAGAAGCTTCCTAGTTTAGGGCACGACTGGCTCATTTCTCCTTCGGCATTCACCGCCACGCCTTTCGACGCCAATTTCGTCGACGGCGACTGTTGTTTAGAGACCGTGTCCGCATTGGCGGGAGATTTCGTTGCAGTATTCTTAGCGATCTTATCCTGCGCATCCTCAGATGGACCGAAACAAGTTGTGCACGCCACGATGTCCAGCAACCGCCTAACGTGTGCCATAGCGAGCTCTTCATCGTATTCCTCTGTTCAAAATACAAACGAGGAGGGAAAGTTAAAAATAGAAGGGCTTCGATTTTTAAAGGCAGCGCAGTTACGCCGTTGTATAGATATCATGAAGAAGAGCACTGCAGTGACATCGTTTTCTCTTGGCGGGACGTTTTCACCTTCTGTCAAAGTGAGCGTGCAAGGCCTGAGCGCAGAAACGTCAACCGAATCTTTTAGTTGTGGGCCCCTTACCTGTATCGATCCAAAAAAAGGCCCACCTCTTTAGCTCGATTACTTAAAGCCCATTGGATAGTTCATCCTTATATGGTAATAAAATCAATAATATTACTATCATCATTAAATATCGACTGTTCGATTGAAAAATATAAATAAATCTTTATATGGTCATGTCAACAAATAGTAATAAAATAAAATTTATGAACAATAATAATAATAATAAGCAAAAATTATCAAATATTTTCCTCACCTCATGAGATAATGAGAAATTTGTGATGTGACAAGTTTCGGCGTTAACTGATAAAAGCCGATAGACGTCAATAATCCTGTCCGTTGATATTCCCTGCTCAATTTTTTTATCAAATTATTCAAATTAATATCAATAATTAAAAAAAGACAGTCCACCAACAAATAAATTAATTTTTACAAATTCAATTCAAAATCAATCGCGAAACCATAAAATAATATAATTGAATTCTTGAACAGGCTAGAATAGTGTATATGCACAGTCAAGTCACGGAACTATTCTCAGCCATAGGCTTATGCTTGCAACGTCTAACGAGGACTAAGCTAGTCGGGAAAAACATTTTCCTCCGATGATGACACCGATTTGGAAGCTTTAATGAAGTTCCAAAACCGCCGGCCTAACAGCAATTGTTTACAGGTTAGCATCGGAATATAGAATGCTTTCTAATTAAATGCAATCCCTTTTCTGATGGTAGCCAACATGGGTAAGCAATAAAGCAGTCAAGTCATGCCAAAATGTTCTGTTCAAATCTTTAAAGAAATGCAGAAAGAGCATCAGCAGAAAGGTGCCAATGGACTGCGAGAGCAAGTGCCAGGGCAAGAAGTATAAACTTAAAAGGGAATAAACCTTCAAAACGACATGAGTTTCGTCCGGAAGGTTCACTGTGATATCCATAGCAACAGGAAGAACTGCAGACCACACATCCAAGGATAAGTCACCTGGTAAATACCTGGCAGGCATAACGGGAAGCCAAAAAAAAAATGTATTTCCAGAATAAATCAATACCCTTTTCATCTTTCTTCTTCTTCTCTCCTCTTGCCTTTCCACGACTGTTCCTGGGTGCCATTCTGAACCTTTGTGTGATTAGATAAGCTTGAAGCTCTCTGCCACTACACCTATTTTGACCAAAATGAACTAACGTTACAAAAAAATGGATGCTTTTTATACTCTGGTAAAGTGGTAAGAATCTAAAACTACAACACCCAATCGGAATTATCATTGGTAGCAAACTCAAAACTGGAAATGCACGTTTTGCAGTTGTGAAAGAAAACCCATAACTAAAGTCTGCAGATTGACTTCCATTCAAAAGAAAGCAAGGACCAATTCAAAGGGTCATTGTAACAACGCCACAGATGTATTTACCAAAAAGCAGAGCTTTAAGAATCTGGAAAAAGCTCAAGGAATCGGAGAAGATAGAGATGGCGCTTTATTGCACCACCAAAACTCTGGAGGCAGAATCTAGCTAGCACCAATGATGGAACGTTGCACCAAAACCGTATGCGTGAAAAAACGTAAAGAGAGAGCACGTGTAATAGTCCCCGGAAGGGTTTAATTGAAGAGGTTTTCAGAGGGTGAGTAGTTAAGAAGACCTGACCGTTAAGAGGTACCAAATGAAGCTCTCATCCAGTGGGAAAGAAATGGTGTGAAGGCTACAGATATAGAGAGGAAGGAGTATGATAAGGAAGGAAGGGTGGAGATTTAACACTCAGATGATATATGGCATCTAATGGCAGTTCTGGCTTGTACAGTAATAATAACATAGACCGATATTTCAAACAAATATAATATATTATATAATAATATTATTATTTAATTATATGCATATGTTTTCATACTTGAAATATGGATGAGAATAAAAACGTTTCAGGTCCACACACGGGACGGAAGATAGGTTTACATATGTGGAGTTTATGAATTATATTGTGTTTGGTTGGCTGGTAAATATTAATAGACCTAGAGTTGGTGATTTTGAAAATATGTTCAAATAAAAATAGGTAAAAATAACATATTAATAAACCTTAACTCTTAGTTATTCTATCTTATAAGATATCAATAATAAACAAACAATTATTTACAGTTTTTTTTTTCCTGGAGGCGTTGCTTTCGGATCACTCGTGAAAACAATACATGCCTTTCCATTAAAAACTCTAAATAAAACGAATCATTTTTTCGATATGAAAAAATTTTACAATTTTTTTTCAAAATTAAAAAGTATTTACCATCAATACAACAAATTTTCTCCATTATATCATAAACAACACTAATTATAAATATAATGAATATTTTCTATTTATATCTCGATAGTTTCATATTATCATTTTGTCTATTACGAAAATATTTAAATTTTTGTTATATTATTTATTTTATTAGATTGTCATTGTGTCATACATATCGTCATGGCAGTTTACATACAAAGGACCTTGTACATATTCATTAATGAATGGCAGCAGTAAAAGCTGTTTTTTTTTCTCCTTGGAAATACATAATAACAAGACAATGAGCTACGAACAACGTTTCAACTATATTTTCTGTTAATTACGAATTACAACTATATTTCAGTTGTATTTATTTATTTTTTTCTGTGCATGCTTATCCCATCACCATTTGATATACAGAAGAGAACGTTGGATTGTCTCGGTGCTTCAGACTACAAATTAAGGTATAACTCTTGAGGATGTGATAGACAAGGAAATTCGCATGGGACAGTACTTTGGAGAGAAGCAACAAAGCCTTAGACAGAAACCTTTTCTTGTTGTTTTATAATAATTTGGGTCCGATGTCATGATCAAAGCTGAGTCTAAGATAAATGGCAAACCACTGAATGACCCAGAAAGGACGTGATTATTATTATTTCGACAATATTCCAAGGACATTTTAATTAAAAACAGTCCCGTAATATAATTACTATCGAGTAAAAAACTAAAAAGCAAGAACTGGAGTGTACGCCATAAGTATGTATTTATGTTTGACCATAACTTTTCAATTCCTTAATTAATTGCGTCAATCCGAGTCTTTGGCTACAAGTGTTACAAAGTATATGAAACCCACATCGATTATTCGCGAAGCCATAACCTTTATGCTTATGTCCCCCCAGGTGTTATAGATCAAAACAACCCTAGTGGAGAAAATTATTGCAGATAAATTAATCCTACGCAAAGGCCTTTGTGGTACGGGGAATTGCCTCGACGTGGAAGCCTTTTTGTCGCCGATAACATACATTCTGGCATAACAGTAGACATACGTATGCCCTTCGATAAGATTCCATGATCACAACATTCTTTATCATTCCTTCCGATCAGTGCCTTTTGAAAACCTGCAAGTAGATGTGATGTTACCATGCGATGCCATATCGCAGTTTTTTCTTTTTTTTTTCGATTCGAAGGGAGCCGAAAGCACGTTTGATAAACTACCGCCCACACATGCAAGCATATACGAGTCAACTAGTGGCCACTAGGGACCTGAATTTTTACGGCAGAGTGGGGCGGCATCGGATTGATTTTAATATTTTTATAATAAAAAATGTGTCGTTAGATTGAGTATTTGGGATACATTAATGATAGACTTACGAACTGCACTTTTGCTTTCACTAAATAAAAGGTATTAATTTTATCCAAACTTTCGAAAATACAGTGATACCATAGGACAAAAGACACCAATAAAATCACTCAATTGTTGCCCCAAGCCAATCAAAGATTCCTGAATCGTTAAGCCAACCAGATTAGCGCTATGCCAGAAATCCAGAAAGCTCAATATGGGAGTGACGATGTACGATCCTGACAGGCGGTGAACACACTCTGCCCGGTGTCTCAGAACATCTGTAGTGGCAATTAATGTCTTCCAGTGCCTTCTATCAAGCAACAAGTGGTGGTCCCATTACCTGAAGATTTCTCGCGAACTTTCATTTTATTCGTTGTTTCGAATACGAGTTTATTTATATTATGTGTGGATAGATTAATTTTTATGGATTAGATTTGTGATTAGTATGTAATTGAAATAGAAATGATATAATTAAATTTATATATACTGTTGTCATATTTGATTTGTAAATGTAAATAAAATTGATAGTTTGGTATTAATATTATATAAAAATAATTAGATAATTAAATTTGTATAACATAAACAATATCATAAGTTTATAAATTTATATTATACATAAGGATATTTTAGAAATATTATTAAAAATAAATCATCTTTATAAATTGTCATTTCTAAATGTCAAGAATAAAAAGTGACTTCTCATCTCCTATAAAAATAAAAAATAGAAAACTATAATTATTTTTTAGTCATATTATTAAATCATACAAAACATGAATTTGATATGACGTGGAGATAATAATGCGATAAGAATCATAATCCATGCAAGTAACCAATCCAAAACGAAATCTAAATCGTATCACTGAACGGTAAACTACTAAAATCTAATCCGGAGATCATCCTAATAGGCTGAAGAAATTGGGGAAGAACATGGAGAATGCCCTATTTAGTATTTACTAAGTGTGGGGCTTTTAATAAAGTGTGGCTCATCTGCTGTCGATAGAAGACGACCAAGCTTTTCGAAATTTATGATAAAAGAATGTCAACGGTTGAAAATCAACTAGGACCCACAAGCTTAGATATGCCTCGAACAACGAAACGTTTAAGTGATAGGGAAAGCTGTGATAAAAACTCATGCTCATCGGCAATGAAGCACAAAGAAGAGAGTGATTACCACTAAGATTATCTTTATATACACAAGGTTTACAAAATTCAATCTTTCGCTGCAGGCTAAACAAATTCTAAAAGAGGCAAATTACACCTTAAGAACTAGGCCAATGACATCACAAACAACTGTGGTAATAAAATGGCTCCTTGGTTCCAGACTAGTTGCGAGTCAGGTCTTCGGATATAACTCACAGCCAAATCCTCAGACACTAAAATAAGTAAAGTTCTTGCAGGTTGAGCTAGGCCATCAATCCGTTCCAGTCTTCTTTCTTTTGCGAGATAAAGTAATCCTTAGTAAGAATTAGCTCTACCACATTCGTTTCGTGAAACAATTATTCAGCTATGTTACCAGCTTTAGGTTTGTTGTCACTCCAATCCATTTCAGATGCTCAAGATCAAAAATTGCAAAAATAAATACACAAAAACAACAACAGGTAGTCAAATAACACTAACATAATAAAGATGTACACACTCTTGCCACAAAAATCAGGCAGAAAGTTAGCCCTGTGAATCACTTAAGAAAACCAGCAGAAGTTAAATCTCATACCAAGGATACAATCACGATGAATATGTTGCATAAAATCCTAAACAGCCTCAACCAGCTTCGCATATCATGGATGCCTACGATGCTACACCTCAAAATCAAAGTCACAACAAATGATCAACAACAAACAAAACTCCAAAATCTAGCAAAACGTGACACATTCTTTAACAAATAGCATAACATAGTAATCTAACAGTCATAACATATAGCATTCCAGAATTCAACAAAAGCATAATCTTACATCGCTCGGGATTAGGCCCAGCTCGAAAGGCGTTTGATGGATCAGCATATAGGTCTGATCAATGCAAGAAGCCCGGCGTGGCAGTCAACGGACACTCAGAAGGAAGGGGATATAGGCAATTACAGTGTTGGGAGAAGTCTAGGCTATCATTCAATCCTAGAAAGCAGCCCACGCCTTTTATTTCAACCCAGTACTCAAGCCTATGCTTTGCAACTGCTTAAGCATAGCACGTTTATTGTAGGAGAGGTTGCGACAGTCCTGATTGCTATTAACTTAAAACAATAACTAGGGCCCTCTCCGTTTTGGCCCCCCTACTTCGCATCCGTAACTGCCACCGCCACCGCCTTCCTGCTCATACCTTTTACTTCACAGCCATCATTTCCATCTCAATTTAAACTAATCAAATACAATCATTTCTATTTTTCTAAGAGGAAAAAAACAGAAGCCGAAACTAGCGAGCCAAATTTCTTATCGATGGCGACGGAAGCTTAGTGTTACTTGACCACTGCTCGAAATCACTTTGATTCAAAAGATTGAAGGATCCCGGCGGCGGCGCGCTGGGCGGGGTTGGAGTTTGAGAGAAAAAGTACCGGTGTTTGTTGTGTTCGTTTCTAGTTAACCCTTTTTAGGGTTTGGTTTTAACCTTGAGCAACGCACTCGGATTGGACAGACATCTGAACCCACAAGCACCCAGGCCCAAAAGACCAAATTCCCAACAAGCCCACAAGCTTCTTATCCATGAGCAAAGATCTATGGGTCCCCCGGGCCCCACACAAAAGGTTCCCCAAAGTTTTTAGTTCGCGCGTCCCCAACCAATTTTTATGGTCTCCCTCGCATTCTAAAATTGCTACTGCGAATCTTGCGAGCCAAAACTGAAAAACACGTCACCACTCGTTCCGCCGCTATAGTTCTTGTGGTACCTAAATCATAATTTTAACTTCTTCTTTTTTTTATCTATATCATAATTTTAACTTTAATAATTACTCCCAAGTTATTGTAACTTACGGATTCACTCCACGTCACTATTTATACGAAACCCAAACAGGGCGTTATACATGCACACCTCAGCTTTTCTCGTCGTACCTTGCGGACTCCTTCAATCCTTGGTTCTCTGGGAAAATTTTCGGCGTTCGCTTGCAGGTCCATCGACGTTCTTTCACACGGCGAGCAAACAGTGTCCATAACGTTGAAGCTCGATGAAGTCTATATTCGTTCTCTTATTACGATTGTTTTAGGAAAAGTTATAGAGACGTTTGAGCGGTTTTTGTTTTTGTCGTTTCCGTGTTCTCCATTGCCTCAATTAGGGTTTGGGTTCGAATTCTAGGGTCAATACAGCTATTGCTACAAATAAGGAATTGGATCTTAAGCTGATTCATCGAGAACAGAAGTCTAGCCAGCTGAATTCTCACAAATTCCATCCCGGTTTGGAGTTGGGTGTTAAATTAGGGTTTGGTTGGTTAGGTGTTGGACGGGTTTGTTGAATTGGAAGCGGGAGGATGATAATAAAAAAGACTATGAAAGTCGAAGTGCCCAGTATGAAGGGATGCGCCGGTGAAGAGGATTGCAGTGAAGACGAGGAGGGCTATGCGTACCAATTCATTCCGAAGAAGCGAAAAATGAGCGCGTACAATCCAGATTATATTCCAGCAAGTGTGTATAATGGTAATTTTGATTTTAGCAGTGGTTCAGGTTCCGGATGCAGCGAGGGCCCGTTCTGGGAAAACGAGGTCCTGTCCAAATCGAAGAGATTGAAGAGCCGGTGCCGGCCTCCGCAATTGAAGTCATCAAAATCTCCGGCGCAGATGTTCCCTTCGAGGCTTACTGACTTGATGCTTGACGAAGCTGATTCGAATTTAGAGAATGATGAACTTTCCGAATGTAGAAGGGATTTTGGTGGTGATGGTTTTACGTTCAGTGAAATGGGATTTGCGAAGGGTAAGTTTGGATTGGGAAGACCTAATTCTTACCAGTTTAAAGGTATCGGGTATACAAATTGCAAAACCAAATATTTGAGTTCGCGTAATCTGATTAAAGACGAGTATTATGTTCCTGGATATGGGTATCCTAGTGTGGACAAATTGAGAAGGCAAAGAGCAGCGAAGAGGAAGGAAGTGTACAAGCCGGAGGATTTTGCTTTGGGGGATATAGTTTGGGCTAAATGTGGGAAGAGTTACCCATGGTGGCCAGCTGTGGTGATTGACCCAATAATGGAGGCTCCTGATGCGGTTTTGCGCTGTTGTGTTCCTGGTGCTATCTGTTTGATGTTTTACGGGTATTCCAAGAGCGGGACACAACGGGTATGTCCAAATTTTTCCATTGGTGTCTTCCTTTTACTGGTTTCTCTTGCTTGTTCGGTAGCCCATTGAATTTTAATTAATTTTTGTTCGCAGGACTACGCGTGGGTCAAGCAGGGAATGCTATTCCCTTTTGCAGACTTCATGGATAGGTGTGTTGTGTTGCTACTGTGTTGTGGTTGTTCAATCACTTTCACTATAGTGCGTGCTTTCTGATGATATCTATCCCTTCAGATTTCAGAGCCAGTCCAATATGTATAAGTACAAATTGAGTGACTTTCAGATGGCGCTAGAGGAGGCAATTTTAGCAGAAAACGGTTTGCTGGAAACTAACAGTTCTGTACAGATGAAGAACCCAGAATCGCACCATGGATACCAAGAGTATCAGGATTTTTATCACCAGTACCAGGTAAGTTTATTCAAGTCTATATGTTATCTTCTTTATTCCTCGCTCGGGTCATGATTCTGATACCTGTACTTCACTGGGAAATTTTGAAATGCAAGTTAAATGTATGTTATAATCACAAACAGGGCTACTTTTGGTGAGCTTATCAGGTCAGACAGAAGCATATTTGTTCATACTAGGAGGATTTTGTATTTTGCATTTTCAATGCTACCCTTGTTAATGATTGATGCTTCTTGAAAATGGAAAGCTTTTATGGAGACTTTAACATGTAACTTACATGAATCTGATATTGTCTATGATTGTTTGCCCATTAAAAAAGTGGTAGCAATTTTCTGTCTCTGATAATACTTTCAGGTGAGACTTGGATATTTTAAAGGTCTTTTCTGCTGTGTCCTAAACCTAAGTAACATAGATGTTATAATCTCCCCCAACTCAAATTGCTTCCTTTGTGCTTTTCCCTCTTACTTGATGGTGTATGTTTAGCGCTAAAATTATGACACCTCTGGATACATATGAAACTCTTGATGATGTCTTTCTTGGAAGCTCTTCTACCTAACTTCGGATTATGCTTATGATATTTTTTCATTCTATCTTGATAGTCACTTGTCAGAATTTGTGCAGTTAATTACTTCTTTTTTCAGGGAGATAAGAGGTTATGTGATGGCTGTAATCAAATTTTGCCTTGTAAAACTATGAAGCGAAGAAAGGGATCAACATTTAAAATTGAGCTTTTATGCGAACATTGTTTTAAGGTGAGAAATGCCTCAAAGTGTTATTTATCTCCATGTGAGATTTTCACTTTTGAAGATAATTTCTTCGTTCATCTCTCAGTTAAGAAAATCAAAACAATATTGTGGCATATGCAACAAGACCTGGCACCATTCAGATGGTGGGAGTTGGGTGAGATCTGTTGTGACTTGAGTAATGTTATAATTGCTCTCTTATGAAGCAATATTGTAATTTTTTGGACTTGAATATTTGCTTGATTAGGTATGTTGTGATGGTTGTAATGTTTGGGTGCATGCGGAGTGTGACAATATTTCCAGGAAACTTTTAAAGGTATTCCTGTCATACTGTCAGTACATGCTAATGTTTCATTCTTCTTAGTTCATTCCTCTATAAATTTAGGAAAGTGATGGCTAACTATAAGTTCTAATATTGCTTGAAGGATTTGAAGCATATTGATTACTATTGCCCTGATTGCAAACTAAAGTGCAAACATCAATCATTGCAAGTTGAGAGAAGGAAGCCACCAGCCAAGTATGTTTTTTTTTTTCACATGTAGCTCTTGGAGATAATATATTTGATGCATTCTCCTGAAGTTTCAATAATGGTCATGTGATTTGAGTCAGGTCAATAATAAACAATGGGCGAACTGTGCCAGCTGACAAGGTGACAGTGGTCTGCAATGGGATGGAAGGGATATATTTTCCCAAACTTCATCTGTAAGCCCTGAAAATTTTGAGGGAAGCTTTGATTAATATAAAATAAATTGATATACTCTGTTTTTTTTCCTTTTTTTAAGGTGTATCTTTAAAGTATGTCTTCCTTTCATGCTCTCTTTTCCCCTATTATCAATTTCTTTTATCTAGAAATCTAAAGGGTGTCAATTAGTCTGCTGCATATTTTTTTGCACAATGATATGTGATTATTTTTATTTTGATTGAAAATCTAAAGTTCATTTATATATTATTGATCGTTTTTGTAATAGGATTACACCATTAGTTAAACTTTGTCTTGTTTCTCTGTTTCTAGAATTATGTGCAAGTGCGGTGAATGTGGCTCCAGGAAACAAACACCAAGTGAGTGGGAAAGGCACACTGGGTGTAGAGCTAAAAAATGGAAACACAGTGTTAAAGTCAAGGACATGATGTTACCTCTTGAAAAATGGGTCTGTACTTGTTCCTGTCATCCTGGAAACCTGACTTTTCTGTAGCTTGATTTGCTTGCATTTCCTTGAGTTCTTCCGTTCATAAGTTTATAATCTTAGCTTATAAGACTGTATAAAATTTTAATCATGGGATGACTTCATCTTAAATCGTGATTAACTGTATCTAGCTATTTTTGTATAGGATGATAATTTCTGGTGATACTTTTGTACAACTGTTGCTGATAAATTTTGTACCTTATCCATTGCTTTTGTTGAGGAAAAAATATGCAGAAACAAGAGAAAAATGAAACTGAAAGTAAAAGTCAGATTTTTGTAATCGACTGAAGGTGATTATGGACTTTTTGCCTTGTGCTCAATTTCTACTGGTCAACACAGCCTACTTAAACTGTAATCAAACTTGCTTGCAGTCTGTTCTCTTTTTATATTTTTCCTCTGGCACTGGTAGATGTCAAGTATATGCTCTTATTACTTGTATCACCACTGCATGATGTCATATTGTCCTAGTATAAGTACCCTATAACACTGCGTGACATAATAACGGAATTGTATCTGATTTTATTGTGAAAACATTAGTCTAATATGTGTTTGTGTATTTTCCAATCCTTTGCCACTCAGATTTTGGAATTCTTGCTTTCTTCCATTACTGGCAATTAGCCTCTTGTTCTGAAAGATTTGAACCTGGTACTTTGAATATTATGCAAGCCTGTGCATCCAACTTGTAGTGTAAATTATTACATTGGTTGTTTAAGAGTCATTACTTTTTATTCAGTTCTTGTGTTAGGTTATGGTTTTGATAGATTTATTGCCTATGCAAGTTTGTATTGACATTGATAATCTTGCAGATTTCCGAATATAATGCTCATGGCGTAGATACTCTAAAGTTGGATAAGCAGAAGCTTTTCACATTCTTGCAAGGTACCAATGTAACTCCTTGAACTTGTTGAGGGCCTATAGTTTCTTTATCATTTGTTTTTAGTCCTAGGGTGGGAGTGTTAACAAGGTCTCTGCTAGAATAATGCTGAATGCTCGAGATACTTATTTCATTGCAACAGAGAAGTATGAGCCTGTTTATGCAAAATGGACTACCGAAAGATGTGCAGTCTGCAGATGGGTCGAAGACTGGGATGATAACAAAATTATAATCTGCAACAGGTATTTCCTTTCGTGATTCTTCATTATAATTACTCTACATTCTGCATTCTGTATTCTTATCCTTATCTCTGTATATTTTCAGGTGTCAAATAGCTGTCCATCAAGAGTGTTATGGGGCATGTGATGTTCAAGATTTTACTTCTTGGGTATGCCGAGCATGTGAAACTCCTGATATTGAGAGAGAGTGCTGTCTTTGTCCTATAAAAGGCACGTCTTCTTAATTTTAATAACTATTTGGCATCAGGCGTCATGAGTTTGTTAAATTCTCTCCATTTTCTTTCATTTCTATTTTTTCTGTCCCTTTTCACAATAAAAATGAAAGAAAATGGAGATAATGTTACTTTTATCCATAAAATATTTTAATTGCTTTTCACTTTTTTTTGTGCCAATTCCATTGTAATATGTTTGGATACATGATGCCCTCACCCTATTCCACACATTTATCTCACCATTTATTATTTCTATTGTCATTTGAGAGTTAATGAGCACAAAATTACTTTTGCTGAATGCTGATTTTCTCTAACAAGAAAATTCTTCAGGAGGTGCTCTGAAGCCTAGTGATGTAGATGATCTTTGGGTTCATGTTATATGTGCTTGGTTTCGGCCTGAAGTTGGATTCTTGAATCATAAGAAAATGGAACCTGCTACTGGAATCCTTCGAATACCGTCTACCTTATTTTTGAAGGTATGTTGTCATGAACAGTCAAGGAGTATGTTCGCTTTGTTATTTGGTCTAGGCTTCAGGTCTCCTCCTTGGTAGCATTGATAATCCTACTACTAGGCATTCAAAAGAGCATTCTTGATTATGTGATATACTCTCTCAATAATTAGCTGCCGACTTGTCTGCAACATTTTCCTTTAATTATGTTTTTGTTGTTGGAATGCAGACATGTGTTATATGTGACCAGATGCATGGCGCGTGTGCTCAATGTTGCAAGTGTTCTACCTATTTTCATGTCACTTGTGCTTCAAAAGCTGGAAATTTCATGGAAGTAAGCTTTTTTAGACCTTTTACTTCATATATCTTCAACCATGGCTTGGATATGCTAAATCTTACTGCTTAGACTATTTAAGATTGTTTGGCCTGGACATGCTTCTAAATCCTGTGTAATTCAATTTTTTTTTATAATAATTATTGTATGGCCATGCTACTCATGATTTCTTTTAACCTTATATTTCAAACATTCAGTTGCACTCTACCGAGAAGAATGGAGTCCAATTTACAAAAAAGTCAATATTTTGTGCTTCACACCGGTTAGAACTGTACCCACTCTATTGTTTTGCCGCACAGTTTTCTTATATATTTTTATTCTTTATTTTGACTAGTATCTGGTCATTTTATTGTGATACAGGACCCCGAACCCAGATTCTGTTGTGGTTGTTCGAACATCTGCAGGGGTTTTTGCTGCCAGAGGCTTGATTCAGAATGAGAATGAGTGTGTTAAAGGTTCACGGTTGGTATCATCTAAGAAGATAGAACTTCCTGAACCCACAATCTTAGAAAATAGTGAGTTGGAGCCTCTCTCTGCAGCAAGGTGCCGTGTTTTTAAACAATCAGCCAATATGGTAATTCAACTAGGAACTCTAGTCTTTTACTTCTTTCTCTTTGGTCTACTCAGCTACCTGAATATGATGTGCTGCTTGCAATGATTTTGAGTGAGTTTTCACTCATGCCATTTCAAATGGTTCTGTTATTTTCTACATGATGTGATCAATCGATATCTTTTCTTTCATTCTTATTGGTGTCTTTATTTTGCAGATGGCTGAAAGGGAGCCAGTATGTCACAGACTGATGGGATCAAGACATCATTCTATTGGTGCCATCACTAGCTTGAGTAGTATGCCCAGGGTAATAGTCATTCTTCCTTTCTATAGAAACTTTTTAAAAAAAAAAATTGATTGCTCTAACGCCAAATATTGATGTGATTATGATGTATTGTCTGTTTTTGATTGATTCATATGTGTGCTGTCATCTAGCAGGAAGCAGAAGATTCCAGAATTTTCTCTTCATTTAAACAACGGCTACATCTTTTACAGGTGAACTGTTATCCTTTTAAGGCATGCCTGTTTTCTACATGATGTGATTCCAAACACAACTAACATGTTTTTGTCTTCAGAAGACCGAATATTATCGGGTTTGTTTTGGCAAATCTAGTATACATGGATGGGGCTTATTTGCTCGCCTGAATATTCAGGAAGGCGATATGGTAATTGATTTATATGTTTCATCTCTGGTTTTGTCAATTTGTTACGAATGAAAATATCTTTCCTAGTCTGACTTTTCAATGTAGAAGCGTTATCAAACCTTAGTTTCCTGGAAAGCTTAGCGCTTAACTTATAACACATCTTGCTTCAGGTCATTGAGTATCGTGGAGAGCAGGTGAGGCGAAGTGTTGCAGATCTGAGAGAGAGGCAGTATCATTTAGAGGGCAAAGATTGCTATGTGAGTTTCTTAGTTCTGTTTGTGAATATATATTAGTGTTGTAACATGGGTGGAGAAATGTTACACTTTTCCCAACTGCCTCCAGACAATGATTGAGATTAAGTATCCTCTAATTAAGAGCTAGATAAAAGAGAAGGATATTATCTGATTTGTTAGTCTAGGCATTCCACTACTGCTCTTTTGTGTCAATTTTAGGATTTGTTCTAATGGCTGTCCTTTGCTCCTGTTTCTGGGAATCCATGTGCCTAATCTACCGGACTAAGGTCAAAGTTCAGTTCCACTGGCTTGACTGGTTTTGGGAATAATAGCATTTCTTTTGTGTTAGGATAATTCCTTGCTATTTTATGGCATCTTTTTTAACTGTATGAGTCGTATTTTTTAAATTCCATTTATTATTTTCTTGCAGCTTTTTAAAATCAGTGAGGAAGTAGTAATTGATGCCACAAACAAGGGGAATATGGCACGCCTGATCAATCATTCAGTAAGTGCTTATATTAGTAGCAAAAAAATATTAACTGGAACTGGGATATGAGATATATGGCTTTTGGATTCTCAGTTTGACTCTTTCACTGACTGCACATGCTGATGCATTAGCAAAAGAACTGACAGCGTAGTTAATATTACCTGATATCCATTTTGGCTTATTGAGCAAGGTTATTATAATAATATAATGGAAAGTGAACCTGGGAACAATTTCTCTGGCTATTAGTGGAAGGTTCATGATTTGGGACTTTTTGGTGCAGTTTTCTTCAGGCCGTAATAGGAAATAAAAGATAGTGGTATTGGATGATGAATTTGATAGTGTTTTGATGCTTGCCTACTAAATAAGTCTTGTTGGTCCATTAATAGGGGTGAGCAAATTTTCTGAACCAGAGCTGTGTTATTTAGGGCTTCGGATTGGTATGGACCGTAAGAATAACCACCAACTTTCAGTTTTGGTCTGGTATCTATTGAATCACTGGTTGGTAGGATTCTTCCTTGATTCTTCTTATATCGGTATTGAAACAACGATATAGTTAAATTAATAGAGTAATTAAAGGTTTTTTAAAAAAGTTTTGGTGTTTACTGGATTGAACCGAAAAATTGTGTCCTGATTTTGTTTGCTATAAATTAGTGGTTAGCTTTAATCGTTATAGTTCAGCTTGTATCCAACTGACAGAATGCTAACCCTAGTCATGTCCGTTGTTTTGAAAGTTCGACTGGGAGCTATTGAATAAACTGACATGAGTACACATTCTATCCAATACATTTTACTGCTATGAAGTATGTCAAGAGCTTATACTTTTTGGCTTCTTACTATATCTAGACTACTAACACATAAGACTGTCCTTATTCCAGTGTATGCCAAACTGCTACGCAAGAATAATGAGTGTTGGAGATCTGGAGAACCGGATAGTGCTTGTCGCGAAGACTAATGTCGCTGCTGGTGATGAGCTAACGTATGGTTAATAACTATTTGTTCCGTGTTCCGTGTGCCGTGCAGTATTGAATTGACCCCTACATTATACCTTACTATTTCTGAAGTATTTCTGTTGTTTTCATATAGGAATTGACATCTTAATGCTTTGGCATATGACAGGTATGATTACTTGTTTGATCCAGACGAGCAAGAGGAAGTGAAGGTCCCTTGCCTGTGCAAAACTCCCAATTGTAGGAAGTTTATGAACTAAAGCTGCATAGCGTCTCCCTGCATATCTCTTCGAACGCACAAGTCTTTTTCTAACATGAGGAGATCTCTCCATTCTTTGTGAACAGCGAGCTTGCCATTCTTTTGTTTATCTACTACCTTCAGTAGCCTGATATAGTATCGCCGCGATAGTCTGGATATCCATCAGCAACTTGGCTGGTGGTATTTTTTATCCTTTTTTTTTTGAGTAATTGCTGCTGGTCATTCTTTTTCCATTTGTGTAACACTATTTCGAGGCCTAACTGACGGTCATACAAGTATGTTATTGATTGTTAGGGACAGCGCGTGTATAGAAAAATAAAAAAGAGAAAAAAAGAGAGCAATTCATCGACATAGTCTTGGAGTCGTTTGTTTTTGTTCATGTTTTGTTCTGATTCTTTGAACCGTGCAATTTTGGAATGACAAATCCAGAACTACGGCCCCCACTCGTATTAATATATAAAATAGATATATGATTTTGAATTAAATTTCGGAGAAAATGATTTGGATAATTTAATTATCAGAAGAGATTAGTATAGTGTATGATATTTTTTATTATTTAAAAAATAAAGAAAAGTCATTAATTTTCTTTTAGTCAAACAAGTCATTTTCAACCTGATCATTCGACACTTTCATAGTGAAATGACTAATAGCAAAAAAATGTAAATGAAACATCTACGATGTTTCCATTCGGTGTAGCAGTAACGTCCTGGAAGCTTAATCTGATTTCCCTGCAATATTTAGGATAGTCAGACCTTGAGGCTCATCCAAAGTAATTTTTATTAAGATTAAGGATTTAATTAATGGAGGCATAAGCTTGTGTAGCTATAAATCGCCACAGGATCCTTCATTAGTAATGGCAATAAATAGTTGACTTATTGGCTCTAGAATTTTTTAATTTATTTTTGATAAACGGCTCAAGCAATATTATTAACTCCAAATTGGATTCCATATAACCCAGAATTGGTTCATACAAACTTTTGACTTTAGGATTTGTTTAATATTCTAAACGACAATGGGGTGTCTTAAAATGAAGAAACCAACTACCGTAAAAGGGCTTTGCCCTTTCAGGAGTTGGTCCTTTCAAAAAATATGGTAAGACTAGAAATCGTGTTTCTTCCGATCTTCCTCCATGTTATCTGCGCAGCATCAGATCACTGTCTAAATTCAAAGTGCAGCAGGAGCCATGACATCCCTGCTCGATTTCCCTTCCGCCTAGACAGCCATCAACCTCAGGGTTGTGGCTATCCTGGTTTTGACCTCAGTTGCAATAGTCAAGGCTTTACAGTTCTGGAACTTCCTTACTCAGACAGCTTTGTTGTGCGAAGCATCAATTATCTCGATCAGCAGATACAAGTTTATGACTCAGAAGGTTGCCTTGCTAGACGGCTTCTAAACTTCAATCTTTCAGGTTCTCCTTTTGTTTCCACTTCCTCTATCAACTACACCTTCCTGAGCTGCCCATCTCAGTTTGTGAAATCTCGGTTCACTCCCGTCGATTGCCTTAGCAATTCCACAACCTCGGTTATAGCTACTTCTATCACGAGCCTTGTGTACTCATTGTACCCAGCCTGCCAGATTGTTACAACAGTGCCCGTACCAGCTTCATGGAAAGTTGAACAAGGTGAAGGGTTCACAAGCGAGCTCAACAAGGATCTTCAGTTGTCATGGGATTCTCCTGATTGCTCCGACTGTGAAGTAGAAGGCAACATGTGTGGATTTCTTGGAAACAATAGTCAACAAATTGGTTGCTTACATTCCACAAGAGGTAAATTTCCCTCTTCTCATCATGCTTTCCTCAAATTCCAAGAAAGGTCATAACTCAACTCATAACCCAGATGCTGTCTGGCTGCTCAAAACCAAAATATTATTTTTTTTTCAAAATAAACTATAGTGTATTCATAGTTGACAACAAATAATTAATCAGTACCAATTATGGATAATATTAAAGAAAATATTAGTTTCTGAACTTAGAAACTTAAGGAATTTTCATTTTTGTGTGTCTTTTACATTTCGGATCATGTGACGAAAGGGTGGAGTGCTTGATTTAACTAGATAATTACATGCTAATCATCTGGGTTTTCTTATATTAGATAATCAGCCTGTGGATCACGTCAACGGGTATAAGCCGTAGGATATGAGATATATGATATATATAGATCAAAAAAGGCAGATAAAGGGATGCCGATAATAGTACCACAGCCCTAACTCTTCAATCCGTTAACAGCTCCCTTGCTGTTTGCTCTCTGAGAAATGTTTATACTTGTCCCGGTCTAAGGCAGTGAAACTTTTCTGACATCCTTCGCTTGCCAACATAAAATGAAAATCTGACATCAGGATTCTTGCTGCTCATATTTTTCGAGTTTTCAAGAGAATGCTATCTTTCCCATTTCAGGTCCATCCCTCGATGTTTTCCGAGTTTTCAAGATTCTATGCCTCTCCGTTGGTCTGCCCACCATTTCATTTGGAATTTCCATCATTCTCTTTGCATACTTCACTAACCGGAGAGCTCGGGCGAATGCGGTCAATCCCAGTGTACAAAACCCAAACTCGCCGGGATTACCATCACAGCCAGCCGTTGGTATAATGGGTCTGGACGAATCCACCATCGAATCATATCAAAAGATAGTCTTGGGAGAGAGCAAGCGACTACCGGCCGGACACAATGATAACACATGTGCCATTTGCTTATCGGAGTATCACAGCAAGGAGATAGTCAAATGCATACCAGAATGCAACCACTGCTTCCATGCAGATTGTATCGATGTTTGGCTGCGGGTGAACAGAGCTTGCCCTGTTTGCAGGCACTTTTCGCCGTCAGTTCATATCATCTCGTAAAACATGTTTTTGTACAAGCCGTTTCGTATTCCGTTATAGTGTCTTACATCTTCCTTCTCCCTGAATTGTTAACGTTTATAGCGGTGAAAATTAATTATTATTATTATTAACCATAAATATTTTAATAAGAATTAGTTATTATTATTAAGGCTATATTTTAGTGAGAATTAATTATTATTATTCTTAAGGCTATAGTACGTAAACGCAAGAGAAGTGCAGCTGCAGTCTACAAGTTACTCAGTCCTCACTTGACTATTTCTTATAAAATTAAATAATAAAATATATAAATAACTCGAGTGATATGATGATAATTTATAAATTTTTAAAAATTATCACAATTTAAAAATATATAAAAAGCATCCAAAACTAATAAAAAATAAAATAATATTTTGGTGGAGTGTCGCAAAGATATTAGATATGATATAATTTCTATATTATTTTTATTGACGAAATCGAATAAATATTTTATGCTTGTTGAAAATAATGTAAAGAAAAAACAAAAGAAGGATTAAAAGCTGTGGCATGGTAAATAAATCATTGATATGAAAACAAAATTTGATTAAATAGAGTCACAATCACATGTAAAATTGTTTTCCAAGGATACACAGTTATCTTTATAAATAATAAATATGTATTCGAATTTGGAATTACAAGATTACAATTTTTTGAAATAGAGAAAATAAAAAAAGATAAAAGTCTCGGATTTGTTTGATTTCTCGGTATCTCCAATATAAGAAAAGTCTCACTTATATAGATTAACTGAATAATCATTATAAAAAAATTAAAATTATAACGATCGTGATGATTATAGATGGTGACCATTGTAATAATCATCTATCTAATAAATATTATTAAATTAACCGTTATACTACGAATAATGATAGACTTATATTTTTTTAACTATATTAATAATTTTGTTATCAATTTAATAAATTATAAACAAACTGAAACTATTATTTATATTAAAATTTCCAAATATAAACTTTTATTTCTAAGAGATCAGTTATTATGTTTATTATTCAATAAATTTATATATTTGAAATTTTTTTAGAAAGATATTAAACAGCAATTTAACATTTTTATAATTAATCGGTGTATTAAAAAAATATGCCTATATAATTAGTTTACTCTAATATCTTATATCATTTCAATCTAATATTTTTATTGTATACAAATAGTAGAATAATCATATATACTAATTCCTTATCATCATAAATATAAAAATATTTAAAACATTTAATAATTGATTAAGTTATATATATATATATATGGCCATTGCATAATTTTACCGTGTTATCATTAAAAGATTATGAAATTAAAATAATCATGATTCACCAGAGATTACGGTTTTCAAGATACAGGTTAGGCTAGGTGATATTCTATCATGATCTGGGCATGACACTGCCGAGGAGAGTATTACACTACAGCCTGCGCTGGTTTTGGTTATATTTAATTTGTTGCCCTTTAAGCCTTGTTTGGTTAAAGTTGACGAGATCGTGTAAAATTACGAAATAAAGGGAACCAGTGTTTTTAATTTTTTTTTATAATTTCGTCGTGTACCTTGAGACAGTTGTGTCCGAGTTGGCAAACGAAAGTTGTTAGAGATGTTATTTTTGGTCACTTAAATTGTCTGAATTAGATTCAATAACTTGTAAAAAGCAGGGGTTGGGAATCAGTACCCAAGCTTTCTCCTCTGTTTTTCAGTCTGAATAGGTTCGACCCCGAAGATCTCTACAACATCCAAGCAACTAGCTGCTAGCTGCTTCATTAATCTCTTGTAAGGAATTTGCTAATTATCTAATCCCCCAACACATAATCCTCTTCAGGAGTAATTTCTTCACAATAACTGATTACAAGCCTTTCTCTGTGACAACCTCTTTTTCAGTTCCCGTACTCAAAACAACAGATGTTTCATTCTGTTCATCATCTTCGCTGTCACTCTCCACCAATTTCTTCTTTCCATTCCTGAAAGACAAAAGAACAAATGTCAAACTCAATCCAACACAAAGCTAGTCATGCAATGAAAGAGAAACAAATTGTAAATGAAATTTACCAAATCTTCAATCTCTTCGCATCGGAACCCTTGAAATCTGGAAGTTTACGCTTCCCATGACCACTTTCAAACGCCTCTCTAACGGCATCCTCAACTTTCTTAGCACACAAATCCGACTGCTCTCTGTAATTCTCCACGTACTTCTCCACCGAACTTGCTCCGGAGCCTTTCATCGCCTTCTTTTTGATAAAATCCTCAGCAACCCGTTCCAATCGCCGATTCTCTTCCTCCGCTTTCCACTCCTCCAGCCGCTTATCCGCGTTCACATGACGCAGCCTTCTCCCGCTCATGTCGCGGCAAGCATCAAAATTATTCGTCTTCTTCTGGCCGGCCTTGGTGCATGCACCACGAAGAAGGGAACCAAACCCACCCTTGCCGCCACGGAGACGGAGAGTCACGTGGACGAATGTTTCAGGAACGGTCAGTAGGGAATAGTAGGTTAGCTGGTAACCGCCGCAGATAATGCGGAGGTAGGGGATAGGGATTTTGGTGATTTGTGAGATCCGATGGTGGAGTTCGCCGCCGGTTACGCAAGGGCCGTGGAATTTTAGAACGGCAGTCTTTGAGTCTAAAAGCTTTGCGAAGATTTGGAAGGGATATCCAGGCTTTGATGGATTTGGAAGATCCATCTGTGTCAATTTTCTTTGAAAGATCAAAACACAGACCGTGAAGAAGGTGTTTATACGGAGACTAAAGAAAGGATTTGGCTGTACATACCGGACGCAGGTATTTATAAGATGTAGGTCGGTTCTGTATAACGAGGCCTTGGGCGTGGACATGTAGATATCGGCTCATTACTTTGGGCCTGTATTATTGAGACTTTATTAGATGGTCTATATATTCTATTCGTTCGTTGAGGTCTCCATTGTAACTATGGGCCTCGAATTGTAGGCCTATATGGTTAAACTGTTTATAACGAGGACTCCATCGTGGATTTATAAATATAGGTCCAGTACTGTAGACCTATACAATTAACACTTTATTAAATAATTTAATGAGGCCTCGATCGTGAATCTATGAATATGGAGTTAATATTGTGGCTCTAAATAATTTAGATTTTATTAAATGGTTATCTATTTTTGAGATTGGTTATGTGTAATGAAGCATAAACTTGTAAATACAATCTTAGTAAAGTGAAATTATAGGGGTTCACTATATTTCTACCATTATCATTGTACATATTATCATTTACTTTTTAATTACAGGAAGTAGTGATAGATTTGTTCCGTTTACATCTCGTGTAGTAAAAATTGAAAATGTTTTTAGTAGCATTTGTTTTATATTAAAAAAAAGTTCATATCAACAACAGTAACTAATCATTCTCATTGTATAATAATAGAAGATCCCTAATGAAATGGCACTTATACTCCAAAATCTGATCATCGTAATGATTTTGACCAGAATTCTACGTCATCGATTCCTGATACTTTCAACTTTGACAAAGACTACTAAAACTATCCTACACAAAAAGATTGATGGAGAGAGCACAGTAAGCAAGCAGCCACCTTTCAACGTTTTCTTTCTTGCCGCCACTTATACACTGGTCTAGAAGTTGGGTTGATAATCTCATCTTCCCGCAATTTGCGTTTTTTACCTTTTTTCTGCTCAGATTATGAAGAATTTTGTAAGTTTAGTGCTTCTATTTACGCATGAACAAAGGAATTATACGAGTAAAAAAATACATACATGTAATTCCTTCTGCAGTTCCATGTCCGCGCGTAATTTTTCAAGCTGAGCCAATCTGCTTTTCCGAGCTTCTAGTTCGCTGTAGGACTTAGCAGTTCTCCTGCAGATGGAGTAATGGGAAATAGCACATTGAGACAAACAAAAAGAACACAACTGGCTTATCCACCAGATGAAGGCGAGCCTACTGGTGAAAGCAAACAACTTCCATTGGATTAACGGTGAAGGTGAACCTATTGGTGAAAGCAAACAACATATATTGAGCCCTAAACGGGTATTCAGTAGCAGGAAGCAGTAGTTTCAAGCCATCACAAATTATAACATGCTTGACAGAATAAATATTCACATTCACATTCAGAATTTTACTAGAAACTGCACCTCCAATGTTTTCAAATGATAATGCTTGTATCAAATATCTAGTGTTGCCAAACCTCCAATTTCCCAGTTCAAAAAATGAGAAATATCAACAACCCCAAAAATAGATTTGACACTGAAGTCTACCTCCTGCTAAAGTTACCTTCTCAACCTAGAAGCTTGTGTATTAAGCAAGATGGCTAGATCTTAGTTCTTGGATCTGTGATGATCGCACAAATCTTTCTAGACGAGTGAAAAATTTCTCTAGCAATAGCTAAAAACTATATGTCCTGGAAATACATGAATCAAAAGTTATTTCACTGGCATGAACCAGATGAAATGCATAAATATCGACACTATCGTTTCTAATTAAATAATACACACCCCAGCTTAGTACAAAATTATCTAGTTATTAAGTTGTTGGTGTCACATCAAACACTGCAACACACACAGTAAGTCCTGATGTTTGTAATTCGAAATACTGTAAACCACTAAATAAACAATAGATTCCTAATTATCTTCATTGGTACAAAATGCAAAACTGAACAGTACCTTATAATATCATCAGGAATGTCCTCGGAAGCAAATACCATTTTCTGTATTGCGGATCGTGACCTAATTTCTTTAGCCTCCTTCCTGCCAGATGACCAGAAGAAAGACAACAAGATCAAAACTTTATGCAATAGATGATTAACCAGAGAGAAATGAGCACCTATCGTTAGTTCATAATAAAGACACAATGGACTAGATACAATTTTCAACAAAAAATATGCATATGAAAACCATCCAAATTTTGAAAGAATTACTGAGCTCTGACACAGCTATAAACCAAGAAAGCTAATACAAAAGGCTTTTAACAAAACCAGAATAGATCTTTGTCAAAAAGATCCTAACTGGGTTCATTCTCCAAACATCCTTCAAATGCCAATATTTTTTCTCATTAAATATATACAGTTTTGCTAGAACATGAGGCGATGCATATAGAACTAGACCTCGGAAGGATAAGTCTTTGCTTTGCTGGATTGGTATAATTTAATTTTTAATGACCTGATGTACTCTTTCTAAACCCCTTTGTAACCCAAATAACAACACCAAAGAGAAAAGTATACATTGGGCACTAGATTGTGTGCTATATACTATCCATTAATTTTACTCTATAAATTAAGTTGTACTATATCACATTACTAGATCTGCATCACCGCCAGGTTCATTAAATAACACTTCTTACATCAACAGGCAAGTATCATAGCAAGAAGACAGCCTTTGTTACCGAAATTTGCTATACTGATGCATCATCCCTAATGCTAAATCAAGCTGACAAAATATTTTCTCAAAATTAGACAAACCATCACTCAAGCAGTCAATAACCCAGTTCTATTAACATGATCAAGTGTGTATCTAAATTTAATAAAACTTGAAAGGAAAAAAGAATAAGAGAAAAGGCATTAGCAAGGAAAAGAAGAGACATGTCTTCTTATGAATACAAGGAATTAAATATTTCTTGGCACCAAATATCAGTAGAAACGTAATTACTTAGAGAGAGGAACAAGAAATTGAAGCTCAAACCTGTCTTCAGCAAAGTATATATGCTTGTTCGATGGCTGACTATCAAGCAAGTGCAATGAGGCCGTCAGGCTTTCAATTTTCTACAAAAAATAAACAGATTTCCACCATTACTATCACTGTGAAAGAGTCGTTAAAACCATAATGAACAAGACACACCCAACAAAGAGTCGTTGCTTCATTCACCTTTTTCTCACTTTGAATCTTCTGAAAAATATATCCTATATCCTGCGTCTTCATCAACTTGAGCTCTTCATCAGAGTACTTGTTTGCCTCGGTTCTGAAAAAGAGAAAGAAACCATAGCATCATAAGACTGCGGATTCCGATCACCTATACTCTGAAAGTGTTCATGCAAAATTAGTAAACCGTAATACAATGGGAGTTCTTCTGAAGACATTTGAGAGGTTACAACTCTCAAAGGCCGACTTGGACGAACTGTTTCTAACTACGTAACAAACTATTAACTGTACTTTACTAACAGTCAACTACTTTCCTCTTCTCTTATATAGATATGGGGGACTGGAGGTCTGACAGAGAGTATTAACGCTAATCGAATTGAATAAAATAAGAGCAAGGAACAAGTTACTTAGGCCGATGAGTGCCGCCAACAGCTTTACTATTAATCATCTTGAAGTAAAATTCATCAGGATTCCTAAAAGCCGCTTTCTCTTTAAGTCTCTGCAGAATCACCACAGCCGTGAATTAGCAAAAGAACGCATCAGTACAAAAATCAAACAACAAAACATGAATTGACAAAGCCTACCTGTAAGGTATCTTCTTTCTGGTGAAAAGCCTTTGCTCGAACAACATAGTCTTTATGCTTCTCAAGAAGCCCAAACTTCTTCCTCGATTCCCTGGTGCCAAGCAAATTGATGATATCAGCAGCAACTATAACTAGAATAATCGACTTAAGCTAAGGGAATCAGCTTACGGTTGTCCTCGCTCCTTATGAGTTCTTCTAGGGATGGCTTTCCTGAGAGATGACATCGTTGTTCGTCTTCGTCTTCTTTCCACTGGTGGTTACCAAACAAACAACGAGCGAAAACCCTAACTGGCTTTGATTATATTAGATAGTTACTTGTATTAGTATCACGTCATAAACGATAATCATGTATACCTATTTAAATTAAATTTTGATTAAAATATTGTGTATATTTTAGTTTTAGATAAACAGAGTAATATAAAATATATTATGACCCGAATCATAAATTAACAGGATATTATCTAGATATTGTTTTAATCTTCAAAGCCACGTAGGAGTCGGACGATTGAAAACCCGCCGGGATCAGACGGTTCATTGAATTGGACGACCTCACTAAATACAATCTATAAACAGAAAAGCGGTTTTTCCCGCGAGGGGAAAATTTTCGAGTTTCTATCTTCTACTTGAGTTCAGGATGAAAAAACAGGTGAAGAGGGAGGATGTGAACCTCGGCGACCACAAAAGCCGAGCATTTCCGGTGGATCCGAACCTGCCGCGATCGTTATGCCAGAATTGCCGTCACCCTCTGCACATCGTTGGCGTGGAAACATACGCGGACAAGTTCATGTCCGATTCCTCTATCCGCTCCGGTCGGTTTCTCGTTCCTTTGGTTATGATATGATTTGCAATTGCAACTGAGTCGTGAGATGTGACTTTGTGAAGTAGCAATTTATGCATCGGTTGAACGTACTTTGACCTGCTTTAGCTGAATTCGATCTCTTGATTTATCCTGTGTGTAATTAGTGATTGAAGTCATGGAGACATTGGAGACTGGGGATGTTCATAGAACTGGTGTTACTTAATCGTATCAATCATTAAAAAGAACTCAGAGTTTGGTTAAATTTAGTTCGTATAATCTGCAAGGAGTTGGGATTTTTTTTTTATTATAAACTTCGACGGGCGTTCCAAGTTATGCGATTTTGTGCAGTGATGCATGGAAGTTCATTCCACGGGACCAATAGCATGCTGGGCTCGACGCGTATGGACAATTCTTTTGTTTTGTTGCCAAAGCAAAGATCTCCGCAGGCGCATGGTTTGCCCCCACGACCTCGAGGAGCAGCTGTTCAGCCCGATTCTGGACAGTCAGGGAAAGCAATGGATGAATCATTTGTGGTCGTGGATAAGTCTGAGAATCCATCTGATGTTGGTGGGGCATATTTACCCTCACTAGAAGCAGGACCTAATGGTCAGTTGCAGCCCAGCAATGCGGGGCTTCACAAAACCATTTCTGTCCTGGAACGTGCTTTCGAGATTGCCGCTGCCCAGACACAGGTTCGTGAATTACCAGGAATACTATTTTGAACGGCTATGACAGCACGAATTTGTGATCCCAATATGGAGGTTGTCGCTAAAGTTTTTGAGCCTAATTTTGTTGTTCGTATTATTTCCAGGTTGAGCAGCCATTGTGCCTTGAATGCATGAGAGTGTTGTCGGATAAGCTTGATAAGGAGGTGGAAGATGTTAGCAGGGACATTGAAGCCTATGAAGCCTGCCTCCAGCGCTTGGAGGTGGAGACACAAAATGTACTTAGTGATGCTGATTTCCTTAAGGAGAAACTAAAGGTGCTCCTATAATTTTGATTCTAATTTTGATTCATTCCTTATGCTGGTATCCCGCTTTATAAATTGTTGAATGTTGCTCATATGTGGATGTTATTGCAGATTGAGGAAGAAGAAAGAAAACTTGAATCAGAAATTGAAGAAGCAGAGAGACAGAATGCAGAAGTGAATTCTGAGTTGAAGGAACTAGACCAAAAATCTGGCCGCTTTAATGAATTGGAAGAGAGGTAATAATCTCCGGATGCCTAAATATGCATGCATTCCCATGTGTATTTCTCCAGATCCTTTTCTTTTCAGATGAGCCTCTTAGGCTCTAGGTTCCATGTTGATATTTGTTTACTGTGAAATACTCTCATTTTGGACTTACCAGTTCTTATTTGTTGCCTTGTGTTTTATGAACTGACTGCATAATAGGTACTGGCAGGAGTTCAATAATTTTCAGTTTCAGCTAATATCACACCAGGTATTTTACTGGGTGTCCTTTCTCAACTTTATTTTCTAGCACCATACTCATAAATTACATAACATTGTGAATGTTCATTCCTTTTCTGCATAATTTGTAGTAGTTGTTACTATGCATTTTTGTTGTTGATACCAGTCAATCAGAGTCAGTGTTTCAGTTAACTGTTTTATTTACTCACATTGTAAAGGAATTTCTGGATAATAGGAGGAGAGAGATGCAATTCTGGCCAAAGTTGAAGTATCGCAAGCACATCTGGAGTTGTTGATGAAAACTAATGTACTGAATGATGCCTTCCCTATCCATCATGACGGGGAATTCGGAACAATAAACAATTTCCGTCTTGGAAGGCTCCCTAAAATTCCAGTAAGAGAATAAACACACTGCTTTTTCTACTTTCAAGCAGCAAGTAGTTGATTATTCTACTATTTTCTTCTCCTTGCATATGTCCCAATGAAGTACTGCAAAGTAATAATAATCAAAGGAAAGAATGAAATTAATCCAGGTTTAACATACTGTCTGCCTGCTAAAAGAAAACCCCATCCTGCAGAATTTTTATCTTTTATGCTTATGTTTCATTACTGGAACTGTCACTTCCCAGACCCAATTCTGGAGTATTACAACTGCACACAGACTCTAAAAATCAAAACTGAAAACAACTTTGTTGTACGATTCATACATAGTAGTAATTTTTGTTCACCGAGCATGAGGAATATTGTTTTGCAATCCCTTTGCAATAGCTGAAGAGTTGGAAGAAAGAAAAGGCTGAAATAAGTAAAAGTCTCGATTATTTGTAGAATATGTTATGTTTAAAGATGTTTAGAATCAATACATACTCAACTTCAATAAAAAGGTAAAACTTAATAGTTATTTAAATTTATTAATTCCACATGATACCTTCTATTACAGGTTCATCACTGCTTAACATCACATTGAGTCACTATACAATTATCCATTCATAATCTACAATATGAAGTGTATAAATGCAGTTCAGGTTTGAGTTGAAATACTTATTATTCCCCATGTGGGGGTTTGTTGAAAAATCATCAATTCAGAGGCAAAAGACCAGTATTCAATCCTAAATGCCCCAAAAAACTCAGTAATCTCTGTATTAAACTATATTAACATCCAAAGTCATGAAACAATGTCATATGTATGATATGGTTAATAGTTGGTTTGCACTGTTGCTAACAAAATCATGTCCCAAAAGTTATTCAGGTTACAAGGAATAACCATGTAGTGAAATTTCTTTCTTGGACTGACAAATATATCACTGATTTGGGGATTAGATTGTTGTCCTAAGCTGTACATCTGGTGCCATTTTAGCTGATACTACTGGTTATAAGTTTATTTTCTTCACAAACTCCTGCTCGTTTATCTTGTTGATTGAACAGGTGGAATGGGATGAGATAAATGCTGCCTGGGGACAAGCCTGTCTCCTCCTCCACACAATGTGTCAATATTTCAAGCCAAAATTTCAGTATCCTTTTCTCATGGATCTTCTGAACATTTTTCTACATGAATTTTTGTTAATGCTAGTGAAAATTCTTGAGAAGAATGATGTTTTTCTTGTCTTTAAAGCTTTATCTGATAATAGCTAAGCATATTATATCCTGGTAGCTTTTTTGAGTTGAAAATGTAGCAATCAGCTGAGTAACAGGAAACATATCTACGGGAAAGGTAAATTATCAGGAGTTCTAATGCTCCATTGCTACGTAGAAAAATATCTTCAGCTTGATGAGTCTTTTTGTAAGCATTCAAGGAGCTAAACACTATCACATCTTCCACAATTAGGTGGAATAAGACATCAGACCTTGACAAATGGATGAAGATCCTTTTGGTGCGTTGTTTGTATTATTATGGAGAAGAATGATATTTTGATACATTTTCTGGCCTCTTTTCAGACAGTTGAAAGGCATTTATTCAGTAACATAATACAGCCTTAACTTAGTATTGCTAGATGTCGAATAAAAATACTTCCAATGGGTAGCTACCCTCGAATTATGGACAGCAACAATACTATTTATGATCTGTAAGTATTAACTATCCCCTCTAACGTTTAATTCATTCATCTTGTACATGTGATGCGATGAATCTGATCAGGTGCCATCTTGATAAACTTGATGGGATTAAATTGATTAATTGCCATTGTATGTCATCAATAATGTATTTAAATGATTCTAAATATCAGCAACAATAGGTTGTTAAGAAAATTCTCTGCATTGTATTTGTAGATTAGCCATTTTTTTTCTGAATCAGTTTTAAATTTGTCTTTGGGACTTATTTTGACTAAACACTCCTTTCTCAGATTTGGTCCGGTGAACTTGTTTTGGAGTACTCGCTATGACAAGGCAATGACATTGTTTCTGACTTGCCTCAAGGACTTCGCTGATTTTGCTTACTCAAAAGATGTAGAGAGCAACATTCCACCCGAGCGGCGTTTCAAACTTCCGTATAAGTAAGTTTCGTTGACTTTATGAAGCAATGCTGGGAGTATCTTAAAATCAGTGATACTCAGTGACTACTGTTTATTCCTTGTCCTAAAATCTGTAGTCCGACTTGTCTGTGTGCTCATTTTCAGAAACATTTTGTTTAGATCACTGGATATTTTAAGCTTCACTTGTGATTTCAGAAACCTTAATGTTTTAGGCATAGATAATCTGGCCATTGATATGAAATCCCAGGCATCTTATAATCCTGTGCAGGCTTACCATCAATCAAAGCTTATTTTGGAAGAAATGTCGTTTCCTTAGTATTAACATACATAACCGGGATGGCATGGCCAAATACCTCGTTTCAGTTTTATTGCTTAGTGAAATTTGTATTTGGTATGTAAACATAATGTGAATTTCCTAAACAGTGCCCATTTAGCTGCTTTAATAACTAGTGTGGTAGAGATAATGCTTTGCTGGTGTTGCCTTTTTCATCCAACTCAAACATGGATATATCCAACTTTTGCAGGATTGAGAACGACAAAGTGGAGAACCATCCTATTACACAAAGCTTCAACAAGGCAGAGAACTGGACCAAAGCACTGAAGTACACACTCTGCGATTTAAAATGGGCTCTCTATTGGTTCGTTGGTAGCACAAACTTCCAGCCTCTTTCTGCCATGATGTCTCCGCGCGGCGTCGAAGTTCCCCCAGTTAATGCTTCCTACAGAAAGCGTGCCACTGATTCCAAGTCTGTGTCTCGACGTACATGAAAAATCTATAAATAAAAAAAGGAAAAAAAAAGCCGCAGGAATCATCACTATTATGCAATATTCTTGCTTGTAAATAATTGCTTTAGTTGGAGTTGGAATCAAGTGTTGGTATTTGCTTCTCTGTTTCTAACAAGATGCATAGTAGTTCCTTATGCAAAAAATGTTACTCCTGTGTCATGTTTTATTGTATAATTGACAGAATAGATACGCTAAAATTAACATAATAATAAAAACTAATTATTAATTTTTGTTCAATTCAGTTTAAAGAATATTAATTCTGGTAAGTTCTTCATCAGCTATACTAAAAATTGCTAAAAATTATATTTTTCACGATTCCATATCCATCTATAACAATGATTAATCTTGGTATTTTAATTTTAATTTTTATTAAAAATAAATAAATAAATTTTATTAATCGATTTTAATTTCTATAAATTCAAGTATAAAATAAGATACAATGGATGACTAATCTCTAGTTGAATCGGATCTATTTGTATTTTTACCACAGTATATATTTTCTTTCCATCTATAAAACAGGCACTAGAAGCGTGATCGTTGTCGTCCATTTTCAGCGATTGTTCTCCAAATTTTTGTGCGTGCATAAGTATCATAAGAGAAAGGTCTGCGTTTGAGTCACATCTACCATAGAGTTCCCTATCTCAGTCCCTCAGGCAAACAGGGAATACCCCGGATTAGGAAGTCACGAACCTGTCATGGCAACTGGAAAACGAATCAAACAAAACACAAGAGACGCACAGGCGCGTATATATATATATTCCCCTACTACTCTTACCTCTCACATTCATCACCACGCTTTGGACTTGAAGCATTTAAAGAAATTTACACTTAGAAACCCTGCATACAACAGCAGCAGCCATGAGTTCTCGATTTCTGGGATTTCTAGCCATTGTCTTGTTACTTTCAACACCAACTCTGTCTTCAGTTGAGGATGCCGGAATTTCATGCTCATTTGTGGTCGGAAAGCTAGTCCCTTGCCTGGGTTTCGTAAAAGGCGATAGAGGAACACCGTCTGACCAATGTTGTGGCGGGGTAAGGGACCTTGCTAATGATATGAAAGATAACTCAGACAAGCAAGCAACATGTCAGTGCATAAAGAGTGCACTGTCAAGTGTCAGTTACCAACCTGGTCGTATTCCTGCTCTCGGCAAGAAATGTGGGGTATCTATCAACCTTCCACCAATTGACAAGAACACCGACTGTTCCATGTAAGTTATTTTCCCCTCGTTCTATCCCCCACTGTTCTCATGTTTGCTCAATAAGCCGCACTGGTAAATTTCATGTTTTTTTTAATGTCTTCTCTTGCAGGTTCTGAGCCCCTGGGATCTGTTATGGCTGGTCTGATGGAGCAAATACTATATAATATCTAGATGTTGCTTATGTCCTGTAGCTATCTTAATACCAAGAGTTGTCTCTATAATCAATAAAAGCAGTGGTTGGATGTTTACCTTCCCTCCCCTGCCCAAGTTTATGACTTCTTAACTCTCGACTCACACAGATCCACTGAACCCAAACGAAAAGTCCACATTATTGGGCCTTTAGCCCCAAACAAATAAATATGGCCCACCTCCGGCCCGTGATAAATATGGAAACAGGTGGTAGAGACCAGGTAACGATTATTCCCGATTGGTATCATAGTTTTATTAGTATTGTCGGTATCGGTTTAATTAAATCAACAAATTTTCTTGTGGAAATAGAAAAAACCAAATTCACCTTTGGATTCAACAAAATTAATTGATCATCTAACCAATATATCTCTAATGAATCATTAAATCATATTTTTTATTCATCATTATAGATAGATTTAGAGAAGATTTTAAAATTCATTCATAAAAAGTTTATTTATAAATTCATTATTTTTTTATATTAATATTTTTTAAAAAAATTAAATTATATATATATATATATAATAATAATAATAATAAATAAAACTATTATATATAATTCATAAAATATTAAAACCAACATCAACCAATTTTATACTTATCAAAGTCATTAATTTATAAAAACACAACACTATTAATTTTAAAACAAGACTATCAATTTCACCTGCCAAAAGGGGATTAGTGATTAGGGGAGGAAAAGTCGGGTTCCGGTGGTTTCCGGGGAAGCAAAGCCAGTGTCTGTGGGACTCTGGCAGTGCGTGCACCATTCTGCCGTAGATTTCTTAAAGCATTGGAAGCGAATTTTGATGCGTAGATGATCACGCCTAGGCTTGGCAAAGTATCATCCTCGTTTTCCAAACCATGTTGCGAGTTTCCTTCTGCTTCAGTTAAGCTCTTAGCAAGGTTTCTTTTACAGTGACGCCGCCATGCGGATTGAATGAAGCATGCTGCCCATGTCCTCCATTGCAGTGAGCAAAACCTGGAACAAAAGACGGAATCTACTTGAACAGGTACTCATCATACCGTATCATAGCCAATTAAAGAGAAAAAAATAAGAATTAAGGGTTGCCTGAATATGTGTTGGATATTCTTGTGCTGAAGCTGACGAAACTGGGAGGCTACAGTTTTCAGGTCATCAGCAACAAGAGCAAATGCTTCGACCTCTGTTACAGCTTGTACTGTTCTAGTTGATATGGGGAGATTGGAAGAGGATTGGGAATGGGGATCCAAGGCCCATGTGAGAAGCGCTTCTCCACAGAAATCACCAGCCTCGAGAAAAGCAGCATTGAAAAAGCCAGTTTTCCCACCATTTGTAGTCACACTCATCAGCTTCCCTCGCATGATAAATATCATCTCATCAACTGGATCCCCCTCGCGGACAATGCAGCTACCCTTTGTGTAAAGTGCTGACTTGAGACGAGCACAGACGGCATCCAGTATTTTCTCATCCATTTTCTCAAACATTGTCACCTATATATGGAGTTGGCAAAGAATTTAGCCCATGTTTGGACCGATTTTGTAAAGTATCGTAGACTGTCTATTCTGCAGGTATGCATATCAGAATATTAAAGCAAAAGTTAGAAAAGTACTCACTTTCTTTAGCAGATCAAAGCTGAGATGGCGATTTATGTCTCTCCTGAGATCTTTAGGTAGATTGCGAATTACCGCGCTTTCCTCCACACCTCTGGTTTCCTGCCATCGGTATTGCTCATACCGCCTTATACGCTTCTTTAGTTCATAGGGGAGCATTCGGTGGGACATCCACTGCTCTGCATCTCTCCTTTTTATTCGCATTTCCTCTACTCTAACTGTGGTAGATTGCAGATATTTCTGTAATAAGACAATTTTAGTGATTCTGACCATAAAGTCATATATATGCCTTCACAAGAGCAAGGAGAGGGAATGCTTAAAGAAGGTGCTCTGATTTAAAACAACAAATTTTGCAAAGCATCACATTAAAGATCAAGAAATACCTGCATGTTGCCAATAAGCAATGAAAACAGAAACAGTCCCAGGATTGATATGAAGATAGCAAAGAGAGTCTCCACCACAAAAGTGCTTGTCTTGAGATTTTGACCCAAAGAGCTGCGAGAAGAGAACAAAACGGAGTCACTCCCTGCGGCCGCATTTTTAATAGGTGAAAAATCAACAAATGTTAACAGATCGAAATCCTCTTAGACAAGAATATATCTACAAACCTCAAATTACGCAGACCCCACCAGAAGCAGTACAAGAATTTCCTGGGAAAATCTTTTGTCTCCACCACACCAGACTCTAGAGCATCAAGGAATATTCCAAAGTTGAAAACTGATGGATCTTTAATATCATCGGGTTTGATAAATGGGCACGAAGTTGTCCGGAAGGTATTGTTTCGGTTATGATCTCCACAGGAGAAATTCGTGGTATCACATCCAAACTTCTTGCACGCACCATACCAGCACTTATATTCTCGTTCTATTGCTAGCAGGTACCAAAAGGCTCCAATAATCTGGTATATAAACATTTTCCGTCATTAAAGAATCCCGACAGTATATTGGAAGTGCACCGGCAGATCATAAAAACACATAGTAACTTACATGACTAGCTAGCATATAGAGGAGAAGATTAAAAACAGCTCCAGCCCATGCTGTTTCAGTGAGTATGCCGGAAGTTCGAGTTATTTCTTTGTACAGTACCGGATACACCCGAATAATTCTCGGCACGTACTGGATGATTATTATAGATTTCAACAAATCCTTCGCAACCACCGGAACTTGGCCTTCAACTAAAGGAATGATGATTACAACTACAATCTGAAGAGAGAAGAAACAGTTAAAATTCATGTTATAAATTATAGATTTTCTTTATTTCTAGAACCAACTCTTGCATCAAACCAGTAACTATCAGGTATTTCTTAGTAATTCTCTTTTCCTGTGAAGAATGGATGCATACCTGAGGTAAAGGAATAATCGATAAGACGTCAATCAAAAAATTAGAGGTCAAGTATCTCCTGGCTATCAGCATAGGATCTTCAACCAACTCACCCCTACCAAATACCCGAGAAGAAGGGGCGATAAACCCTGTACGGAATTGAAATACTATTCGGAGTATGTAAAAGGCATCGACGGATGTCCGAAGAACGCATGCGACGATTTCCATTTTTCTATCCAAATCAAGGCATCTGTCCTGGCCTTCAGTCTTAACCCACGGGATGTATAAGAACAGGGGGTCTAAGGAAACCGCAAGCACGCAAACAAGCAAAAATATTTTGTTCCATTTCTGGAGAAACAGCCCCTGTGGATCAAGAACCTTCTTCCTTTCGCCAGATTCTTCCACTGGCTCCGTGTCAATCACAGAGGGAATGCTTAATGGTTTCTTCAGGCTACCAATCCTCTCCGTACCCTTCTCCCGACCTCTCTTGATACATTTCCAAACTGCAGCCATAGTCGGTCTAGCTTTCCTTTCATAATATGCATCTTCGGTGGAGTATCGCCTCACTGAACTAGAGGACTCCGGTGATCTCCAATCTTGAAACCTGAGTGAAGCAAACACGTTGAAAGCGGAATACTGGAGGATCAGGTTATGCATACTAATGATAAAGATCACTAAATAATGATTCATAAATTTCAAAGTACGGTAAAAAACTTCAGTTTCCAAACAACAAACCTCACAAACTTGTTTGCTGTGGTACTCATTACGTGCAAACCAGTACTTCAATGACCAAACCTGCAAATCAAGGGAGCATCCGTAGTTTCAATTTCAGCGTAAACATTACAGAATCAAAGCTGCTCCGAAGCATGAAATCAGTACGCCCTGTATTTGCACAACTTTTTCCTTTGCATTTCAAAACAAACAGCAAGAGAGATTCAATAGAAAGGACAGAGGATATACTCGCCACAGATAATAAGATAACGGATTCACGTATCAATGCAGGTGGGACATGCGTTTAACCAGTATGACTGATAGATACCGTTCCTATATCCGTCTCCTTGATCAGTAATATCCCCGGAAAGTTAAAACGGAAACTTGGCGAATCATCGCTTAAAAGAGACGGGACGTGGATTTATAAATTTTCTCACGCATGGAGAAGTGCGAAGGATGGAAAGGAAGATACGACGTGAAGGTGAAATTTCTTCGTCAACGCAGACTTTGACCGGAGAAAGTTCGCGGACAGTGTAGCTCACTGAAGTTACTGCCGGCCCCCTACGAGGAGTTAAGAAATGGAGGGGAAAATCAAACATCAGAGCAGAGAGGAAAAACTTGTACGAAACAGTCAAGATCGGCCCCTTTCAGAGTGAGGCTCCAGGAAATTGTGTTGCATTGTTGTATTACTTTTATTCATTAAAAAAAATTGACAATGCTTCTCAGATGATAATATAATTTAATACACATCATTAAAATCGTGACTATATAGAATTTTACTGAGTCTTTTTTTATTTTCTCTAATCATCACCTTTAATATATTACTTTTTAAAAAAATTTTGCGACCGGTTATATAATGGAGGGATATTTAAAAGTTTTTAGAGATATAATTAAAAATTTAATTTTTACATGTCCAGAAAAGAGAAAAGCATGTTGTCACGTCTGTAGGCCCAAGAGGGATAATCAGAGTGGCTGATCTCACATCGGATAGGAACTGGGTGATCGTTGGAATTATAAACGTGGGTGCTGTACATCCCCGCCCAATTGGGTAGACAGGGTGGTCCAAGTCAACGACGTCCTTGGTAAGAAGAGTATGTCACGCCTATAAACCCAATAGGAGGGGTAGCCAGGTTGGCCCAAAGTCAACGAAGAGGGCATTGTTGGGCTTGGTGGTAAGAATATGCCTGTATGCCCATATGACTAAGAGAGGTAGGCAAGGGGCAGGGTTGGGCTTGGTGGGGAGAGGAGAGTATGACTGTATGCCCAAGAAGAATAAGCAATGTAGCTGATCCCACATCGGATAGAAACTAGGTGATCGTTGGACTCCCATCAGGCACGTCTTTTGGGATACCTATGGTATATACATAGGTTTTAACTGGAACCCAACTAATGACATAATGCACCATATATAAAATCAATTTGCATCTGATTCCTCCTCTGATAAAATAAAGAGGGTCTATTTTTATTAATTAGTGACCCATTTTTACTGTTCATGTACAAAGACACCGAAAGTTTCTAGGAAAATTTGGCTTGTGCTATTGGACTCCCATGAGGTTGATATTCTTCCATCGGCACAGACATAAAATATCTTATGCAGGTAATTCTATTCACGTCATGTATGGATCTCGACACAGTGATTAAAATAATAAAATCAATCAGCATTAGTATAGCAGAATAATAAAAAAGATAAATTATCTTTTTATTTTTCACATATAAATATGATAAAACAGATTCTTTTTTGGACGGATAAAACAATAATTAACCAGAAAATTCACCTAAAAGAAAATCGGAAAGAATACGAAACTTAAAATTTTCATTGGCTGACTGATTTTATAATTTTAATCACTGTATCTTGAAAACTACACATGACGTTGCATCTTGAACACTACACTTGACGTTGTATCTTGAAAACTATACATGACGTGGTAATTCCGAACCACAATAAAATTACCCATGCATCAGATTGAGAAAAGGGAGGCAAAGCAGACATCCATGAGATTTTGTAGGTGTAAAACATTTAATAATAGGACAGGGAAGACGCCATTATTATAATGAAAGTCTTATCTCCAGTTCACAGAGGAAACAGAAGATGATTCGTTGCTTCAGAAAGTCTGAACAGGTCGTCTGGCATGCAGTCTTTTTCTCTGAATTAGTAGAATAAAAGGACATGCATTTCCGTGATGCGAAATATAAAGATTTGTTTGGTGGGATCACACGACACGGTAACCTTTCCTTGCCATGAAATTTCTTCCGTTACAGTTTTAAACTGTCAACTGTATATTAATATACAATGCCTTATCACTTATGTAGGAAAGTCTACGAACTTGTAGTTGCCAGTTAAACATCAGTGAAAATACGGAAAGTCTAATTCAATATCGGGAAAACAAAGTGGAGTCCTATTTGTGCTGGTCCTAGAGAATGAGAGTAGAGATACAGCGACAGCAGGCAAAATCTCTATCTAATATAAGCAAATCAGAAACGGGACCCGATCTAAAACCATGAATACCAGAAACCGTAAAAACATTCTGGGCATATCAAATTTCAATCCGGGCGTACAACAAGAGAAAATATGATTAGAGCTTGGACTTTCCCGAATGATATAATTGCATTTTGACAACACAGTAGCCGGTGAGAAATTACAGCTTCTGATTTCATTGCTGAAACTGAAAATTACTACCAGGACTACTTCCCCAGTAGGATACTGTTTACCAAACAAAGCTATATCACTACAGAAATCGAGATTTGGTACTGGTTAATTTAAAATCCTTATATAAGTACATTACAGATGCTTAAATTTTATTCATCTAAACCTTGCCTACCCTAACAAATTTAAAGAAGAAAAGAGATGGGCCTCACCTCATCTAGGACCTTTCTTCATCTGATTGGGAGCCCGGTGGTCCAGGGACAGAATCGACAAAAAACTCCTCCACTGTTAAAGAACATCTGCTTCAGTAATCAACAACAAAAGAGATGCACAAAGTATCTATTGACGGGAAGAAAAGCTCAATTATAAAAGTACCAAGTCGTAAAATCTCAACCAATGCATAATCTACAAGAACATAACCAGAGTGGGGAACATGCAGGATCAAGCCACAAGATCCAATTCCACGTGGTGGTTTTTGTTTTTTTTTTGCTCATCCTTCCCATTCCAAATTAGTACGGCAATATCAACAGTAAATGCATGGTTTTCACTTTATAAGTCCATGATTGTGCACCCAAGTCAACAAAGTAGTACACTGGATATATTACCTAAATCCTCGTGCTCAGGAGAATCAAGCAAAATTTCCGAATCTGATGGCAGAAAGGGAGAACCAGGGTAGTTCCCTAGGGCTCCTAAATCTGCAATGAGAACAAGATTTCTTTTCAAACCAGAGAAAATATATAAGAAAAGGAAAATAGATGGACCCATAAATAATAAAAAAAAGACAAGAAAGCGAACTGAAAGAATAAGTTAGATATGCTTATAATTTGCCAGACTAGTAGCATTATAACCCTTACTGTCTAAAATATACCAGTAACAGAGAATACACAGTATGACATACTAAAGAACATCCTCATTTATAGTCGTGAAACTTTCAACTTAAGAAATCTATTTCAAACACATTCTAACGATAAGATATCCATGCCAAAAAAAAGAGTGAAACCGCACTTAAACCTTCAACCATGGCTAATGATTCAAAATACAGAAACGAAATCGGTCCAAAATCAACAAAAGAAAAGAAGCAGAGAATACATTTCGGAACACTAAGACATGTCAATAACAGAAGGATAAGAATGTACAAGAACACCACAACTCACCTCCCAGGTTTGACAAATCTGCTGTAAGATCTGAGAGGCTGAAATTCCAATGAATCTGATCCAATGATCTAAGGGAATCTCTGGAATTTCCAGCGCCACCATCAGGTCCAAGCTGCAATCCTACTGAGCTTGCAACATCAGATGTAAATGCCGTATCTAGTGCTGATGTGTCAACTCCCATTCCTGAAATGTCTGCTGCAGTGAAGGGGAAATGACCACTTGATGCAACTGATGTAGGGCTCATTGGTATTTCAGACATGGATGACATAGCACTGGTTGGTGGAGCTACAGGAGCTACATCAGCTGCACTATTTTCGATCATCATACTAAGAAGAAAAGTGGAGATGCATTAGCTTAACTTTGAAGAAAAACGTAACCACCAGTATAAAGGAAGAACCTCGAGCATACTTCAAAACATCATGGCATTTTGACCTTGGCAAGCCAATACCATTGATTGCCCTAAATTAAGAACGCACTCTATATACTGAAAAGCCATGCAACTTCAACACTATGCAGTATTATGCAAGAATAAACTTTTACCGGACATTCTGCATGTTAACATGAAATCATGAGTACAAATTGCAAAGGTTGTGGCGTTTTTAATAAACATAAGACATAAGATTTTACTTTTTTGCAAAAGATGGTGATAATCAAGTGAAATTTCAAATATACAGATAGAGATAAAGTTCTCACTCATTTCCTGAATTCATCCGAATCGGGTGATAATTTCCCGGAGCAGGTACTCCATTAACCACGTGACAGCTTGATATTCCACAACCCATGGAATCGATATGCGGTTGACCAGGAGCTGGCATAGGAGGTTGTTGAAGGACAGGATATCCCATAGGTAAATTATTGACTGCACTGCAAACAAGTGACATTAACAGAAACAACAGTGGAACTTTCGTCTTATGGCCATCAAGTATTCCCCTATTATAACTTCAGACATGGAAAGACTTTAATGGACAATATTTTAGTGTTCTCAAAATGACATGTTCATGGTTTTAAAAAAATAACAGATAACATAAGCTACTAAAAAATTGAAACATATTTGTATGCACCGTGAAACTTTTAGTGGATACAGCAGCATTCTCTTTCACCAATGATATTGACATTTTTACTCAACCTATTTCCCAAAAGGTGACCTCAGAAATTGCTTTTAATGATTTTTCAGGATATTTAACTGAAGCATCTTATCTAATGACAAATAAACCAAAAAAAAAGCAGCCTAAAGTATCATCTACTTTCTTTTACATATGTGACTAGGAGATCCTTTCAGAAGTTAGCTAAAAGAATAACATCTAAAAAATTAAAAATGCAACATATTTACTCTGCTCAATAGATATGAGTTCTCTCCATCTTCAAATGCATACCAGAACGATGGAACTCACCAGGCATGGGATGGATCCCATTCTGTATGGGTGCTAAGGGTACTTTAGGAGGTACTGGGTAAGTCATGAGATGATATTGATGCTCAAGCAAATGATTAAACAAAAGAATCTGTTTCTTCAATTTGAGTCTTATGTAATATGCCCGGAAGAAATCAGCATTCTCCTCTTCTAACTTCTGCCACACTGATAGAAAAATGAAAAAAAAGGGGTAAAATTAGGATATAATTCTTATCTGCATAGTATGAGTAAATTTCATTTCAGAAAAAAAAAGGGCAATTCCTTGCTGTCAAAATTTAAATGTCCCCAAGTCATATTTCATGTGCGCCAACATCTCAATTCCGATACTATAACTTGTTTCACATGCAGTTCATCGATAAAGTATCAATCTGAATCTAATATCAGAGCATGTTTTATGGTAGATTCACATAAAATACTTAAATTTTTTTAAAAAAATAAATGATAATATTTTTATAGAATGCAAACCATAGCAAGCAACATTTAGTAGGCATCAATGAGATATAGACCGCTAAAGAGTTTTAAGAAGCCTACCCAATGTTGTGAATCCAGGGTCTATCCTAACACGAGTCAAGAGGGTTTTCACCACCTCATCCCTATTCATATACAATTGCAGACATCGTTCTATCAAATTCTGGACCTGCATATCCATTGACAGCAGTCATCAACATAGTAAAAAAGAAATATAGGTGGAAGGAAATTTCTCGGGATTATCAAAAATAAAATACAGGCAAAACAAAAAACAAATTAAACCCAAAAGGAACTTTTATCATACAAGTTCAATATCTTGGCGTGAAACCTTTCTGCTATCATTGCTTGAAGCAGATATTGAACCAGATTCTGCTATGGGGCCCTCTGTTTTCAGATTGTTCTGTTGTTCGTTTTGAGAGTCTTGACAAACCTGGTTAGAGGATGGTGTTTCTTGTGTGCTCTGTAATCCAAAAGGCATTATATTCAGTCAAGCAGAAATTGACATGATATAATAGTTAATTAAAAAAAAGACAAGATGCAACAGGAAGAAAACCAGGAATCGCACTCCTCCAATATGTGTACGCAAAATGAAGAACAGATCAAAAAGAACATGAAACAATTGTTTAATGAGACTTAACCATTCAGCAAAACTACTTATAAGAATTTTAGTTTTAATTCTTATAGACTAGGCAGTACAGATTTTAACAATAGCATGGATTTCAAACACAATTATTTTCAAAATATAATTAATTTAGAACAGCAGAAATGAGCATAGATTCTATCAGTTAAAATGTTTGTGCTTTTCTTATAGTACCCAAGCTAGATGCAAACCACAGGTATCGGGAGTTTTCAGAGATGTTTTTCTCTGTAATGGTGGTGATTTTCTTCATCCCAATGAGAAGAACTAGCATAATTTCCCATTCATCAGTGACTAAAAAAGTGAAAACCAAATAGAGCAGGTAAGAGGGCATTTTCTCCCAGTGTTGGGATAAGTAGTGAAATGTGATGTCCAGAACAATTAATACCAAACTTCATCAAAGGAAAGACATATTAGATAAACAATTCCATTTCTCAGAGAACAATGTGATGAACTTAAAATAAAATTACTTACCATATTGCCCAATTGTTAAATAACGTTAATACATACCATCAACATCAGTGCACAGGGACCAAAGTTCCAAAAAAAATTTAAGACATTGATATTAAATGTTGGGCTTTCTTTATCCAGCATTCTTGTTGTAATCCACGAGCAATTCTCTTTTAAAATAACAGTAGATGATCAGGTAAGTGAGAGAAATTTTAAAGATGCATCGGGACTGATTGGATTGAGCAAGCATTTAACCAAGTTCCCACCATTTCAATGGCCAGGGCTTGCTCCCATTGAGCAAATATGGGAGAAGCTTCCCAAAAGCCCGAAGAGGAGTATCTTAAATCCATTCCTACATAAGATAACTGACCTGTAAGCTCTTCATTCCAGCTGATAGCAAGTTGACAGCATCTCCTAGTTCACAGCAAATACTTTCTGGATGCCGTTAACATCACATAACGCAACGTCATGACAATCTGAGCAGCCACTGAAATTATAATCGTAGAATGGAGCGAAAGAGTCCTGGATGGATGACAAACTTATCAGCACCACAACCTAAAATGAAGCAAGACATACGGATTTTAAGAAAAGCATGCTAACACTTAATAAAACGCACTAACCACTTGGTGCAGCCTTTAAATAATACTAATCACTTGGGTATGTCATAGTGACACAATTAGTCGCAAAACTTTTTTTCAGGGGCTAAATATTTAAGAGCGAGAAAGCAAACGATTAAGAACTACAACCTTGAATCCAACCAGATCTCGGTCCACTAAGCAGCATCGGTTACCAAATACTATAATCTAATAGAAAAAGAAATTAAAACGTAAGCCCGCGAACGGCATCCAAAATGTATTAAAAGCAGCTTAACAGTTCCCCACAGGTCCAGTCAACGCAGATTAAAAATAACTCAAACTTAAACGCAAAAGCTGAAAACTAGTAAGCTTCAGAATTTAAACTGAAAACTGATAGACAGTGAGATCTAGTGGAAATCACCTTGTATAATAACTTCGGAATCTGAAAAAGTTTAGTAGAGAACAGAAGGTTATTTCGTCGAATTAGGTAACGCCTCGCTCTTCCTTCAGAGCTCCAGATTCAATAAATATCGATATGAGACAAATGAAATCGAAGCTCAGAAACTCAATAAACGCAAACTGGAGCTCAAAAGCTTAGCTAGAACAGAGAGTCTACGCACATCTACTGAACGTTTTCGCTAGAGCTGGAATGCGCCTACTTGTTAGTAGAAGAAAATCGAAAAGCGAAGGCTCGAGCTCCTTTTTAAGTGCATAGTTCCCTAAGATGTGAAATAAGAAAGTTGGATGTTCGCTGGATTTCGCAAATGGCTACTTTCCAAGGGACCATCGCATTATGGAGAGTACGGTGGAGAAAAACTGTCGAAGAAAAGAAGAGAACGAAAAATCCCACCGAATCGATGACGGAGCGTTTTAGGGTTTTATACCTTGAGAATTTCCGGTGAAAATGAGGCGGTGAAAGAAGGGAGTGAAAAAACAAAATTCATTTAAATTTTTTAGCGGTTCGCTCAGGCAGCAATATATACATATAATATACAACATTTTAAAGATTAATATCTATAATTTATATGGATTTATTTTTTCAATTATTCTAATTTCTCTAATAACTCTATATCCTCAAAAAATATAAAAATTACGATTCTCAGTTTTATTTATTTGGTAATTTGAATGATTATGATTCTAGTTAGTAAACAAATTTAAGAACTTTTCCATAAAAAAATAAATTTAAGAACGCACCGGAAACAAAATATAAAGAAAATATTTAATAAATCTAATTTTAAGCATGACAGATTAGAAAAGATAAAGCCTCGCTAAAACCGGTCAGCATACGTATTGACACGACGCGGAGAGGAGGCGGCCAACGGCTAAGGCAGGTGGCGACGGCTGGGTGATCAACTAGGCCATTACGTGGATTACCTGTCAAGTTTTTGAACTGAAGTAAACAAAACCAAGAAATAAATGCACGATTCGAGAAAGACACGCCTCTTAATTAAGTGACGCGAGAAAATGACAAGGATCCCTGCGACGGGAATCAAGTTGTTGCTTGTTTTTTTACTATCCTTTCGTATTTGTACCGCTTAAAAATTTAATAATTTTACGTATTTTGCTCTGTGGGTCCGCCCATCGTACCATCATCGTGGTCCAGATCAATCAAACCACGGAAGTCCCATTTTCCCCATCAAGTCCTTCCTTTGATTTTCTAGCTAGATCTCTTAGATATTATGTATACATTCAAATGTCCTCGACCACTAATATCCAGCAACATATACAATTACAAATATCAGACTCATCATTAATTCGGTCCAAACAATCATTAATATAACGTTATATAATATATAATTTCTTCAAGTAATTTTATTAAATTCAATAAACTATAGTTTATTTTAATTTGTTCGGATTCAAGACTGACACACAAGTTAGGTGGAAGGTCGTTTATAACTACATATTGAGGTGATGGTAGTTTAAATAAACGTGCTGCTTTTGTGTCACTTGTTAGCACTTAAATGAGGTGCTCTTAAGAAATCATTAGCAAGGCAGAAGTACCGGCCATGATTCAATTAGGAAACTGCCAATAAAATAGCGACACATGTGATAGATCTTGTTTCTGTCTACACACCAACCAATGAACGCAAATCCAACGGGTCATATCCCGACCTGCTTTGTCAGAAGGAGCCGACCAGTAAATGTTTTTCTTACCAAAAAAAAAAAGAAGGAGCCGACCAGGCCAATTACGTTCAGCGTAGGAAAGAGTATACGTGTCGAACTGATTGCGGTGGAGCGTGGACCGCATACGCCCCGTTAATTTCCTCGGGATTCGACTTCAGCATTGGCGAAAAAGGAAACGTCTCTCAAAAATTCCCGCGAGAGGTTGCTGTCTTGACTTTTGGCGCCATTCGGACTCCTGAAATCCCCCCCCGTGTTAAAACCGTCGGAATTGCGTATCCATACGGTCCCAATCCACCGGCGACATCAAAGGCCGGCGCAACAAGCTAAGTTTAAGGTCCTACTCAACGTACAAGCTAAAGTTTCGGATTGTCCACCGCCGGCAGCAGAACCGGGGGTAAACGGTGGAGCAATTCCATCATCATGACGAAGACAATGACGAGGACAAGGACGGCGACCGTGATTAGGATGAAGCCAACTCTCAATCAATAAAGTCCCATCAACTCACAGCCAACAAATCCGTCCACCATCTAACTAACAAATTCGAGCCACATAAAACATTGGGCACAGGCTTCAATCCCACTTGTCCGATCCGATGGTATCCTTTCGTCAATACATTTATTATTTTAAGAAAAATATAACTCACGGCGTTAATAGAGAACATGGGAAACACGCTTCCTGCTTGTTAGCTTTAGAAAACACCATTAATTAGCACGGCAATGAAACAACATCGGCGCCATCATTAATTGCTGGGTGATAGCAATTTCCTAGGGATAATATGTTACCTGTCGGCCTCACTCCCAGATTCCATGACGTTAAAATTTACTATATCCGTTAACTGGTCATATTATTCTTAACCCGTAATTGTATAAACAAATATAACTAATAATTTTTTTTTAATGTTAATATCAAATCGAAATATATGAATATTCTTTAAATAGAAAAAAAACTATATTCATCATAAAGAAAACGGTGTATGAGCGCCACATCCACCAAACACTTGTCCGTGGATTATCAATATCTTGGCTCTAATTATTCCTAATTTGTCTGGAGCCCTCGAAAAGTTAATTATTAGCAACCTTTTTGTTTGTAGTGTCTGAAATGGAAGACTCTGAAGACGTCGCTGAAAAGTTAAATTGGACAAAGACGGCAAGATATGCGAACAAAGGAACCAGAGGGAAGAGTTATCAACATCGCCTGGCCCGGTGCCCATAACTGAAATTCTGGCCATTACAGAATCCAAACAAGTCAAGAATCTGCGGCTCTAGATCTGCATGATTAGTCATGCGTCGATTTCTTGCTCCTCCTGGGTATTCAACTGCTACGACTTTGAAGACCTTGCAACACAAGTTCGAGCTCGTTGCGAAGGGGAATTATCTTTAAATGAATGTTGATTAGATATTCGATATTCAGTATTTTAGATAACTGACTAATTAGTTACAATCTTTTTGGATAATAAGTACATTAATAAAATTTAAAAAATTTCTTAGCATCTCATTTAGATCTCATTTAGATCTCATTTAGTCATCAGTTAGTCATATCTCGAGGGAATTATTGGGAGGACCACTATTATATCGATCCCATTCCTACTGTCATCGACTATTTTTCATTGTCAAGGAATTTGTCCATTGCAGCGGTGAGATTGCTCAGGAGGCACCAATAGATTGTGAGTTGTGTCCAAACAAGGGACAGAATTTGGAGTTACTGTCGCGGAATACGGTCTCGATCCGTATTCTCTCTTTTGGGTTTATATGATGTCATGATTCATGGAACATCTGTGATGATTTTAATCATAGGATGGGTTTGTAATAGGCTTGTTCATTATTGGACTGGCTATTGAAGAAGTTAAGCCCAATTCATGTTTTCTAATACGGTGTCGTTTTACTAATAGAGCACGCTGTAAGCTTGTGACGCCGCAGGCCAAGACTGCTACTCGGGTCTTCTTCCCGCGCTGTCACAGCTACGAGTCAAAACCCTTAAATTAGTTGAATCTTATAAACGTCTAAAACCTTAAAAGCCTAATACTACTACTACTACGTTTTAACTAAATTCAAATCGCAGAATTTCAAGTGAAGCCGCACTCGTTGGATATCTGCTACGCTACCGAAATTTGACCCGATTCCGACATGGGTCATAAGAAGAGCAGAATCCATAAAAGTAAGGGCACAGATGTAGGCGACAAAACACCAAGAGGAGGAGGCGACGTGAAGGCCACTTCGGGGAAGAGGAAAAGAGACAGTAGCCCGGGCAAGACTGAGGGGTCGAATAACCTTAAGAAGAAGCGAGGTGGAGGCCGGCTCGACTCTTTTCCTATTACTACACCGATGACTGCGACTGGGAATGTTGAAGTTGGATTAGAGACGGATTTGAGTTTGAAAAAGAAGTCAAGCTCAGTTGATGAGTTTTTGGAATCTTTTCTTTCGGAGACTAGGTAAGGGAGATTATGACAACATCAGGTTTTGCTCTTCTGGTTCTATTTCGCGGTTTGGACTTATAAATGTTTTATTTGTGATTAACGATGCAGATTTGAGAATTGTTCCGTTTCCCCTCTGACATTGAAGGGAATTAAGGATGCTGGATACGAGAGAATGACTATTGTCCAGGAGGCTACCTTGCCGGTTACACTCCAAGGTTTATTTTCTTTCAATGTGGTCCGTTTCTTGTTTATTTCTTCTAGTGGGCTGACACTTGTATGGATTGGCTGTTGCTATGCGGGGATTGATATTGCTATTATGTTTGAATATCTCATTGTCAATATGTGAAACCCTGCAGTATAAGGAAATTATAGATATGTCAGCAAGGCTGGTTTTTGTGAAGCTTTTAGTTTATTTGCTTCCTGATTTCGTAGAGTTTCCGCTCTTTTACTGGGCTTTAAAATAGAGAAAGATTACATGAATAGTTCTGAGTTCCTTACCTCCAGGGGTTTGCTAAGTTATCTGTGAAACAAAATACATCAAGGTTTTGAACTTTTGTTGTAAAAAAGAGGCATTCAATCAGAACAGAAAAAGAAAACAAAATTGGAATTACTTGAGTCAAGTTTAGGCTATCTGCAATGAACAAATTGTATTTGTCAGTATTGCCCCATACTGGTCCCGTTAAATAAATAAGCGTACCATGGTAAGGGAAGTGGGGGACTGACCATGAAACAAATAGGAATTCCTGAAGCAATGCCTATGGGGACAAGGGCATTGTAAAAGCCTAGAGTCAGAGATGTATTTGTCCATCTGATGGCCAGCAATGGCGTTCCATCCTACCGGATTAGGGACATGTGGGTGATAGTCCTGAACTCCTCAGAATCGAGGAATTGGGCTCATAGCATGTTAGCCTTGAGTGTAACTACAAGCAATTCTCAATATATCATTTGCATACCTGATTTCCATCTTTCTTACACATATCCTCTTTCACATTGCTGCTGATCTACTTTACTATAGTTTATCATGGATTTTAATTTTTGATTAACAAAATCGCATTCATGTGTGTTATTTTATATTCTTAATGATTGTGGTTCCAGGTAAGGATGTCCTGGCCAAGGCTAGAACGGGCACAGGAAAAACCATAGCATTCCTGGTAAGACGCTGTATTTTCATATGAATCCATGTTATCATGTTAACCGGGAAAGGAACACTTGGATTATTCTAATTTAACGTTTGATATTTCTTGCTCTTGTTTGTCATCATTCTCTGCATGAATCTTGAAGAATGTGAGTTGGGATACCTTGATGTATAAAGTTGAGGCATATGCTTTGTTTTCATGAATTTATATTCTAGAAGATCACTGACGTTTTTGGATCTGTTGAGTTTGAATTTCGTTAGATGGTTTTAAGTTATTGCTGACCATGACATTTTGAAACATTGTAAATAATTGTGTATTTTTTTTATTTGCAGCTTCCTTCAATAGAAGTTGTTGTAAAGCACCAACCTTCTGTTGGACTTGGTCCAAAACAAGCCCCTATTCTTGTGCTTGTCTTATGCCCAACTAGGGAGCTAGCAAATCAAGCTGCAAAAGAAACAAATACCCTCTTGAAGCATCATCATTCCATTGGTGTTCAAGTTGTGATTGGAGGCACAAGCCTTGCTTCAGAACAGAAACAAATGCAAGTAAAGCCTCGTCAGGTAAGCCTTTCATGAACTCAATCTTTAATCTGTCAAATGAAGAAAATTTATCTTGTGGCACTATTTGATGCTTAAGTAATGCCAACATCAGGAAATTTTATCCTCCTAATTATGGTATAATTGATATGATGTCTTGAAGTGTTGCAGACTGAATTGAACTAGTAATTTAGCCTAGTACATTATTCACTTAACTTTGGAATCAAATAACCAATTAGGGTTTGAGTCAGTGCTTGTACATTACTATCGCCAGCTTCTTGCCACAGTGATGGAATATTTTTCATTTTATATAGTCACAAGCTACTATATCATCCACACCTTCAAAATTCACAGATTCTTGTTGCTACACCTGGAAGACTCAGAGATCATATTGGGAATACTGCAGGATTCGCAGCAAGGTTGATGGGTGTGAAAGTTCTCGTGCTTGATGAAGCTGATCGTTTGCTGGACATGGGATTTCGATCAGACATTGAGAAAATAATTGCTGCTGTGCCTAAGCAACGGCAAACGCTTCTGTTTTCTGCCACAGTTCCTAAAGAGGTTTTTATTCATTGTTGGCGTCTGTTGTTCTGTGATTTGAATCATATACTGAAACTGTTGTTTCTTATTAAGGTGCATCAAATATGCCACATTGCTCTGAAGAGAGATCATGAGTACATTGATACAGTAAGAGAGGGAATGGAGGAAACCCATTCTCAGGTAGGTTCTTTGCTGTTTTTTCTTACTCAATTCTTAGTAATATATTTTATGTGACACCTTAAATCCATGGATCATTTTAGGTTACACAGATGCATATGGTTGCACCATCAGACCTCCATTTCCCTCTGTTATATACTCTTTTGAAAGATCATATAAAAGAGATTGTTGATTATAAGGTATGCTTTTCGGTTACTAAGTCATGCCTGCTTTTACTTAGTTTGGTGTTTACACTGTGCAGTTTAATCTAGCCCATGGATTTTGCAGGTTCTGGTGTTTTGTACAACTGCCATGATCACTAAACTGGTCGCTGAACTTCTTGGTGAGCTAAGGCTGAATGTTAGAGAAATTCATTCTAGGAAGTCTCAAAGTTATAGAACCAAGATTTCTGATGAATTCCGAAAGTCAAAGGGTCTTATACTCGTAACTTCTGATGTGTCTGCCCGTGGAGTTGATTATCCAGATGTCACCCTTGTCATACAGGTAACTTTCCTTTCCACTGCTTTTGCGGTTTGGAAAATTTTCCGGTAACTTTTTTCTAGGCTCCAGGGCTTCAGTCTTTTGGTACTAGTAGATGCATGTATCACACCACTCACAAACTTGTAATTCGGAACCATGACCGACCAATAGAAGTAAACTTTATTTATGCACAAACAACGAAGAATCCTATTCTAACTTGAATGAATATTTGCATCATGTAGTTGGGCCTGCCAGCTGATAGACAGCAGTACATACATCGGCTTGGTAGAACCGGGCGAAGAGGTAAAGAAGGACAAGGCATACTGTTGCTGGCACCTTGGGAGGAATTCTTTTTATCCTCAATCAAAGATCTGCCAATAACAAATGCTCCAGTGCCTTCGATACATCCTGACCTGAAGCAGGAGGTAGCTTTCCTTTATCTGTTTCCATTAGAGGTCAAATTATCAACCAACATTATCCGATCCTTGTTCGATTAAATGCATCTTCTGCAGGTGGAACGAGCACTATCCCGTACAGAGATGAAGAACAAAGAAGCAGCATATCAAGCCTGGCTAGGTTACTACAATTCGAACAAGAAAGTTGGCAAGGACAAGAAAAAGCTTGTGGCGCTTGCTAATGAATTTAGTCGAAACATGGGTCTTAGCACCCCTCCTGCCATCCCCAAGAAAGTCCTTGGCAAGATGGGCCTCAGAAATGTCCCTGGTTTACGCGTCCAATAGTTTTCTTCTCCACCAATGACCTCAATTTTATGGAGTAGGCCGTGCAAAATCGATTATCGCATTGTTTCTCTTGTATACCAATTGCTTGCCAACATTTCTGATGAATCGGATAGCCAACTCTCAGGATGGATAGCCAACTCATTTATGATGCATTCTTATTAGAATCATATTAAAATATTCCAAATTTTAAATTCATTTAAATTCCAAATTTATCATATTAAAATATAAATTAGTTTGATAATTTTTTACTTTTTTGTTTTCAATTTGAAATCAAACTGACCATTACAATAACAAAGCCCCGCTATAGTAAAACAGTTGTAATATAAAATATCATATACGTCTAAGGTTTCGGCTTCCAGTTCGCGCCGAAGACGGTAACAGATACAAAAGCTTTGTGACGCTTTCCGTCACCTTCGTAAAACACTACTGCCGGTAACGCTTTTCAAGCAAGTTTGCGCCACCAGTTCGTCGCCGTCTTGGTGGAAACCTCCGCATGGTCCGCAACCCGGAGGTCTAGTCCAACTGTAAAAGAGAATTCCTAAGCGAGCGCCGATTCGGAGTATGCCACGTGCCGCAGCTCTTTCTTTTTGCTAAAATCGCAGATATATGTTTTTGCTATCCTTTTTGTTTGTTTTCAGCTCGTAATGTGAAGTCGTATCTAATTACGGTACTGTCGTAGTTAATTTTAATTAGATCCAATGCGGTGGTGCAGATAAACGGCAAGCTTTCTCAAGTGACGTGAAACGTTAAAACTCCGCGCATCGCCAGAGAAGTCTGCCATAACCGTTGGTTCTCAAGCTACCAGAAGCCAAGGTACGTTGCGTTTCTTCTTCGAGTAGCTCTTCATATGCTTTTCATCTGTTCTGCTTATCTTTCTATTAGTTCATCGTCTTGTTAGGTTTTTTATTTTGTATTTTCTGTAATTAATTTCTTTAAATTGTGTCACCTGCTATTGCTATGTCTCGAAATGTTGTTTTTCGAGGTTTTCCGAAATTGTCATCTTAGCTTTATTGTTGTTTTGTGTTAGTTTGACTTTCGCGCGAGGGATATGGCTGATTCGGGTGAAACTCGAAAATCCGAAACAGAACAGACCGGAGAAGGTGTGTATCTGCTCTTTTTCCCTGTTTGTTTTTGTAATTTTTTTTTCTCTTCGTTGTTAGGTTGTAGTGATAGTTCTTGCGTCTATTTGTTGGTTGGTGCTTGTAGTATGCAATTTTTTTCGGAAGCCCACGAAGAACAAAAACATTAGAAAGAGAATAGTTCAGGAAGACGAAGATGATGATTCAAAAACTGAGACGTCTGCATTGAACCACCAGAAGAAGGCACCAAAGATCGATAATAAGCTTTACTTTTCTACTGGACATTCTAAGAAGTCAATCTCCGCAGAAGAAAATGCAGGATCTGAAGGGAAAATCTTTCAATTCGAGTCTTCAAAAGAAATCCAGGTTCAGCATGATAGTAGGGCAACAGCAACTCTTGAGACCGAGACGGATTTCTCGAAAGATGCTCGAGCCATTCGTGAGAGAGCACTTAAGCAAGCAGAAGAGGCTTTGAAGGGTAAAAAACCTAGCTCTAGTGATGAAAAGCTGTATAAAGGAATTCATGGGTATACTGATTATAAGGCCGGGTTTCGCAGAGAGCAAACAATTGCAAGTGAGAAGGCTGGTGGGGCCCATGGCCCTCTCAGAGCTTCTGCTCACATTAGGGTCTCGGCAAGATTTGATTATCAGCCGGACATATGCAAGGACTATAAAGAAACTGGTTATTGTGGTTATGGAGATTCATGCAAGTTTATGCATGATCGGGGGGATTACAAGCCTGGATGGCAAATGGAGAAGGAGTGGGAAGAGGCAGAGAAGGCGAAGAAGAGAAATTTAGCTCTCGGAATCAATGACGATGATGCAGATGGTGTTGGCGAAGATGATGACAGTGAAGATGATTCGTTGCCATTTGCATGTTTCATTTGTAGGCAACCTTTCGAGGATCCTGTAGTCACTAAATGCAAGCATTACTTTTGTGAGCATTGTGCTCTAAAGGTACACCCCCTTACATAATGTGTTGATTTTTTTCTTCGGCCGCTAGATATGTGCCTGCACGATTTACTAGTTGTTTTGTAGGTCTAAGATGCGGTTGAGATCCTATGGGAAAGATTAGTAGGAAATAGAAGAAATTTATTTAGTGGCAGATTGAGTTTCTGAAAACAGAAAACATTGATGAGAACGAGAATATGGAGGAACATAGAAGAGTGGTGTGATGAATGTTGATGATTGTGGAATTATGATATGGTGATATTCGTGTTTTGTTATATATGACAGATGTGCTCGACACTTCCTTATCCTTGTTACTCATGGGCTTCGTCATTCTTTGTAATGTTTAGGACTATTTTGTGCTTCTTTTATTTTGACGACGTGTTTTTCCTTTTCCTGGTTTGCAGCATCATGCAAAAAACAAGAAGTGCTTTGTGTGCAACCAGCCTACTCTTGGTATTTTTAATGCGGCTCATGAAATACGGAAAAGAACGGCTGAAGCTGGTAAATTATAATTTTAGTTATTTGCTTTGAATTTTATGAGCATCGATATTGTTACTCTGGATATTTATGGAGCTTGTATTTTTCATTCAATGGTGTTAGATTTGAGAGGGAGTGTGTTTCTCAGTGATTCCCAAATGTACCATTACTATTAGCAAGAGAAAATTAATTGATCGACTACTAATTTCTGTTTCGTCATTTTTTCTCTTTTTACCTTTTGTAACTTGGTGTGCGTGTTATGGTTATGATTCTATTGGTTATTTTTGCAATTCTGCCATAAGGTGCTTGATCCTATTACTCACTCTACTAGCCGCTGTTGTTGCTTTTTCCTTCCTCCCAAATTAGCTGTCTTCTGCGGCGAGAATATACTTTCATGATAATTTTTTTGTTTGTAATGACCTATATCTTGCGGTCGCCGTTTCCTCTCCTCCCATAGAACAACAAAATGTGACGCGGGCATTTCGTCAGCAGATTTCGTTGTGTTTGCTTCCAGCTGGTGAGGCGCTTAGTTTTGATTTTATGCTTCCCTTTTTTTTCCAATATAATTTTTCCTCATGCAATGCTCTATAGTAATTTGTTATGATTAGTTTTAGTGTTTTTTGATGTTCTATTAGATATTAATAGAATAATAGTTTTATTCCTTTTATTGCTATTGATTTATTTTTCAGTAATTTGAATTTTATGCTTTCTAATTGCATTTATAAGTCAATCCCGACAACTTGCTATGGAGTTAGTGACCAGTAAAACAACGTTGTTCTTTTTTACTTATTAATGCACCAAACATGGACAGTGAAACATGCTCACCCTCATTTTATTCAGTTCTTTTTGCCTGTATGCTTGATGTAGGCTGTGATGCATTTCAACGAATTTGTATTTGAAGCTTTTGCTTGTAACATGTGAATGTTGCCACTTACGAGAACCTCTTAAATTGATGACAAAAGAGTCTGGATTATGCGTCGAACTTGCTGGACTTCTGAGTTAAGCTTTAGTTCCGTGTTTCGTAGTGTAATGTTAATCATTATCTGCCGCTTAAAACATGAAAAAAAAATTAATACAAGTTGCTGGACATTATGTTAGATCAAATATGTTGATCGAGACAATTTTTTTTGTTTCATTTTCTTCCGGTCAGAATCTTTGTTATGTACTGCAGGTTTTCTGTTTGTAATTGTTTGAGGTTCGGATTCAATTTATTATTAAATTCTATCAACTAGGGAACATTGGGCCATGATTTTTTTCTTTCCGGGTCAAACAGCTACATCAGCAAGACAGCTGAATAGCTACAAAGGTGAACAGGATAGTTACAAACTTACAACCCAGAAGAGATAGAAGCTTGGTGGATCCATGAGGAGAAGATATGTGTATATGGAGATATGAAGAGAATTATGGAACAGATATAGATAATACATACAAAAAAGTGGACGGCAAACTCTATATTCACTTGTGTATATGCAAGCGCCTAACACTTCTGGACATTGCTTCATATATGGGTTGTTATCTTCTTCGTTACTTCAAACATGGGTCATTACCTTCTCCGTTACTATCATGCCGGCTTCTGAAGTATTGTCATGGCTCCAAGTGTGGGGAGATTGTGACGCAAGCAATGGCCATAATGTGTTCCTCTGACGTCTTACTTTCCGAACTACCATTGTATTTTGCCTCAGAAGCCTGTTGAATGCCTTCAGGTAGTTGCTCGAGTCATGATCTCTTAAGATTGTCCCATCGGAACCATAGGCCATTGGGTCGCTTAGAGTTTCGAGTGGGTGGGGACAGTTGAGGAACGCCTTTAGGGCACTTATAGAGGCCCCGCCTTGGGTGGTGTCGAAAGTATAAAGGGAACTTCCTGGAGGCAGTAGGGGATGTGGAGGAGATGACTTCGCTTCAGGTTGGAGAATGAACAATTTTCCCAGAGGAGAGTACAGCAGTTTCTGCACAGCATGGTATCACACAGATATAAGCATCCTGAATTCAAAAGGTGGACAAGCCTACACATTTGATGTTAAGCTTCAGTGCATGTGCTGAATGGATGATTTTGTGGACAAGTTGCTAGAGCATCTTAAAAACGTACTTACATTCTTGGTTAGACAAGGATGCGAGTGGAAGGAGCTCAAACGCCTGAGGACTAGTGCAACATGGTCGGGGTAGTTGCAGGAGAAAGCTCTCGGGACTATATCTCTGTGCATTACAACATTATGGACATGGTTGTCATCTAATCCTAAATCATTTAGTATCTTCTGGCCTCCACAGAACACAAACGGTGAACCGAAAGTGACGACTGGCCAAAGAGTGGAAGGCTTGACCACCTCCCTAGTTAGAAGCATCAAATTGACCAAGAGGGAGAGGCTACCGCCAAGTGAATGACCAGTAAATTGAAGTCTTGCACGTTCTCCGTATGTGTCCAAATGCTCAATTATTTCTGGCATGAACTGTTTGTATATTCCCTTTGCTGCTTCATAAATTCCCCTGTGAACAAGCACATCTGTCCCCTGCAACAAGGAATATACATGTTTTTTGCTCGTCATTGTTTGTCTCTGGCACAACCTATCTGCAGAGGATGCCATTTACAGTTGCGAAAGCTGGCGAGCAGTACTTACCTCAAATTTAACGGGTTCAAAGAGGAGGTTTGCTTGCCATGATGAAAATGACTCGGATCCCTGAGTTGCAAAATCATCCACAGGTTAGACACGTATAATTGAGATTTGGTTTAGTAGCAGACAAACTTCTTCTCGGGTTCAAACGCTTTGTCAAAAGTTCAAATTAGGCAAGTGAAGGGGGAGTAACCTGAACCACAAAGCATCGTGTAGACGTGCTTGGATCGTCACAGACAAACCAATCACATGGCGCTGAGTGAAGCGACTGAAATTCTCTTGCAGCCTCTTCTTTTTCCTTCTCTCCTGCTGCAACCACCGCTGTCATTGTGGATGCCGCAACATAAGCAGCCACCTCTGATTTGTATCCTAGGTGTGAGCCTTCGGTTCCCCCTTCTGGTTGATCTCCAATCTTGCAAGAGCCGATGCAGTCACCGCAGTGTGTTGAGTCAGAGCCAGTAGATAGGAAACCTTCTGCATGTGACTGAACATATGATGCAGCAGAAGCTGCAATCTGATATGCGAAAGACGAGCGCACAGGACGTCTCTGCTCGGGTCCCTTGGCTTTCTCGGAACTGGATTTGGCATCCACATGAGAAGGAAGAGGTATATTTATATTGTCCTGATCCAGCTTTGCTTTTGTGGCAGCTGCCTCCGCTTTCTTTTCTAACGAAGATGTTACAAATCGCAGACCATAGTATCTTCTCAAGTCAGCAGCCTACACAAGAATGAACCAAAGAAGTGTTGGTTAATCTGATGTCTTCTTGTAATCGCTTTCGGAGGTGTTTCGTTCCTCAGGATCACAAAAGAAATAAAGTTAGAAAATTCCTCAGGAAAAAGTTTTACCTTAATCTCGGGAATAACATAAGCAATGTTGCTCAAGAAAGCCAACTTCGAGAAGAGTTTGGCGTCAGACCACGAAACTGGAGCCAGGAATCTGGAAAAATTTTCGGTGTCATATTTTATCTCTTCTCTACTTCCTTCCTCGTCTGAGTCATAATCCACCAAGCAGCCACCCTCATCGCTATCGCATATACAGTCAAGTTTATTGTCTTCATCATAAACCTCCTCTCCATCACTATCCTCATTTTGCTTTTTATTCTTCCAATGAATTCTGATCTCGCAAAGCCTGTCCACCCAGTTTGGTCTCTTCACCTCCTCCCCCTCTTCGCCACCACCACCACCATCTACGTAACTTTCACCAACATTTGCATCCTGCTCCGCTATGTTCATATCCTTACACGTATTTGGGTCAAATAGAAATGATCTAAGTGAGTTTGGGATTATCGAACCAGAAATTCGGAACGGAAAGATCCCAACCGAACGGCTGCTCTTTAGCTTTGGAGGCGTAGAAGAGGCTCGTATTCTGTTAACGGAATAACAGAGGTGGTTGTCTGAATATGATCTCCTTATACCAGCTCGGTTGCACAAGTCCTTGCTAGAGCTTGAACGACGGATACCACCGTGTTCTCTGAAACCGTCTATTCTGGTTGCTGCCATTGCCTGAGAGGAGGGAAGAGTTATTGAACTGCAAGCCATGGCTCAACTGCAAGCGCTTGTTCTTGGGTACAAATTCACACTTTTATTACCACCTGCGACAAGACAATGATCGACCAAGCATTATTAGTTAAATAACTCTTCCTCTCTGTCTCCGTCCCCTTCACTAAATTGCTTTGGTGAGGCGTGAAAGTTTTCCCAAAAAAATAATAAAAAACGCCGTACTGGACAATGTAAAGACATTGTGAAGAACCATTCACCTTGTTAACATCGAGCATATTAAGATTCTGCCACTCAAGTTACCAAATCCCACAAGATACTTGGGATTTATATCGTCGGTGAGGAATTAGTCCGACTCTTCTCCTACCAGAATTGAAGGCTTCAAAGACCTCATTAATCATTTCTTGCTCTAGGTACGAAGACAACATCTAGGAATGTGAACGCGAAAGGTTTTCTAAGTTGGGTTTACCATTTGCACACATGTCATTTATACATTCACATCCATCCCATTTCCATTTACTTGTTTTACTTCTGCTTCAAAATCTAGCTGTAGTCCAGCGTTTTTTCAGCACAACAACCAGGATCAAATGTTGGTTGCTTCTCGTTAATTTTAGTCAATAAACCCTGTAGTTTGATTCTTAGCCAACCCATCTCATCTATCTTCCGGACAGCAAATTTATCTGACAGCTCCTTCAATCCAGGACTCAAAAATTGTGGAATGGTAAATTTTGACTCCTTCGTTCTTATACCTGCCCTGTCGGTGAACTGCCACATTAAATTTGAACAGGCATAGCTAACAACCAACCCTCCCTCAAACGATTCTTTAAATTAAAAGTTATGGCCAAGGATGCCTATAAGCAGACTACCATTCCGAAGGGTCTTGAAGCACAACAACCTATATTCCATAAATTCATGGACTTGAAGCCCACAAGGAACATTGGAAACATCGATTTTCTAGTGAAAGTTTCTTTCGGGGCAGTTGGGCAGGTAAATAACTTAACAACTTATTTCATTAATATTCGTAATCACATTTTTAGTTATTTTTTCAAAATTATAACTCTCAAAGCTTCCCAGATGCTCCAAAGCTCTGACAATATAGAAAACATCGAAACTGCTATTCGCTGACAACGTATTGAACTAGACAACCATAGACTGTTCCTCCATTAACCGTAACGCCAGGTGATATCTCGAGGCTTCTCGGAATTGAAGCCCCCTACCATCCACGAACCACGTTTGCTTATTATATTGGGTTTGAAAATATAAAATTTAAAAAAAAATTAAACTAAGTTAGACATAATTACTGTTTTCAGCCACTTTAGATTCAATGCATCAATGCCCTGTCACTTACTACCATTTCGTTTCCAACCCATGGTTAGAAGTAGATTCAAGGAGACATTTCGTACCTGATGAATGTAAGCCACTGCTGCCAATCCGAGATTCTGCTACTCCGGCACTAAGCGATCGTGGCAGAATCGCTAGCTAGCAGTAGCAGGAGAACTTCTTCTGCTGGTATAGTAAGTGATGGCCGGAGGGTTCACTGCTACATAGGAAGACTGCTTATGAGAGTTATGGACGACGAAAGTGAAGGGTATATAACTATACATATATATAGAGAGAGAGAGAGAATAGACGAAGAGAATGCATCAGCAATGTGAGGCTCAATGTGTTAATTACCGCTAGCTGGAAAGAAGTACGTACGAGAGGTTCCAAATATTTGATAGGTGGCCTGACTTGGCTTCTCTCGGTTTTAACTCAGACAAGATTCTCTGAACACTACGTTTGTTTCAGGAGATTCATTGTATGATGTTACGTTGAATCCCTCCATTTCCCTTGCTTGGATCTGTTCATCTCCAGGTGGTGAGCTGCGCATGTATGACATGAAGGGAAACGAACAAACCGGGACGAATCTCAATAGGAAGCACTCCTAAAAGAATCCTTTCACGTGTGCTTTTGTGGAGGCTTTGGGGTTGCCAGTTGCCACTTTCAAGCATTACAGTTTCTTACGGACGTCAATGCCCCTGGTATTTCTTCTATATTGCATTCCGGATCTCCTTGTCGGGAAGCTTGGAGGAAAATTGATTCCTCCACGCAATTATTAATTCAATTTAGACACGCCCATGGAGGGCTATTTCGGGAATTCGAGAAAGGGGAGGATGTCGAGGAATTTGAGGGAACTTAACCGCCTGGGAGCCAAATGTGCGGTTGCATGAGGCGCCCGATCTCAGCACCCTACACATTGCGTCTCCTCTGCGGCGGATTTACCGACTGGATTCCGTCTATTTCCAGTGGCTCCCCGGTTTTCTGCGGCTTCCACGTGGCCGGAGGTTTTTGCTTCCACCACTTGAGTCACCTTGCTCATGAACTGATTGGGTCGGGGCCCATTATAGATGTAAAAAGAAGACCATGACCTGGTTAGACCCAGCCCAACGATTTTTGGGCCGTGCTATAAGGCTTGCATTTTTCTAACAAAGCCCACTACAAAAAAGTATGATCCAAACGTCGAGCCTCGACGCATGTACGTGTCAAATTCCCTTTTTACCGAAAGACGCATGTACGTGTCAAATTCCCTTTTTACCGAAAGCAGTAATAAAGAATCAACCTTTCACCTTCGCGTGCCATCTCCGCCTCCTTAACTACTCATAGAAAGAGCATCTACCCAATCAACTCAGCTCCATGCATCCAGAAAATATCCCCAGAAGATATTTAGCATTCAAATGTTATTTTATGTCCTTTTCCCATCATGGGTTCTTCTTTATACGAATATCAAGAGTTTAAAATGTTTACACTTCCAGCAATATCTACGTGGCCCAGTTATCATCAGAAACGATACACGGCAGTACCCTGTAGGGGTATTTGATCCTTTTCTCTAGGGTTCAGGCAGCAAGCACATGGTGTCTTGTGCGTACCGCGTTTTATATCATTGTTCGTTGGAAGATGGATGCAATTATTGTGGAGCCAGGGCACAAGCTTACGCTTCTGGAAAATGGTAGAACCAGTGGTGGGGTTGTTAAATGTGGCGTGTTAGTGGACGATCTGTATCTGCAATACCAATCACCATTCGTTTTGTTCAGCTTCTGTAGTAGAGATAAAGAATTCGTTTCCGATGTAAATAACAATAATAATTTAATACGAAAGATGATTATTTATAAGAAGATAAATTTTAGAGGAAAAGGTCACCATATCGTACGGCCCACGTCATGAAAGTTCCACATCGAACATAAAAACCCACTACCGTAGTGGCAATTACATTACCTAAAGCTGAAAATTTTCGGGTTATGCAGCCAATACCAACTGCCCACGTATACAAATTCCCAACTAACTAATTTGTACTATCAACGGACACATCTCATCTCATTGCGCTTTTTGTCATAATCTTGTCCTCTGGAAACATATATTATTAAATTACCCAATCCAATAGACAGAGGATGGGCCCACAAAGAAAAAGCAGGCCTCTTTCTAATGGATGGGCCTTGAACGGATTAGAAAATTCAGATTGTCGGTGAATTCATGGACTTTTTGTTGTTGGACTGCTAAGCTAAGCTAACTGAAGCTATAAAGGTCAACGAACCCCTTCTCCTTTCTTCCCGAAGCTTATCCATTAAACCATACTCTGTGTACTGTAGAAGCCTTACCTCTCTGTTTCGCTTATTTTTGAGATCCAGAATCCATAACCATACCAGAAGAGAGTGTGTGTTTGCGTGTTTAACAGGAGAGATGGACGGCGGAGATTCGTTCAGCGTCATGGAGGCGCAGTATAAACGGAGGCACCACAGGCACGAGACCAGGGAGCATCAGTGCTCCTCTGCTCTAGTCAAGCGCATCAAAGCCCCTGCACATCTTGTGAGTCTCGTATACTTTTGTATCTGCTAAACGTCTTTGCGCCTTCCTGTCCGTTGATTTTCTTCAAAACGATGCTCATCCAAGTCTACTGCTTCTTTAAACTTTCTCGTCGGCAGTATTTGTAGTTTAGGTGTTCGTCTGAAGAATTAGTTGATTTTGTTGATCTTTGCTGCGAACTTCCTTTTTTTCTGGTGTGTGTAAATGGAAGTAAAGCACGCTTGGTTGGCGGTAGCTGTGTTTTAGTTGAAAAGTTTGGTTTGTTAGTTTGTTTGCCTGATGATTTGAGTTTTGACGATCAGGTTTGGTCTTTAGTGAGACGATTCGATCAACCGCAGAGGTATAAGCCATTTGTGAGCAGGTGTGTGATGAACGGGACGATTGGAATCGGAAGTGTTAGACAAGTTAATGTGAAATCTGGACTCCCTGCTACTACCAGCACCGAGCGGCTGGAGCTTCTCGATGATGAGGAGCACATTCTTGGAATCCGGATCGTTGGCGGTGATCATAGGCTAAAGGTATAACGCCTGGTTTTACTGCCGTGATACCATTGATAGGGTTTGTGTGCGTGGTTGCATGAGCTTGGATTATTGTGCGAATCAGTTAGTGGGATTGGTGAATTGTGGTTATATGTCACGTCAAACTGTCATTTGTCTGGATGTGAAGAATCTGTGATAAAATATTGGCAAGTGGAAGACGAGTGGATTTCGATAATACCATTTTGTTCATGTTTTGTCTTTTTCTGATTTGATCACGAGTAATTTTCTGATTTTGGTCATGATTTGATCAGTTAGTTGCAGAAGTGTGGATTTTTCCTTTTCTGTAAACCCCACTAGGTTGAGATTGATTGACATTAGACTGGTTTGTAAAGCACCAAGTCATCTATGTCTTGCATATTGTTGTTTGCTAGATCTGAAGGCCAGCTGCTTAAATCACCTGGAAATTAAAATTTCAATCTTTTATTTTCTTAAACATTTGTATGTGACGTTTATGGAGAAGAGCAATCAGAAAATCCCTGAGATTTCTTTTTGTGCTGCAATGAACCTTTTTCAAGCAGTTATAACTTGTCTACGAAGCATTTAAATTTCTCTCCCATTTCTATTTGTTATTCTGATAAGTTCATCTGCTTTGTTGATTTTGTAGAACTATTCTTCAATCATGACCGTCCATCCAGAAGTTATTGACGGAAGGCCAGGGACATTAGTCATTGAGTCATTCGTGGTAGATGTTCCTGACGGGAACACTAACGACGAGACCTGTTACTTTGTCAAGGCGCTTATCAGGTGTAATCTCAAATCTTTAGCTGATGTCTCTGAGAGGATGGCCTTGCAGGGCCAGCTTGAACCCATTCTCTGGTCCTAAAAGGTATATTTATATGTATATGGAGAGAGAGCAGTGATTAGCTTGAGCAGCTCTTCCATACTGAAGTTTTGAGTGCTATGCTGGATGTGTTTTTTCCACCTGGTGGAGGACCTTTGGGTCCATTTTCTTGTTTTCTTCTTCGTGCACAAGAGATTACTGTTGAGTTTCTCCCTGGATTAGAGTTAGGTTACCAGACAGGTTTTCGTGGAACTTCCAATGTATAGGAAGGGATCGATACTCTGTTACCGTTAACTCTACAGTGTATCATGCATGTAAATTACAACCGTTTATATCTGTAAATATTCAGGTAATACAAAGGTGGTGTATTTTGTACTACAGAATTCTTTGCTGTGCGTGTAATTTGCAGGAGGGATAAAAAAGGGAGCAGTGCATGTTTTTATTTCCTTCACGCACTACACAATCAAAAAAGACTCACAGCAGAAGAAAGCGTTAAAGGCTGGCATCTTGGTGTTCCAACCATTAAATGAATTTTTATGGCATCTGTGTGCACTGCCGTCCAAGCAAAAACTTATAGCCAAGGGAAGATGATTCCTATAGCAAATAATCAATCATGGGTGCAATTACCAGTAGTCTCCGCAGGAACACTTGCCTGCCTTGAAATGGTGAAACCGAACCCCAGAACGCAGGATAATCTCCCTGTTTCGTACAAGGGAGATGAATTTTGCTAGAGTGTGACAGTCGGAACAAATTCTGGAGTTCTTTACGACTCTAAGAGGTGCACCATTTCCTATCTTGATCAAGCCATAAGCAATAGCCAATTTCTCAGTATGACTCAGGAGGACTACCTCCTTTTCTGCGTCGTCAATGTTCTCATATACACAGCTGATATCCGGCACATATCCTACTTTATTAATTTCAGAAACTAACTGACATAATTCAAAGAATATCTCTCCCTCTTCTGGATGAGTCTCAGTTTCTGTGAACACATGAGCTCTGTGATCCACTAATATCCAGCTCCATGTTTGTCCAACTCTCAATCCTTTGACAAGCATGAGATCTTTCATGAGTTCTACGTCATCCCATCTGTTCAACATGGCATAAAATTTAATCATCTGAACATAATTAGCTGCATTATAAGGTTCTAACTGGAAAAGTTTCTTTGCTGCAATCTCGGTTAACTCCAAATGTCTATGGGTCTGGCAAGATCCTAGAAGAGCACCCCAAACTTTTCCCTCTGGTTCCTCTGGCATTGTTTGAATGAAGTTCCAAGCCTCATCAAGGTAGCCAACTCTTCCAAGAAGACTTACCATGCAAGAGTAGTGTTCGGTCCTTGGCTTTATTCCATGGTCTTTGGTCATGATATCAAAGTACTTCCATCCTTCACGTACCAAACCTGAGTTCTTGCAAGTAGAGAGTAAAGCAGTGAAGGTAATAGAATCCGGCGAGATATCCGCCTGTTGCATCTCATCGAAAAGAGAGATAGCCTCTTTTGCAGAGCCATGTATGGCAAATCCCATAATCATGCTATTCCAAGATCCTCGTGTCCTGCTATCCCTCCCTCTGAAAAATCTGTAGGCACTCTTCAAATCACCACACTTGCAGTACATGTCTATGAGTGCTGTCTCCATATAGCCATGCTCAAGGAAGCCTTTTCTCAAAATTAGGGAGTGAACTTCTCTACCCTTCCATAAGAAAGATAGGCCTCCACAAGTCTTGAGTATGCAACAGATGTTGGTCGAGTTTGGCCTAACACCTTCCTGCAGCATTTGGACGATAATCCTGAAGGACTCCTGGAATTTACCATTCTGTGAACACCCAGATATAAGAGCTGTCCAAAACTTCACATTTGGAGCTAACCCTGAACTTTTCATCTCATGAATGAGATCCAAAGCTTCCTTATCGTAGCCTAACCTGGCATACCCTGTGGCCAGGCCATTCCATGTCACTGATTCTGGTTTGATTCCTTCCTTTTGCATACGATCTATTAACCCTCTAGCATGATCAAAAAGGCCTTTACATGAGTACCCGAATATCAAAGAATTCCAAGTACAAACATTCTTGGTCTTCATGTTATCAAACAATGCTTGGGCACTAGTTAAGCAGTCATTCTTGACATACATGTCTAACAAAGAAGTTGCCACATACAAATCATGGTCTAGCCCTTGTCTTATTGCATAGCCATGGGTTTCTTTCCCAAAACTCAAGAATCCCAGCTCACTAACAGCTGTTAGAAGGCTAGTAACTGACATATAATCTGACCTAAACCCAGAAAGCTGCATTCTCCTGAAGAGCGCGAGTACTTCTTCATGAGAACCATAACGAGCATGCCCTGACAACATGCTATTCCAGGTTACTATGTCTTGCCTCACTCCAGTCGTTTCCATTGTATTAAATAGACTCAAAGCATCATTCAAGTGTCCTCGCGAAGCACAATTCGTGATAATTAAATTCCAAGAAGACAGACTGTGTTCTTGCATTGAATCAAAAATACTTCTAGCTAGCTCATGCTTGTTATTTTTAGCATACAGTCTAATCAAGGAGTTGCATATAGTCAAATTTGAGTCCAACCAATGTCTCAAAACATACCCATGAATCTGCATCCCTTCATCAAGAGCTCCTCCCTTCGCACAATGTTGCAACATTTTCACAATCGCAATCTCACTAGCCTTCGAAAGAGAAAAATTCATTCCCCTAAACAGTTGTCGAGCCGTCACGTACCTGTTGTGCTGCAAGTTCATCGAGATTGCCTCATTCCACAAGTCATCATCTCTATCCGACATCTCCTGCACTATTCGCTTGGCAACTTCCACTCCCCAACAAATATCGTAGAAATTTATTAATGCACACTTCAAATGGACATCACAATCGAAGCCTCTCTTAATCAAACTTCCATGAATTTCTAAACCAAGCCACGGATCGTTTGCTCTACCGCAGATTTTAAAAACCATAGTAATCACTCTGCTATCAAACAACACTCCTTTGCAATGCAATTCTCTGTAAACCTCAAGAACGTCACTAGGGTCACCCCCATAACTCATAAAATCCTCCAAGAAATGATTCCAGACACTATAATTCCTCGAAAAATCCATCAAAAAAATCCTTGCAGCCGACCTATAATCGCCCAGTTTCAAATAAGAAGCAATCAAAGTTTCAGCCACGTTATCTGCCTCCGCCGGGCTGCGTATTTTAATCATCCCGGCATGCTTTGCTTTCACAGAATCTAAGTGTTTTATCTCAGTCAAGCCACCCAAAGCATGAAAACCCACAAGTTGAATTGGCTTAGTGGATGATATAGAGGCAGATAAAGACATGGCTTCGCGGGAAACATGTGCGAAAGAATGAGAAAGCGAAGGCGGTGGTAAACGAGGGTTCGACGTTCGCTCGTGGGTGAGTAGGTTAAGTTGTATAGGCGGGCTTTTGTGGCAATGCAATGCCATGATTAATCTTCTCCTCCCCTTCAACTACACCGGAGAGTAGACCAGTCTTGTTTTGAGCTCGCAATTAGTTTTTCGTGGATAAAGTCTATCTCCTTCCTTACAAGGTCGCATTCGTTGAGCCCACCAAGTCTTCACTTCGTCCACCATCCATTGAAGAGGATAAAAAACCTAGAAACGGACAATCGGTTTAACAGTTTTCTTGCAGTCTTTGTTCCTTGACATGTTGAGTTCCTACTGAAATATTATTTTTTAATATCAGGCTCAGTTATAATTATATAAAATTAAAATTTATTATTATAAATTTAATGTAACAATCTCTTATTTATTTTATTTTTTATCTCAATTCTAACTTCAATAATCTTATTTTTTTAAAATTAAAAAATTATATCTTAAGGCTTATTTTTTTAATGTTGATCCATACGGCTGTTCACCAGGGCAGGAACACCTGATGAATCTGCTTAATGTCCGTAACATCTCTCAGGAACACTAACGATTTTAACGTCTGACCAGGTTCCCATTAGTTAGGAGAAGTGAATGTCTCTCTGTCAGATGGTCTTAACGCTTTCCAACCTGAAAGATAGTGGATCCATATTCTCTAACCAGCTCCTGGAATATAGAAGAATAGCATGTTGTCTACTGATGCATATTCAGGAATCAGAATTCAAGATCGAAAAGGGTTCCACATTGAGCATCCACCAAGCTGCAAGAATATTCCAGTCAATAAAACTGCCAGATTCATTTTTTTAAAATCTAATCCGGAATCATAAATTGATATGATACCGTATCCGTCTCAAAATGTAAGTACTAGGAATCAAAATGAACTTGCAACAGACTAGATTGGTTCCAGTAATTTTTGCAGCAGAATATCTAGATTTAGAGCCCTTACCTTATTTTTGTTGACCTTGAGCAAAATCACAGCTTGTCCAAGTTGCCAGCCAGCGAATAAAATGAGAAGAAATGATATTGCTATATATATTGATGACATGATCAGGAACACAACATCAAAGAAGAGATGGGGCATAATATGCCAAAACCATGACAACTTTTGTCCACTCTCCCAAAAGACTTCCAGTTTTAGATGCATAGTGACATGCAGCACTAGAAGCCTTGAGGGAGAGTGAGCAACGGTTGCCACTCCGAATCCGAAATAATCTTTCTTCGAAAGACATCGCCGGTTAACACCCCCGTCCGCCGGCCTCCAGCCAGCCAATGGTGTGAAAGAGGAAGCTAATTGAAGAAGATGAAAGAGCTGTGATTTGCTTCCTTGTTATCCTGATCGATCATATGAGGCGTAGAGCTTTTTATAGACCACAAAAACGATGCATGACAGAGACTCTGCAAAATGAGAGAAATGGCGAACCTTTTGATTCCCTTAATGGTAAGAAATGAATGGACAAAGAAATTTGAACCCAAGTATTACTAGTCAGTCCAAATGAATAAAGAATAAAGTAAAGCTTTAGGCATCTCGATCGTGTCCACTACCTCATTTAAGTGCATACAAGAACAATTCTTGATTGCTGCAACCAATTCAAAAGCTGAGGGATGTAGGCTACTTTGAAATAAGAAAACCAAAAGGCTAGAAGAACACGCTAATCAAAATAATTTCTCTTCTTTCTAACATTAAACTCCTGTATCAACTTTCTAAAATCATGGAGAATTCTACCATGATGGTTTCGAAAACTATATACCTGAGACTGATGCTATATGGCAACATGACAGGTGCTGGTTATGCAATCTTCTCCAAAAAGGATGACTAAAAAGAAAGCAACCAAAAAGAATTTAAAGACGAGCAAGTGGTTGAAGTGATTAAAGAATCAATTTTGCCAAACTTTACTGATTCAAGCCTATCTCTTTCTTTTTTGGGTCTCTTTTATCACTGAGTGATCATATGGACAGTAGCTTACCCATCAGCATCTAGCGATCATTTCCAGCCATCGAAGAAAACGGTGATACATGCAATAATGCAAAAGCTACAGCCAAAACCTGAAACAAGATTGGATATAAAATGATCATTTCATAATGTGGAGCAAATAAAAACACACGAAATCCCTTATTGAACACTGTCAATGCACTAAAACAGAATCCAGAATATCCCCAATCACTGCAGGAAGAAGTTGATGATTTCAGAATAACCACATGACTGAATCAGGATATCAACTAATTTAGAGTTCCAATTTAGGACAAAAATCTGACTCATCAGAGGAACACAAATCTGTAAATGGTATACCAAAATAACCACCTGACCTGATTTTCAAATTTGCTCGGCAATCGGGAATGAACTATGCATAACATCAAACTATCTGCTTTGAAGTGATTGCACATGCCTTGGTGTTCAGTTAACCTGAATGCTACAGCCTCATAACTTAAGAAGTTTACAGAATCTGGGATGTGGTACAGGGGCTATAAAATAACTTCTACCGAGGCCAATTCACATATGTAGAAAAATCTAAGTCAATGAGATACCTCATCTCGGTTATGCATTCAGGACAATCGTTCAAATAAAGCATGAACGGATAAAAGCAATGAGGTTAGAACATCATTCAAAGAACCCTATACAGCGCATAGAGGGCAATAACCCATGAACACAATTCAGATTAACAAAGGGCATTTGACAAAATATGTATGGATGCATATAAGTTCAGCATGATCTGCAAGGGCATCTACTCATTATTCTTGAACTGAATGAGAAATATGTGTAATTAAATGTGATAACATCAGTGGTACGAGGCCTACCCGAATCGATATTATCAACAAATTGCTGATAGATCTTTTATAGGGGCAACTTGCAGGAACATTATAAATCACTGAACTTCTACACAAACAAAGCTAATGCAAGCTTATGAACAAAACCAAGGCAGTTTGGATCACTTTCTATTTGAACCATCAAATTCTAGAAATTTTCCGAAAGAGGAGATTTAACTGCTTAAGAGATAGAAGGTTAAATATGGTTCACCTTGTACAAATTATACAAGTAAAAGTAATAGCATCGCACAGAAGACTCAGTTCTGGGTTGTGCAAAAGCACATTGATGTTCCATGACTAATACATCATTGCATTTTAAAAAGACAAAACTATTTATCATAAATGCAAAGTTTTCTTCCAGCAGTTCGACAGGTACAACCTAATCTCTGAGCTCCTGCATAAAGTCCAATGGAGTAACAGAATCTGCAAAAGCAACATATCCTTCTGCAAGTGCTCCCTAAGACTTCAAGCTTGGGAACAAGGTTCAGGAATAAAAATTTTGCAGTCTCTTGATACACTCAATTGTATTCGCGCCCCACACTCTCAAACAGAATATAAATCCAAGCAGATCTCTATGTAATTTACCAACGTTCTCTAGGTCGGCCATCAGGAAACACAGGCGCAACGATTTTCTCTTCAGTCTCATCATTATCTGGCTGCTCGGTAGCTTTGCTTATATCGATCTTCAACGCTGTATCATCTTCATCGAAATCTGGGGGTGTGTCATCGTCTTCATCCATCCAATCATCCTCAAAATTATCATCAGCTTCATCATTATCATCGATGTCAGACCAATCATCAGTTTCCTCCTCTTCTTCATTTTCTTGGTTATTACTTCCATCATCTCCATCTGTGTTGTTCTTTGTATCACGAATTCTAGGGAATCTTGGGACATCAACAAGAGCACGGAGCTTCTCCTTTATAAGCCATAAACGATCCTTATCTTTCAACTGAGAATGCTGATAAGCCTCCCTGAGAAAGACAGAGTCCCTATTACCTTTCAATGACACATAAAACATATCAGGATGTCTTATCAGCATTCCCCTAATATGGTTCGAGAACCTATATTCGTTTCGTAAATGATTGAAGTGATCAACAAGGGTCCTCTTCTCAACAGTGAGACTCAAAATCTCATGCACAACCCCGCAAGAATGCTTTTCCTTCTCCAGTGAGCCAGGTGGCAAAGCAGACCAATCCGAATAAGGAGAAATATAAGGCATGGCCCTGAACTTGGAAATATTTCTCATTTCAAACCTAGAAAGCTGTAACCCCTTTGGCATCTTCACCCTATTAAACTTCAGTGGTCTATCAATGATCAAATCTCTTTCTTCTTGCTCTCTAGCTAGTCTCTCCTCTTCAGACAATTCAGCTGCTGATACTGCAACCTCAGGATCCCAATGAGTCAATTCCAATGCAGGACCCGACTCAGTTTCAACAACCTTAAAATATTGCGGGTATCTATGACATATTGTATCACGAAACTCAAAAGGCAACCCTAAATCTGTCCTAAAATGGGCTATTTTGTCCAATAAAATTCGCTTTTCCAATGACATCATCAACAATTTCCTCAGTTTAAGGACAAGCAAATCCTCCATCTCATTCCTAACCTTCAATTCCTCAAGGTAAAGCCTTTCTGCCTCAGGTGTCAGCTTAACCCGCAAAAAATAAGCCCCTTCCGCCACAATCTCGAACACAGCAGGGAAGTTCTTCAACACGGCAATAATACGCCTGTTTCTGTCAAACCCCAGTTCTCTTCTATACTTACCCAACTCCACAAGCGATATCATCATATGAGGTTGACTCACGATAATCCTCCGTATCTTCAACACCAACTTCAGTTTCTTATCCCTCTGTATCACATTATCCAAAGGACGCTCTTTTCTCCTCTTTACAACAGCTCTAATCGGTTCAAACGGGACACCATTCCTGGTTCTTCTCAGACTCCCACCACCCCAAGTACCGCCTCCGTCTTGAAAAACCAAACCTTCACCCAACCGTGACTTCTCCAGTTGAATTTGCGAAAACAAGACATATGACTTGACAGAAACTTTGGGTCTTTCAAGGACGTGACCACCGTGAGATAAAAACAAAGGTACAGAACAAGAATACGAACCACTGAGAGAATTGAGGATATGCTTCGCTTCCATTTTCAGCCTCTATCTAAGATGTTGCAGAGTGGCAGCGATTAAAATCACACAACTATTATGCAATCAAAACAGACCATTTAAGCCATTTTGGAGTACCAAAAGAATCCAAGGATAAGAAACTGCCCTTACTTGGTCTTAGCCACTGAGGATACTCCTCAAGACAGGGACCCTGGGTTTATCATCAGAGCTAAAACCCCTTGAGATTTTTTTCTTACATCTCTATTCACTAGTGATACTCCTTATCTTGACGAAGATACCAGGTATGGGCCTCCAAGCCCAAAATAGAGGCCCAACTATGCTCTTAAGCAAAACCGAATGAGCGGGCTTTCGTTTAGTTATCTTCCGTTGGCCGATGAGTTACCTCGATAGAGCCTAGAGGTAAGTAGTGACACGGAGAAACGTATATATGGCAAAGAGGCGGGACCGCCGAGCCGGGCCGAGTTCAGGCCGCCGTCAAGTTCCGGCCGAGCATGATACTCGGGTGGACGGCCAGTTCACTGAGTCGGCGGCTTCTGACCGCAGGCTCATTGTCATCTTTGTATCCTTCTTCATCGTGCTTCCCGCCGCATCCGTATTCGTGTACGTTACCAAATATGGTTCAAATACTGACCCAGAACCGCGACAACCACCACAAAACCTTTTTAAAACGGACCTGGATTACCAAGATATCCTCCGTGTGAGCACTTTAATGTCGTTTTAGCTGATTCATTCGCTGGCTCTTTGCGTGTTTCTTTTTTAATTTGAAAGTTGAGATTTTTGTGATGTATCAGGAGAATTCCAGGGTTTCGAAGAATGAATCCCTCAGGCATTTCACGTATCCTGTATTGGCTTACATTACGCCGTGGTAACTGGCTGCAATTCGAGCTTAATGATCGCGCGACCTTTTGCCAGTTACTGCCACTGCTAGTTATTTATTTTTGGGCCTAAACTTTACAGGAACTCCAAAGGATATGACATAGCAAAGCGATTTACCAATAAGTTTACCCATTTATCGCCTGTCTGGTATGACCTGAAGAGGTAGGATAAATTGGAGGTTTGATATTTGTGTTGGGTATGTATATTTTTCTGTAGTTGATTAAATTAGATTTCTCTTGTTTGTGCTGGCAGCCAAGGTTCCGGATTGGTAATGGAAGGGAGGCACAATGCTGATCAAGGATGGATTTTGGAGCTTAGAAGGAACGGGCACGCTTTGGTATAGTTTTTTATTTTTCATGTTTAAGGTAGCCATGTGAAAATGAAACAATTGGCTACCTTTTCATAATTTTCTATGGACTCGCTTGAGCATCTGTTTCTGATTATGTGATTGAAATTATGGGAATCACAAGCGGCTTTCAGTAATTCACTAGTTTGTCGGAGCCAAATCTGATCTTTTGTGAATACCCAATTAGGTTTGAGTGGCTGCTCTGAGTGTGAAACATGTGCAGTAATTTAGTATTGTTTTGGTCCATCAATCTTGTTAAACTTGCGAAACTATCAAATCTTGTTATGGTAAGTTAGCTTGGTTTTCCTAGGTATTACCTAGAGTTGTGTTGGAAGCTTTTCCAAAAGAGCTGCTTGGGAAGAAGAAACTGAGGGATAAAGCTATTGACCTTATTGTATCAGAGTGCAAGTAAACCACTCTCTTCACAATTTTCAGTTATTACGGCTGCATTTAGTTTGACCGAAAACCTCCAATCGCTATTTACTAAGTTTCTTTTGGTTGTTGGTTCTCCACTATTTGCAGGGAAATGAAATATGATGGGATTGTGCTCGAGTCCTGGTCGAGGTGGGCAGCTTATGGCGTACTACATGACCCTCAAATGAGAAATAAGGTAACTGTTGTGTCTCATATGGACCTATTTATGTGGTACCAATTTGTAACTTTCAGGAGTGCTAGGTTTTGCACTCTGGACAGATACTATCTCCTCAGTTCTGAAGCAATACATCATTTGTAGCTTTTTATATAAAAATGTGTCTAGAGATTACTGTCGTGCTGTGGTGTTTGGTTTACTTTAACTATCTTCGACTGCTAGTTATGCCTTGTATTGTGTTGTATTCATTCTGAGTGGTTTGCAAGAACTCAATCACCAACCTAGATTTTGGTATTTCTGTAATGAGCATTTGACAAATCTTTATGTCTGCTAGCCTAGGCATTGCAGTTTATAAAACAACTTGGGCATGCTCTACATTCAACCAGGTCTGCAAGGAACAATGAGCAACATTTACAGTTGGTCTTTGTTATTGGCCCACCGCATTCGGAGAAGCTTCAGGGTCATGATTTTGGACCGGAGGATCTAAAAAGTCTGAGTGATGCTGTAGATGGCTTCTCACTTATGACCTATGATTTCTCAAGTCCTCAGAATCCAGGTCCAAATGCCCCCATGAAGTGGATCCAATTCGTCCTGCAAGTTCTTCTTGGTACTTCAGGCAATGATGCCACAATCCCGGCCCATAAAATTTTTCTTGGCCTCAATTTTTATGGAAATGATTTCGTACTATCAGAAGGTACTTGATGCTAGCTTAATTCTTGTTTTACATTCCTAATAATCTTGTTGAGTGATTCGGTATGAAAGAAGTTTTTTACTAGCAGTACTTTGGAGTAAACTTACTGGGAATCTCGTAATAAAAAAGGAAATGGAATACAAGGAACCGCATCCTCAGGGTGAGCCTTGTATGTCAGTAAGGAATTCAGCTCCACAGTGTCGGTTAATATTAATGGCACCAATGACTGTCTCCTTTTCTCTACCACCACCCAATCAGGTCAGAGAGATAGTCTGAGGAGGCCTCCCTTGCCCCAGAACTTTAAGGCATGATCTGATGGTCCTTCATCCTCCTAAGTTTCCCATTGAGGCCGAATCCAAACATTTTCACAAAAGATTTTTCTTCTAATTGTACTATATTGTCATCTCCTCATTCAAAATCTTATTGCTTGATGATCATCTTCCAAAAATTCCTGAAGTCGTTACTGCCCTTTTATGCTGCTGATTTCTGGTCAGCTGTACAATTCTTTGAGGATGTTAATAATGGGAATGAAATGCAGGTACAGGTGGTGGAGCCATTACCGGGAGGGACTACACTTCTTTACTAGAGAAACACAAGCCTAAATTCCAATGGGAGAAGAATAGTGGTGAACACTTTTTCCTCTATGTCGATGATAACAACATCAACCATGCAGTGTTTTACCCATCACTGTCATCAATTTTTCTGCGTTTAGAGGAAGCACAACTTTGGGGGACCGGTATCTCAATATGGGAAATTGGACAAGGTCTGGATTACTTTTATGATCTTTTATAAGACAAAAACTTCTCCATGTTCTTCATGTAGTGCAAGTAGTTTTTCGTTTTCATGGTCTTCCTTCAACTGTTTCTCAGTGTAACAATTTTCCATGTTTGAGAATTGAGTTATAGAGTGTTTTGCAAGGCCATGAACTTCGTATCTGATGTTCCTTAAGATTTGCATGATTTTTTCTTCTTGAAACTAACAGGTATCCATTGTCAGTTACAGTGAGCTCTATGGCCAAAACGATTGATTAATGTTAACACTGTTAAGATTTGCATGATTTAGCCATGATTTTGGTCCACATCCTTAAATTTTCTCTTCATGAATTGCGCTTTCTGACAGAGCTTGTGCTGGTAAACCAGCTTCAGGTTAAAGATGTCCAGGTATGAAGGTGAAAGATCTTTTCTTTATATTGAACCAGGCTCTAAGCATAATACAAGCCCAGTTCAGATTCTGTACGAATGATGTTCCTTACTTGTAGGAACCGATACACTCCATAAGATATTTTTGACTTTTACTCTTTATACAGGATTTATGAAAAATGAATAATTAAGAATAACATCCAATTATATACTTTGTTACGAATTGAGATTAATAAAACAAAATTTTTGTGGGTCATAAAATTAATATCTCTCTTACAAAACTAGCTTAACCTACTGAAACCAGCCATGTTGATCATCTACACTCCATTTCTTTCTCGTACTTTTGTCTGTAGAAAAAAACTAGCACTCTTTGGCATTTACCAGTTGTACTACATTTCAAAAGCTAACCAAGAACATGTACTATGTAACCTCCTACAAGCTTCCTTCCATTTTTCGGCCACACAATCTCAGTGTCATTAAAGTAAAGTAATCAAGTCATCGAGTTCCTAGGCTGTCCAATCAATAGCTCTGTACTTCATCCACGTGTCAGACAGTGAGTGGTAAAGAAATCCATCTTCATTCCACGTCAGCATCCTCCAACTAAAAGCACCCCCAGCAAATTGCACTCCTTACGCTAAGGCTTGTCGTTCTCTGCCTGCCATCCGTTGGTTCATCCTAAACCCTGCATAAAAGTTCAATCATTCAATGGTGATTCAAGCTTTTGATTGATTCCATTGACAGCCCGAATTTCTCAGGGAAAGAACTATGCAATGGAGGCCTTCAAAACAGCAAGCTTGACACCATTATCTGTCCTTTGTGAGAGAAGAACGGAGACCAGCAAATTCTTATCACTCTCTGTACCTTCACCTCTGAAATTCTCATGTTCTGCTTCTATAAGCAAGACCCGACCAACTGTACAGGTAAGGACTTTCCGAGGGAGCGTGGCGCTACTATCTTCACTTCTTGGTACTGGCGTAGCAGAAGCTTTAACATATGAGGAAGCATTAAAGCAGTCAGTGGGAGATTTCTCTTCTGATTTTGATGCAAGTGAAATCCTCAGTAGCGTCACCGGCTCTTCAAGCGAGATTCTCAGTAGCCTAACCAGTTTTGCAGCAGAAAACCCTACCTTTGTGGCAGGTGGTGTTACTCTTTTGGCAGTTTCATTCTTTTTGTCCCAACTACTTAGCAAGCCCAACTCATGGGGTGTCGAATCTGCTAAGAAGGCTTATGCTGCTTTGGGTGAAGACAAAAATGCGCAGTTGCTTGATATTAGAGCTTCTGCGGAGTTTAGGGAAGTGGGTAGTCCTGATGTAAAGAGTTTAGGTAAGAAGCCTGTATCTGTTGTCTTCAAACGTGACGATAAGCCAGGTTTTCTGAAGAAGCTGTCTTTGAAGTTCAAGGAACCAGAGAATACCACATTGTTCATTCTTGACAAGTAAGACTTTGCACCCTGTTATTCCCTTCTTCTATATTCGATTGATTTCTCTATTTTGAATCAAGAACTTATTGTGCTTTGCATAACTTCTTACTCAATGAATTGATATCAGGGGAATAAAGATGATCCGATAATGATAGGATATATACCATTTAAGACTTTTTGGTTTCTTTTCAATTCGAAACAATGGTTATTTGTGAAGAAAAGCCACCACTTGATGCTAATGTATAGTAAATTCATAATGAAAGCCAGATTTGATGGAAACTCTGAACTGGTAGCGGAATTGGTTACTGCAAATGGATTCAAAGCTGCTTATGCTATAAAAGATGGTGCCGAAGGCTCCAGGGGATGGAAGGTACTTGCTGGTTTCTCATTGCTCTTAGTGTGCTATTATCTTTCTGCTTCCTTTCTATAAATCTTACTTGTGATAGCAAGTAACTACCAAGTTTGAGATGGATGGTAATATTGCAGAGCAGTGGTCTTCCATGGATACCACCAAGGAAAGCGTTGGGTCTTGATTTCAGCATTCTCTCAGACAGTATCAGTGATGCACTTGGTGTATGTTCTCTCCTTTGATCAGTCGGCTGTAAAACTTGGAGCACTCTTTCTTCAATGCCACTTATCTGTCAGTCTTTTTTGCGATATAACCCATCTTTGATGTATAAATTTTGCAGGAGGGCTCTACTTCTGTACCAACCGCCCTAACTTTTGCAGCAGCAGCTGCTGGCTTAGGCTTACTGGCATTTCAAGAGGTTCAGTTTTGACATCCTTTCCCTATACTGACTTTCCTCTATTTCTCCATTGCAATTGTAATCACCAGTTTCGTTGCATGTCTTCCAGATAGAAACAATCCTTCAAGTGTTAGGCTCAGCTGCAATCATTCAGTTTGCGAGCAAGAAACTCTTATTTGCAGAGGCAAGTCTCTGAAACTCTCTAATTCTCTTTGCTTGAATTTCACCGATGGTAAGTGTTTTGTAGTCTTCATCATGTCTCCTTCCTTGGCTTTCCATGTCAGGACCGGAAGAAAACTGTGAAACAACTCGATGAATTTGTGAATACCAAGGTTGCACCTCAGGAGTTGGTTGATGAGATTAAGGTACGTACTTGATCTCATGATTTAGAACCATGGCATTTGCTTATATTTTACGTTCTTCCTGATTGTTATTCTCTTTTTCCATGTTTACCTGGTAAATCAGGAAATCGGAAAAGCTCTTCTACCACCAACCACGACTACTACCGCTCTTCCTCCTCCCTCGGAGACAAGTTCTGAACCTGCTCCTTCGACCAATACTGCACAGACCGCAGAAGCTCCTCCTAGCCCAGTAAACTCAGTGCCTCAACCAGACGTAAAAGCCAAACCAGTTTCTGAAATTTCAAGGCCGCTTTCGCCATATCCATATGTAATTCTTTACTTTTGTTGCACTATAATTTTCTAGAGTTTTCCCTCATCTTTGTATATATCTAGCTTGCCAATGGTTACATTGGCTTGTCTAACCACGCCGACTAAAAGGCTCGTTTGTATTGCAGTATCCGGACTTCAAGCCTCCAACATCTCCTTCCCCGTCACAGCCCTAAAGTTACTGCTTTACTCGAGTCTATAATGTCTTTCGACAACAGACAAGTTATATGGTGGGGAGTGTCTCGAGTCACCTTGTGACCTGCACAATGATCAGTTCACCTGGTGGAGAAATTTCTGTGACAGGGCAAAAGTATGGTCATGAATAGGTTGATTCATGGTCTGCCTCTGCCTGCCCCAACCAATCAGATTGTACCCTTTTTCCTCGTTGTAGCTGAATGGATCTTTTGTAAATGCAGTGCCCTTTCTAACACCTTCTGGGTGCAGTAGTGTTGCTTCCTGTAGTTTCCGGAGCAATGGGGTGTGTACAATTTATTATGAGATTCATATTTCGGAGCATTGCATCGATAAACATTATAATCCAAGAAATATGGTTGAACGATAAGAATCATTCATCTTAAACCAAAAATCAAAGGTTTGGAAAGACCTCATCTTAGGTCCACATTAGTAATATTCTGTTGATCATGTTAACATAGCTTTCTGTAACGTTAGGTCTTGTTCAACCCTGAGCCCAACTTGCGGGTTGTAGGTTGTATCTGTGATTCCACATACACTTGCAAATTACTTGCAGAACTGTCTCCAATATCCCTCTTTATCACCTCTCTGATATCAGATTATTGTCGCTGCTCCTCCGAAGGTGAGTAGTGACTGCAACATGTGCCCTCTTTCTGGGAGTTCTTTAATTTAGTCCAATTCCTCCTGTTTTCTGTTGATTCTGATACCTTACTGTTTACAAGCTTACAGAAGTTACAAGCGCCGAATGGGAGTTTATCAAAATGTCTCAGCAAGAAGAAGATCTCATTTATAGAATGCATAAACTGATAGGAGACAGGTAAAGAAACTTGCTCCACTGGAATTCGTTTCCCACCCGATATAGCTATCTACCTAGTCGGGTTTTGAACTCGGATTCTCTTCTATCTCTATACAGGATCATCTCTTCAGGTATGTATGTAGTAAGTCGAAATTACGGATTGATTGCAGGTGGGCTTTGATTGCTGGTCGCATTCCGGGTAGAAAAGCTGAAGAAATTGAGAGGCTTTGGATAATGAGACACGACCAAGTCTTCGCCGGTAGACGTAAAGAGCTAGAGAAATCACTCTTGAAGCTACCTTCTAACGAGTTTGTATCACATTATTGAACAAGGCTACCCATTAGCCTTTTCGATCTCTTCGCTTTCTCTAGAAGCACTGACTTTATTATAAAAAGTATTTATATGTATGTATATATATATATATAAAATAAAATATAGGATATTTTACCAAAAGATAAGATTCGAAGAATGAAAATTAGTAGATTGGAGGATAGTGACTTCCCTTTCATGAGAAAATAAACCCATATCAAATATAAAACCTTTCTAGAAAATTCAATAATGTCAGGACATTAATTCAATGATTAAGACAGACATGGTGATCTTAAATCTTACAAGATTGCCTCTAAGCAAACAATGACTGGTCCAAAAATGGAAACAATATGTGGCTTTATCTTCTTCAAAGAATTGAGTGGTGTTGGACGAAGATTCCGTCGCCATCGGACCAGTAGTCTGAACAGGAACTAAATTTATTACGGCTCAAATTGTCAAAACCGAGTGAACCGAGTAAAAAAGAATATATATATAAACACTTGGAAGATTACACGTGTCTTCTCAGCATTATGTCTATGATCATACATCTTTGTTACCTTTTATTTTTTTTCTTAATACATTAAACGTCATCTCGTAATTTCCAAGTTTAAACTAAAAAGTCGTTACTCTTGCAGCCCCACACGCTTTGCGTGTCTTAACGGTACTCACAGATGTCTCTATCATTCGTGTTTCTTGGGCAAAATCTCAGTGGTTTCTCGGAAGTTCTGTCACGCTGATCCAATCCAACCGTAATATATGCCATTAAGTTTAGAAATGATGTCTTTCCCGTTGGATTATTGTCTTGTCTTTGGTCTGGAAAAATGAGACCAACCCGGTTAAATAAGATTGACTCTGTTTTAATTAAAATTAAATACTTATGAGGGGATTAATCATAAAAAAAAATCAGAAAATGAGAACAAATAATATAAATAAATAAATAAATTTTAATTTCATGAAATCAATTAGTTTCTAAAAAAGATTGAGTCGTTGATTTCTTGTTTTTTTTATATTGACAGAATATCTCTGTCAGTCAGGACTAATCTCTTTTCGGACCTGGACTAATCTCTCTCCGTATCACAGGTAGAACGTCCTCAAAAAATATTTGTAGATAATAAATTCTTAAACTTCAATTAGGAATAAATAATTGCTTACTACTAAACCACAGCCTTCTTTTCTATGTTAGGACCTGCGTTATTCAATAAATAAAAAAAAGAAACGTGCGAAGAGGTACACATGAGTGGTGGGTGTGATATCTCAACGTCGGCGTAAGCAAGGGGGTCGCAATTGACGCCGAAAACAAGATGTCATCAGAGCTCCCTGTTTATCCATTTCTGTCTCTGCCCCTGTTTTCTCCGTTTCCTGCTGCAATCATCCTCCAAGAGTGAACAGAATTCTGAACGAAAGGGAAAGTTTGAATATAAGAGACAAGAGACCAGCAAGAATCTTCGAACTTCCTTCCGCGTTGTTGCTTCCTCACTAGATACAATCATTGGTAACCCTTGAGTATGCAGTGGGGCCAGGAGAGGTTTGAAATGGTCAGCAACAGGATCTTTATTCTTACTCTTATACCAATCTATAATAACCCAAGACTAGAAGCTGATCCATACGTGTAAAAAAAAATCTTGAGCCAGTCAAAATGTTGTATTTTCGTGCTCTTTTCTCTCCGTGGAGTTCCCTTCTTCCTCCTAGCTTCCCGACGAAGAAAAATCTTTTCTCTTGTCTCCCTCACTAGCCATCGTTCTGCATATCTAGTTCGGGGTCATTTCCACTCTCACATCATTCTGGTGTTCTTGTCTGTTCTAGCAGGTGACTAAATAAAAAGAAACTAGCACCTGCGCAGTAGCTCATTGCTAGTTCAGCTCATTTGATATATATTCTCTGCCTTTTTTGTTTTGGTTCCATGCTTGTTGCTTTCGATTCATCAATTCGAGGCCTAATCATAGCGTTAACCTTTAACAAGTCTCTTGCAAGTATGGAGTAATACGTACGTCCATTTCCTTGCTTTCCTTTTCTCATCGACCAAGTTAAAATCTTCGTTGGATAGGTTGTCCTGGTATTGTCTCTGCTGCATTATCTAAATGGAAAAACTAGTGGAGTGTGAGCAGAAGAATCTACACAGCGAGCTAACCCAAGGAAAGGAGTTCACTGAACAGCTTAGGAACTATATTAGCCCTTCTTCCTCACGTGAAACGCGACAATTTCTCATTGGGAGGATACTTTCTTCATATGAGAAGGCGCTTTCGATCCTAAGTGACACTGCTCCTGCTACACAACCTAAACCCACCAGTATCGTTTTAGAATCTACCAATTCCTCTGCCAACATTAGCTCCAAGACTGAAGTCTGCGATCAAGATTGCAGGGATCAGTCACCTAAAGATGTTTACAAGAAGAGGTGAATGAATCTATTTTGCAACTCTTTTGTCTGTTTTTCGATAGACACGTACAGTTCACGGATTCTGATCTAACTTGTGATAGCTTTTGTGTTTCTATAGAAAGACGTCACAACCAAGATGGAGTGAACAAGTAAAAGTATATTCAGGGACGGGGATTGAAGGGCCACTGGATGATGGTTATGGCTGGAGGAAATACGGGCAAAAGGTTATCCTTGGAGCTAACTTTCCAAGGTCAGAACCATTTCTATTCATATAGATCTTCCCTCGGTAATCTGTTTCGTGTTACCATTGCATTATTTTCATCATCCAATTGTTGCTTCTGAAGAAATAAAGTAGCTAGGTGACTGGGGTAGGGGGTAGGGAGGCAATGATCATAATGCTGCCAAAGCTGCAGACCCTTTATTACACCTGTCTCCTGATCAGACATTCATTTTATTGTGTTCTTACTTGCAAGGTAAATGGAGCAGAGAGCTTAATATTCTAGCATTGCTCTGATGTTTAATTAGATTCAAATTGTCTGAACTAAGCCTTTTTGTCTGAGAAAATGTTGAAGCATCACCTCGTGGTTTGACTTCAAAAGTTACAACTAGCTAGCCTGTTCTGGGGTTTGAGAAAATGACAACTTGGATTAAATAATTCTATTCCCATTAGGAGAGGCCGTTTCCTGATGGGAACATAATGGAATTCCCACTTGTTAGATTAGGTTTTCGATTCTAGAAGGAATTAGTTATGTGAGATTTCTTTGAAATGTTTTCTCTAACATGGGTTGTCTTAATCGCAGAGGGTACTATCGATGCACTCATCGTCACTCACAAGGTTGTCTGGCCATGAAACAAGTTCAAAGATCAGATGATGACCCTACCATTTTTGAAGTGACCTACCGGGGAAGACATACATGTACCCAATCCTCCAACTCAGCCATGCCATCGAAATCCCTCTTAAAAGATAAGCCAGATCAAAACAAAGATCATTGCCAACAACCACAGCAACTTCAACCCGAACCCGAACCCAAACCCAAACCATCGGAGGAGACAAAGTTCAAATTTGGAGGATTGCAGGTTAGCACAAATGACATGCAAAGCAGAGAAGACATTTTTCCTTCCTTTTCCTTCCCGTGCGCTTCAATTGGTGACGAACCTGATGAAAGCATCATCTTCACAGAGTCCATAATCGAAAACATTTTCCTGGGCAACCTTTCTCCATCCTTTATGTCTCCCGCAGCATTTGACTCCAGCTACTTCGCATTGTCACCCTGTCACATGAACAGTTATGGAGGTGGAGGAGGCCAGAACGTGCAGACCCCAGAATCTGAACTCACGACCTCAGTCACAAATTCCTCCGTTGGGGATTTAGATGTCTCCATCAATAGCGTGGATTTCGACGCCAGTTTCCCACTAGACAACTTGGAATTCTTTGTCTGATAATATCGTTAACCACTCAATGGATCCTGGCCAACATCAAAGTCCTGCTCTGTGATGACTTCGAGAGATTAGCCTGTTTTGGTTTCTTTTTCCAAACCCTTTTTCATTTCTCTTGTTTTTAACTATAAACAAGTTAAGAGGATTGGACCGGCAGTTAGAATAACGCCTACTTTGTACCTCGAAATCTATATTAGCGTTGTATAGTTCTGTTAAAGGTTCGTTTTTGTCATTGGGCCGTAAAAGCTCTGACCTAACCCAAAGAAGGCTCAATTTGTGTTAAGAGCCGTATTAGTCCCAGGTACCTAACTTTTCACTGCCAGGTAAGCAAATAACTAGTCCAGTTGTCGGAAATTCGAAAAGGTGCTGGATAAGTGTCGTCTGGATGAGATGGCGATAAACTCTTTTTACCTTTAGAATCATTTTGTCATTGACGACTCGTCAGTGAATCATTGAAGTAATCCTTTTTTCTTGTTTGCTGCGCTTCACTTTTCTGAAAGGTACAAGTTAACTTTGCTGTCCTAAAAAAAGCGAGCTGAAAAAAAGACCCGGTAGCTAGAGGATTGCGACCCATCTCAACCTTTTATTTTGTATTTGATGATTGTTTTTCGACCATACGATAATATAAGATCAGTGTATTCCATGAGCAAGATTACTAGGTTAGACGAATCATTTAATTCGATAATATCTCCTTGGTAATATTATTAAACTATCACTGACTTTGTTACCAGTGACAAACATACAAAACAATATCATAACTCAAATCCTAACCATAATAATTTTTTAATACAATGATCATGTTCTACAATGTTTTAATATCATTCATGTCTCTATGTCTTCAAACAAATGGACGTAACAAGATTTCCTTTTGCCTTCTCATTTAAAAAGGAAGATAAAGTCACAACTCGGTATCTCCCTGTCTGAACCTGGACTAAACACATCCACTCTAACAATAATAATAACAATTGGACAAACATATTTTTTATTATTGATTTTGATTATAAAATATTTTTAAAAATTTAGATTTGAGACAAAGATTGGACAATGATGTCAGGATTTCTACCATAAGCTATTCCGCAACGTTTTTCCCAATCTTCCGAATCGGGGTAAAACCCATTTGAAGATAGAAGCATGTTAAGAACCTCGTATTTTTTTCGGATCCACTTCCTGTCTGGCAGGCATCGGAAACTCCACGAAAGTAGATAAAAAAGAAGACGCCAAAGTTGACTAGTGAGGGTACCTTCTAGAACGAAGGCATACTCTGCCAAGTATTCCCTACATAAACTAATAATTCATGGGTGGATAAAAGAAAACAAATCGAATCTGTATTATTCCAAGTCACGGGTGGGCAGATGTAAATGATGATGTTGGGCTTAGGTAAGCTTCACGTAGTACACAAAAAGGAGCCGCACGTACTAAAAAAGAAAAACACTCTTTAGTTCTTACTTTTTAGCCATCTCTGCTTGCTACGGACACCGTAAGAAAGATGATGACTATGCTTGTAAAATTTTCCTCTGCTAGTAATTATTGATTGTAATCAGATTTGGGGTTTATCTTTGAAAGTCGTTTCTTTTATATTTTTTTGTCTCATTTTGTCCGAAAAGAGAACGCACGATCTACTTGTACCTGTGGTTCCGGGGACAAATAATTCACGGTAGATGTATCTGATAATTGCAGGCCCCGCCGCACACCGGCGGAGGATGGGACATCACGACACGTGTTAAATATGATAAACCTATGATTGGAGTATCGTAGATTATGTTTACCAAAAGCTGTAATAATGGGTTCTGTTAGGGCATCTACTTATGCAACATAACAGATGTAAATATAAAACTCTTGCAAAGGTTCGTATCCAACCTTGTCTATTTTAACACACAAATTCGAAATATTTTTGGATGGTAAATTATTCCTCGAAAATTATATTTTCAAAACTCAAATTTGATATGAACTAAAAAAACATTACTTATCATCTGGCCTAGTAAATCCACCCACCTACTTTATTTAATCGGAGTACAAATGTCTTCATCAAGATGTAACAGGAATTTGTCGTGGGGCCATATGTTTGATGAATTCGAAATGGTCTTTTATTGCATATAACGTGCCCGCACTGTTCAGTTTACCTACTAATGCTCCATCGTATGGTTATAAAGAAAGAAAGAAAGAAAAGAGTAGAAAGAAGAAAAAAAAGAAAAAAAGATGCATTATTTATTTATATATTTATTTATCAGTTTTTTTTTTCCTAAACAATCCGACACATTCGGGAGGACGGTGGCGTTTCTGGGTTGCGTGGAGGAGGGGAAGTTGAAACATGGTATCCTAGTTAACTACATGTTGGGTCTTCTTCCACTTGAAAGCCAATTCAGAGAGTGCTTTAGCGGATAACCCGTCGTGGCTAAGAGTTTTGGCTGCTGCTTCTTTGAGGTAATTCATTTTGTGGCGGACCTTCTTCCCATCTTCACCTTCCATCAGGCTTCTCACGACGTTGGCTATTTCCTCTCTCCCTATTATTCCGTCTTCGCTAGCTTTGGGCCTCAGTGCCACCTTGATTTCCTCCGTCAGCATCACCGCGTTCATCTTCTGCTCGGCGTACAGTGGCCACGCGATTAGTGGTACGCCGTTAACAACACTTTCAAGGGTGGAATTCCAGCCGCAGTGGGTCAGGAACCCGGCGGTTGAGCCGTGACTCAACACCTGCGCTTGAGGTGCCCATGACGGTACCACTAGACCCCTTTCCTTGGTCCTGTCCAGGAATCCTTTAGGCAAGAAATCAAAAGGGTCTCTCTGACCATCCAAACTGAAGAATGTAGCGTTGGCAACTTTATCATTTGGACTCCTGACCACCCACAAGAATCTATGTTCACTCATCTCTAACCCCAAGGCCAATTCATTTAATTGTTCGTAAGAGAGGGTCCCTCCACTTCCGAACGAAACATAAAGGACGGACCCCCGGGGCTGATCGTCTAGCCACTTCAAACACTCTGATCCTTGAACCTTGCCACTACTAGTGCCCATGTTCACAAGTGGACCAACTGGGTAAACGGGTGGTATATCGGGTCGTTCCCCTCCTTGCAGAAACTTTATTGGTCCTCCTTCCAGTTCCATGAAACTATTCACCATTATACCCTCAGCAAGAGTATACCTCTTTGTATGACGAAGAAGCACCGTGTAGGTATCGCTCTTCCGATCTTGCACGGGGTCTAGCAAGTCTTTCCCATGAATCGGGATGCACCCGGGTATTTTAATCGGCTGCTCTAGCTCCCTATACTCGCAAGAAACCATCTCGTCAAGCTTTGGCAAATAAAGGAACAAAGATAAAGCCATGGCGGTTGAAGGATAGAAGATATAAGCAGGGATATTAAATTCGCGAGCGATATCAAAAGCATCGTCTCCGAAAAGATCCACGATCAGAGCCACTACCCTCGCCTTTTCAAGCAAAGACTTCAACTCTTGGCGCAGGGAAGTAAGTGACCGCGCCACCGTGAGGGTAATCCTATTCTCGGCCGATGTATCTCCAGGCAGGTCGGTTAGATCAACCTGGGGTAGAAATACGGAGTGTACGGCCGTGCCGGGAAGAGAATCAAGAACTGCCTTTTGAGCTTTGGTGGAGGCACCATTAGTTGGAACAAAGAAGTTGATACCGAAGTTGTGTTGATGGACTAATCTCTCGGCCAATTCAACCAGTGGGATGAGGTGACCCATCCCGGGACTCGGTAGAATGGCCACATGAGGGTTTTGTGCTTCTGCCATTTGCAGGTCTGCTTGCTTTCTTTTCTTGGCAGTAGAAGGTACAGGATGGAGACCATGGGAGAGGAACAGAAGTGCCTTTTATAGAAGCCGTTCTGTGCATGGGTGCTTTGCTTGCTGTCGATGACCCAATTACCCAACGAGTGATTGAGAATTTTCTTTTCTAAATAAAATTAACGGTTTAAAAGATTTGATAATGAATAAGTGGCCAACCAGGATGGAACAAAAAGTTTGAGAAAAAATAGAATATAAAAGGAATTTCTACCCCGAGGGCGTCGTATCAATATTCTAGTTTGGTCTTGGTGCCATGGTGTGTGCTCGACCATATGTTTCTAGGAGATGACGTCAGCTCTAACGTGAGGCTTATGTTACCAGCTGCACCGGTGAGAAGGGCATGAATACGCCCTGTCGGTTACCTATTTCCTAGAATATGCGTACGTACCGCCGTTTGGTAATCCACGTGAGGGCATCGGTTTGGTTTGGTTCGGTTATATGGTTCATCGAAGTAGGTATGCCTAATATTACAGACTCCGACCAATTAATTTGATAGTATCGTATCATATCGAATCCAAATTAAAATATTCTTTTAATAGATTGATTTGGTACGGTGTCTTTGTTTTCGTTATGATTATTAAAAAAAAAAAAATTGTTGTTTTGGGATGATAAATGTTGGACAGTTGGAGTGTCCGAAATGATAATGAAAACAATTATTATTATATTTGCGTCTGGACATTAACTTCTGAATTTGATACGATGTTTCGATAAACGTGTAAGTTGTAGGATTTTATATGAAAGTTGGAAAAAAATAGTTTAATTATGCTAGATTAGATAAAAAAAATATTATAGACTCACATGACAAATCGTTTATTATTATAATTAAATATAATAAAAAAACTGATATTCTATTTATATTTAGTTAAGAGGACTGAAAAATAAATAATTATAATATTTATCTTTTCATGTTAAACTCATGATTATTTAATTTCTATCTATTTTTTATTATAATATGTTTATTTGTTTTATCCCCAAAAAATACGTTTATTTGTTAAAGGATCAATGTCATCCAGTATGTTGGGCCATATTGGTGCTGGAGCCCAAATTCCTTTGGGTTCCCTGGTCTAGCACCGAAAATAGTCATGGCCCAAGAACGTCAGAGAGTAAGTATATAAAAAAGGAGACCGTAACAAACACGGGGGATTCTGTTAACAAGTTGGGTAATTAGATCGAGGAAGGGAGAGTGAGAAGAAATTATCGGGAGAAAAATGATATACCGGAAATGGAGTCTGCTGACGGGACCGGCGACGATTTTGGGAGGAGTCCTTGGTACTTTGGTGGTTGCTAATTTTATTTTCGTCGAGAATGTAAGTTTCAGTTTCTTCGGAAACCCTAGATAAATTGAGACAGACCGTCACTTGTTTATCGAAATCCTTACCTCTGTACTCCTGCTCTGTTCGTATATGTGAATATTTTATTTGCTATTTGTGGTTGAGAATTGTTAGTAGGAAAGCTAGTCGTAACTGTTGCACTTGAGGATCTGTTGCTAGCAGTGAATTGAAAAGGGTGTCGTAAAGTTGGATTGTTTGATTCTTAGATGAATGATTATGACTGACTACTTGTGACGAATTTTGCATTTGCAGGATCCGTTTCGGAAACTCCAGGAAAAGAAGCAGGATACGTCGCCACTTAGCAAATAGAGTGGATCCGATGGTAATGCACTGTAAAATTGATGTAAGCTTTTCCGGGGGAGGTTGGATTTCTTTTTATTGAGTATGCTTCTGTGGGACATAATTTGAGCTGGTATTTCGCTCATAATATTGCTGTTCAATAATAATATGGATGTTGCTTTATTGGTTTGCACTGTCGAGTTATGGACGTAGTACATTTCTGGATGGTTCGGTTTGTAGGAGCTCTGACACTGAACTTTTTAACAAAGGTTAAGCTACTACTGTAGCTAAGTAGGAGTTCAATAATGCATTAAGATGCGCCTACTGGTTTTGGTTGCTCATGGTTGTTTTAGGTTCCTCATTTGTCGTTGTTTATTTGTATATTTGTGAGCATGAGAGGGTGCATCTCCGAGAACTGATTCGTTGCGTATTTGCAAGAGAATTTCTTGTTTGCGCATTATGGAAATTACTGTTGATGATGGATCTAATCATCCATCATGGGTTGTTGGTTAATACTAGAGATGTCAGCATTAGGTGATGCCTTACAACCTTTGTACAATTGTAGGAAAATTCATATCAAATTCTCTTACTAACACACTGCTATCATAGTTATGTTCACATATCTTGAATCACATTCCTAGTCTTGTTGAAACATACCAGTATGGAGAATTTTGCTCAGAAATCTTAGTGGCTCGGGCATAATTCATCGATATGTTTTTGAGACACAACCCTATAGATGAAATAACAACCTCTAGGTTGGTCTTGTTGCCTGTTATACACCTCATTTGAGAGAGTATGTAAAACTCTGCTGGAAGGCTGAGGCATGTTGGTTGGTTGTTGTTGATTGCAACGAAATTTCAACTTAGACATTCTTGTCGGCAAATGAATGGAACTGCCTGTATGGTCCAGGGTGCCCGGGCAGCCTCAACAGTGACAACAGAGTTGTGTCTTGTAGTTTTCAAGATCACCCGTACTTCAGATCCTAATGAGGTATCTTTATGTAGAGCTCTTCCACTTCTATGTTACGCATCGAGCTGTCAACGTCTCCCATTTCCACCTCTCTTTCCTTGAATGGTAATAATCTGTTGCGAGTTTCACTTTCCATGAATAATTTTTTGTTTTTTCCGATGGTTAAGTCATAATATCCTAATCTGAGTTTGGTTTTAAAATAAAATATTAAATAGTTATTAAAATTAGAAAAATATATCGCATTTTCCCCTGATGCTTACCCCTAGTACCAATGTTATAAAGATAAGAAATGATGATAGGGTCAACCAAAAGCCAGGAAAGAAATAAATTAAAACACAAATAATGTACATTAAGAATGTTTAACAACACCTGTGAGTCTGTAAAATCGCAGAACATGGTCCACTCATAATGATCTACAACAAGAATAATGAGAAGAAGATAGATTGAAAAGAAAAGGAAAAACCTACTGTTTATAGCCATGCATATATGGTCATTGTCAAGAAACCTTTGAGGTTAGGTCCTTCCACTGTAAAACATCAGATGTTGTCCTTACTTTTAACTGGACTGGAAGCTTTCAGTCTAATAACTACAGTTTCGTCAGGCAGCAGCCTTTGGAGTTTTCATGCCGAACCCGTGCTTGACCTTCTCAACTCTGCTCAAAATATAAAGAAAAACGTGGTGAAGATATATATTATCATCCTTCACTTTTATGTAATTGTTGCTATTCCAACAGTAAACCCTCATGATAACCCGAACCCGAACAAGACGTATGCTCAGGACCGGCGAATGGCGACCGAGCACATGAGTTCAGGTCACAAGCACAACCAACAATTGTATGTCAGAGCATAATCAATTGAATGTCAGGAATTGGAAGGAAATAAACCGACCAAACATTTGAAAAGAACCTGGATTTGTGTCATCAAACTACCAAAAAAACTGAGGAATTTCGATGTTTTCACAAGGCAATCGATTGTTAACACAGCAGAGGAAAATATAAGAATCTAATTTTGAAGCCATAACAAAAATGATATATATGTACTTACGTTGGAGCAAGTCTGCCAAGACTCTCCAGCTCTTCACCTGTGTCCTCATCCAGGACTCTTCCAGAGATGTCAACAATGTAATATTTATTTCTCTCTGTTGGAAGCCCACGACCAGCTAGCAAACCCAAATCTTTCTGGTGAAGTTCCCTTCCATTTACAAAGATACCAGTATTTCCGCTAGAACAATTTTGAGGCATAGAATACTTCAATTCTTCAATAAATGGCTGCAACAGAAGTTCCATATATGACAAATATTCTATGAATTAGACAACATAGAACCGTGTTAGCAAAGATTGAGTCAGTCTTAATCTTACAGGTATAATGCCAAGACAAGGCCCTCCCATGATACCCCAAAATCCAGCTTTGAAATCATACCTGGGTTCAGAATCATAGCAAAAAGCTAATATGAATCACAAGAAATATAAAGGAATCTTAAGTTTAAGGCTACCAAATTGTGTAAAGCTTTTCCATTCTAACAACGATGTCCTATTCCTGCAACCATTAGCTTATACTTCTCTAACACACAATTTGCATATATGTCTGACTCATAAAGGCAACTAGATAGAGGATAGGATCATAACCATTTGGTATGAGGGCAGGTATAATATTGACTTACCAATATTGTCCAGGATGGATTGGTCCAGCTCGCTTCTCAGCCTTCTCAACTAAACGATTAGGTATTATGTGCCCGTTCACAGAAACATTATTTCTGCTACCTTCATCAGTTTGATTCGATCTGGAAAAATCTTTTATGCTCTTCTTGATAATGTTTGCAAAAAATGATTCTCCGCCCTTGTTAGTTTTAGGCTGACTGTCTTCTCTGCTTCCATCACCTGAATCTTGAGAGATACTAGTATGGCAATACTCATGGAATGGTACATCCATCTCAGTTGCCAACGATGTTTCTTTCATGGAGTTTTGTCGTGTGTTAACCTTGCTTGTCACCTTTTCTTGATCCGAGCGACCGCTTCGGTTGCCCTTTCCGAAACGGATGGCAGCTTGATTGTTAGAAGATAAATCAAAGTGCTGCAGTAGAGGTGAACTAGGAGGTTGTGGAGATGGTGTCTCTTTAGTTGGCTGCGGAACAGAATTCATGACCTGTCTAGGAGCAACCAAAATGTCTGAACCATTTTCATCCTCAGATGTAGTAAGAGATGAAGAATGGAAGTTTTCCATCACCTGAGGATTGGATGGATTAAAATCCTGGCCAGTTGGTGACACAATAGGATCTGCCCGTATGGTTTGAAAATCATAACCAGAATTGTCATAATCCTCCGAAGAGAAATTTCCATTTATGTGTTTTGGCATCTCATTAGAGGAATCATCCACCTCGGCAGGAAGTCGCATTGATGCAGAATCAACCGAAAGCACAAGTTTTTTGTTAACAACGGTAAAATTGATTACTGTTGAACAGGCACCACACCTGATCTTTTGATGAATATTTGCCTTTAGCAGCAACTTCTTGGGAAGTTGCAGAAGCTCAAAGCAATTAAAACATGTCAGTAATGGAGCTCCACCAGCTATAGGCCGGCAGCATCGGCTGTCACCGGCTAAAACCACTCTTCGAGGATGAGAATGAACAAAACCTCCCATGTCAGACTTGAGATCACTTGGCCATTTTGTGTGGGACTGGGAAGCACGTGAATTCAAAGGACCAGAAGTCCTAGAATAGTTAACATGTGAACCAAATCCCCCACGGTTTACATGGTTCGAGACATCAGTGAATCTTCTATTGTATAAAGTGGGAGGTGGAACTCCATGATGTTTTTCATAGCAATGGAAGCAAGAAGAAGAAGATGGATGGAATGCAGCATTGGGTAGGCAGGGCTCCAATGGATCGGGGTTAGCATCAAAGTAATGTCCAGAAAAATATTGACGAGTAGGCTGTTGGTATTGAGCAGGTAACTGATGTGAAACTCTCCCAATCATTTGAGACCCAAAAGGATCCCCATATCCTGAAACATGGTTCAACTTGTGCATTGACGGATGAAAGGCATGAGCTGCCATTTCATGCCTGTTATCATATGGAAATGGATCAGGATGATGATGATTGAAATAACGAGTCCCAACCTTGTGCTTATCAGGTGCCAAAAACTGCATTGAAGTTCTATCAGAGGTTGATGAACCACCATGAAACAATGCACTAGAACCAACATAAGGATCCGGAGGAGCCATTCTCCCGTTGAGTGGGACTTTGTCGTCGATTTTATCAGTCACATCACAGGATCTCTTGAGCTGTTCCTTCAGTTCATCAAGCTTCCTGAGCAGCTCGGCCCTATCGTTTTCGAGATACTGAACTTTAGCCCCATTTAGGTTATTAGGATTCCTGAATGGTTCTCTATAGCTATAAGAGTCATCAAAGTGGTAACTGGAAGGACCCTCCTCTGGATATTTTGAAGTTGGAAATTTTACACCTTCAACCTCTGATCCAACGACTGTTCGAAACCCCTCCATTTCATCTCTATCCCTATGTTGCCGACTAAACATCCTTCCAGGTCTCATAGAGCCACTTGCATCTTCAATTTTGGAATTCAAATCCCCAGTGTCTCTTACAGCTGTATTAGCCAAATCATCGCCATCCCCATTCATTTCACAGTCATTTTCACCAACCCATTTGCCAGTGGTTGAAGCTGCAGACTGATTCCTACCTCCATCCACAGAGCCAATGCCATGACTCTTATCAGGGCTTTTGTCCTCCTCACTCCTCAGAGAATCACCATTCAACTTAACCTCTGAATCAGAAACATCACTCGAGTCCACTATTCCCTTATCCAGAGAATTCTGCGATCCAGAAGCGACTCCAGCTACCTTTGCTGAATCTGACTTCTCAGATAAAGCATCCGAGCCTTGATTTTTATTTTTCGCTGCAATTCGAACAAACAAGACTTTCAGAAAAAAATTGTAAAACAAAACGAACCAGTTACTTCTCTTGCAACACAGAAGCTATGCTCTAAGCTAGATATAACTAGCTTCCCATCCATTGATTCTTTTGTTTTTTTAAGACAAATTTAATCCTCGTAGAATAAGAGTCTGAATAAATTGTAAAGACAAACAATAGTATGATCAAAAGCCACTCTTGGGTTATGAATGCAGAGCAAACCCACCAAAGGTGCTCAAAGTAGACAAAAGCGAACATTTTTTATTGTTTACAACTACAAGAACCAACCATTTTCCCGTGGCTATGCGCGAAAAAGCTTCAACCTTTACTATCAGAAGCCAGAGAAACACAAACCCAAAGTTCCAGAGCTGAAATCTGCTTACCTCGAAGAACAGTACCGCAACCACCACACTTGTAAACAGAGTAATCGGCGAGCTCGGGCAGGAGGTTTTCGCACTTTGGACACCTAACCAACCTCACTTTTGTTGACTCCGCCATTGTTTATGAAACATTCAAAACCCTGAAACTATATTCTATAAGAAATACTAAATAAAACAAACTAGACAACAGCTCAAGGCTAGAAGATCAAAAGAACAAGCCCGCAATACAACACAACCACCACCAATGACCCCTTCAAACATATGCATATCCAGCACAGGCTAAAGGGCCAAAACCAAAAACATCACTGTCACACTCCGAGACAAAGAAAAGAAGCTTCTTTAAAACCATAGCAGGAACAGTCCTCTTTTAGCTTATCTAGCTTGCTCCTTTCATTTGAATCTTCTTCTTTTTTCCGCACTCTCAGAAACCAAACAAGGAAACTAACGAGGTTCTTGTTTTCTCGGGAATTATTGTACTACTTGAGCAACCCCGAACTCTTCCTTTCGAAGATGGTTTTGATTTGTTTCTCCCTTTCTTGTTTTGTGTTCTGAGAAATCTGTGTTTATACTCTTGTTGTTTTGTTTTGTGTTCTGTAACTTTTTGTTCCATTAAAGAAAGAGAAAGAGAAAGAGTCCAGTCCACGGATCGGTCCCCGATGTTTTACTAGACCAATCGGCTAAAATCACGACACCGTTTCCAATAGAAATATCTCTTCCACGATGTCGTTTCCGAGTGGTGACTACGTCTCTCGCTGTCTTCTCTACGGTTTAAGACAAGAAACGGGAAAGTAAAATCGGCGACTTTTTGGCAGAGACGTGACTATGAGTTGTCCTTGTTTTTGCTTGTACCAGTCCATTTAGTGCCTTTAATCCGTTTGGGAAAAGCAAAAACCAAAAATGTTTAGCTCTCCTCTCTTTTTTCTCTTTCCTTTATTCGCTCAGCTTTACTTGTTTTTTTTATATTTATTTGCTTTACTTTTTTATTAATAATAAATAATGACTGAAAAAGAATGTCGGGACCTTTTAGATCTATTCTAAATACGATATGACATAAGTAATTAATTATTATCAATATTATGTCCGATTTAATTGATTCGAATATAGTTTTATATTTTATTAAAATCACCGATATAATATTGTGTTTGACTTAGTAATCCATAATTTCTTTCCGATTTGGGATTTAGTTTTCATAACCAATAAATTAATAATCTTTGATTAAAAAAAAGAAAAGAATGATTTTGGACTTTGTGAAAAGAAGTGAAAAAACAAGAAAAAGAGGATAGAGCCGTAACTAAAATAAATCAGAAAAAATCCGATAAAGAGTCTGAGTTTCCGACCAGTCCCTGGAAATGATTCTCTGCCCCACCCGCTCACTGCCATTTTCTTACAAATGGACCCTACCATATTACTGTCTTCCTCTTCTGTTCTAACTCTTCTCTGCACTGCCACCGGTTTTGACTTTTTAAAACATGCTTCATTAAAGTATGTATATCAGAAATCTTATTTAACTCTAGCCTTGGATTTAGTATGTTTGGCAGCCTGCCACTGCCACTGCGCGCTACTGCCACCCAACCAAGACTGTAAAAATGTTAACCCATATCGCCAGTGAGAGAGAGAGAGAGAGCAAAGGAGGAGGAAGAAGTAGATGAGAGAGGAGTCTATATGGTTGTGGGTCTGGCTTACTTGTATGCAATTATTGCTTGGTTATAACATTGATGGAAGGAAACGGTCATTAGAAGCTGAAAAGGTCTTGTAGTTATAGTAAGAAAGAAGGGTATGATAGCAAACTTTTGACTTTCATGAAAGAAGATGGGGCATAGGTTAGGTGAGGTGGTGCATTAAAGGGAAGACTTGCTGGGGGGAAGACCGACTTGTCATTGCTCTTTAGTGAGTACTGCCTGAGTTGATTTCACGGAATACTGAAGTGATTGGTGAAGATGGTGACTTGCTTCCATTAATAGCTTTAGTTGATTCAACAGTTGTTTTTAATGGTTCCGGTCTGTGTTTTAAATTCGAACGAACTCGGAAAAACCGAATTATGAATGAGTCTAATTAGTCGAAAATTCAGATTTATACGGTCTTCAACCTGAAAACTGTAAAATGAAAACTCAGGAGCCCTGCATGGAAAAACCTGAGACGACATTCTTCCTTTGTCAGGAAAGCTACAACCCATTATTATTGTTTTTTTCTTCGTCAGGGCCAAGGCTACCATTCTAATCCGTATCTCGATTCCTGCTGCTTCTTGCTTCCCAACCCAGCAATTCTGTCTTGTCTTCTAGGGTTGTGGATTTGCATTGACGTCGGAAGAATCCTCTGGTGGAGAAAGTACAACGTTGTTCCTGCTGGATCGGTGGGTCCTTCCTCCTCTTTATACCGAACCACTCCTGTAAAGAGAGGCCCCACCTCCTCGACCAGAACTGATCGGTACCGGCCCTTAAAAAACACCTCCTATCATGGAATTTCGCACATGCCATGGAACCATCAATATTAATTATGGTCGGCTTTATAAACTTACGATGGATTAATAAAATACAATAAATATAATTTAATAAAATACGATAGATTAATTAAAAATATATATTAAAATTATTCAGACCAGATCAATCGGATATTTTTTACCCAGTTGTTAGCTAATTGGGCTGAACTGGTATAATGGGCCCAGTTATTGAAGAAACTCATAAAAGCTATTTGGGTAGATAACGTTTGGGCCTATTAGTGAAGGAGCCCGGAACATATGTAAATAACTAAATGCAAGTGTGATTTAAACTTCCATCATCTTAAGCATATCAACGGTTTAGATTTTTGCCACATAACCCATGTAGATTGCTATCCCAAAGGTCGTTTACAGCAAAACCGAGAAGAGCCCATCTGAGTTGCTCTACCAAGTGGTTGATTAAATGCATGAACGAGGTAATCCCTGGATGCTTAAAGCACAGATCTCGCTGCCCAGTAATGGCAGGAAAAGCGGGTAGGCTGTTTTTAGCACATACATACACACCTGGCGTGGCATCGGGGATTGGGGCAGAGACTATACTTGCATGGTTTCACAACAAAGTTAGCTTTTTCAAGATAAGCTGTGTGTATGTATGTCTGACATTCCGTAATTCTCAAACATGTACATGTAGTAGCATTTTCAAAAGCTTGGAACTTGTGCAAATTTGTGGGGAGGATTATTATAGTATATTATGATGTAGGAGGGAGAGATAATTTAAGTCATTGGGTTTAGCTATTCATTTGAAATACTCTATACACAGCAAGCACATCATTCCATATGGTACTGAATGTTGCCTATTTCATAGACCATTCTTCTCCCCTTTCTCCAAATTCTATGATCTTTTCTCATCTCCAAATCCTTGATCTTTCCTTCCCATGATCTTCTATCCATCAAGGTTTTGGACCCATCTTGTGATATCTCCTCCTGTTGATGTAGACAGCATGTCAACTAGATGTACTGTCGTAAGTTTCTCTGAAGTAGAATAATTACCAGAAGGACATGAGAGCAGTCCTGTGAATTAGCTCTTACATCACCAGAGTTCAGTTCCTGCTTTTTGGTACTTCTCTTTGCAGAAATTCACCGGAGTCAACTCTTGAGACGAAACACAGGCTATGCTACGAACTATAATTATGAGGTCCTTCTTTGTCGTAACTCTGCTTTGTCAATCACAGACTTACCTTTCTGTTCAGGAACCGATCCAACATCAGCAGCGACGGGAACCATCCTTTTCGGTTTCCCATCAGTGCAACGAGACATGTGGAAAGTTGCATATTCCATTTCCATTTCACTTAAACACTTCTTGTGCTTCAGTTTCCAATGCTTTCCATCTCTCTTGCTCAAACTCTTCCACACTTCACCTCAGCATCGACTCTCTAAGCTTCAGGGTCATTGAATTCTTGTCTGAAGGTGTATTAGTTGACTTTCCTGACAGTACCACCTGTCGCCAGTACAATGATCTCAACTCCTTTGGTTTCGCCGGGAATGATTACTTTGGTATTGCGGCAGATAATGTCATTGGTTTATATGATTGTGACGATTCTTCTTTGTGTAAAGCAGATTGCGAGACAATTGACTTACCTGGTTGTGAGGGCAAAGACAATGGTTCACCTTCCTGCTGTTATCCACTTTCTGATCACAGTGCCTGGGATTTTGGAGACGGGCTTCCAGTTTTCTCCAAGTTTGGATGCAGAGGGTTCTCTTCTTGGGCTGTTTCTCGCGGTTCCAACACAGGAAAACGCGGTGTAAAACTGGAATGGGCCATTCCATCAAACTCGTCCAAAGAAGCTTGCGATGCTAATGCGGTTCTTGTTAATGCTACAACAGTGAAAAAAGGGATAAGATGCACCTGTCCGGACGATTATCTTGGCGACGGATACTCTGCCGGAGTAGGATGTATGAAATGTGAGCAACTACTGACTTTGGTAAAAAAAAATTAGTATTATTCTTCAAATTTGGACCATAACTGGCTTCCATTTAGATGTAATGTTAGAATTTTCAACTGGAGAGTTTTTAAAGGTTCACCAATGATCATTGTCTACTTCCATATCTAATTCTTCACGATACTTGGGACTTATCAGATGATGGATTAATTAAACTGGGTTTTGACAGATGGACATGAAGAAGCAGAAGGTAGTGCCACTAATACAAAAAGGCATACTGGAACGACTGTTAAGATTTTGGCTGGTAATGTGGCCTCTGACAGTCTAATAGCAATTTTCTCTTGCCAGATTGTAATTGGAACTTTGGCACTTTTTTCCTGTGTATGGTTATAGATAAGTAATTTGTTTCTGGTGCTGTAACTATAAGAATATTTTAACGATGAATCTTTGATCTGCAGGAGTTGTTAGTCCGGTATTCATACTTGCTTCTCTGATGGCACTGTTTTATCTATTGAAGCGTCCTGTTAAAGCTGCCACGCATGTCACTGACCAGGCCCATTTTCATAGCACCATTTCGTTTAGAAAAGCTTGCAGGACTCGGCTGTTCACCTACCATGAGCTAGAGGAGGCCACCAAGGGGTTTGAGGATGAGCAAAAGCTTGTAGATACAGCCAATGGAGCAATTTATGCTGGAGTCATTGGAGATGGTTCACATATAGCTGTACACAAAGTGCAGTGCCAGCATGAGACAGACCTTAGTCAGGTGCTCTCACGGATTGAAGTTTTGTCTTCAGTTTTGCATAGAAATATGGCACCTATCCTCGGGTGCTGTATTGACTTGGGTTACACTCCTTTACTTGTGTACCAATATCCTGCGAATGGTACCCTGGAGGAACATTTGCACACAGGTAAAGGACAAAGTTTTGGACTTGATTGGTTCAAGAGATTGAACATTGCTGCGGAAACAGCACTTGTTCTTGCATACTTGCAGTATGAAATTTCCCCTTCCATCTTCCATCATGATCTCAAATCAGGTTGCATTTTTCTGGATGAATATTCATCTGTTAAAGTTGCAGGGTTCAATCTTCTTCAAACAAGCACAGGAAAAGAACCTCTAGCTTGTGGAAATTTCGGAAGTCCACATGCCCACAGAAGTGATGTTTATGACTTCGGCCTTCTGCTTCTGGAGATCATCACAGGCTCCAAGCACAAGGAACTTCCAGCTATATCATTACAAAACATCAAAAGTGGGAAGCTTGAAGAAATTGTGGATCCAGGTCTTTATTATCACGAGCAACCTCCCTTTCGCAGAGAGCAAATAGATATAGTTGCAGATCTTGCTATGCGATGCTTGTTGTTTGGTAGAGATGGCAAAATAGGCATGATTGAAGTTGCCAGAGAGCTGGTGCACATCACCAAAGAAAGCATTGATGGAGGTAGCAAGAGAGGCCCTGCACTTGACGAGACATTCTCAAATTCAAGCCTTCTCCAGATGATATCCATGTCTCCTGATTCAATATACGTGCCTTGAATTCCATTGCTAATTGTAGGAGTACGACAAATCTAGCTGTGTATCCTAAGTTCCTAGCTACTACATCTGACATTGTTGTGCACTATTCACACTCAGACCAGTCCTTTTTGTCAATCCAAAGTGCAACAGATAACAGAAAAAAGCTTTCTATGGAATATCTCACAATCTATAATGGAGATTAGTTCTCTTTCAAATCAGCTAAACACCATTTCCTTTTTCAGACATCTCAATACTTTAGCCATCCTCTCCTTCAGTTCTTCCATAGCCCATTCCTTACCTCTCTCACACAAGCTGGGGACAAACACAAACTGGGGGCCAGTGGACCCAGTTCATGATTGGTGTTGGAAATTCATAATTGGTGTCGGAAAAGATTAGTCATTATTATCAATTGTGAATACGATTTTAATTTTAGAAAAAAAAAACACGAATAAACAATGTTAAACAACAAATAGAGAATAAAAAAAAACCAAATAATTCAGCTGAACTACTCCATCAATACCAATCCAAAATTTTTAAGATTTTTTATATCCTAAAGATCCAATCTTTGATATTTGATCATATTTCTCGAAATATTTATCTTATTGGGTATTGATTAAAATCTAAAAAAGATTAATTTTTTATTTCAAGATAAAATAAGCAAAGCACAACCATGTCCAACCCACCAAGAAGCAATCGTGGAAGACAAAGAAGGAGATATGCCCTTCATGAGACGTGCAGCCAACTGGCAACACGGAACAAGTCGAGGAACTAGCCCAACATTTACGAAAAGATCATTGGCAGCAGTCATGCACAAGTGAAGAAATTTACTACACAAAAATGTGACATAGCCGATTTCCAACGGCATATTGGAGTTCCATTGCAACTATGCTTTGTCTGTTGACTTCAAAAGAGTTCAAAGAACTTGTCATTACCTGCATGTCTGTTCATTGGTATAAAAGCTTGAACTGTGATCACGTGTCGAAGAATAAAAAATCGGATAGATAGACTTTTTCGCCTGAATCTGCTCATCAACTAATTAAAGAAACTCAAAACCTTTCCAATTACCCATCATCCATGGCAACCCAACTTGTGGCTTTATTATATATATTATACTCTTTCATGGGTGTGAAGGTCGAATAGAAGATAGTTAGGTGAACGTTGAGGTGCCAGCAAGTTGCTACCTTCCCTCCACATCAGACACGATGATTTGACCAACCCAGCTTTGTCTCTCTCTTCCTATGCACAAATAGCCTATTAAATTTCCCATAAATAGAGACTTTGATCGAAGTCGTAGGATCTCTCTGCTTATTCATCCTCTCATCTCTACTCTCTGAGCAACATATCTGATATCCGAGCCTTCAAGCCGTTCTTCATCAATCAAGGTATTTCATATTAGTCCCGACGATCATCTAATCACCACTTGTATTTACTTTCGTTCCAGCCCTTTTCCACCTTGCATTTAGTACTTCTGACCGTTTTTATCTCATGTCTTTTGATGGGTTTTCGTGCTTGGGCACATATCCCGACTAGATATGCATCTTGTGCTTGTACCAATGATAATCTAGAACCAGTCTTTGAAACGGTCGGATTTTTTGCTTAGACGGAAAGCACTTTAAGGAGTTCTTTATAAATCTCTACATCCAACATATATTAATGCTGAGCCCGCAAATGAGAAGAAAACTGGAAATAGGTTTATGATCCAGAAACATCGTGGGTTAAGTACGTTTCATTTGAATTATAACCCGTTGTGATTTTCAAGTTACTGTGAATTTCCCAAGTTCTTTCTTTTTTTAATTACACTTGATTAGTAGTCTATTAGCCCAGGATTCACTGGTTTGGTTTCAACGTTGATGGATAGTTTTGAATGTGTGAAGGTCCTTGTCCATTAAGTCTAACGCCTACATTTGACCAAAAAGAACATGAATCTAACATGTATGAGCCTGGAGGATCTTAATATTGGTGCCTGGCTTGATGTTTCTCCCTATTTATTTATATGGATCGTCTTTCATAATTAGCTTCTAGTAGCTCCCTCTGATCTGCTCTTTTGCTTTGGAAACATGAGATTATCATTCAGTAAAAAGGTTTGGGGTCTAATTTTTCTGGTTCTGGTTGCAGATGAGCAGTCACAATACGAAGAAAGATGAAACAGAAACTTCTGCAGGTGATGTTAAGCGTCAACCTCCTCGTTTGAATGAGAGGATCTTGTCAACTATGTCCAGGAGAACAGTTGCTGCACATCCTTGGCATGATCTTGAGATTGGTACTTGAAATATATAGTCAGACATGTTTGTTTTGTGTTGATTTGGACAAGCATAATGGTACTAATCATGTTTCCAAACCTCTGTTGTCTGCAGGGCCTCAAGCTCCCCTCATTTTCAACGTTGTATGTTCTTCTTATATTGATATACTTTCCTTCTAAGCAGTTGTAGTGTAGAAATGCACATTAAGATTCAGACATGAATGACAGTGTGCATACATATACTAATGCAGGTAGTAGAGATAACAAAAGGAAGCAAGGTCAAATATGAGCTAGACAAGAAGACAGGAATGATTAAGGTAGTCTTGCAGTTGTTGGAGCAATTAGTGAATCTACAGAATTTGCTTTCATTTTAGTACATTATTTCTCAGCTTTTCAGGTGGCCAAATATCGCAGGTTGATCGAATTTTGTACTCATCTGTGGTCTATCCTCACAACTATGGATTTATCCCTCGAACACTGTGTGAAGACAATGATCCTTTGGACGTTTTGGTCCTTATGCAGGTGAGGTAGTTCAATGTTTTAACATGCTGCAAAATCCTGTTTATCACTGTAACCTAACCAAGTTGCTGATTTCTCAGGAGCCAGTTCTTCCTGGTTGTTTTCTGCGAGCCAAGGCCATAGGACTCATGCCCATGATTGATGGGGTAAACTTGTTCAGTTCTTCACAGTTGTGAACCTATATTCTCTTCAGTTTTCATGTTCTAACTATTTTGTTTGTATTTAGGGGGAGAAAGATGACAAAATCATAGCAGTCTGTGCTGATGATCCAGAATACAAACATTTCAATGACATCAAGGAGTTGGCTCCTCATCGCCTCTCCGAAATCCGCCGTTTCTTCGAAGATTGTATGATTTCCTACCATGTTCTACATCAGGTGTAGGTTTATTTCCAACAGGAGAAGCTCCTCTTGGTTCTGATCCCTCAACTATTTTTTTTACAGACAAGAAAAATGAGAACAAGGAGGTTGCTGTTAATGACTTCTTGCCTTCCTCTTCTGCTGCTGAAGCCATCCAGTACTCCATGTAAGTGCATTTGGAGAAACTCTTGTGGACTAAACCCCTGCATCCTCTGTATGCTTAGTCTAACTCTTGTTCATCTCTTGGGTGCAGGGACCTTTATGCTGAGTACATCCTGCAAACCCTCAGGAGATAGACAGACACAACCATGTTCTGTAAGTGTGGAGGTGTTCCACCAATTTGAATAATCCTTCCTATAAAGCATTGTTTAAGATTTTTCAGAAACTTCACTCTTCATTTTTTCTTATGTTTCAATGATGTTTGGTCCTCCTGTCTCCGTTGTTTCATCAATTTTGTGGAAAAAATTATCTATATTATCTATTTTGTTCTATTAATACATGCATCAATCCAAATATAAGAAGAAATTAATCTTATCGATAAAATTGAAAATAATGGATATGGGCCGTTTTACAGCTCGCAATGTCCAATCTCACTCAGGCCCAAAAGAAAATGGGCCTTGAGAGATTAATTTTACGATCGAATCGAGAACGCTCAAATCACATGCATTATTGCGAAGGAGGAGAATGTCATTTTCAGAAAATCCCGTCCATATCCACCGGCAAGGTCCACATATCCACTTTTCAAAGTGCATGTGGATCATGTTTTGGTCTCGCAGTGTTTTATCTGAATAAAATTCAATTATCAGGTGGCCGGGCCCATTCGCCCCATTCGCCCCATTCGCCCCATTCAAGTGCTTCCATGACATCAAAAATTTCACTTCCACCTCATACGCCAAACCCTAACCTTTAACGTCGCTTTCCCGCATGCCAACCGTAACCCCCCTCGGTGCCTTTTTCCCCTTTTCCTCCGTGCCGTCGCATTTTAACTCAGGCTCCCTATTCTAATTAAGCTACTAATTAAGTTTAATTAAATTCCTAAATAAAAAAACGACCATACGAACTTGTTAAATATAGACCATCATTAATTATCAATCGTCATTATCGATAATAATAAATAATAGTCGAGTCGGAAAGTACACTTTTGGCCGTAATTTTGAGAGGAGTACAAATCGATAAAGTGATTAGGTGCAGGACAGGCGGGTTAGATAGCTAGGGATGCTTTGGAAGCAGTAGGAGCAAACTGGAAAGCAAAACAGAAAATATCACGGAGATCCTGAAGGATCACATGCTGAGGGACAACAAAAAGGAGACTAACAGTGGCTGTCAATGCATAAAAAGAACGAATATACTGAAAGCAGCCTTGGATCAATACAAAAAAAAAAAAACGGCAGACAACCCTGCAAGAAGCAGACAACCAACTGGTTACAATAATAGTTGTAGCAGTTTTGATTGAGAGACCTTTTTCCCCTGCCGCGAATACTGTTTTCGATCCAAGAGGTTCATTATATGTTAGAGTTTTAATCGAAATTATATTATAATATAAATAAAATTTATTCTAATATTATAAAATGCAGAAAAGAAATAAATCTTATGACGAACTAAGTATTATGCGATTATTTTAATTATTTTCTAACAGGCCCCTTTACTGGGGGCCTGGCCTTTTAAAATTCGATGAGCTCACATTGGGCCGACATGCATTCGGTTATGGGTTATGTCTATTTTTTATATATATAAAAGAATATCTTAATCCACAATCAGATTAATTTTTTTTTATGGATGGCCCATTCTGTCTCACTTTCTCAAACTCTAATCCGAAACTATGAGTTAATACAGTATAATATCAGCTCTACACTTTAAGTGGGACCATTCTCAACATATATATTTTGCATATCTCGTGTTGTCCAAATTAAGATAACACAATAATTGATAGATTACTGTATCAACAACATGTTGGTAGTATGTCTATTTATTATTAATTTTAAACTTTTAAATCAAATAGAAAATTTATTTATGTTTTTTTAAAAAAAAATACAATTTCAATTATTGAGCACACAAAAGGAAGGTACAGATTCTTTGATAGAGCATGGAAGGTAAGGTAGAAGAGTATATTTGTGCCCAAGAGATATTGGCACCACAAAACATGAAGAGATGAGGAGAAGTGGGTATGGGCTATGGGCTATGTCTCGTCCAATGAAGACGGAAAGCGACTTGACGACCAGAGAGTAGTCTCGACGGTTCCTTATATAGGTGTAGTGTGGGGTTGTGGATTCTTACGGGTACCAATTTAGAGTAATAGGGAGTACAATTTTTTGTTCCAATTTATAGTGATTTATTCATTTGGGTACCAATCTTTCTATTTAAACTTTTATTTATTTTTTTTATATTCTCAAATTCCAAATAAGTATCAATGGTGAGAATATCCTACTTATCCATCAATATGTTTAACAGAATCCAATTATTTTTGTTATTGGATTTATTAAAAATAGGTTATTCATTTTTATTTTTATTGGATTACAAATAATTCTTAATTATTTGAAACGCAATATTTAAAAGTTGAAAGGTTGAAAGGGATAACTTAAAGAAAAATGGAAATTAAGTTTGGTGGGCATAGTGTGGACATGTCTGAATTGGGTGTGTGAAAGTGAATAATATCCACACGTTACAAGACATTGATTGAGGACATAAACTGTAGACGCCAAGAAACTACCGTTTTTCATCGATTTTTATGTGAAACACGCGGTGATGTTAGAATTTGACATTATCCATCAATCAACTTCGATTGATGAAAAGTAAAAGGATTTGGTAATAATAATTAATTTTGTTCTAAATATCAAGTTTAAAATATCTAATTAATACAAGATTATTAAAATATTTTATATTTAAAACTAAAATTAAAATTAATATAACTAGATTTTCTTTTATTTCCCTTTTTCAGATATCATCTGAAAAAGTCACTTCGATTAAACTCTCAACCAACCAACGCTACTGTCGTAGTCTCGTACACAAGACTTTAGCATGGTCCAGTTCTAGGACTCCCAAAAATTTATCTCAACTGTTTAAGTCAACAAATAGATGTAGGGTTAGCAACTTTCCAAATTTTTGAATTTAAGATTGGGTTGTAAATTAATTTATCCTTAATTTAAATTAGTTACTATTGAAAACACCTTAATATAAAAAATTAATGCAAACCTTTAACCTTTACTCTATCTGCGAAACCCAAATCTTAGGACTATCAATTTGATGAGATTTTATTGTTATTAAAAAATGTTGATGATCATATACTATTATAGATAGAACTTTATTATAATAAGATTTGAGATACCATCCTGATACGTTATCTGATTGTAAGAATGGTTCGGGGACCTAAAGATGAGCGAACCACCCCTATTACAGTATATCTACCCTGCCAAATCTTGCTGGTATCTCGAGTGCTTCGTTCTGTAATAAAAAAAACAACATAATTTATTGCTTCTCAAAATCTGCTCCAGATATTGTCCAAATATTTTTTGGATTCCTGTTAAAATAATCTTCCGTGGGTTCGTCCACAATTCCTACTGCTTCAATCTGTACGGACTGTTTGCTCGTATCACTTCAAAAAAAAAAAAAAGTTTACATGTTTCAATATGCTACATATACTTTAATACTGAATAAAATCTATAAAGAAAATTATTTTTCACGATAAAAAATATCTTCTCATATTTTATTTATTATATATTAAAGTGGTCATTCTACCAAAAAACAAAATTCAGTAACATACTCGAATTCGACTAACCCATGTCGACTCAATATAAAATAAGATAATTTTTTATAGTTTAAGAATATATTATTAATTAATATTATTTTATAAGTCAATAATAATACAAAAAACAAAATAAAGGATGGGGTTAGTTAATGAATAAAGAATGAATTAATTAGTAAACTAAGATGACACATTAAAAAAATAAGAAAAGCAAAGAAAGAGACAAAAGATAAACTAAATAAAATCTATAAAGTAAAAACGAGCATATAATAATAATATAATATGAAAAGAAAGAAGAAAGAAGAAAGGACAAAAGGCCAGCGAAAGAATTACGAAGCCAACTGGGACCTAATAAGAGTAAGCGTGTTCGGCTGGCCATCTTGGGTTGGGTGTGGTCCTAACCCTGCAATAGTGCATTTAGCTCTACCCTATACTGTACGTAACAGTCGCATCCATCACCGCCTAAACTATATTAATATTAACCTGTATCAGTGTCTTATGCCTATTTTTATGACCAATTTAGTGCGATGATCAACTATTAAAAGGGCAAGCCAGGAGGACCTTTCATCTGAATATAAATGATGGGTAGTAGAGGTCCCCTAATAGGGGTGCCCTATATAGAATCTAGCTTGAGAATTTCAAAAAGAAGGGGTAAGGGGTAATAAGGGGTAAAAAGGGGTAAGGGTAAGGGGTACACCACCCCACACCTTCATTCATTCATCAACCTTTTGGATGTTAACCGGTGACACTTCATGGGTTGTAGGAATTCTTTTTTACTTGTACTTATCGGTTAAATTATTGCAAGTGCGTAACGAAAAGTAACTGTGTTTATTATTGAAGTCCGACAAGTTCTGTTACACATATCCACATGCCGTCCAGACAAAACTGATGTAACTGGTTAAAGGTAGAAGGATGTTATAATTTAACTCTTGCTTTGCCTTTCCTTCATCTTCTATCTTCCTTTTTTTGTGGTTGCGTACAAAATTATTAATTTTGGTATTTTAAACTATTCGGTTATAAATTATTGGGTTTATCGTTGGTATTATAAAATAAATTTGTATTTAAAAAATTGATTAGTACAATTTTTTTTTAATCCTTCATAAAATAAGATGGATAGATAGATGTGTCATTGAAAAACTTAAAATTAAAGAATTAAAAAATCAATAATTTTACAAAATCTTCATATAAATTAGGTAGCTAGGGGAATGAGGGATTACAAGATGGCTATGAGGCTATATGTCTGTCCCTTTATAAGATATATTCTAAGCACAAGGGACTATATAGTGTACTGAGCCCAACCAATCCTTCCAGATTAGTCATTTTGGACCAATAATTTTTTTTTACAAAGAATATTTATATTAGTCACAATATTAATTTATATTTTTATATTTCGATCGATATTAATGATATTTATTAAATTAACGGAAATAGATAATAGCACGATGGTCCAACAAAGAAGAGAAGGTAGCCCTCGGCAAGGATCATGGATACCACAGGTTACCTATCTATCATCCGATGGTTTCAAGGAAAAAAAATCATTAAAGGTTGCTATCAATGTACATTTTTGTAGGAGAACGGACGGAAAAAAGATCATTAAAGGTTGCTATCAATGTGCATAATAGGGTTATCCTGAACATACGCACGTGCGAATCCAAAAATGATTAAATATGTGCATTAATTATAAAGAGTAATTCATAGGTCGAGGGTAATTATGAGTAACATAAGGTTTGCAAAGGATAATAATATGTTTGAGGATTCAAGAATATTTCATGTCAAACGTTAAAAATCAAATTTTTGATCGATAAATTAATCTTTATCATTAAATCATTCACTTGGAGTTAATAATGATATGATGATGTTTACGAATTTGATAAGATTTTAGGTGATGAGATGTGATGTGACATGTGACCTTTTTTTTTTTAATGAAAAATAATTGAATTTTGTTGACGACTTTTTATTTTTATAATCTGTTGTACGGACATCGAGTAATACATCTCCCTCTTATCGCATATAAAAACGGAGAGATAATAAAAAATAAATAAAGAAAGGTTGAAATGTACGAGAGTGAAGACGTGGCTATCAGTGGAAGAAAATTAAGACAAAAAAACAAAAGTATAGCGAAGCAACCAGACAAACAATATAACACGAAAGAAAGCTGAACGAAACAGAAGTTGTCAAGAGCCTAAAAATATTATTAATCAATATTATGAATCAAGGAAAAAATGACACATACCCGGTGGTGGTCGAATATATATCATTAATCAATATTAAACTAGAGGGATCGGATTATATTATCATTAAAAAACTTGTATTATATTAATATTTAATCGAGGGATCGGATTAGATATATTATTCTTGTGATCAAACATAGAAAACTAGAGGCTTTTCATTTGCTCACTACTTTGAAAAACCTATCAGCATTCCATTTGTGAGAGAAGCCCTCCACTTGGAGTAATATTATAACGAAGTTTAGGGTGCAATGACGGTGGGTGATTTTGGAGTTTAGCATCCCTTTGGTTCATGCCTTGGATATTTAAATTCCCACTTAACGTAACATAATTGGATTCCAAACCCAATCACAGTGCATATGGTTACCGTACTTAATTAGGAAAGAAATTACGTTCTAAACACAGTATTTAAGATAGATTAGTTATAATAAAATAAGAAAAGGGCGCTAACGTGGTCCTTGTTACTCCTCTCGTCGGGTCTAGGATTACCAAACCCTGCAAAGGGAATTAAATAAAACAAGGTTTGGGTCAACTAAGGAGTATGCAAAACGACCCAAAGACGAAGCAGTCTTTGTTTTTTACCCACCACCGGTGTAGGGAATAGGGATTACTTTCCTTTCTTTGGTTGGGTCATTTATGGCTAGCTACGGTCCTTGAATTGTTGCTTTACATGATAAATATATAACTACTCACGAATGCTCCTCGAATAAGCTTTCATTGACTTGCTCAGAAAGGGTTGCCATGAAAAAGAAGGAACCATGGAATTTTTCCAGTGCACTTTAAGAGGATCAAAGGTGGTATTTGATCTTTTTTTAGAACTGGCGGCAATGGAGATGGGATTAGTTTATTGTACGAGAGAGATGATATGGGTACAGAGAGGAATCTATCCTGCTTGGAGGGGATGAGGAGGATGATAGAATAGGAGGCCGCCAGGTCGATTCGTCTGCTCGCAATCCCTCACCCTTTTTCTCTCACTTCCAGGACCAGCAGCAC